>LR738709.1:196737945-196875932 GCA_902687465.1 Secale cereale
TAATGTTGTCTTACTCGTGGTTGATCCCTCGAGCACACACCATTATATCTCCTGGGTCTGACCAATACTATCACTTGTTCACATAATTATGGAATTCCATCTCCATGGAAACCTGGATGAATTGTTGTTGAGCCCATCAGCAACACTGCTACCTTCTCCATGATTTTGTAGGACATTAAACTAGTGTTGGAAACTTTGTAAGCATTGCCTTCGTGTCCCGTTCATGAGGTATATGTTGGATGAGAGGAGAGACTTTCCCTAATTCATGTGTAATTGATGTAAGTTGCCACCGTGAGTTTGAGAAAGTTGTTTTGCTTTCTGTGGAATCATCCCAAGTCAGTCATGCATACGTGCGAAGTATTCTGTGGTTTGGAGATTTGCAACCTTCACTCTATATGTATCCCTAGCACCCCAAGCCACTGATTGATTAGTTCAAGGAGAAGAGGTTCCTTCTTAAGAATCATGACTTATGTTAGGACTTCGCTATCCTTGTTGATGGTTCCCCACCTAAATTCGATAGTGTTTTATCCTAAGACTGCTATGTGGTCATGCTTGTCTTGGACAACGTGTTCACAGGTTTGTAGCAGAACCAGCTCATGTTTTGGAGCTTGCTATCGTAGTTCATTTCCTGAGAATCTCGCAACGCCGTCTCGTCGATTTGTGTTGTAAACTTTCATTTTTCCTTCTAGACTCGATGAGTCTGGAATATTCTGACACCAACCGAAACTGAATCTCAGGCAGATATGATGGTTGGTGCATTTCCCAAGAACTATAATATTGGTCTCTCGATTACCGGTAAAGTGGATGTCATGGCCAACACACCTAGCCGGAAGACCTATTGTTGTAGTATCTTGATTGAAGAAATTGGCCACCTCCCCATAAGGACTTCGTAGGAATTACTCCCTAGTTGTTCCTTATGGATTCTTGTGCTTCCGAAGTCCGACCTTTACCTGATGTTCAAGATACCAAACATATCTATGAATGGTTTACGCTAACACATCAAGGAGAACATTAGAAGCGGAGTGCTAAATGTCTCTCGGTCGATCATCCAGATTTGTCCCCTTGGCCTCGCCAAGGTGAAAACTGAGAAATGTTATCTTCCTTTGCATCTGCATCATCCATCATTATTCATCATGGTAGTATGTGATGTTGCCAGGATCCTTGACACGGACATTGGTAAAACCTTGATGAATATGGGAATACTCAAGTTCTTGAGAGCACGCACAAGCACTAGGTATTATCCTCGACACCAACCGGGATTGTTCCCCGTTCTCTTGCTTATGCTATAACCCCTCAAGAGTAGATCTACTCTCTACTGTTGGGATTTACCCCCGTTACCAGAATCATTCCCAGCATTTGCATTTTGCTCCCAACTTGCACCGCCAATGTGCCATTTACCATGGGTCCCATCCATTTCCGATGATAACCAAATCATCCCTTGTGTTGTCTTTAACAAGGTAGTCCACACCATCCATTCTGGCCGAGAATGTCATTCTCTCGAACTCCGTCAAACGATCGATTATGTTGCCTTAGGCTGGTATAGGGAATTTCAATGATCTCAATATCAAAAGTAATTCTGTTTGCCACTTAAGGGGATAACTCTACGAGTCATCTTCTTGAAGGTGCCCCGTCTGGTGGTATCGATCACCATCTTCTTAGGTGTGGAATTATTGCCACTAGGTGAACCTTCATCGTTTGTTTCATTCCATCCCCCTGGAGGTGTACTCTGTGTCTCAGCTCAAGAGATGTTTCAACGTCTCACTCCAAGAGTTGATCTTGAGCTGCCCGATCTTGCACAAGATCAACTATTGCAGAGTTTCTTCCGTTATCACTGTGTTGGACAAAGATCTAGTAAGCAAGGGTTTCAAGATCAACATGATGCCAACAATTGACATTCGTATGAAGGGCCCTTGGATCATGAAGATTGTGTTAGCTAGTGTCCCCTCTGATTTCTTATCCTACGCTTGAATCTCGGGACGAGATTCTTGTTTAGTAGGGGTGAGTTGTCACATCCCTAGCTTTGGTCATGCTCTAGGCTAGCCTCATGTGTGCATCATGTTTAATTTCCATTTAACTTGAAATGGGGATTGTTCAAAACCCTAGCACTTCAATTTCCATATAGGTCCAGTCAAAAAAATTGCATTCGATGTTTCAAAAATGTTCCTAATAATTGTTGGATATTTTTGGCAAGGCTTTTGCAGCAAACCAAAAATAATGGACATTTCTGTGGAATATTTTGGGCATGGAAATTAAATTATTATTGTATTTGAATTTGGAAGTATATTCATAATATATATAATATATTTTCAAATAACTTTGAAAATATTTTATGTGCTTTTGGAAAAGTCCATCTAGCAACATAAAATTCTTCAGAGGAGTTTTTGGCATTGTTTGAAATTGTTTAAATTTCAAAACAGTGGCAAAAGAAATTTAAAACAGAAGCAGAAAATAGAAAGCAGAAACTATTTTCAGAAAAAAGAGTGAGAGAGAGAAAGTACCTGGCCTTACCTGTGTGGCCCATCTGGCCGGCCCAGCCCACCAGGGGCAAGGGCGTCTTCAACCCCGGCCAGGAGGACAGGCAGGTGCGTGGCGACGGCGCACGCCCGCGACCTCCACCTCCTCCCTGCCTGCTTCCCTCCCCGATGCCTGGACGAACGCCATGCGCCCCCTGGAACCCCCTCGACCTCCCCTCCTCACTCGCTACTCTCTCCTCCCTCCTCTGTCTCTCTCACGCGGCGACCGAAACGTAGCCGTCGCCGCCGGCGAGCACCACCACGGCCACCGTCCACCTCTCGCCCCTCCGTTGAGCCCTCGAGCTCCGCCGTGCTTCCCCTCTTCCTCTCCTTCATCTCATGCGACGCCAGGAGCACCCCAGCGCCTTCAACGCCGTCGTTCCCCTCCTCTGCATCCGGTGATCGCCGCCGGCGATTCGCGCCGTCGAGGACGCCCCCGAGCACGCCGGCCTTCCCTACGGATTCCTTGTGAGCCTCCGTCCTTCCCCCTCCTCTCCGTTTGCCTTCTTGTGCACCACAGCGACCGCGCCGAGCTCAGCCGCACCCGCCGCCGCCACCGCACGTCGCCTTCGTGGCCACAGCCGCCTCCGCCCGTTTCTGAGCGCGTCACCGTGCTCACCGAGCCCCCAGGAGTCCGTAGCACCACTTCGCTCGCTTCCCTGAGCCCCGCAACACCTACCCCGTCGATACCCGAGCTCCGGCCGCCGCCTCGCTCGACGCCGGTGACGATTCCGGCCATCCCAGGACGAACGGCTCGCACCGTTGGATGCGGCCGAGTGCCAGCTTTCCAACGGGACTAAGCGCGCCCAAAACCATCCCCTGTACGCGAATTCCGAACCACTCCAGAGGCACCGCCGCAGATCGTGGTCGCCGGCGAGTTACTCCGGCGGGTGCTTATTAATTAGTGCTAATGACCCCCCCTGGGTCGATGACAGGTGGACCCAGGGCCCTACAAAATTAGTTTAGTTACTAAACCAGTTTTAATTATCCACCGAGACACTGACTTGTGGGCCCCAGTGCCTATTTAGTTTAGTTTAAACTTCTGTTAAGTTTAATTAAACCTGTTTAACAGTTGAGTCACTGACGTGTGGACCCCACACGTCAGGTTTGACTTAGACCAGCCGCTGACCTGCTGACGCCAGAGTGACGTCATGCTGATGCAGTACCTGTTTTCTGGGTTTTTAAATAAATCAGAAATGATTTATTTATTTCAGAAAATAGCCAAAACTTCTAAAAATCATATAAAATCAACCGTAGCTCAGATGAAAATAATTTATATATGAAAAATGATCAGAAAAATTCAAGGAATCTGTTTATGGCATTTTCATGCATGTTTGAAGAAGTTAAACCTCCTGATCAGGTCAAATCAATTAAATGGCATTCAAATAATCACATATGAAGTTTGAATTTCAATCCTGAGTTCAAACCAACTTCATTTAATTGTGTTGCTAGTTGCATTAGCTCAATCAACAGCATATTGCCATGTCATGATCATGCATCATATTGTCGCATTGCATTGATTGTGTTCTCTCTTGTTTGTCGGTGCTTGTCCCCTTTCAGTAGACGTGTTCCGACGATGAGTTCGATGACACCGATGAAGACTCAATGTTATCTTCAGAAGTGCCAGGCAAGCAAAACCCCATTGAGCATTCCGATACAATCCCACTCTCTCGCTCTTGCTCTCTATTACTGCATTAGGACAACAACGCTTCAACTGTTACTTGCTGCGGTAGTTGAACCCCTTTCCACTGCATGACCCGTCATTGCCACAGTAAATAGTTGAAACCCATTAGTATGAGTAGGAGTTGTTTGAGCCATGTTGTGCCTACTCATTGATGCTTTTTGGTTATGCCTGCTATTGCTTAGAGTTGTGTCAGGTCTGATTCATCGGGGATGAATTGGAATGTGATGAACATGTCCTACTGTGTGTGAGCTAAGTGTGTGAACACGATTTGGTAAAGGTAGCGATGAGAGGCCATGTAGGAGTACATGGTGGGTTGTCTCATTGCAGCCGTCCTTAGGAACTGAGTTCTGTGTTGG
This sequence comes from Secale cereale, assembly GCA_902687465.1. Lineage (NCBI taxonomy): Eukaryota > Viridiplantae > Streptophyta > Magnoliopsida > Poales > Poaceae > Secale > Secale cereale. The sequence continues at coordinate 196,742,499 of LR738709.1, forward strand.
TTGATCCATGACCAGTTACTACCATGCATTGGGCCTGAAACCAATGGACCCTCTCGACTTATTAATCAACATGATCTCTGTCCAGGAGTTGCAACTAGTTTCTGGTGTTTGTAGTTTACTGGAGGTCGTGCACAGCGCTGACCCTCGGGGTGGGCTGTGACACGGCAGGTACGTGGCACGGTGTACCGATTGCCCGTTTGGTGATGCGGGAACCCTGTACACATCGTTTGGGGCCGTGAGCGACACCCCGGCCGGATCTCCCCATGGATGGAACCCAAATAGGCGATAAACCTGGACGAGAGACTTGTGTGGTTAGTCAGGTCGTGGCCGACACCCTCGCTGGGCCTCCGCTTGAAGGTTGCCGAGTACATGTCGTGTAAGCGGCGGTAAGTGGTGAGAGCGTGTGTGAAGAAGTACACCCCTGCAGGGTTAAATATAATCTATTTGAATAGCCGTGTCCGCGGAAATGGACTTCTGGGTTACCTATTACAGTTCATAGACAAGTGAAAGTGGATACTCTAAAACACGCAAGATAAGCGTGAGTGCTATGGATGGCCTTCTCGTAGGGAGACGGGAGCGGATCCATAGTGGTGTATTGATTGGTGAATATGTGGACTCGTGTGCGCCACCTCAAAAAAAGTTACTTGCAGTCGTAGTTCAGAATAGCCACCGAGTCAAAGCTAGCTTGCTGCAGTCAAACTCCACCGCCCTTTGTTGATACCGATGCATATGTAGCTAGTTCTGATGTAAGTCTTGCTGAGTACCTTTGTACTCACGTTTGCTTAATTTATGTTTTGCAGAGAGACCTCTGTCTCGCTAGTGGTTCCGCGTGGACTTCGACGTTTAGCTTGTTACCTCAGCTACGATCTTGTACCCTTGGGAGGGTCTTGTAGATAGTCAGACTTCTTAGTCTTTTTCATTTGTAGATGTCTGTACTCAGACATGTAATGCTTCCGTTGCCTGTATGCTCTGAATGTTGGGTCATGTGACCTCTGTTTGTAATAAATGCTATGATGGCTCTTCTGGGCCTTATCTATATAAGTTGTTGAGTTATGTTGTGATGCCATGTTGTACATCACATACTTGCATGTTATGCGTACGTGTAATGTGTATTGCTATGTGTGGGATCCGACACCTAGTTGTTTACCTTTGGTAGCCTATCTTACAGGGAAATGTCTCCTAGTGCTTCCACTGAGCCTTGGTAGCTTGCTACTGCTCCGGAACACTTAGGCTGGCCGGCATGTGTCCTTCTTCGTTCCTGTGTCTGTCCCTTAGGGGAAATGTCACGCGTTGTTCCTTTAAGTCCTTGTAGCTTGCTACGACTTGGGTTCATATGTTGATGACCGACACGTTCGTTGCTGGGTCATGTATGCCTGTCTCTGTAATTTAGTGCCACTTTTGGTTTATAACTGGTCATGTCGGCCCGGGTTCTCTGTCACATGGATGCTAGCGACACCATCATATACGTGTGCCAAAATGCGCAAACGGTCCCGGGCCAGGTAAGGTGGCACCCGTGGAATACCGTGCGTGAGGCCGCAAAGTGATATGGTGTGTTACAGGCTAGACCTATGTGACTTAGGATCGGGGTCCTGACACAGAAGGCGTATCGCTCTTCGTCTCTCCGAACGCCAGGGAACTCCCCGAGGACAGTGAAGCCACGGGGATGTTGCGCGGAGGGCTACATAAAGGTAAAATAAATATTAGATGTTGCAAAGGAAAAATATCTGAATACGAGCAGTTTAAATACTTATGATTCGGCCAGGGGCTTGATCCTTGGCTGAACCCGATAACTATGTTCGGACGATGAGTCCGAACTAACAAGAAGTGTTAGCTTCTTCCTGGGCGTGGCCATGCCTGCGTAAGCGGGGGCCTCCCTTTTCCTCCCCTTCGATAGGACGGGGGAGTCTTCTTATTCTTCCTCCTCCTCTTCTTCTTCGGGAGAGAATTGGGAGCTTGTTTCCTCGGTCCTTGTGTCCGTAGGGCTGACAGGGCGGGGGTCGCTCTTGACCTCCTTGCCCTTCTTTTTGGCCTTATTCTCTGGTGCCTTGTACGGCGCTGAAATCAACATCGCCGTCACCTGAGGCGTCTCTGGGTCTTCTGGTATGGGAGCCGGACACTTTATCCGCTCCGCCTTTTTCGTCCAGGCTTGGATTGAATGCAAAAATTCCAACTCCTGTTATAATTAAAACAAGGAAGGATTGTATGTTCGGCAGAAATGTCAAATACATCTGATGCAGGGAGCACAATGCTGAAGCCCTTGTCCTTAGTCTCCGCTAGACACCCCTTCCGGGCCTTGAAGAGGTTCTTCCAGATGTCTTTGTGCCTTGTGCCGAAGAGGTGCTTTAAGGGTCGGGACCCTTTCAGATTGAACTTCCATAGATAGGAGTCCCGGTGTTGGCAGGGGAGGACAAGACGGGCAAGCATTACCTGGACCACGTTAGTGAGCTGGGTGACCTTGGAGATCATGTCACAGATGCATTTTTGGAGGGCTAGCACCTCCGTCTGAGATCCCCAATTCGGACCCTTATCGGTCCAGGAGGTTAGCCTCTCTGGGGGCCCAGATCTGAATGCAGGAGCTGCCGCGCACTTGGTGTCATGGGGCTTAGTGTTGTTAAACCACTCCTGCTGCCAAATCTTGTTCGTCTCCATGAATGCCCCCTTTTCCCAAGTAGCATTGGGGAGTTTGCTTATCATAGCACCTCCGCACTCGGCATGCTGCCCATTGACAACCTTCGGCTTCAGATTAAAGGTTTTGAGCCAGAGGCCAGAGTGTGGGGGGGATTTGGAGGAATGCTCCACACACCACTATGAAAGCAAATATTTGAAGGATTGAATTCTGGGCTAGATCATGGAAATCTAACCTGTAGAAAAATAGAAGGCCCCGTACAAAGGGGTGGAGAGGAAATCCCAGCACCCGAATGAAGTGAGAGAGGAATACAACCCTCTCACCCGCCCTAGGGATGGGGATCACTTGGTCCCTCTCGGGGACTCGATGTGCCACCTCATCGGCGAGATAGCCCACGCTTCGGAGGATCTTCACGGTCTTCTCTATGATCGAAGATGCCTCCAACTTGCCTTTGGAGTCAAAGTCAGCCATTGCTGATACGACAGCGGTGGTGCAGGAGTTGAGGATTGAGGGCGCAAGAGATGTGGGCACTAGGGGCTGAGGAGATTGGAGAGGTAGGTCTTGAGGAGAGCGTGGGGATAAAGGGTAAAACTTTGGGTCCTTTTATAAGCGTTGAATGCTAAACGCCCCCACACAAGCCGAAAACCTCGCCGGTTCCCAACGAGGTCGTACGTAAGGCGCGGTTAAGATGTTCACGCCATGTTGATAAGGATCCCGTAATAAGGGGGCACGGTCAGTGTTTTGACAAGACGTGCCAATGAGGCTATACCACGAAACGCGAAACCAGGGCCAAGAAAATGCTTCGATATGTGTTAAAGGCACAGACGTGATGCTTCCCTGAAAGGTTGTCAGTAAAGACAAAGTATGCGTTTTTTGATACCTTGCCTTCAAGGCTAAGGGTTGTACTTACCATGTAGAGTCGGACACAATACCTTTTGTAGGGAATATTTATTGAATATGTTCGGAAGGAGGAACCCGCCTTGCAATGCCAAAGGCAGTGTGTCAGCCAAACTCATCTTCATGGAAGACTGGTTCAGGGGCTACTAAGGGAGTCCTAGATTAAGGGGTCCTCATGTGACCGGATCATTTATTATGGGCCAAACTAGTGGGCCGTGAAGATTATCGATGAAGACTATCTCCCGTATCCGGATATGACTCCCAGTGTGTAAAATAGCAAGTTTAGAGTCTGGGTGTAATACTTTCCATCCTCTACAAGGTGATCATGTACGACCCTAAGTCCCTTTGGTGCATATATAAAACCGAAGGGTTTAGTCCGTAGAGACGACAGCAGAATCATAGCAATCTCATAGGCTAGAGTTTTAAGGTTTAGCCATTATGATATCGAGGTAGATCAAATCTTGTGACCCATATTCATCAAGATCAATCAAGCAGGAAGTAGGGTATTACATCGATCGAGAGGGCCTAAACCTGGGTAAACATCGTGTCCCCTGTCTCCTGTTACCATCGATCCTCACACGCATAGTTCGGGAACCACTACCCGAGATCTGCCGGTTTTGACACCGACACCTACTTCCTTCAAGGGGACACAAACTCAAGATTATCTTCCACAACAAGACCACAAGCTAAAGGGCAAGGACAAACTTCAAGAAGAGATTGATGCATTTCAAGAACCTCCTAAGGCCTTTGTTAAGTGGGTTACCAAGACTACATCAAGTTCTACTTCATCAAGTATGTCTACAACTCCAAGGATTCCCATCAAGATGGTGTGGATCTCGAAGAAGAAGAACTAGCGTGTTCTTGAGGGTGACTCCGCCAACATACTTCACTCTTATTCATATTGGCAAGGACAAGTGCAATCAACTTTCACATCTTGCACTAGTTCAAGGAGTCAAAAACCCTCTTGTCGGTAAGACAAGGGACAAGGTAACCTAATGATTTCATGGACATCATCTTGTGAGCAATTCACTCTATGTCCATGGATATCTTTGTATGTTCCTTGTGGGACTAACCCATGTAGGTATTCAAAGTGCAACTCACTCCAATAGATTGCTCCAAAATAATCTACATCAACATTGAGCATCTACATCTTCAACACCTACATGAAGTCATCGTCGATAGAACCCAAGGTTAGTTCATGCCTCTTAGGGGGGATATCACATCTAGGCGGAGCTTTACTCTAAAAATTGAGCTAAAGCAACTCTAATGGTGTGAACATAACAATACTTTATGTAAAAGTGGTAACCCCACTTGAGCTTAAATGATGAGTATGACCTATTATCAAATGTTCTCATTTGACTCCTAAGTCAATATACTCAGATATAGATGACCTAGTCATCGCCAATTGCTTGATAGATGCTAGAATGTTTGAGCATGCTTTGCCACATATTTCATTTGCTATCTTATAGTGTCAGCATGTTGAATGCATATTTTTCTCATTCGAGAACATCCATTTGTTGCTTTGGTTGTTTGGCTTTCTTTTTTACCAAATGGATGGACAAGAATGCCTAAGTACCCCCTCTAGCTATCTATGTTTTTCTTGTCTCAAACTCTATTCATGCTACATCACAAAGTTTGATCAAGACAGATTCGAACCACTCTGAGTGAGGAGCACTCGGAGTCACCGATTTGTCATGGACTTATACTTCCAAAACCTCTTAGTGCATTTTGGTCTGACCGATTCTTTCCTTTCGGTCATACCGAATTCATTAAGTTGATCTGGGTTTTCAATCTCGGTGCAACCGATTAGAACAATTCCGTCTCACCGAGTTGCAGTAACTGCTAGCAGTTTTGCATCTCGGTGCTACCGATTCGTTCCACTCGATCACACTGACAGTGTCCGGATATATATACCTACAGGCTGAAACTTGGAAAAATTTGTGAATCCTTTCGCCCGCGCCTATCCAGCTCCACCGACTAGAGGTGTCCGGATCATCCTCTCGTCGCTCGCGACCTCCTGCCGCTAGTCTCGGCAGCCGTCAACGGAAATCTCCACTGCCGTTCTCGCCGTAGTGAACTCATCACCGATTTAGGGTATGAGTTTAACTCTTTGTGTTTTCCTCAATATGATTCTAAGCACAAAATCAATGTTGTGATTTTTGCCACATATGAGATCATCATGATTAGAAGAAACTCTGTATAGATTTGTTTTGATTCAAAGTTTTAGGGTTAGGTTTCCACCAAACTCATCTTGGACCGACCGAGTTGTACAAATCGGTCTCACCGATTTTGTTTAGGCCATTGCACTTGTAATGTTCGGTCTGATCGAAACTTGCAAATCGATGTGACCGAGTTCAACTCTCAATGAAACCCTAGCAATCTCGAAGTCACCAAACTGTGTCTTGGTCTGACCGATTTCACCAGTTTAGACTCTCAAAGTTGTTTCGGTGTCACCGAGTTTAGCAAATCGGTAGCTCCAAAATGCTTTTTGTAGAAACCTAAAACTAAGCTTTTGACTCAATTGTTTTGCAAAATATATGCACTTTGTGATGCTCATCCACTCTACCTCAACCATATCTATTCACAGGGTCTGCTTGCAGTTTCAGAGATGCCTGAGGGCAGTGACAGTCAGAACATGTCAGAGGAGTAGGCACATCTGAGTGCGGGCTCTAGTCCCTCCAATAGCAGCTACTATGAGAGCAGCAGAAGCACTCCAAGCAATCTGCCAAAGGCTACTACCAAGACAAGGAAGAAGAAGACTTCTGATAGTGAGGATGAAGATTTTGTGGCTGAAGAGGTCACTTCATTGAAGAAGGCTGTCAACAAGGAAGAATCTGCTAGAGTTGTCAAGCCTGGCCTGAACAAGAAGGCCCGTGCCAAGAGAGCTCCAATGTCAAAAGTCAGATCCTCCACTCAAGACACAATGGTGTTTACTCTTGGAACAAGAGATGATGAGCAGGATCTAAGAAGAGAGCTAGGAAGACTACAACCAGAGTGGTTGGTAAGCCATCCATGAGAGATGATAATGATGCTGATGATCCTATTGCACCTGCTGCAAAGACTCATAAGCTGATGGGGGATGCCATCAAATCCAGGCCTGCTCCATCTAAGCCCAAAGTTGTCCCCAAAGCTTCTGCACCCAAGAAGTCCACAAGAGACATTCTAGCAGCTGATAAGAACAAGGCTCTAGTGCCATATATTCCCAAGGAAGAGGAAGATCAAGATCAAGAATCCTCAGATGATGATGAGACCATGATGCTCAGAAAACATAAGCCAAAAATTCCAGATCATAATGATGCGCATCTTGTTGCTGAAAACATGAAACTGAGGAAGGATGCAGGTCTGAGACTTTGGAGACAAACTGATCCATATGCTACCAGGAGAAAAACTGCTATGGACTATAGGTTTCACACCAATGAACATCAGGATTTCTATGAGACAGTGTTGTTGGACAAGAAGCCCATTGTCTGTGACATGAAGTGGGTTGATTGGAAATACATCGACAAACATGCTAATTTCTTTCCAGGTGTGCATGAGAGCTTCAGGCAGAATGAAGTTCATAAGTTTTTGGCAAAGAAAGTGACTAGTTGGAATGATGAGATGATCATGCAATTCTACTCCACTGCTCATTTCTATCCATATGGTAGAATTGTATGGATGACTGAAGGAACCAGATACCAATCAACTATTGCTGAGTGGGCAAGTTTGATCAATGCCCCAAAGGAGGATGAAAATGACACAGATGTGTATGCCAAGCCCAGGATGGATCATAATTCTATGGTAAATATGTACAAGCCAATTCCTGACGCAGATTTGCACACTCACAAGCTTGGCTCCATATATCATCTGTTGTTTGGACCGACAACCATCAACACTATACTGAGGCACACTTTGTTACCCAAGTCTGGAGATCATAGATTGATCCCAGGTCACTCCAACAACTTGCTCCATATGTTTGATGTTCCGAGAAGTTCAAATCCATGTGCCTAATTGTGGAGACAATCAAGAGGACAACAGCTGACCGGGAAAGGTCTTGTGGATATGCCCCTCACATTCAGATGCTTATCAACTCCAAGATGCAGAAAGGGACATATCTGCTTGACAAGAGGCATATTCATCTTAGGCCAGATTTCGAGGACAATGAAGTTGTAATGGATGCATCCCATCCCACTTCAGTTGAAGGCCAAGAGAAGATTGCTCAAGCAAAGGTAGCCAAGCAAGCAAGTGTTTCTGGAGCTCCTAAGACCAAGCAAGATCAGCTCAGTCATCTTCTTGAGGCCACTCTGAGGATTGAGAAGAGTTTGGCCAACTTGACTCAGAATCAAATGAGCCTTGAAAGCAACATTGAGACAAAGTTTTATGATCTAGATGTGAAGGTCACAAAGATCCAGGCTACTGTGGAGAAGCTCAAGGAAGATGCTGAGGATAGAGATACGGCTGATGCCTTTCAGAGAGTCCAAGAGGACCAAGATCTTCAGTTGTGCCATTTGACGAGTCCAGGCGTACACTTTCAGCTCCTGTAGCCACTGCTACAGTTGTTCCTCCAGCTTCAACACCTCCAACTCCACAGACTTCATCGGAAGTATTTGTAGATGCTCTTATCTCCACGCCGTCTACGTACACCGGAGCCACCAGCGAGAAGACTTCTTTTGCAGCTCCTGGAGATCGTGCCTAGAGTGCCGCATATCACTATGCATTTTCGAGCTTATTGGTAACTTGTTGCCAAACGGGGTGAAAGTATATAGATCATTAGGCTTCGAGAGAGAGTGTCTTGCCTCTTTTTGTTGGTTTTTTTGTGTGCTACTTTGTTTGGTTATTGCTACAATTTTCTTATGTGTGTGAGATACTACTTGTGCTTGATCATATCATACTATGCTTAATGTGTGCTTATTTCCTTGTGTATGATCATTTACTTGTTATTTTGGTGATGAGTGCTTGTTGCTTAAATCTTATCATTTTGAGCGTTCCATGAAAATATACGTGACATGGAAGAGTAACACATGATCCTAATCGATTGTACATTTGCATTCAAAAGCAAATCTTAAATAATGCACAAATTTAGGGGGAGCTCTTGCTTATCACATACTTCTCAAAGAGACGATATATTTCATTCTTATTATCTTTTGTCGAAGCTTTGATCTATATGTTGTCATCAATTACCAAAAAGGGGGAGATTGAAAGTGCAGCTATTCCCCGAGTGGTTTTGGTAATTAATAACAACATATAGCTCAGAGAAATAATATCCTTTCAAGATAAATATTTCAGGAAGTTCAATGGTTGGCATGGCATGGATTAGAGATGTGGCCCCTCGAAATGCTAAGGAGAAAAACTGGCAAAAGCTCAAGACTCTACATTTTCATTTCAGTGATCCAAGATCACATTGAGTCCATAGGAAAAGCCAATACTATTAAAAGGTGATGAGGTGTTGCTTAATGATCTACTTGCTGAAGTGCTTGGTAATATGCTCCAAAACCCTCAACCACTTTCTCATTTCCACATATGTACCAAACCTAAAAGTCAAACTCGGCCCCACCATTTTGATCTACCCGGCGCCACCGAGTTCACATGACATAGCCACTGCCACAAACCCTAATCAGTTCGGTCTCATCGATAGGGATCTCAGTCTCACCGAGATGGGAATGGAAACTCTATGTTTCCTCTTCATAACGTTTCGGTCTAACCGGGATGAGCGAATCAGTCCCAACTAGTTTGCATTCTAATCTATTTGTTTCCTCTTCGTAATGTTTCGGTGTCACCGAGATGAGAAAATCGGTCCCACCGAGTTTGCCTGGCCAAGTCTCTGTTAGCCTATTACTAGAATCGGTCTCAACGAGTTTGTGTAATCGGTGAAACCGAGTTGAGGTTTTGCCCTAACCCTAACGCATCGGTCTCACCAAGTTGATACTGCCGGTCCCACAGAAATGTCTAATGTTCATAATTTGAACTGCTTCGGTCTGACCGAGCTCATTATTCGGTCTGACCAAGTTGGGTCAAATGTGTGTAATGGCTAGATTTTGTGTGGAGGATATATATACCCCCTCCACCCCTTCACCATGAGTGAGAGAGCTATTAGAACGTGCCTACACTTCCACTATTCATTTTTTGAGAGAGAACCACCTGCTTATGTGTTGAGACCAAGATATTCCAATCCTACGATATGAATCTTGATCCCTAGCCTTCCCCAAGTTGCTTTCTACTCAGATCTTCTTTCCACCATATCCAAATCTTTGAGAGAGAGTTAAGTGTTGGGGATACTATCACTTGAAGAACAAGAGCAAGGAGTTCATCATCAACACATCTATTACCTTTTGGAGAGTGTTGTCTCCTAGATTGGTTAGGTGTCACTTGGGAGCCTCCCACAAGATTGTGGAGTTGAACCAAGGAGTTTGTAAGGGCAAGGAGATTGCCTACTTCGTGAAGATCTACCCTAGTGAGGAAAGTCCGTCGCGGGCGATGGCCATGGTGGGATAGACAAGGTTGCTTCTTCGTGGACCCTTTGTGGGTGGAGCCCTTCGTGGACTAGCGTAGCCGTTACCCTTCATGGGTTGAAGTCTCCATCAACGTGGATGTACGATAGCACCACCTATCGGAACCACGCCAAAAAAACATCCGTGTCTCCAATTGCGTTTGCACTCTCCAACCCCTCCCTTTACCTTCATATGCAATGATTTACTTTCCACTGCCACAACTCTAGAATTGCATGTGTAGGAAGATTGCTTGACTTGTGCTAAATTGCTAAAAAACTATCAAAACATAAAACTGGGAAAAGGCAAGCTTTTATTTGGTGAAGTAGTCTAATCACCCCCTCTAGACATACTTTTGATCCTACAGTGGGTCGTCGATCATGCCGCCGAGCAGCTCTAGATCTTTTGCACGATGGATGACAAACTCTTATCACACCTCATCTGCAATATGTCGATTGTGTGCCCCAGGACTGTCACGCCGATATCACTGCCGATGGGCCATGGTGCCTACACCGGCCGATGAATCTCTTGCTCCCCGACCTGCTCCGGCTCGTTCTCCTTGCTAAAGATGTAATGCAGGTAGGGGTTGACGTCGAAGCTTTGGTCATTGCCTGGCATGCTTGGAATAACTAATGGTAGATGGGTGAGGACTACATCTGTGAAGTGTGGTGTGACGGTGCTTTGCCTCCTAGGTTATATGCAGCAAGCCATTAGCTGGTGGCGGGAAACCGATGAGGGAAGAGGCATGGATTTTACAATTCACCCATGTGGACTGCGGGAAGCATTCACTGGAGCGCGGGAAGAGTAAGTGGAGCACATACACAACCCGAATACCGTATGCGGTGCCACGTGTTATTTATCACACATGTGTTAACATAAGGAAACATATGTGTAACTTACTAATCATCGCACACAAGTACTCGCAGATGCATCGTGTGTGATACTCCTAGACACCATAAGCAACTAGTTTGCATTTTTGAAAGTTTTTTGTACAGACAGATTCGCACACAAACTAACTATAGTAATTGTCTGTGTTATAATTTCTCATCGCAAACAATTCATCCGAGTGGGCTATTAGTGCGTATCACACACGTCTTGTTTACACGAATCGTTTGTGTTCGTTTGGCTCATCGCAAAAAGTTCATCTATGTGAACTGTATGCCGCAAATCACACACATCTTGTTAAATTGAATTGTTTTTGTTCTCTTCCCTAATCGAAAATAGTTTTTCCAAGTGAACCGTATGTCGTATATCACACACACCTTGATCTGGCCGACCATTTCTGTTGCATTCCCTAATAGAAAATAGTTCATCAGAGCCAACTGTATGCTGTATATTACACACACATTGAGATGGCTGCCCGTTTTTGTTGTTCTATCTCATCACAAACAGTTCATATGGATCAACCATATGCCCAGCATTGCACACGTAACTAAAAGCTAAACCATGTTTGATGTCTCCACCATCGCAAATGTTTTGCATCTTTTTTTATGGTTTTTTACATCCTCGTTTGCGATTAATGCATCGCACACAGTTTCGTCAAAGGGTCTCTGATCATAGTGCTGCGTTAGCATCATCCTTTAGTAGTGCAAGCATCAGATCTAGACTAAGTATGCTTCAATATCAAATGAATGAACTGTATCTGTGGACTGAACTGCAGAATGCAAGAAGAGGAGGGGAAAGACCTAGCCTATCGAAGACTAGCATCTTCTGGAAACCACCATCTTGCATCACTTAGAAGAGTATATAATATCATTTTATAATTAAAAAGCATGTTGTAACAATATTGCCCAGAGATCCTTCCTTGACTCCCAATGAGAAAGCATTCCCGGAGCCATCATATCCATCTCATGTCTCGAGTATCCATTTATAGTTGTAACGGATCGGGATACATCTCCGAGCGTCCATTACCATGGACACGGCTATTTGAATAGATAACTTCCTTGCAGGGGTGCGCCACATTACCTAACACGCTTGATTACTCTATCCGGGCACATTTTCTTGGGTCAATGCCCGGCCTCAGAAGATCAATACGTCGCAGCCCTACCTAGGCTCAGCAGAGAGGTCCCCGCCGGTCTACATCCTAAGCGCTTAGGGGTCTTGGGCCCATCGCCCTTTGCACTCTGGGTCGTTATGCGACGAGCCGGGACGAGCACCACCTCATCATGGATGGCACAGGCCCGACAGGCCCACAATGCTGAACTGGCCATCTGAAAGAGCTTTTGGTTGATATTATGACTCCAACGCCCATAACTATTCTCACGTGGCGGTTAGTTCGTATAGGCCAGTGGCCAACTCAGAAAAAATACCCAAACATGTTAGTGTATTATTAAAAGAAGTGACGGTTTTTGGGACAAATCCAGAGCTACCACCACCTCCTAGGTGATACCGCTAAACCACCAGCCTCCACCGTAACTCCCTTGGGTGCTCTTCGGGCCCGCCCGACTTTGATGATGGTTCTGGGTAAAGTCAAAGTAATCGTGTGTCCAAAACATCAAGGGATGAAACCCGAGGAATCATCCTCAATGGACTCCACTCGATGTAATCATCAAATTGAACATAGGAGGAATCACCCTTGAGGTTCACACTTGAGGTGTCGCATGACAGAGTCGTATCAGGAGTGCTGAAGGAGGAATCACCCTCGATGACCACGACTGAATATCTACACTACACAGTTCTCATCGGGAGTGCGTTATGAGGTATCACCCTCGGCACTCGATAGTAACTATGCAGAGTCGTACAACTGAGGGGTGTGCGGTGATGTGTTGGTCTCTGGTCATAGATCACGTTGACCGAGTCATCAATGATGCAGCAGAGGCAACATGGACAAGGTGGTGGTCACATATGGATCACGAACCAACCTATACTAAGTAGTTTGGGATAAGCATGTAAGGTACAATAGCAGTTACAAAATAAGGCTATGCATTAGAATAGGACCAAACAATTACAGTAGCAAAATCTAATGCAAGCATGAAATAGAATGGAATGGGCGATATCGCAATGATCAAGGGGGGCTTGCCAGTAAGCTCCACTAAAAGGGAAGAATGGTCGTCGTCGACGTAGTCCATCACAGGGGCAACATCAGTCTCGGGGTATACCGAAGAGAAGAGGGGGAAGAAACAGTAAATACAAAGCACACAGATGCATCACTAAGTATGACATGACGATATGTAGTGCTAGCGGTGTTCTAACGCAGTACTAGGTGATACTGGCGAAGGGGGAAACATCCGATAAAGTATACCCGGAGTTCGGCATTTTCAGATAGATGAAACGGATGGGGATGGTTCCATGTTTTCTATGATAGGGACGTGTGGCAGACGAACAGACTGCGTATTCGGATTCTTCATATTTTTCTAACCAACTTTCATGTACAAAGTAATTTTACCTAACTTACGTTTTATTTAATATGATTTTTTGTAGTGACCCAATTCCAATGGACCAGAGTCTCTGTGCTTCTATGTCATCCCTGCATCGTTATGCTGACACACATTACTCGAGGATTTATAACAGAGTTCAATCACACACTTCTTTACATTGAGGTCCTCAAAAGAGTATTTACTACAATAATATGGCTGAAGGCCCATCTTAAAAAAATAACTGTGGAAGCTTCGAAGGTAAATTAGTCCATCAACTCCACGACAAATCTGAGTGGAGAACAATGACCTATCACACCGTACTCATCGTCTGAAAGATCAGTAACATGAAACGTTGCAGCCACGAAGGGTCAATACATTGAATGTATTGGCAAGTCACACCCAAAGTACAAAAACATACTATCATCTACATGCGAGGATATACCAAGTGGAAAGCTCTGAGGTTTATTTTGCATAAAGCCAATTTTGTCTTACTTCTACACACTAGCCAAATTTTAGTTCTTTTCATTTTAATTAACCTATTGTTAAATTGGACCGCCTCCAGTTTAACCCACCTATGAGAGCCTCCGAGGATTATAGGTTCCCAAATTGTTATTTCCATGAGAGCCCCGGGGGATCTTGGATTAATTAAACCCACGTCACAATAATTATTTTGGATGAGAAGATCTTCCAGAGGTTTCAAGTCAAGTTGCTCAAAGTCCCTAACCAGGGAAACGACTAATCATGATTAGTTTGTACACTCTGTAGAGGTTTGCGCACTTTTCCCCACAAGAATCGATCCTTCCCTTCACATCCTCGCACTTCCTGGTGTTTGAGAACGGGATGAACGAAACATGGTCTTTCGAAGAGTTCTTCTTGGACACTACCGGTGCCTATCCAATCCAACCATTCTTCTACATCTCGTAGCACCGTCCGACCAGAGTCACAACTAGGGCTAACCAAGCCAGAGCCCATAATGGCTTCTGGCTGCGCACAGAAGCTACTTGATATGAAACATGTCCAACCTTTTGAACCCGGGTGGCATTCCCCGCCTTTTCTTGAGTAATGTAAAGCCTTCAGGAGGATACATACTTGTCGAATGGTCCCGACAAACCTTTCCGCCCAGATGATTGATTAATTGGTATAGCAGAGCCTCTAAGGAAATACAATACATGTAAGTTGCTAAAGTAGTCATTGCTTAAGTTCTCTCGCAACTGTCATGAATCACACGGTACATAATCCACGTCTACTGTAGCATGGCCAAGCATAACTACACTATAATGATTCCCAATGTGGCGGCAAAGACTATCAGGATCAGGCTAAACATATGGCTATCCTATCCGGGTTTAACATAGCATAGTAGTCCTACACTTTCATACTATTTTTTTGACTAACTACACTTGCATAATATTGTGTTGATAGAGGGCACCATACTATTGTGTTGCAAAGTAAAAACATAGGATGGCTATGATCAAAGTGCAACTTGCCTATTAAAGTTCCTGAAGTACTTGGTACCAAAAAAGACACATCCATGACATTTTGGCTCGAACAATTTTTTTCTGTCATGCTTATGACACTTCTATGACGATAATTGTGACAAAACCCCGTATCATCATAGATGTGGTGGGATCCTACTTCTATGACAAAAAATCATGACAGAAAATGGGCTCTTCGTCTTGGGTGGGCCGTGGATGCAGCTGCATGACGTTCTTTCGGCAGTCAGTACAAGCGAGGGCGAGGAAAATTTCGGGGAGTTCCTGGTTATGGTGGGTGGTCAGGGCGGAGTGATGCACGGAGGTTTGCGTGTTTCTCTTGTATACGTACCTGCGTGTGTGCGAGGCGTTGGGCTCTAACTAAAAACAAGCGAGGCATTCGCTACTGAACCCAAGCGATTGCACTAGGCTACGTTACTGAACCCGAGCGATCGATCCCTTGACTGTTAACTAAACCCGAGTGATTCCTTCACTACCGCTACTAACAGAACCCGATCGATCGCTGTTGCTGCTTACTAAAGCCGATCGAACCTGCTGCCTCTTGATGAACAATGAATGCTGGGTTGGTTGAACGAGTCGAGACATACGTGGTTGGGGTTGGATGAACAGTTCCTGGTGGGGGTTGGATGAACAGGACCCCGTGGTAGTAGTAGTCGGCGGTTGCTGCTGGATGAATGGGACCCCGAGACGAGGCCGCCACAGCCGAGGCATTGGGGGTGGATGAACAGGACCCTGTGGGGGGCTGGTTGAACAATAGCTGGTGGAGGGCTGGTTGAAAAGTAGCCAGTGGAGGGCTGGTTGGATGAACAGGACCCCGTTGAGGGATGGTTGAACAATATCTAGTGGAAGGATGGTTGAACAGTAGCCATTGGAGGCAGAGGAAGACGCGGTGGATGAACAGTGCAAGTGGAGGCTGGAGTAAGTCGACGGTTGGTGAACCGTAGCCCATGGAGTCCCATTTTGCGGTACCCCACACCCCTCCCGATGAACAGGCCCCCCGTTTTGACCGTAGAGCTCCAACACAAGTTTGTTTCCTTCATTTTGCGATACGCCAGACTCCTCCCGATGAACAAGACCCCATTTCGATTTTGCGGTACGCAAGACCCTTCACGATGAACAGGACACCGTTTTGACTGTACGCGATCCAGTAGAAGGCCGTTTCCCTATGTTTTGTGGTACGCCACAACAGGTTTCGGGTGTTCCATCAAAGCCGGTTGGCTCCCGATGAACATGATGATGTTTCTCCGTTCCGACACCGCAGGTTGGCTGCCGATGTACACGGCGCCATTGCTGCTGTCCGCTGCCTCTCAATGTACACTGATACGTCTCCAACGTATCTACAATTTTTTATTGTTCCATGATATTATATTATCTGTTTTGGATGTTTATTGGGCTTTAATATATAGTTTTATATGATTTTTGGGACTAACCTATTAACCTAGAGCCCAGTGTCAGTTTCTGTTCTTTCCTTGTTTTTGAGTTTTGCAGAAAACGAATACCAAACGGGGCCCAGTTGACCTGAAACTCAACGGAGGATGTTTTTGGACTAGAAGAAGCCCAAGAAGTACCGAAGATGGACCAGGGGAGTCCCGGGCTGCCCAAGAGATAGGGGGGTGGGCAGCCCGGGACTCCCCCTATCTCATGGCTGCCTCGGGGACCCCCTTACTTGTTCCTAACTCCAACACCTCTTATATATACAGAAACCTCCAGAAAATAACCTAGATCGGAAGTTCCGCCGTCACAAGCCTCTGTTGCCACTGAAAACCAATCTAGACCCGTTTCGGCACCCTGCCAGAGGGTGGAATTCCTCTCTGGTGGCATCTTCATCATCCCGACACTCTCCATGACAAGGGGGGAGTAGTTCACCCTCGGGTCTGAGGGTATTTACCAGTAGCTATGTGTTTGATCGCTCTCTCTCTCTCATGTTCTTGAGGTGGCACGATCTTGATGTATTGCGAGCTTTGCTATTTTAGTTGGAGTTTATGATGTTTCTCCCCCTCTACTCTCTTGTAATGGATTGAGTTTTCCCTTTGAAGTCTTATCGGATTGAGTCTTTAAGGATTTGAGAACACTTGATGTATGTTTTGGAGATCAACTTGTGGGATCCGTGACCTTGGGAATCTATGCATAGGGGTTGGCACACGTTTTTGTCTTGACTCTTCGGTTGAAACTTTGGGGCACTCTTTGAAGTTCTTTGTGTTGGTTGAATAGATGAATCTGAGATTGTGTGATGCATATCGTATAATCATGCCCATGGATACTTGAGGTGACAATGGAGTATCTAGGTGACATTAGGGTTTTGGTTGATTTGTGTCTTAAGGTGTTATTCTAGTACGAACTCTAGGATAGATCGAATGGAAAGAATAGCTTCGTGCTATTTTACAACGGACTCTTGAATAGATTGATCAAAAAGAATAACTTTCAGGTGGTTTCGTACCCTACAATAATCTCTCCATTTGTTCTCCGCTATAAGTGACTTTGGAGTGACTCTTTGTAGCATGTTAAGGGATAAGTTATATGATCCGGTTATGTTATTATTGTTGAGAGAACTTGCACTAGTGAAAGTATGAACCCTAGGCCTTGTTTCGAAGCATTTCAATACCGTTTGTGCTCACTTTTATCTTTAGTTACCTTGTTGTTTTTATATTTTCAGATTACAAAAACCTTTATCTACCATCCATATTGCACTTGTATCACCATCTCTTCGCCGAACTAGTGCACCTATACAATTTACCATTGTATTGGGTGTGTTGGGGACACAAGAGACTCTTTGTTATTTGGTTGCAGGGTTGTTTGAGAGAGACCATCTTCGTCATATGCCTCCCACGGATTGATAAACCTTAGGTCATCCACTTGAGGGAAATTTGCTATTGTCCTACAAACCTCTGCACTTGGAGGCGCAACAACGTCTACAAGGAGAAGGTTGAGTAGTAGACATCATACACAAGCCCTGGCCATACGTATGCGCGAGTATGCGTTCGAGACTCCTCCCGTATGTACATACGTAGCCATTTTACCCTGTGGCTGTACGTACGTGTACACGATTTTGAAGGGAATGCGTGAACTGCTACGCCAGAGGCTCTACTACTACACGTGCCGCTGCTTGCTCAGCCACAGTTCATCGTTGCTGAGAGATCGATCGACCAGTATGTACGTACACGTTCACGACTAGAATGACAACGCTATGTATACTTCGACCAGGTGGGTCCCGACTATCAAGGACGATAAGGAGGCACTTCCTTGCATGCGAAGTTACTGATGGTGCATCCGAGCGGTCAGGGGGGCATTCATTTTTACCGCGCCTAATATGGAGACTCTATCCTTGCGTCCGAAGATATAGTTGGCGAGTCCCAGCTGTTAGAGAGAAAACGGTTTTTTGCAAAATACAGCTAAGCCGAAATACAAAGACCTTCCGGTAGGTCCCTGCTGTCAGGTGGAGGAATCATTATTTTTCACGTAATAAGGAGTCACTTCCTTGATGTGGCCGTGGACCCAGCTGTCAGCCTCTCCACATACAGTCCTCTTCCGATGTAAGTCGTTCCTTGACCATGTTGACCACGCCGCGCCGAGAGCACCAAGGCGGTGGACGACGGCGAGGCCTAGGAAGGGAATGACCCGGCACAGGGGAAGACTCGACAATTGTTTCCCATGCGAAGGGGCATTCGGGGGTTTACTGGTTGGGCTGCAGTGTGAGGCTGCCGTCGCCGAAGAATAAAAGCAGGTCTGGATGAGTACAGGGATGGCCAGGCCAGCGATGGGAGTAGGATGGGGCAGTGAGGCCTGCGTGGCAGCAGAGCCAGCCACAGGAGGCAGGAGCAGGCGGCATAACCGACGTTGGTTTGTGTGGTAGGAGCAAGAAGACCACAGGTTGAAGGAACACTATGGTCGTTGGATGGACAACGTACGATCACTAGAGCTAGAATCGTTCATATTGACTAAGTTGACAAAGCCCTCCGTCCGCGTCAACTTAGTAGGCCTGCAAGTCAGCCTCCATCTATGGTGGGTCCCAGATAGTAGGGGCAGTATTCATTCTTTTTGTTTGTAATAAGGAGGCAGTTCCTTGCGGCGAAGATATAGCAGGTGGGTCTGAGGTGTCAGCGGGATGAACTTTTTTTCGCGAAATACAAAGGCCGTTCCGGTTGGTCCCTGCTGTTAGGTGGAGGAATAATTATTTTGCGCATAATAAGGAGGCACTTCCTTGCGTGCGGCCATGGAGCTAACTGTCAACCTCTCCACATACAGTCCTCTTCCGATGTATAGCGTTCGTTGACCACGTTGACCACGATGCGCCGAGAGCACCAGGGCGGTGGACGACGGTGAGGCCTAGGAAGGGAATGACCAGAAGCCGGGCAAGACTCAATAGTTATTTCCCACGAGGAGAGGAGTACGAGGGTTTACTCCTTCGGCTACAGTGTGGGGCTGCCGTCGCCAGAGAATAACAGGAGGTCTGTGTGAGTAGAAGGATGGCTAGGCCAGCGATGGGAGTATGGTGGGGCGGTGAGGCCTGCGTGGCAGCACAGCCGGCCGCGGGAGGAGGGAGCAGGCAGTCCAGCCGGTGCTTGTTTGAGCGGCTGGAGCAGGAAGAGCAGAGATCGAAGAAGCACGACGTCTGTTGGATGGACAGCCAACAATCACTACTCTCATGTGTTGACTAAGTTGACACGACGCTGCGTGTGCGTCTCTTTTTTTGGGAAAGCATACGCGTCAACCTATTGTAGGCGCACAAGTCAGCCTCAAATCTATGGAAAACAACATATAGCCCATCTGCTATTATTTCTAATAATTTACATCCCATTTGCTAATTCTTAAGTATTTTTTTGGAGCCCATATTCTTATTGTTAGCATTACAACCCATATTGTGGCCACAGTTAAAACATTATACGAAAGTTTGCATATTTCGGTGCAGTCGGAACTGTTTTTAATCCCGAAATTTCGAGTCACATTCAAACTAATTTGAAAAATAAATTCACATCGATATAAAATCCAAATAATTGTCCACGCATAAAAATCAATGGAATTTAAAATCTTGAAATGAAAAAAGAAAGAAATTTGAAACCAATTGCCGGGTTGATGTGTTTTAAAAATATACAGCCCATTTTCTTGGCAAGCCGAATGAAGCTCTCCTCATCTTGATAGATTTGCAGCCCGGCAAGGCTGAGAAAGGAAGTAGGCCTCGGTTGGGTATTCTGCAAAAGAACCAAAAATCTGGGCTAGCCATTTTCAGAAAGATAAAAAACTACTGGACTGGTCTTGTGGTAAACATAAAAGAAAAGGCTGGCTAGAGAGGCCAGAATGCCCCGCACTGCCTAGTTGACACCCTGCTTCCGTCTCAAAAATAAAAATAACTAGGCAAGCTACTGGGTCCCTGGTGTCAGCCGCTCGTTGTGCAATTCTCTCGTTTATTGACTACGTTGACAATGGCATGGGGCCCAGATGTCAGAAATCCATTAGGAGCAACCAATTTTTTTGGCTTGAAATAAGGAGGCACTTTCTTGCATACTGCAATGACCCAGGTGGGTCCCTGCTATCATCCTCTCCATGTACAATCATCTCCTAATTGCGTACGCCTCAACCTAGTAGGCCCACAAGTCAACCTCTAAATCCGTGGCGGACAAATACATCCCATTTTACAAAATAACAACCCATTCCATACGTTCACAAGGAAAGTTCAACATTCAGAGCAAAGTAACATGTATGATCACATATAGAGTACCGAACTTTCACGTTGACAACCATCATATCCAACTTAACTATCTACTCGCACTAATACTCTAGTGTACAAGTACTAACTTAGTCCTAGCTAACTAGACAATGCCGGCCGCCATCTGCGGTACACGCAAAATGCCGGCACTGACGTCCTCCTCCCCGCCTCGGACTTGCCGGGGGTGCGATAGGGTGCATTGCTCGCGCGTTTTTGCCCTTTCCATGCCGACGTGCTCCACTGAAGCTTCAGCTTCTAAGCGGGAAACCCACTTGACAAGCTGGTAGTAAAATTTGGCATCGCGCACGTGTGTGTACCCGACAGCCTCTAAGGCTATTTGTCGGGCGCCGGCCTCCACGTAGTCGGCCCAGTTGCGGGCGCTCTGCTCGTGACTCAGAGCGGCGGTGCGCTGCTGCTCCATGCCCCGCTGGTGGCGCAAATCGGTGATGCACTCCTCCTCCACCTGGCGATCGAGCTCCAACAAGTCATCGTACTCCGCATTGCCATCTAAAGACCGATAGAATGCCTCCTCCCTCTGTCTTCCTTCCGGCGAATAACCGAACACTAGCTCCGGCGGTGAGCGCCTCTGCCGTCGCCTATTGCGGACGATCGGGGGCATGACGGACATGGCGAGAGCAAGGGCAAGTGGCGAGCGACGTCTGGTCGGTCGGAGTTGTGAGGGGAGCTGATAGGGTGAGTTGGGTGATGGTGCTACCAGTGTAGGTCAAGAACCGGTAATTATTGGAGGAAGGTAGGTGAAGCAGCATGTCACGGGAAACAGGACGGTCATCGCAATTCAATGCATAAGTAGGCATGGCCTAGCGTGCCAGCTTATCGTGGAAAACTAGAAAAACTGAAATTATGAATGTGTCGTCCCGTCCCGTGAGTGGTGCGTCCTGTCCGTGCTGGGCCGCACATTGGCATGACGGCCAAATGAGTGCACTCGAATCATTCTGATGAGGTACTCCCTCCTTGTCAAAACTTAATCCACCACTCATCATCTATCTTGGTTGGTGAGATTTTTGAGTTGAGCCCTGCAAAACGGAAAGGCGGTAGTATATGCGTGATCCGCTATTTATCCGTGTAGGATCGAGTAAGTCGGATAATGTACATGTAGGATTTCATAGGTGATGAACGTTTGCTGGGAGATAAGGCATTTGCGAACGTTCACTACTAGGGTAAAGCTTATACACAGAATCTTAGCAGTAGCGCAGGACAAAAACGAACGCTACTGCTAATTAACAGTAGCGCAGTACATAAACAGGCGCTACTACTACCTTATTAGCAGTAGCGCGGCCCGGTAGGAGGACGCTACTACTAAAATTGTCCGGCTGTTCCCGCCACGCTAGGTTTAGTAGTAGCACGCCCGGGAAAAAGCGCTACTGCTAATGTAATAGTAGTAGCGCACTCTTTTTGAAAGTCGTTACTGCTAATTCTGAACCTTGCCACATGGAGGGCCCCGCTTAGCAGGAGCGCATCTTCCAGAAGTGTGCAACTGCTATGATATTAGCAGTAGCTCGTTTTACGCCCAGCGCTGCTGCTAAACCGCAGCCATACCACCTTTTGCCTCCCCCTCCCCCATCCTCTCTTCCATCACTTTCCCCTAGCTCCCACGTCCTCTCTCCCTCTTTCTCACTACTTCTCCCTGTCGGGGAAACTGATCGCCCACGAACACCTATGGGACCGGAGCCCCTTTTCGGTACGGCAAGGGAGCGGAGGGTGCACGATGAGCGGATCGAGGCGTGCACGCGAGCAGTTTACCCAGGTTCGGGCCGCACGGATGCGTAAAACCCTACTCCTGCCTTGGTTTGTATTGTGTTCTTGGCTCGGGAGCGAGAAGAGCTACAGTACTTGTTGCTAGCTACACCGAGCGTGAGAGTGATCGAAGGTCGGAACCCTTTCTACGTTGCGCATGGGCCTCCTTTTATAGTTCAAAGGGGTCACCGACAGGTGCCAAGGCAGTCGAGGGTAAAAATGTAAAAACGATGGTAGTTGGAATAGTGTATGCATAGTGCTCTATACCTAACCTTGACGGCAGGGGACAAGGGCATTGAATGCTCGTCGCCATCACCCCAAACAATGCAAAAAAGCATCCGTCAGGGCGTCTCCATTCGCCATGATGGTGGCCTCGTCATCGCAGCTCGCCACCGTGTACCCCAGGCTGCACAGCCTTCCGCCACGTGCGCCTGGAAGGGCCCCAGGGCGACGCGTGTCCGGATGAGCTGGAGCGCGGGTACCTAGTGGGAGTTTGCCGCGACAAGCGCCATGCCGCGGCCGCCATCTTGCCGCGCCCGGGAGCTTGTCGCTCTCTGGGCCTTGCCGGGGCGCGTGGCGCGTCGCGGCAAGTCTCTTGAAAATGCTACGTTTGGCCTTCCCGGCAAGCTCCTCTTGCAAGGGTCTTGTGCAAAAGAAGTGGTCTTGAGCCTGGGGCGGCCTTCCCGGCAAGCTCCTCTTGCCGGGGCCTTGTCTCTTTAACTTGAATACTTTGTTCTTGAATGGCTTCAAAGGAAACACAGTGGGCCTTGGCGGACGCGCGGCAAGCCCTACCACGGGACGCTGCGACTGCCCGTGCACAAGTTCGGGATACTAAGGTACCCCTACTTTAGTACACCGACAGGAGCCCCCGGGCCTGGGCCACACACGGTGCCGAGCGCTATTGGGCCAGGCCCAAAACAGTGCACGGGCACACGCGGCCCACGGGACGCCGTATCCTACTCCGTCACCGCGCCCCTCCCCAACGGCACGCGTCAATCGCGGCGTCGTGGGAGAGATCGTGGCTTGTTTCTTTAATGGGGAAAATGCGGAACGTCCCCTCCTCCCCTTAAAAGCAGGGGAAACAGGGGCAGTTCTTTCCATTTGCCCGCTGCTTCTTCAACCTCCAGAAACCCCCGCCGCTCCCCTCCTCCTGAGGATCGAAAGAGAGCAGCGCTCCGCCCCCGTCCGTCGCCGCCAACACCTCCAGTGCCGTCGGCTTCCCTCGCCGTCCCTGCCATGGCCCCGAAGAGCGACAAGGCGAAGGCCGCGAAGACTGCCAAGGCGCTGCGGCTAGCGTCAATGCGGAAGAAGATGGCGGTCTTTCCGCCACAGCTAAGCGCGGAGGAGCTAAAGGAAAACTTCTATCTCTTCTGGTCGAGGGAGACCAAAGCGCATCCACGCACCAAGGTACTCCCCGCCGTGGCCTGCGACATGTTCCCGGGCGGATATGCCTTTTTTGCTCTGTTCTTCTATTGTGGACTCTGCCCGCCATATTCTGAATTCTTCTGCGATATCATGAATACCTAAGGGTTTCATCTTCTTGACTTCACCCCAAACGCTGTCTTGACCATGGCCGTTTTCGCACATCTGTGCGAAAACTTCGTCGGAGTTTACCACAATGTAGCCCTCTTCCGCCATTACTTCATTCCTCGAGTTGAGTCTGGGTCTCCTCTGTCCGGCGGGATCTCTTGGATCTTTTAGCTTCGTAAGAAAGAGGCTTACTTGACGGGGGAGCTCCGCGGCAAGTGGGATGAGTGGAGGGCCAACTGGCGCTGGATCATGGAGGACGACCCACAACAGTTCAATTCCCAGCGCCAAGTTGCAGTAGTGCGCGGCAATGACTGGAGTGACCTGGCTCCTGAGGACGACAAGCTGAAGATAGACAGCACTAGGATTCTTCGCCTCCGGCAAGCGAAGCTCACTGTAGGTGCCGTTGGGGCAGATTTCCTTCGCCGCCGCATCGCTCCCTTGCAGGAGAGGAAAAGGCCTGCTTGGGAATTCGATAACGCGGCAGACATCATGAGGTTGCGCCCGGGCCTCAACTATAATTTCACTGTCATGGAACTCAACGGGATGCTCCGAGCGCTATTCAAGTACGACCCCAAACATCCAGAGTGGTTCGTGCTGCCGCGGGGCGTAGTTCCGCTATGCAACAATTCGTCGCTCAGCGCTCTCCGCGCGGCGATGCCGTGGTGTGACTCCCATGGGATTGACCCCACTTGGCGGGAGCCTTCTGACGAAGCTGTGCAAACGTTCTTCGACAACCTGGTGGAGCAAACAGTCAAGCCCGACGAGAAGAGGGGCCTCACCCGTGACACCACCGATGAGGAGATGGCGTATATTGCCACCAGGTTGGAGGAGGCAGCTGCAGCCAGGGCCGCGGGCGAATTTGGAAATACTGTGGAAGAGGCGGACGCAGCGGAGGCGGTAAGCTTGGCCGAGGAGGAAGAGTTCCTAAAAGTGGCAAAGCTTGCCGGGCAATTTGCTGGGACAAGCGAGGCCGCCGAGCAAGGCAGAGAGTCGAGCGGGCCCGCCGAGCAGGGCGTCGGATCAAGCGATCCTGCCGAAGACTCGGGCGGGTCGCTGAACCTCGACTCCTCTTCTTCGTCCTCGGGGAGCTCACCACCACCACCAAGTCCTCCGGTTGCGCCGAGAAAGCGCCTTCGCAAGGCCGCAGACGCGACGGTGCGGCAGACGAGCCAGCAGCCGCAGCGCCGCCCGACACGCGCCACCACGACGAGCAAGACCGCCAAGGGAGGGCCTCGCGCTTCAGCAACTGCTGGAGGAGGGTCTTCCCGGGCCGGGGCTAACGCTCCTGCCACCCCTCGTGCCTCGGCGACAACTGGAGCGGGGTCTTCTCAGACCATCGTCCCTCCTCCCGCCAAGCGGTCGAGGGAGCCTACTCCTCCAGCTCCTCGCACCGGGACGCGCGAGGCGGACTTTGATTTCTCCGTGCTTAGCTCTGACGAGGAGGAGCAAGAGTAAGCACTGTCAACTCTTGTTTCCTTCGATTTGCTCTTGTCTTGAATCTTCTTTGCTTGATTCTGATTTTGTGTGTCTTCCAGAACCCTGGCCCAGAGGGCGGTGAAGAGGGCCAAGATCCCGGTGGTCGATCTTGAGGATGAGCCCGCCGCCGCAGCAGGGGATGCGCCTGCGACAAGCTTGCCGGACCAGGCAACTGCTCCTCAGAGCAGCCCCCAGCGCAGCCCCCAGCGTGAGTCTTCTGTCTATTCTGCGCTCGTCGGGCGCGTGCGCGCGGGCTTCTTATCCTTGTTGACGCTTCGTTTGTTTTGTTGACTTGCGCAGAAGCAGAGCAGCAGCCTCAGGAGCGCCAAGAGGTTGCTCCCGACGAGCCGCACGTCTCGACCTCTCCGCCAAGGAGGATCCCCCCGGCGAGGGAGGATACTCCGCCAAGGGCGAGCACCCCGCCAAGGGCGAGCACCCCACCAAGGGAAGGCGCCAGCGGCCCTCCGCCGGTGGGGGCTACCACCACGCCGTGGAGGGAAGACTCCCCGGCAAGGAACCCCATCGAGGAAGAGGCCCGCGCAGGTAACCCTTGCACTTTTCTTTTTCTGAATTTCTCTTTTTGGATATTTGCTTGACTATTTTCCTTCTTTCTTCTTCTTTTCTGGTCTTCAGACTCGTCCGCTCCAGAGCCGATGGAGACGGAGGCCGCCACCGAGGAGGACGCGCACGGCAACACTGGTGACGCCGCGGCTACCGAGGAGGCGATCCGTACTGACGAGCCCGCCGTCGAAGAGGCAGCCAAGGCCGCTGACGCGGCAGCTGAGGAAGGGACCGACGGTCCCACGGACGGCCCTGAGGCCGCAGGAGTGTCAGACGCTGCGCCGACCGCCGACCCTACTGCTGCCGCGGCCGAAACAGGCGCCTACCTGGAGGCTGGAAACGGGGTCTTCATTCAGCTCCCGTGGGCATCTACGTCAAGGGCGCCCGTGGAGGGAGAGGCCTTCGACGGGGATGTCCTCGCCTCCGCCGGGCTGAAGTTCGTCGACGCGCCCGGCAGTAGTAGCGAGCCCGAGGAGGAGCGGCTTTTGCGGAGGCTTCTGGCCCTGTACCGCGCCAGGCAGGCCAAGCTGGAGTCCCGAGAGGCTCTGGCCGCCAAGTCGGGCGTCGACATGGAGAAGCGCGCCGAAGAGCTCCGGGCCGCCAACCAGGCGGCCCTCCGACCCATGGCGGAGGAGCGGGAGGAGCTCGCCGAGGCGCATCAGGCGTTCATACTTGAGAAGGCCGAAGCAGAGGAGCAGCAACGGCTCGCCGCCGAAGAGCTGTCTCGGCGGGAAGGTGAACTAACGCAGCGGAAAGTCGACCTCGACAGCCACGAGGACGACCTTGCCGCGCAGGAACAGTCGCTTGACGGAGCTCTGCAGGAGGCGAAGGGCGTCGCTGGAGCTGCTGAGACCGCCAAGAGAGACCTGGAGGCTAGGGTGGCGCAACTGGAGATCCACTTGAAAACGAGCGGAGAGAAGGTTGCTGTGCTCGTGTCGGAGAGGGAGAAGGACGCCCACAGCCACTCCGACCTGCAGGTCCGTCTCTCCGACAAGGGCAAGGAGTTCGCCATCGCCAAGGATTCTGTTGCAGACTTGGAGTTGAAGTTGTCCACCCTCACCGCATCACTTGACAGCGCCAGAAATCGGGAGACGAAGCGGAAGGAGGACCTCAGGGCTGAGAGGGCACTGTTGGACAGCGCCGCCCTCTCCCAAAACAACTTCAGGCTGACGGTAGAGCACTGGACCGAGTAGCTTGTCGCCGCCGCCGCTGACATCGACAGGGAGTTGGCGGGGCTGGGGACGGAGCACCTCGGGTACTCCACCGACGAGAATCTCCCTCACATCACCAAGCTAAGCTTGTTCTTCAGGGGAGTGGCGCCGGCCCTCCAGCAGCTCCGGGAGAGGATCCCCACGCAGCTGGCGAACGAGGCGCGCAGGCTTTGCACAGGAGTCATGGAGAGGGTGCTGATGACGATAGCCTTCCGTAACCCAGGACTCAACCTCGACAACGTCCTCAGGACCTTGCCGCCTGACGCTGACAAGGAGGCGCTCAAGGCCCTTGTCGCACCCATCGTGGCCAAGGTGGGCAAGATCAAGAGAGTCGACGGCGACCGTGCAGACTAGGCTGTTTTCCTTTTTGCTTCCTTTGTCTCTGCCAACCATGTTACGAACAATAGTCTATTAGTGCTGCGACAAGTCATTTAGTATCATAACTTTATTTTGGGTAGTTAATGTAGTGTTATTTCCTTTACTCGACTTCTTTGCTTTGTATGCTTTTACCCTACGCTTTTAGGGAACTTGCCGGCAAAGGGACCCTTGCCGCGAGCGCTGAGTGCGGAACTTCAGCAGCCTGCTGGCAGCGGCGTTGCCGACAAGAAACCTTGTCGCATCTAGTCGCAGCACACTTAGGTTGTTGAGCGAACTCGAAAACGAAGTAAGGGCGCGACACTTGTCGCGGCACGCTTAAGCCGCTGAGCGTGCTCGAAACAAAGTAAGGGCGCGGCTAGCCACGAGTTGGTTCCTCCGCGCACAGGTTTTCCATACAAAGTGTGGTCGTTCAAGGAAGATAACCTTAAAATTTAAAAATTTGAATGCTCAAACTTTGGCGACTTAGCTTTTGTGCGTCATTTGCTTCCCGACAAGGCGAGGCTTTCTTGAACGGCACTTGGTCCATACCACTGTCTCCTTCCCCCCGGCAAACTTGTGCGCGAGGAAAAACTTCTTCTGCTTGAGAGAAAAAGAAAAAAGGGAGGAAACATAGATACGGAGCCTTGCGGCTCGTTATTGCTTACCGGGGGTGCGTGCTGCACAAAGTGTCAGATAATGCATGCAAGAAAAATGAAAAGGCATGAAACGACAAGTTGTGCGAGGCACATAAGTTTTACTGATGCACGGGGTCTGCGCCTGGCTTTGTACAAAGGTTTACATGCAGCAGCGGCAAGACTTGTACAAAAGGTGGTTGCCGGAGCGGATCACGGCAACCGCGCCTTATGGGTAAAACTTGCGAAGGTGCTCAATGTTCCAGGAGTTGCTCACCGGTAAGCCCTCTTCGGTCTCAAGGCGGACAGTGCCGGGCCTTGTAACTTGTCTCACCCGATAAGGGCCTTCCCACTTTGGCGTCAACTTGTTGGAATTCTTGGCGGACTGAACGCGCCGAAGAACAAGGTCGCCTTCCTCGAGACTTCAGGCTTTAACTTTGCGGCTATGGTAGCGGCGCAAAGCTTGCTGGTATCGAGCAGCTCGTACAGCAGCCTGAAGACGGTCCTCCTCAAGGAGCAGTGCGTCATCTTGCCGCAGCTGCTCTTGCTCGAGCTCATCATAAGCGAGCACTCGAGGCGACCCGTATACGAGTTCTGTGGGGAGAACTGCCTCTGCTCCATAGACAAGAGCAAAGGGTGTCTGCCAGTGGCTCGATTTGGTGTCGTTCTGATTGACCAAAGAGCCGCTGGCAACTCTTCAATCCAGTTTCTTCCGCACTTGTGCAGCCTATCAAAAGTTCTTGTCTTGAGTCCGCGCAGCACTTCAGCGTTTGCCCTCTCCGCTTGACCATTGCTCCTCGGGTGAGCAACAGAAGCGAAGCAGACCTTGGCGCCAAGGTCTTGGACGTACTGCATGAAGGTGCGACTTGTGAATTGTGTGCCATTGTCGGTGATGATCTTGTTAGGGATTCCGAAACGGCAAACAATCGACCTGAAGAACTTGACTGCTGACTGTGCGGTCACCTTTCTCACCGGTTCCACTTCCGGCCACTTTGTGAACTTGTTGATGGCGACGTACAAGTACTCAAAGCCCCCGGCTGCGCGGGGAAACGGGCCGAGGATGTCGAGCCCCCAGACCGAAAATGGCCAGGACAAAGGGATCGTCTGGAGAGTTTGAGCTGGCTGATGTATCTGCTGGGCATGGAACTGGCACGCTTCACACTTGGTTACTTGTACAGTTGCATCCTGGAGGGCTTCTTGCCAAAAGAAACCTTGCCGGAACGCTTTGCCGGCAAGTGCTCTTGCGCCAATGTGGTGACCACATATGCCTCCATGTATCTCTGCCAACAGCTTTTGCCCATCTTCCCGGGGAATGCACTTCAATTTGACACCGTTGAGTCTTCTTCTGTACAGTTCATCGCCGACAAACTGATACATACTTGACTGCCGGGTTATTTTTTCTGCTTCTTCTTGATCTTCGGGAAGTTCTCCTGTTTGGAGAAAATGGACGATCTGCTGCGTCCATGCTGGAGCTTGTGGCTCGACAGCAAGGACTAAAGGCATTAGTACTGCTGCGGGAACGTTAGCTTCTACGGCCAGAACCTGCGGCTCGGCCGGAGCTTGACGTTCCCCGGCAAGCTTGCCGGGGCAAAGCTTGTCGGGAACGCCTGCTTCAACTGTACAAACCCTAGGGTCTGCAGGAGCAGACTGTTCCTCAGCAACTTTATCGTTGATTTTGGGGACCTTGTTGGCGGCGGCTTCGGGAAGTTCCGCCGACAAGTAGTCACCGGAAATCAACTTTCTCATCTTACTCTGCCCAGTTGACGGTGTTACGGAAGGTTGAGTTAGCTTGAGCACAAAGATCCCCGGTTCCACGGGTAGCTTTAGTGCAGCACACTTAGACAGGCCGTCTGCGATGTCGTTCTGAGCTCTTGGAATGTGCTCCATCTGTAGGCCTTCAAAGTGTTCTTCAAGTTTTCTCACTTCATCGACGTATGCTTCCATCGATGGGCTCTGGTAGCTCTTGTTCACTTGTCGGACGACCAACTGCGAGTCACCCCGCACAATAAGCTTCTTGATCCCAAGTTCCGCTGCGATTCTGAGGCCGGCAAGCAAACCCTCATATTCTGCAGTATTGTTTGTTGCTTGCTCCTTGGGAAAATGCATCTGAACCACGTACTTGAGGTGTTCTCCGGTGGGTGCTACAAGCAGCACACCGGCACCGACGCCTAGCAGCGAGAAGGCACCATCAAAGTACATTATCCATTCTTTGCTTGCTTCCTTAACGAGGATGCTCGTCTCTGGAATCTCTTCGTCCGGCGTTGGCGTCCACTCTGCTATAAATTCCGCCAATGCTCTGCTCTGAATAGTTGAAGTACTTTCAAACTTGAGGCCAAAGCTTGACAGCTCCAGTGCCCACTCGACAATCCTGCCTGTCGCTTCTGGATTTTGCAGTATCCTCTTCAGCGGAAAGCGAGTGACCACTGTTATCTCGTGTGCTTGGAAGTAATGGCGCAGCTTTCTCGAGGCCATGAGGAGGCCGAAAAGCAGCTTCTGCACCCCCAGAGTATCTTGATCTAGCCCCCTGGAGAAGGGAGCTAACAAAATAAACTGGGCGCTGCACCATCTTCTTTCGCACCTCTTCTTGCATCTGCGCAGACCCATCCTCGTCGGGGCCAGAGCTTGTCGGGGAAGCCCCCTGCTTGTCGCTGGACGTGCTTGCCGGGGCTGTGGGCTCCTCATACACCTCCCTCTCCGCTACCAACGCAGCACTAACCACTTGATTGGTTGCTGCTAAGTACAGTAGCAACTTCTCTTGTGGCCTAGGTGCGACAAGTATTGGAGTGGAGGACAGGTACCTCTTCAAGTCTTGTAGCGCTGCGTCCGCCTCCGGAGTCCATTTCATTGGACCTGCCTTTTTCAAAATTTTGAAAAACGGCAGGGCGCGTTCTGCGGACTTAGAAATGAACCTGCTAAGAGCAGCCACGCAGCCGGCAAGCCTTCGCACATCCTTGACGCGCTTCGGAGCTTCAATCAGCTCGATGGCTTTGATCTTGTCGGGATTGGCTTCAATCCCCCTCTGGGACACAAAGAACCCGAGAAGCTTGCCGGAGGGGACTTCGAACACGCACTTCTCGGGGTTAAGCTTGAGTTGTATCTTGCGCAGATTCGCAAAGGTCTCATCTAGATCTTGAATCATAGTATCCTTGTCATTGCTCTTGACCACTATATCATCCATGTAAGCTTCTACATTCCTGTGTATCTGTGGCTCAAAAGCAGTGTGGACTACCCTCGCAAACATTTAACCGGCATTCTTCAATCCAAAGGGCATGCGTATGAAGCAGTAAGTGCCACATGGAGTAATGAACGTGGTCTTCTCTTCATCTTCTTCACCCATGAATATCTGGTGGTATCCCGAATAGGCATCAAGAAAATAAAGCAACTCACATTTAGCCGTGGAGTCAACGATCTGGTCAATGCGCGGCAAGGGAAATGGATCTTTGGGACAAGCTTTATTTACATCGGTGAAGTCTATACAAAGCCTCCACTTCCCATTTCCCTTGCGCACGACAACAGGGTTGGCCAGCCACGTGGGATGAAGTACACCTCTGACAAGGCCTACCGCTTCCAGCTTCTTGATTTCTTCAGCAATAAACTCTTGGCGCTCCACCGCTTGCTTTCTAACCTTCTGTTTGACGGGCCGCACGTGAGGACAAACGGCAAGCTTGTGCTCAATCACTTTCCTGGGAACACCGGGGATATTAGACGGTTGCCATGCAAACACGTCGACATTCGCCCGCAGGAAAGCAACGAGCGCGCTTTCCTATTTAGGATCAAGCGTAGCACTGATGGTGAAAGTACCACCAGTGCCGTCCTCCTTGGCGGACACCTTCTTGGTTGTGGGTGGAGCTGCCATTGCCTTCTTGCACTTGCCGGTGGAGCTCGATGGTGCGTCCTCGACGGCAGCGCAGCACTCCGAGGAGGTGCGTTTGCCGGAGTGGGCCCTAGAGCTCTTGCCGGACCTGGTCTTGTTCTTCCCCCCGGGAGCTTCAGCGGCAAGTGTCTTGCTATCTGTTGCAGCTGCTGCGTCCCGGTAAATCTTGTCGGCACAGATAAGCGCGTTCTTCTTGTCGCCGGGGACAGAGATGACGCTTATCGGGCCTGGCATCTTGAGCATGTTGTAGGCATAATGAGAGGCTGCCATGAACTTTGCGAGCGCTGGACGGCCAAGTATCCCATTGTAAGGCAATGGGATATCGGCAACGTCAAAGGTGATCCTCTCAGTCCTGAAGTTCAGCTCCCCGCCAAAAGTCACTGGCAGTGTGATCTTCCCCTTCGGCTTGCTCCTTCCCGGGTTGATTCCTTGGAACGTGCCGGTTTCTTCAAGCTCGCTGTCGGGGATCTGTAGTTTCCGGACCACAGCAGAGGAGATCAGGTTCAGGCCGGCCCCGCCATCAACCAACATCTTGGTGACCTTGAGGTTGCGGATGGTTGGTGAAACCAACATCGGCAAACACCAGACCGCAGTTGTGCTGTCAGGGTGGTCCTCAATGTCGAAGATGATGGGCGTGCTGGACCACTTCATGAGTTTGCGCGACTCGACGGGTGGCTCTGCTGCATTAACTTCCCGCACCCATTGTTTGAGTTGGCGGTGGGAAGTATGCAGAGAGGCACCTCCATCGACGCACAAAACCTCTGTGGCCTTCTGGAACTCCTGCTCGCTGTTGTCCCCGTCGTCCATGTCTTCGTCGTCGTCTTCGTCTTCGTCCTTGTCGCGGCCGCGGGGAGGTCTGTCTCCTTGCCACTGCTTGGCCTTGCCGCGGCGTCCTTCCTGGCCATTGAACGGCCGCTTCTTGTCGGACTCTCCTCCACCTCAATGGGCCTTCTCCTTGTCGCGTCGCTCGTACTCAGCTTTCTGCTGCGCGACGAGGTACTCGACCCTTTTGCAGTTCTGGAGGTCATGGCCCTTGGTACGGTGGATCTTGCAGTACTGCTTGTCGGAGCCGTCCTGCTTGTCGGCGGCCGCCACAGCGGCAACTTCCTTGCCGGAGCCACCAGCCTGGGCTTTCTTGGCACCAGCCTCCTTGCCGGACTGCTCGACGACCAGTACTTCTTTGCTCTTCTTTTTCTTGTTGTTCCGCCGCCGGTTCTTCCTTGCCGGGGCGGCATCCTCACTATCTGTTCCTCCTGCTCCAGTATCCTCCCCGGGGAGTCTCCTCCCCTCTTCAGCGCGTGCGCACTTGTCGGCCAGGGCATAAAGCTCACTGATGTCTCGGATCTTTCACATCGCCATTTCCTCCCTCATCCTGCGGTTACGCACATTCTGGTGGAACGCGCTGATAACCGCGGCAGGGTGGACGTCTGGGATGTTGTGCTGGACGCGGCTGAATCTTTGGATGTACTTTCGCAGGGACTCTCCTTCCTTCTGGGCGAGTATATGAAGATCACTCTCCTGGCCATGGGGCATGTGGTCGCCCGTGAAGGCGCCGACAAACTGATGGCACAGGTCGGCCCAAGAAGAGATAGAGTTTTCCGGCAAGTGCATGAGCCAAGATCTGACGTTTGGCTTTAGCACGAGCGGGAAGTAGTTTGCTAGTATCTTCTCGTCTCGTCCCCCGGCAGCCTGCACCGCGATGGTGTAGATGCTGAGGAACTCCGACGGATGTGTCTTGTCGTCGTACTTCTCGGGTACGTCGGGCTCGAAGTTCTTCATGCTGGGCCACTGGACTTGCCGCAGCTCATGGGTGAACGCAGGACAACCCGCCGCGTACGGCAAGTCGCCTGGTTCTCCGGCCGCGTGCATGTCGACAGCGGGCCCAGCGCGCTGGTCGGATTGTCACCACGCTTCTCTTCGACGCTCGATGCGAGTTCGAGCGTCTTCTAGTCTTCTGTCGTCAAGGACTTGGCATTGATCGCGGCGAGCTCGTGGATCCGACGACGCCGTGGAGTCATCGTCGATGTTGATCCGGCGAGTCGGCGATTTCGGCCTTCGAGGCGGGGAGTGTACGGTAGTTGCACTCCCGGTGGTCTTGTCGCCATCAGCCCGCGCCTGGCTAACTTGCCGCGGGCGCGACGTTGTCGGCTGCTGCAGAGTGTCGTTATTGGCGAAGGCGATGAGGCTTTGGATGGTGGCCCTCCAGTCGTCGGCCTTGTCTGCCGCTGGACGGAAATCGAGGAGCAGCTGAGCTCGAGCTAGAGCTTCTGCTGGAGTGGAGGGGAGCGGTGGCGAGCGGTGCGAGGAGCGAGATATGCTCGGACTTCTAACTGCGTTAGAAGGAGCTGGGTCTCGTCCCGGCGACCGCGCCTTGCTCGTGCCAGCATGTTGGCCTTGAGCATCCCGCGACCCGCCAGTTTGACCTTGTCCCAACAAGCGTATGGTACCTTGCGTACCACGTCGCTGCCGGTCCGGCACCTCCTGAGAGGGGCGCGGTGCGTGCACGGACGCCGAGGTCTTGGAGTGCGCCCGGTCGTCCGTCTTGTCCTTGGACTTGGCGGCGCCGTGAATTTCCTCGCCGGCGTCCGTCCTTCCGCCAGCGTCTACCCCACCGACCGTTGGCTCCGGTGGCGGCGGGATCGACGCGGACGGGCCTGCTACCTCTGAAGCCTTCTTCTTCGGCGACATGTCGATGAAGTCGATGAAGTTGATGAAGTTGCAAAGTTGCTGAAGATTTCACCCGCGCGAACGCCGGATCATGTTCACACAACCTCGATGCCCCCTACCTGGCGCGCCAAAGATGTCGGGGAAACTGATCGCCCACGAACACCTATGGGACCGGAGCCCCTTTTCGGTACGGCAAGGGAGCGGAGGGTGCATGAAGAGCGGATCGAGGCGTGCACGCGAGCAGTTTACCCAGGTTCGGGCCGCACGGATGAGTAAAACCCTACTCCTGCCTTGGTTTGTATTGTGTTCTTGGCTCGGGAGCGAGAAGAGCTACAGTACTTGTTGCTAGCTACACCGAGCGTGAGAGTGATCGAAGGTCGGAACCCTTTCTACGTTGCGCATGGGCCTCCTTTTATAGGTCAAAGGGGTCACCGACAGGTGGCAACGCAGTCGAGGGTAAAAATGTAAAAACGATGGTAGTTGGAATAGTGTATGCATAGTGATCTATACCTAACCTTGACGGCAGGGGACAAGGGCATTGAATGCCAGTCGCCGTCGCCCCAAACAGTGCAAAAAAGCGTCCGTCAGGGCGTCTCCGTTCGCCACGATGGTGGCCTCGTCATCGCAGCTCGCCACCGTGTACCCCAGGCTGCACAGCCTTTCGCCACGTGCGCCTGGAAGGGCCCTAGGGCGACGCGTTTCCGGATGAGCTGGAGCGCGGGTACCTAGTGGGAGTTTGCCGCGACATGCGCCTTGCCGCGGCCACCATCTTGCCGCGCCCGGGAGCTTGTCGCTCTCCGGGCCTTGCCGGGACGCGTGGCGCGTCGCGGCATGTCTCTTGAAAATGCTACGTTTGGCCTTCCCGACAAGCTCCTCTTGCCAGGGTCTTGTGCAAAAGAAGTGGTCTTGAGCCTGGGGCGGCCTTCCCGGCAAGCTCCTCTTGCCGGGGCCTTGTCTCTTTAACTTGAATACTTTGTTCTTGAATGGCTTCAAAGGAAACACAGTGGGCCTTGGCGGATGCGCGACAAGCCCTGCCACGGGACACTGCGACTGCCCGTGCACAAGTTCGGGATACTAAGGTACCCCTACTTTAGTACACCGACACTCCCCCCATTACTCTCCTTCTTCTACCTATCTTTCTCTCTCTTTATTACTCCTAGCTAACCACACCACCTCCATTAATGCATCTCCTTGCTCTTTTTCCTTCCCCTTACTAGTTGAACTTGTCTCCTCCCAAACTAGTTTCTAGGTAGATCTAGCATTTAGTGAAGTGACCTATGTACCTCCCTAACTAGATCTAGCCTTGTCAAGAAGAGTTTTGTCCACTTTTGATCATTCATCATCATCACCGTGCTCGATCTCGAGATAAGTGATTTAAAAATTATGTTTTTGCAAGAATGGAAATTTGTGTATGTGTGCGATATGACATAATTGGGCGATATGATAGAATTCCCGGTGCATTAAACCCACCATATACCCTAAGGAAGATCGTACTCCATGAAAAAGGAAAGTCTCAATGAGGGGATCAATTATTCTTCAACGAACAAGAAGGGAAAGAAGCTCACTAAAAAACAAAAACGTCGACGCTGAGAAACCGTTATTGGTCAAATGATGAAATATATATGTTCCTATTTTGTGTACACACTTAACCGTTATGCATGGGTCTAATGATGTAATATATATGTTCCTATTTTGTGTACATACTTAAAGGTCAAATGATGCAATATATATCGCCTTAGTTATATACATTGTATCAGTATATCAGGAAAAAAGGAAAAGAAAAGAAAAGGAAGAGAAAATAAAGGAAAAGAAAATAGAAGAGACAAAATAGAAAAACTGCTATAGGTACTGGTTATAGTAGTAGTGTTTTCTATAGAAATGCACTATAATGTGGGTACCCCGACTTAGAAGCCGAGATCACCGAATGCACGTGTACAGTGATCCCAGAGATCAATGCTCACTGAACACACAGAAGCTGAATAACAAGAGTCTTATATCCGTACATATCGTCTTACACAAATTATGGCCATTATGGCCAAGTCTTACATAGATAAAGCCTCAAGGGCTGAATAGCAAATAACTCAAATAGCGGAAGTCTTCGATGATAGGTAGAACCCATGCCATCTGCCTTAACCCTACAGGCATTCTGACTGGGATAGCGTCCTAGTTCGCATGTTCGTCTCCAAAGAACTCTTCTTCATATTCCTGTTCCTCCATGCCTGGCCAATTAAATAACCAGTGGCAAGCCAATGAGTACTTTGAATGTACTCGCAAGCAACCCATGATTTCGTTCAAGTAACAATGCAATTGAACAATAATGAGCAATCTAGCAATGGGCTAGAATAAATATTCTACCATCAAGTGTATGCATCAACGAGTTCACGTAACCTCGAAAACAGGTTACCGATATCAACATGAATATGATTCAACTCATCGAGTCAAGTCACCACCTTGACTCATTACACACGCATACGTTCACCAATGAAGTGAAATTATGGACATAGTTTAAGTAGCACCACCCAACTGTCCATGTCCGTGGACACGGCTATTCGAATAGTTTTACACTCTGTAGAGGTTGCGCACTTTACCCACAAGATCCGGGAAGCTTTCGTGTCATCCACGATCCTGCAGTACCTCAAGTACTCGGGGGAAGCACCCGGACATTATCTTTCCTTAGACGACACTAACATAGAGTCCACTCGTTGGTACACGGCCCTCGGGTACAAACAGTAGATCACGGGACTTGCCCTAATTTCAATGTCACTCGTACCCGAAGGGACCAACGGTGTGTCCGGTGCCCTATGAAAACAGTCAAGGTGGTCTATCCAAGCACGACCCCATCCCGGGAAAGACCTCAAGTCTTCTCGTCACTAGTAATGCGGGAACCATGCTTGTATCGACCTAAGTATTCAATAAAGCCCCGTCCCATAAGGGGTAGAGTGGTTGCACATGTTTGGTTGGGACGGTAGTCACACATAAATCTAATCCATTATTTCACCCATGCACAAGATTTTTAACCGGCACATCACTTCTTCCTCAAGTGATGACCTAACTCAACATCACCCTCGGGCATTAGGGGCACCCGATGGGGTTTATGAAAAGATTTCAACCTCGAAGGTTCATATCTCACATGCATCACAAGCATCACTACTATCTATTTGCATGACAACTGGCACATAGCAAGATCATGAGCAAGCATGCATCATGTGGTGGTTTCAACTAGGTCACCACCGTAACTCTATCATCATGCATCGGAAACAAACGGATCCCGAAGATCAAGTGTATCATGGTCAAAGGGCTGCTTGCCTGGATTGGCTTGGTCTTCAAAGTCTTCAAATCCTTCTCCTTCTCCTTCTTCAGCAACTTCGTCAAATATGGGATCTAATCGTCGCAAAATAACAACGGGAAAATAAGACCACAATGAAAACAGAAAAATCAAAGTGCTTAGAAAAATGTCAACTTATTTTTGTTTAAAACTAGAGGGAAAACTAAGATGGCAAAAATTATTAGTTTGAGTTTTGGAGTAACAGAATGGAATCTAGGGATTTTAGAACAAGAGTTTTCTTGCTCAAATTTGAATTTAAATTTGAACAGAACATAAAAGTTTCATGGATATGTGTGAAAGTGACACCATTAAATAGGTTGGAATATTACAAGATTTTCGGAGTTGGAATTATTTCATTTGGACTAATATTCATTTCTGTAAAATTAATTGAATTAATCACAGAAAGAATAAAAAGAAATGGCCCTGTGCCACTGGGCCAGAGCGGCCACAGTGCATGGCCCAGGGCATCCATCCCAGCCGCTCGGGCGCCAGCGCGCGCGTCAGGGTTTTAAACCTGACGGGCGGGTCCCGGCGGTCAGCGACTGTGAGGGGAGAGAGAGGGTGGTGAAGATGACAGGCGGGGCCCGCCTGTCATCTTCAACCTCACGGCCACGGCGACGGCGAGCTCACCGACGACGATTCCGGGCACGACGAGGCAAATGGATGGCAGGGATGGACTCAGCAGCGAGTCGCGGATGCAATGGTGGTGGTGCGACTCGCCGGGGAGGCCTGGTTCGCCGCCGGCGAGGTGGGACGGCGGAGGGTCATCGGGGAGTTGCTGGCTAGCTCGAATCCGGCAGCTGCAGAGAGGGGGAATAGAGGGGAAAGCATCAGTGAGGTGCGGCGGTTCCAAATCGAGCAAAAGGAGGGGCTGAGAGGGCTCGTACTGCGAGATCGCCGGTTGCCCGACGTGGCGGAGCTCCGGTCGATCCCGAGCACTGGGGCTCTCTGGGGATGATTGAGTGGTACTGGCGTGTTGCTGGGGGTGAGGGGAGGTTGTTGGTGCAGAGTGGAGGGCTCGGGGGGCCCTATTTATACGGGTGCGGCGAGGTCCCGTGGACCTGTGCGCTGGCGAGCTTCTGCTCGATGCCACAGTGCACGGGAGGCAACGGGAGTGAGTCTGTGGCGTTGCTGGACGATCTCCAGGGCGGAGGGAAGAGAGAGGAGGAGCGGGGAGGCTTCCAGACGGTGCGCGCGTGCGAGGCCGAAGAGTGGAGGCTGCGGGCGGCCAGCGCGCGTGTGGAGACGGCCACTGGAGGGCGGAGGAGGAGGGGGGACAGCGCCGGGGAGGTTGCGGACGTCGAGGGGCATCGACTGGCGTGAGGGGAGAGCTCGAGGCTGTCGGGGGCAGGCGATTGGGCGAAGCTACTGTGCGGGGGGCGCACTGTAGCGCGCTCTGGAGCGGCCTTATCGCATGCCACGGCATGCCATTGTCCCTCTGGGCGCGTCCGCCGTGTCTAGGGGGTCCAGGGTGATGCAAGCAACACGGATGAGGCTTTGGATGCTCTGGAGTGTCAAGGAGAGAGATGGGAAGCTGGTGACTTGGTAGAAAATGGCTGTCCAGCAAGGTGAACTAGGGTTTTCATCCCTCAATCATGGAGCTGGAGACATGGGGGAGTTACTGGAGGTAGATAGTAACTAGATGAAGCTGTGGTAGAAAGCTGAGGCAAAGGTAAATAGTAAAAGTGATCAAGAAGATGGTTTTGGTAATTTGGCAGAAGGTGTTTGATCAAGTTTTGATCATGCAAATGATCTCCACTTGCCATGACACTTAACAGGGTTGAATGATATATGAAAATAGGGTGTTTCACCAAATTTGGGCTCATTTGAAGAAACTAGCCAATGTAACTTTGGTGAACCCTAGAAATCAACAGAAATGGCTTCATCTTGTTTGAGTCAAGCTAATCATCTCCCCTTGATGCACCACTTGGTGTAGTTTCATCATTTGGGGTGTTGATCATGCCCACAAAGTTTGAAGCTCCAGGTAAAAAGTTAGTAATGTAAAGTTGATAAAGTTGTTCAAATTTGCATTTGAACAGAAATGGTTTTGAGGTATTCTGATCAAGCTACCCTACTCCAAATCTTGTGTCATTTGGTCTGGATGCCTTATTAGGCATTTCTAGCATGTGCACCAAGTTTGAGGGCATTTGGATAAGTTTGGCAATGTAAAGTTGCTCAAACTTCAAATATGGACAGAATGGTTTTGAAGGGTTTTGAGGATGTTTTCTTGCTTCCCAAGGCATGGGACTTGGCAAGATCATCAAATATGTCATATATGACATGGTAGAATTTCCCTGGAATTTTTGGAGAATATTTCCTTTGTAAATATTTCAAAAGATTGAAATATCCAGAAAGGGTTTTAGAGGGATTAGCCCATTATTTTGAACATGACCAAGTGTTGAAACTCTTATATATGGACAATATATGTCCTATGAGTCTCCCTGAATTTTGGCAAATATTTTTGAAATACTTAAATATGTTTTCCTTATTAAAGACCATTTCTGGCCTTAAGAAAAAGCTTTTAAATAAAATAGGAAAATAACTGTTAAAATTATACTTTTGTGGTTTCTGGGAGTCCTATGACTACTAGGTCTCAAATACCTCTTTTGAAATAATTTTCTCGCCCTAAATCAAGCACTTGCAGTGCAAACCTTAATTCAGGGGTTTTAGGAATACTAAATTTATAAAATACATTTTGGCCAAATTAATTTTGTAAGAAAATACTATACTTCTATATAACACTTGGCATGATCATTGGGCAGAAGTTTTGGGTATGGAGATGAATTCTACAAGAGGTAATAGTTGACTTTAATGAGCACATAAAAGCACATGAAGAAAAACTCAATTCCAAATAAAAGCCAAATGATGCCAAAAAAAATTGTTGGTCCAAATTTTCATGCTTCATTGATGCAAATAACATGTTACAAAATGCAGGGTGTGACAGACCTACCCCCCTTACAAGAATCTTGTCCCCGAGATTCCTAAACTAGATCTTAAAAGAGATCGGGAAACTCGGATCTAAGATAGTCTTCACGTTCCAAGGTTGCTTCTGCTTCCGTGTGGTTGCTCCACTGGACCTTGAAGTACTTGATGGTACGGCTTCGCGTCCGTCGTTCTGCTTCGTCCAGAGTGCGAATGGGCTTCTCGCGGTAGGTCAAATCAGGCTGCAGATCAATGGCTTGGTGATCAACATCCTTGTAGAGATTAGGCTTGTCTGGAACTTGGAGACATTTCCGGAGTTGTGACACGTGGAATACGTTGTGCACATCGGATAGCTCAGGTGGTAGTTCCAACTGGTAAGCCACTTCTCCTCGTCGTGCAGTGATCTCAAAGGGTCCAATGAACCTTGGTGCGAGCTTCCCCTTGACGTGGAAACGCTTGGTTCCCTTTAGAGGAGTTACCCGCAGGTACACATGGTCCCCGACATGGAAACTCATGTCCCGACGGTGAGTGTCAGCATAGCTCTTCTGCCTTGACTTGGCTGCCTTGAAAACGTTCTCTGACTAGTTGGACTTGCTCTTCTGCTGCGCGGAGAATGTCCGGTCCAAAGACTAGTCCTTCTCCAGTCTCTGACCAGTTGAGGGGTGTGCGACATTGTAATGCCCAGGATGGAGTTATACCTCCTACGTGTCGAGGCACGACTTAAAGGCATAAATCCATCCTAGAATGATCTCAAGTTCGGTAATCTTTGCACAACTCATGTAAAAGAGGGGATAGAAAACTGAAAATAGTTGGCTTACACTCGCCACGTCACAGAATTATAGTACAAGTCTCAAACATCATACATTAAGAACATCACAACCCTCTAAGGGCAAAAGCCAAATGTCAAAGTACCGAACTCAGATAAATAAACCACAGGCGGATCGAATCCTAGTAAGAGACTCCACTACTGATCGTCCG
Organism: Secale cereale; assembly: GCA_902687465.1. Lineage (NCBI taxonomy): Eukaryota > Viridiplantae > Streptophyta > Magnoliopsida > Poales > Poaceae > Secale > Secale cereale. The sequence goes on from LR738709.1 coordinate 196,784,321, forward strand.
GGTAGCACACGTAGTACCGACTACGCTCCTCGTCGTACTCCCAATCCAGCTCGGTGCCATCACCTGGATAGCTCACAGCTGGACCTGCATCTGGTGTGTGAAGTAACTGTGAGCCACAGAGGACTCAGCAATCCCGTCTCCGGGTAACAAGACTATCAAAGCCTTTGGGTGAGGAAAAGGCTGAAGAAAAGAATAGTTCTGCAGCAGCAACTAGCATCTAGCTTACGTAAGTGAGAGCGAGAAGAGAAGGCCTCGGCGAGAAGTGATCACGAAGTGATCCTAGCTACAAGCTCCACAAACATAACCCCTCCGTGTTCAACTCCCGAATCCCTATTCGGAAATTGACAGTCACGGAACACACGCTGGTAGTGTATTAGAAACATTGTGTCAAGTTATCTACAACCGGAATTAAGAAGCTCCCATCTGCCACATAACCGCGGGCACGGCTTTCGAAAGTTCAAACCCTGCAGGGGTGTTCCAACTTGACCCATTACAAGCCCACGATCCGCGGAGTCGCAACTCCAAAGTGGGAAGACCCGAGTATTCTCGGAATCCCGTGCTCAAGATATAACGAGCTAAGGTAAGACTAATCCAGCAAATCCTCCCGGCGTGTCGACACCCTGATAGTAGCCGCGCGTATCTAAGTCTCAGGACACGACCGGATGGGCGATGCTACGGGTTTATATCAATCCTCGAGTTTCCTCGTGGTGACCCCGCAGGACCCCCGTTTCGGACCAACACACATGAGGAGCACTGGCCCGGGGTTGTTGATTAAGAACTCGGGTTAATTACTCCCTATGCAAGTTATTTAGTTATTAGGCAAATAGTACCAAAGTTGGGACTTGCTGGAAAAGACTTAGCACTTAGCGGTTTATCGAGGGGGTCCCATACACCCCAACTGTGTTAGGAACGCATAATCAAGGAACATAAAACCGGCTTATACGGATCCTAACGGCATGAGTGGAACAAATCACCAAGCAAAAGGCTTAGCCTTCCACCCTTGCCAATATATAGATGATTTCATTTTAAGCATTTATATAGTGTGATATAACCCAACCAAACTTCAACATGGAGCAAGCATCTTCACTTCACCTGCAACTAGCAACGCTATAAGAAGGGCTGAGCGAAGCGTACTTAGCCAAGCAATGGTTTGCATAGGTAGGTTGGTTAACATGGCAATTGGTTACAAGTAGGAGGCTGACAAGAAGATCATGGGCATCGAGGCAAAACTATAGATCGAGACTACTAGCAATAGGCAAAGATAGTAATGTTATCGGGGTTCGGTCATCTTGCCTGAAGAGAAGTCGTTCGGATCGTAAGAAGGGTCCTCGTGCTCAACCTCGTTGGAAACCTCGTGCTCAACTTCGTACTCGGTCTCAGCTTCCGGCTCTAAACAAAACAATCACACCAAGCACCAATCAACAAGATGCAATGCGCACTCGAAAGATGAATGCATGATGGAAAGCTGAAATCGGAGTTACGGGCTAAAAGTTATGCCCGAAACAAGATTTGAGCGAAAGCTGAAAATTACAGCATCATAATTAAGCTACAGCATTTAAATAACATGGCAAAAGGCATGAACACAAACTAGACATATAGTACAGCAACTAAGTCCAAAGGTGCACCCCAACGGAGCCACGGATCAATAGCAATGATCTTGGACATATGGAACTTGACAATAAAATTCTGGCAGTAGAATTTTATTGAAACTTTAGAGCAAAAGATAAACATGCTACAGCCACTCAAATGGACATGTGAGGACATGGATGGAAAGACAACAATATATACTACAAGGAACAATCAAAATCCACTCCAAAACTATCATGCTTTGTCCTAGAACAACACACGAACATGGCATCGGAACGTTACAGATTTCAGACTTAGTGAAAAAATCACTAAGTCCTAAAACAGCAATATCATCATAGCATCTAAAAGAGCATGTTTAAGTCACCTCGAAACTAAACAGGGCAAAGGGTAAGCACCTCATCAAAATGCACATGAAGGTGATCCCGAAACACACAAGCATGCATCATAGAGGTGAACACAACGATTGCAACGAGCTCAACAAGATGGCATTTCATAACAAGTGAAACAACATCACAGCCACATGGCACTTTGCAACGATGATAACAAGGCAATAATAAATCTACCATGCAACCTATCACATACAACACGTAGTTCGTGGCAAGACGAACACGTGGACATGTCATTTGCATCATTCGGACAAACGAGCTAAAAGATATCACATGACAAAGGTGGCATAAAAATAACACATAGCAGCAGTTTATATCATGATGCACTCTTGCAACAGCAAAACAAGCACCTAGATGATCTCTAACATGCATGACAGCAACAGAGAAAACGTAGAGCACATCTCCACGAACGTCTGGACATATTACACGCGCAAAACGGAGCATCAGGCAAAAAGTTATGCATGGTCAAACATTGCATTACAGATTAGAAAACCTGGTACTTAGAAGAAAAAGAAGGGGGGAAGGTCAACCTCACAACAGATCAGATCTGAGGGAAATGGAGTGGGCCGGTGGCTGGGATTCGGCCCGCGGAGGAAGAAGTGGGCCGCGGCGGCGCTGGCGCGGAGGGAGCCCGTGGTGAGGCAGAGGAGGCGGTGGCTACTGGGCCCCGGGGCGGCTGCGGCGACTCGGCCCGGTCACTGGGCGGCGCGTGGAGGCCTGGGGCCGACGGGCTGGGCCCTAGCGGTGGCGCCCTGGCGCTGCGGGGAGATGGGCTGGGGCCAGATTGACGGCGCGGAAGGAGGCGAGATCGGCCCTGGGCCTGGCGGCGGCGACGAAGCGGCCCCGGCGCGGGAAGGCTCCAGGAGGATCGGCGGGAGAGGCCTCGCTCGAGCCGGGGAAGTGGTCCTCGCTCGAGCCAGGCGTACGGGCCGGCGGATCGCGGGACTTGGGCCGGTTGCGGAAGGACGCGACGACGTGGGAGCGACGCGGAGGGACGTGGTGCTGTCGGGCCGAGGAAGTGGTCCGCGCTCGAGACCGCGTTGTCCCTGGCGAGCTGCAGATCGAGAGATCCGGTCGGTCAGTGCTGCTCGCAGGGCTGACGGCGGCTCTCTCGTGGATCTGGCCTAGAGCGGATGGGGGTTTTTGGATCTGAAGAAAATGGGAAAAAATGAAGAGAAGAGAGGAGGAAGAAGGGGCTAGGGTTAGGGATGCCAAAATAGACTAGGGGGTCTATATATAGCAGTTTTCCTAGGGTTTGGAGATTTGGGGGCGCTAGGAGCCCTCCGATCGCGATCCGACAGATCCGATCGCGGGGATAGATTTTAAAGGCCTAGAAGGAGATAAAAGAATGCAGTAGGGGTGTTTCCGGGACACGAAGTGAAGGCACATCGGACCCACACGAACAACGGATGGGAAAGTCAACGGAGTCCAAACGAGACGAGATTTGAGAGGCGGGTTGCACACAACAAAACAACAACACAGACAACAACCTCGCGGCACACCGGTAACGTAAAACGCCCAAACAACAAAGTAGGCCTACGGGACGTCACGGACACGTGAGGGAGCTCCGGAACGCGAAACGGACAACGGGAACAGACACGCGGAACCGGATGCAACCGACAACACAAATGCAATGCGATGCACATGTCTACATGATATGAATGAATGCCACACACTCACACAACAAAACGACGAAAACCCGAAAGACAAAGACCCGGAATGGAAATAGATGAAGCCGGAGATATATTATATACCCAAAAGGGAAAGTATTACATCCGGGGCATTACAAACTCTCCTCTACTACAAAAAGATCTTGTCCCGAGATCTAGGACTGGAAAAAGGAAAGGGTACTCGGAACAAAGATGATCTTCTCGTTCCTAGGTAGCTTCTCGGTCGGTGTGATGTGACCACTTGACTTTCAGAAACTTGATGGACTTGTTGCGGGTCTTGCGTTCGGTTTCTTCGAGAATTGCAACTGGATGCTCTCGGTAGGAAAGGTCTTGTTGAAGATCAATCTCTTCAAACGGAATCATGCGCTCAGGTGCCTTGAAGCATTTGCGAAGCTGAGACACATGGAAGACATCATGAACATTTGCAAAGTTGGAAGGGAGCTCGAGCTGATAGGCAAGATCGCCTCTTTTGCCAAGAATCTTGAAAGGCCCGACGTATCTAGGAGCAAGTTTTCCTTTGATACCGAATCTTTGGGTTCCTTTCATCGGAGAAACTCGGAGATAGACATGATCACCGATGTCGAAAGCCAAATCACGATGCTTTCCGTTATAGTAGCTCTTCTGACGCGACTGCGCGGCCTTGAGATTCTCACGTATGACTTTGCACATTTCTTCGGCTTTTGAGATCAAGTCATTGCCAAGAAGTTGACGTTCGCCTGTTTCAGACCAGTTGAGAGGGGTACGGCACTTTCTGCCATAGAGAATTTCAAATGGTGCTTTGCCTGCACTTGCTTGAAAGCTGTTGATGTAAGAGAACTCGGCAAATGGAAGGCAGTCTTCCCATTTCATGCCAAAGGAGATGACACAGGCTCTGAGCATGTCTTCTAGAATCTGATTCACACGCTTGACTTGACCACTAGTCTGAGGGTGAAAGGCAGTGCTGAACCTGATCTTAGTGCCCATGGCGGACTGAAAAGAATCCCAGAACCTTGATGTGAACAAGCTTCCACGGTCTGAGGATATTACTTGAGGAATGCCATGTAGGGACACAATTCTGGAAGTGTACAGCTCTGCAAGTTGAGCTGCATTGATTGATTCCTTGACTGGAAGAAAGTGAGCGACTTTGGTAAGCTTATCAATCACCACAAAGATAGCATCATTTCCTCGCTTGGATTTAGGAAAGCCAGTGACGAAGTCCATTTCAATGTGGTCGAACTTCCACTCGGGGATAGGAAGAGGTTGGAGAAGACCGGCTGGACGTTGATGTTCTGCTTTCACTCTTCTGCATACAGCACATTCATTCACGAATTGGGCAATCTCCCTTTTCATGCGTGTCCACCAGTAAGATTGCTTGAGGTCTTGATACATCTTGGAACTGCCAGGATGAATGGAAAGGAGAGAATCATGAGCTTCTTCCATTATGAGCTTCCTGAGATCACCTTTGGGAACAACGAGTCTGTCCTCGAAGAACAAGGTATCTCTCTCATCAACACGGAAGCACTTGTATTTTGGAGTGCCCTTTGCAATCCCATGTTTCACCTTCTTGACCATGGTATCACTGAGTTGGGCCTCACGTACTTGATCTTCCAAGGTAGGAGCAAACAATATCCTTGTCACAAGAACATCGAAACAATCCCAGAATACTCGCGGGATTCCTAAAAAAAATTGTGCAAATTTTGAAGATAGGAGAGACAAGAGTAGACGTCAGGAGTCCTCACCAGAGAGAAAAGGGATGAGAATCAAAGAAATCCTACTCTCCGATATAATATAGGACTCAAAAAGTTTTCAGTGTGTGCCTAGACTCGACCGTCAATGATTCGATCAAACAGTGGGGGCTCCTAGGTCGGAGAAGGCTCTGATACCAACTTGTAATGCCCAGGATGGAGTTATACCTCCTACGTGTTGAGGCACGACTTAAAGGCATAAATCCATCCTAGAATGATCTCAAGTTCGGTAATCTTTGCACAACTCATGTAAAAGAGGGGATAGTAAACTGAAAATAGTTGGCTTACACTCGCCACGTCACAGAATTACAGTACAAGTCTCAAACATCATACATTAAGAACATCACAACCCTCTAAGGGAAAAAGCCAAATGTCAAAGTACCGAACTCAGATAAATAAACCACAGGCGGATCGAATCCTAGTAAGAGACTCCACTACTGATCGTCCGGGTAGCGCACGTAGTACCGACTACGCTCCTCGTCGTACTCCCAATCCAGCTCGGTGCCATTACATGGATAGCTCACAGCTGGACATGCATCTGGTGTGTGAAGTAACTATGAGCCACAGAGGACTCAGCAATCCCGTCTCCGGGTAACAAGACTATCAAAGCCTTTGGGTGAGGAAAAGGCTGAAGAAAAGAATAGGTCTGCCGCAGCAACTAGCATCTAGCTTACGTAAGTGAGAGCGAGAAGAGAAGGCCTCGGCGAGAAGTGATCCCGAAGTGATCCTAGCTACAAGCTCCACAAACATAACCCCTCCGTGTTCAACTCCCGAATCCCTATTCGGAAATTGACAGTCACGGAACACACGCTGGTAGTGTATTAGAAACATCGTGTCAAGTTATCTACAACCGGAATTAACAAGCTCCCATCTGCCACATAACCGCGGGCACGACTTTCGAAAGTTCAAACCCTGCAGGGGTGTTCCAACTTGACCCATTACAAGCCCACGATCCGCGGAGTCGCAACTCCAAAGTGGGAAGACCCGAGTATTCTCGGAATCCCGTGCTCAAGATATACCGAGCTAAGGTAAGACTAATCCAGCAAATCCTCCCGGCGTGTCGACACCCTGATAGTAGCCGCGCGTATCTAAGTCTCAGGACACGACCGGATGGGCGATGCTACCGGTTTATATCAATCCTCGAGTTTCCTCGTGGTGACCCCGCAGGACCCCCGTTTCGGACCAACACTCATGAGGAGCACTGGCCCGGGGTTGTTGATTAAGAACTCGGGTTAATTACTCCCTATGCAAGTTATTTAGTTATTAGGCAAATAGTACCAAAGTTGGGACTTGCTGGAAAAGACTTAGCACTTAGCAGTTTATCGAGGGGGTCCCATACACCCCAACCGTGTTAGGAACGCATAATCAAGGAACATAAAACCGGCTTATACGGATCCTAACGGCATGAGTGGAACAAATCACCAAGAAAAAGGCTTAGCCTTCCACCCTTGCCAATATATAGATGATTTCATTTTAAGCATTTATATAGTGTGATATAACCCAACCAAACTTCAACATGGAGCAAGCATCTTCACTTCACGTGCAACTAGCAACGCTATAAGAAGGGCTGAGCGAAGCGTACTTAGCCAAGCAACGGTTGGCATAGGTAGGTTGGTTAACATGGCAATTGGTTACAAGTAGGAGGCTGACAAGAAGATCATGGGCATCGAGGCAAAACTATAGATCGAGACTACTAGCAATAGGCAAAGATAGTAATATTATCGGGGTTCGGTCATCTTGCCTGAAGAGAAGTCGTTCGGATCGTAAGAAGGGTCCTCGTTCTCAACCTCGTGCTCAACTTCGTACTCGATCTCAGCTTCCGGCTCTAAACAAAACAATCACAAAAAGCACCAATCAACAAGATGCAATGCGCACTCGAAAGATGAATGCATGATGGATGCACTAAGGATGCACACGGAGCACGGAAAATATCACTCAAGCAAATCACCTCAAAACATGATAACAATCTGATATTATTAATCTACACGGAAAAACAATCAAGTTTGATATAAGATTCGCTGAAATCGGAGTTACGGGCAAAAAGTTATGCCCGAAACAATATTTGAGCGAAAGCTGAAAATTACAGCATCATAGCAACTTCGGAGCTCAAAATAATTAAGCTACAGCATTTAAATAACATGGCAAAAGGCATGAACACAAACTAGACATATAGTACAGCAACTAAGTCCAAAGGTGCACCCCAACGGAGCCACGGATCAATAGCAATGATCTTGGACATATGGAACTTGACAATAAAATTATGGCAGCAGAATTTTATTGAAACTTTAGAGCAAAAGATAAACATGCTACAGCCACTCAAATGGACATGTGAGGACATGGATGGAAATACAACAATATATACTACAAGGAACAATCAAAATCCACTCCAAAACTATCATGCTTTGTCCTAGAACAACACACGAACATGGCATCGGAACGTTACAGATTTCAGACTTAGTGAAAAAATCACTAAGTCCTAAAACAGCAATATCATCATAGCATCTAAAAAAGCATGTTTAAGTCACCTCGAAACTAAACATGGCAAAGGGTAAACACCTCATCAAAGTGCACATGAAGGTGATCCCGAAACACACAAGCATGCATCATAGAGGTGAACACAATGATTGCAACGAGCTCAACAAGATGGCATTTCATAACAAGTGAAACAACATCACAGCCACATGGCACTTTGCAACGATGATAACAAGGCAATAATAAATCTACCATGAAACCTATCACATACAACACGTAGTTCGTGGCAAGACGAACACGTGGACATGTCATTTGCATCATTCGGACAAACGAGCTAAAAGATATCACATGACAAAGGTGGCATAAAAATAACACATAGCAGCAGTTTATATCATGATGCACCCTTGCAACAGGAAAACAAGCACCTAGATGATCTCTAACATGCATGACAACAACAGAGAAAACGTAGAGCACATCTCCACGAACGTCTGGACATATTACACGCGCAAAACGGAGCATCAGGCAAAAAGTTATGCATGGTCAAACATTGCATTACAGATTAGAAAACCTGGTACTTAGAAGAAAAAGAAGGGGGGAAGGTCAACCTCACAACAGATCAGATCTGAGGGAAACGGAGTGGGACGGTGGCTGGGATTCGGCCCGCGGAGGAAGAAGTGGGCCGCGGCGGCGCTGGCGCGGAGGGAGCCCGCGGTGAGGCAGAGGAGGCGGTGGCTACTGGGCCCCGGGGCGGCTGCGGCGACTCGGCCCGGTCGCTGGGCGGCGCGTGGAGGCCTGGGGCCGACGGGCTGGGCCCTAGCGGTTGCGCCCTGGCGCTGCGGGGAGATGGGCTGGGGCCAGATCGACGGCGCGGAAGGAGGCGAGATCGGCCCTGGGCCTGGCGGCGGCGACGAAGCGGCCCAGGCGCGGGAAGGCTCCAGGAGGATCGGCGGGAGAGGCCTCGCTCGAGCCGGGGAAGTGTTCCTCGCTCGAGCCAGGCGTACGGGCCGGCGGATCGCGGGACTTGGGCCGGTTGCGGAAGGACGCGACGACGTGGGAGAGGCGCGGAGGGACGCGGTGCTGTCGGGCCGAGGAAGTGGTCCGCGCTCGAGACCACGTTGACCCTGGCGAGCTGCAGATCGAGAGATCCGGTCGGTCAGTGCTGCTCGCAGGGCTGGCGGCGACTCTCTCGTGGATCTGGCCAAGAGCGGATGGAGGTTTTTGGATCTGAAGAAAAGGGGAAAAATGAAGAGAAGAGAGGAGGAAGAAGGGGCTAGGGTTAGGGATGCCAAAATAGACTAGGGGGTCTTTATATAGCAGTTTTGCTAGGGTTTGGAGATTTGGGGGCGCTAGGAGCCCTCCGATCGCGATCCGACGGATCCGATCGCGGGGATAGATTTTAAAGGCCTAGAAGGAGATAAAAGAATGCAGTAGGGGTGTTTCCGGGACACTAAGTGAAGGCACATCGGACCCACACGAACAACGGATGGGAAAGTCGACGGAGTCCAAACGAGACGAGATTTGAGAGGCGGGTTGCACACAACAAAACAACAACACAGACAACAACCTCGCGGCACACCGGTAACGTAAAACGCCCAAACAACAAAGTAGGCCTACGGGACGTCACGGACACGTGAGGGAGCTCCGGAACGCGAAACGGACAACGGGAAGGGACACGCGGAACCGGATGCAACCGACAACACAAATGCAATGCGATGCACATGTCTACATGATATGAATGAATGCCACACACTCACACAACAAAACGACGAAAATCCGAAAGACAAAGACCCGGAATGGAAATAGATGAAGCCGGAGATATATTATATACCCAAAAGGGAAAGTATTACATCCGGGGCATTACAGACATCTGCGTCCGTACAACACCTCAAATGGTGCCATCTGAAGGCTCGACTGAGAACTGTTGTTATAGGAGAACTCGTCAAAAGGGAGACAATCTTCCCACTTGGCTCCATATGCCAAGACACAGGCTCGGAGCATGTCTTCGAGAATTTGATTTACTCGTTCTGTCTGACCTCCGGTCTGTGGGTGGAAACTGTGTTGAAAGATAATTTGGTTCCCAAGGCTTCTTGGAACTTCTTCCAGAACCTTGAGGTGAACTGGGTTCCTTGATCTGACACAATCTCCAAGGGAACGCCGTGAAGGCTTACGATTATGTCGATGTAGAGAGCTGCCAGCCGGTTGCCATCATAAGTAGTCTTGACAGGAATGAAATGGGCCACCTTGGTCAAATGGTTGACTATGACCCAGATGGAGTCATGTCCTCTACTTGACCTCGGTAATCCCGTGATGAAGTCCATTCCGACTTTATCCCACTTCCACTCAGGAACCTTGAGGGGTTGAAGCAATCCAGCGGGTCACTGATATTCAGCCTTGACCTTTTGGCACAAATCACACTTTGCAACATAGGTTGCAATCTCTCTTTTCATCCCGTGCCACGAGAATATTTCCTTCAGGTGTTGATACATCTTGGTTCCTCCGGGGTGGATGGAGTACGGAGTATCGTGGGCTTCTTGCAGGATCAGGTTCTTCAGCTCCATCTTGTTTGGTACGCAGATGCGGCCTTTGTACCAAACAATCCCGTGCTCGTCTTCGGAGAATCCTGGGGCCTTGCCTAGCTTCATCTTCTTCTTGATGCCTTCGATTCTTGCGTGTCCATCTTGTGCCTTCTTGACTTCGTCCATCAGGGTCGGTCTGACTTCCAAATGATCCAGAAATCCAGGGGTGACCAATTCCAAACTAAATTGTTCGAGTTCCTTAAACAAGGCTGGCTGCCTTTCTTGAATAATGGCATTCAAAGAGCAAGCCTTCCTACTTAAGGCATCGGCCACCACGTTAGCCTTCCCGGGGTGATATTGAACACTGAGGTCATAGTCTTTGATGAGTTCCAACAATCTTCGCTGCCTCATGTTCAATTCCTTCTGGGTGAAAATGTACTTCAGAATTTTGTGGTCTGTGTATATCTCACACCGTTTCCCTAGGAGGTAATGCCGCCATGTCTTCAAGGCATGAACCACTGCTGCTAACTCAAGATCGTGAGTAGCGTAGTTCTCCTCATGAGGTCGTAGCTGCCTGGAGAGGTATGCTATGACTCGGCCTTCTTGCATCAGAATGCTTCCCAATCCGGTTCGAGAGGCATCACAATATATCAGGAACTCCTTGTGAATATCAGGTGTTGCCAGAACTGGGGCGGTGGTCAATCTCTTCTTGAGCTCTTGGAAGCTCTCTTCGCATTTTGGCGTCCACTCGAACTTTTTGTCCTTCTTGAGGAGCTGAGTCATTGGCCGGGCATTGCTAGAGAATCCTTCCATGAATTTGCGGTAATAGCCCGCAAGTCCGAGGAAGCTTCTGACTTCCTTGACGGTCGTTGGAGATTGTCATTGGGTCACAGCTTCGATCTTCGCGGGATCAACTGATAATCCTTCTTCGGTCAAGACATGACCTAAGAATCCAACTTTATGCAGCCAGAACTCACACTTGCTGAATTTGGCATACAGTTGGTGCTCCCGAAGCTTGTCTAGGACCATCCTCAAATGTTGCTCGTGCTCTTCCTACGTCTTCGAGAAGAAAAGAATGTCATCGATGAAGACAACAACGAACTTGTCCAAATATTCCATGAAGACATTATTCATGAGATACATGAAGTAAGCTGGGGCATTGGTTAACCCAAAGGACATGACAGTGCACTCGTACATGCCATATCTGGTTACGAATGCCGTCTTCGGAATATCTTGGGGTCTGATCTTTAGCTGGTAGTACCCAGATCTGAGGTCGATCTTGGAGAACACCCTCGCTCCGCTGAGCTGATCAAACACATCTTCGATCTTGGGAAGTGGATATTTGTTCTTGATTGTAACTTCATTGAGGGAACGATAGTCAATGCATAAGCAGATGGTACTGTCCCTCTTTGCCACAAACAGAACGGGTGATCCCTAAGGGGAGGCACTTGGGCGAATAAATCCCTTCCTCAGCTGCTCTTCCAGCTGCTTCTTCAACTCGGCTAATTCTTCCGTCCCCATTCTATAAGGCTTCTTATAGATGGGTCCTGCTCCGGGCACGAGCTCGATGATGAACTCAATGTCACGGTCAGGGGGCATTCCCGGTAGTTCATCCGGAAAGACATCAGGATACTCACATACCACCGGTACTTGCTCTAGCCCAACTTCAGACAGACAGTTGACTTGCGCGGCTCGAGCGGAAGAGGAGTTGGGAGCAAACTTGACTTCGACTCCTTGGTCATTGGTCACAGTGACTGTCCGATTGGCATAGTCTACAAGCCTTCGTGCTTGCTGAGCCAATTCATGCCTAGGATCACATCCAAGCCTTGTGATCTCAGGACGATGAGGTCTGCTAGGAAATCTACACCGTTAATGGTAATACTGACTCCCTTACAGCCTATCTTGGCTCTCATCTCGGCTCTGGGGGTTTGTACCACCATAGGGTTATTCAGGGGTGTAGGGGTCATGCCACTTTTTAATGCAAATCTTTGAGTGACAAATGAATGCGTTGCTCCAGAATCAAACAAGACAGTTGCAGGTGCTGAGTTGACAAGGAACGTACCCAGCACGACGTCCGGGTCTTCCTGGGCTTCTTCAGCAGTGACGTGATTCACACGCCCCTTCCCATGGTTAGGCGGGTTGCGAGGAGCTGGGTTCCTTGGTGGCATCCCGCGGCCTTGTGCTGGGTTCTGCGCATTGGGGCGCGGGGCATCAGGCTTCTTGTTGGGGCACCCCCTTGAGATGTGTCCTGACTGACCACATCCAAAGCAAGTGACTTGGTTTGGATTGTTGATCTTGTTGCCACCACTGGTATTGGTGTTGAAAGCTGGCCTTGGGTTGGCATACTGCTGAGGCTGAAAGTTGGTGCGAGGTGCAGGATCTCTTGGTTGCTTATAGGTTGGCTTGGCCGGGGCTGACTGCCACGGACGCGGCTTCTGGTTGCTGGAACTTCCATTGCTTACCATCTTGCGCTTGCGAGTGTCTTCCAAAGCACGCCGCTTGTCTTCAAGCATAAGTTCTTTGTTCACCAGGTCAGGGAAGGTTGGGCAGTCGCACACGACAAGCGAGTATTGCAGAGTCTGATTGAGGCCTTCCATGAAGCGCTCCCTTTTTGCAGCATCAGTGCTGACATCTTTAGGGGCATACCATGACAGAACACTGAACTTCTGCATGTACTCCTTTACAGTGCCACTTCCTTGCTTCATGTCTCGGAACTCACGCTTTTTGATAGCCATGATTCCGAAAGGAATGTAGGCCTTGCGGAATTCTGCCTTGAAGTTGACCCAAGTGATGTCTTGTTCAGCATGCGTGACCTTGAATCCATCCCACCAAGCTCTAGCAGTCCCCCCGAGGCAGTGGGCTGCATAAGCCACCTTCTCGCGGTCTTCGGTGCATCCGACTAGTTCCAGCAAGTCCTCAATGGTGCGGACCCAGTCGTCTGCATCCAGGGGTTCAGCAGTCTCGATGAAAGTTGGCGGTGCATGCTTCTTGAACTCTGCCAACGTGGAACGTCCATTGCCATTCCCCGCCGGCTGGCGGTTGTTGGTGATAGCTTGAGCATTCAACAGAAGGGCTGCAGTGTTGGCTTGGCGTTCCTCTCGGAAAGGTTGGAGAAGCTGAGCCATGTCCATGTTCGGAGAAGGTGGTGGTGGTGGATCTTGGTCGTTGGTTTGGTCGTGGCCTGCCTCTGACTGAGCGGATGCTCCGGCTTCAGGCTGCTGGGTAGAGGTACCAGTACGAGTTACAACAGGCATCCTGTTGGAGCGGTAAAAGGTCTCATGACTCGGAAGAGGGACAGCAAGATAGATGGGTGCCTAGTAATGGGGTGGGTGTGACACTAATCAAATCATGCAAGGGCCGAAAGGCCAAAACACATTCATTAAAATCCAAATGGGTGATGCAGTCGTTTACACATTCCTGAAGGAAGAATACGACATACATCCAAACACGACAAAAGCAAACACTAGATGGTTTCATATGAACCATACAAGGACTTGACTGCGCATAGGGGTTACACGACCTATCCTACCGTAGAGGTCACGAACTGGCATATCCGAGAAGCGAATAATGCCTAAGCGGCAGAATGCTCGGTCGCGTATTCCGGCTCTTCTGGGTCTTCCTCCTTGTCTTCATCTGTCTGGGCCCCCTTGTCACTTGAGGGTGTGGAGGAGTGGAGGAGTTGGATACGACGATGCTTCGTCGGTGGTGCAGGGAAAAGCTTGCGATATTCCCTTACCGTCATCCGGCGTTGCCGAGGTGGTTCTTCATTCTTGGAAGATACATCTTCGGAGGGCCTTCTGCCTCGGTATGCGATAGCGGACTGTCCGGAAGGTGCTCCTTCCTTCTTGATCCTATTTGTCTTTTCTTGAGCTCGACGAAGAAGTGCCTTGGCCTTGTGAAGTTCTTCTCGAAGCTTCATTGATTCCGAGGCCAAGTCTTGTGCCAAGCTGTCGGCACATAGACTGAAGTAGGTATGGAACCGAAGCGAGAGTCCTTCCTTCAGTGGAGGGGCTAGTGCGCTGCTTTCATCTTCACCTTCCTTCCGGTAAGGTAAGAAGCGGGTTGTCATCTTGGCTGCCATCTCCGGAAGTTGCTCGCGGAGACGGGTTAGTGCCTTGAGTGCAGCAGCCTCGACAGCGAGAGGTAGTGTTGCCATCTGGGGTCCCTCGAAGAACCAACTTGTGGGAGGATCATTTGACTTCACGATCACTTCCACATGGTACTCCACCTCAGTGTCGCTAACCCAATGCTCAAGGTAGGTGAGGACGGGCGCTCGGTGGAACTGACACTCCTGGAGGCTATCCTCGAGAAGCAAAGGAAACCCAGTGGTCAGGTGCTCTTCGGGTACAGCGGCCATCTACAAAGGTGGAATAGGAGAGGTTAATAAGCTGATGAAATCTAAGGTTTAGAAAAGAAGAGAGGTTCAGAAGGTTTTTGAAAAGGGGTCTCATCTAACTAATGCCCATGCTAACTAAGGCTTCGTACAGTCAGGATGGCTCTGATACCAGCTCTGTGGGGACCCCGACTTAGAAGTCGAGATCACCGAATGCACGTGTACAGTGATCCCAGAGATCAATGCTCACTGAACACACAGAAGCTGAATAACAGGAGTCTTATATCCATACATATCGTCTTACACAAATTATGGCCATTATGGCCAAGTATTACATAGATAAAGCCTCAAGGGCTGAATAGCAAATAAGTCAAATAGCGGAAGTCTTCGATGATAGGTAGAACCCATGCCATCTGCCTTAATCCTACAGGCATTCTGACTGGGATAGCGTCCTAGTTCGCATGTTCGTCCCCAAAGAACTCGTCTTCATATTCCTGTTCCTCCATGCCTAGCCAATTAAATAACCAGTGGCAAGCCAATGAGTTCTTTGAATGTACTAGCAAGCAACCCATGATTTGGTTCAAGTAACAATGCAATTGAACAATAATGAGCAATCTAGCAATGGGCTAGAATAAATATTCTACCATCAAGTGTATGCATCAACGAGTTCACGTAACCTCGAAAACAGGTTACCGATATCAACATGAATATGATTCAACTCATCGAGTCAAGTGACCACCTTGACTCATTACACACGCGTACGTTCACCGATGAAGTAAAATTCTGGACATAGTTTAAGTAGCACCACCCAACTATCCATGACCGTGGACACGGCTATTCGAATAGTTTTACACTCTGCAGAGGTTGCGTACTTTACCCACAAGATCCGGGAAGCTTTCGTGTCATCCACGATCCCGCAGTACCTCAAGTACTCGGGGGAAGCACCCGGACATTATCTTTCCTTAGACGACACTAACATAGAGTCCACTCGTTGGTACACGGCCCTCGGGTACAAACAGTAGATCACGGGACTTGCCCTAATTTCAATGTCACGCGTAACCGAAGGGACCAACGGTGTGTCCGGTGCCCTGTGAAAACAGTCATGGTCGTCTATCCAATCACGACGCCATCCCAGGAAAGACCTCAAGTCTTCACGTCACTAGTAATGCGGGCACCATGCTAGTATCGACCTAAGTATTCAATAAAGCCCCGTCCCAAAAGGGGTAGAGTGGTTGCACATGTTTGGTTGGGACGGTAGTCACACATAAATCTAATCCATTATTTCACCCATGCACAAGATTTTTAACCGGCACATCACTTCTTCCTCAAGTGATGACCTAACTCAACATCACCCTCGGGCATTAGGGGCACCCGATGGGGTTTATGAAAAGATTTCAACCTCGAAGGTTCATATCTCACATGCATCACAAGCATCACTACTATCTATTTGCATGACAACTGGCACATAGCAAGATCATGAGTAAGCATGCATTATGTGGTGGTTTCAACTAGGTCACCACCTTAACTCTATCATCATGCATCGGAAACAAACGGGTTCCGAAGATCAAGTGTATCATGGTCAAAGGGTTGCTTGCCTGGATTGGCTTGGTCTTCAAAGTCTTCAAATCCTTCTCCTTCTCCTTCTTCAGCAACTTCGTCAAATACGGGATCTAATCGTCGCAAAATAACAACGGGAAAATAAGACCACAATGAAAACAGAAAAATCAAAGTGCTCAGAAAAATGTCAACTTATTTTTGTTAGAAACTAGAGGGAAAACTAAGATGGCAAAAATTCTTAGTTTGAGTTTTGGAGTAACAGAATGGAATCTAGGGATTTTAGAACAGGAGTTTTATTGCTCAAATTTGAATTTAAATTTGAACAGAACAGAAAAGTTTCATGGATATGTGTGAAAGTGACACCATTAAATAGGTTGGAATATTACAAGATTTTAGGAGTTGGGATTATTTCATTTGGACTAATATTCATTTCTGTAAAATTAATTGAATTAAGCACAGAAATAATAAAAAGAAATGGCCCTGTGCCACTGGGCCAGAGCGGCCACAGTGCACGGCCCAGGGCATCCAGCCCAGCCGCTCGGGCACCAGCGCGCGCGCGTCAGGGTTTTAAACCTGACGGGCGGGGCCCGGCGGTCAGCGACTGTGAGGGGAGAGAGAGGCTGGTGAGGATGACAGGCGGGGCCCGCCTGTCATCTTCAACCTCACGGCCACGGCGACGGTGATCTCACCGGCGACGATTCCGGGCACGACGAGGCAAATGGATGGCAGGGATGGACTCAGCAGCGAGTCGCGGATGCAGTGGTGGTGGTGCGACTCGCTGTGGAGGCCTGGTTCGCCAGCGGCGAGGTGGGACGGCGGAGGGTCGTCGGGGAGTTGATGGCTAGCTCGAATCCGGCAGCTGCAGAGAGGGGGAATAGAGGGGAAAGCATCAGTGAGGTGCGGCGGTTCCAAATCGAGCAAAAGGAGGGGCTGAGAGGGCTCGTACTGCGAGATTGCCGGTTGCCCGACGTGGCGGAGCTCCGGTCGATCCCGAGCACTGGGGCTCTCTGGGGATGATTGAGTGGTACTGGCGTGTTGCTGGGGGTGAGGGGAGGTTGATGGTGCAGAGTGGAGGGCTCGGGGGGGCCTATTTATAGGGGTGCGGCGAGGTCCCGTGGACCTGTGCGCCGGCGAGCTTCTGCTCGACGCCACAGTGCACGGGAGGCAACGGGAGTGAGTCTGTGGCGTTGCTGGACGATCTCTAGGGCGGAGGGAAGAGAGAGGAGGAGCGGGGAGGCTTCCAGACGGCGTGCGCATGCGAGGCCGAAGAGTGGAGGCTGCGGGCGGCCAGCGCGCGTGTGGAGACGGCCACTGGAGGGCGGAGGAGGAGGGGGGACAGCGCCGGGGAGGTTGCGAACGTCGAGGGGCATCGACTCGCACGAGGGGAGAGCTCGAGGCTATCGGGGGCAGGCGATTGGGCGAAGCTACAGTGCAAGGGCGCACTGTAGCGCGCTCTGGAGCGGCCTTATCGCATGCCACGGCATGCCATTGGCCCTCTAGGCGCGTCCGCCGTGTCTGGGGGGTCCAGGGTGATGCAGGCAACATGGATGAGGCTTTGGATGCTCTGGAGAGTCAAGGAGAGAGAGAGGGGAAGCTGGTGACTTGGTAGAAAATGGCTGTCCAGCAAGGTGAACTAGGGTTTTCACCCCTCAATCATGGAGCTGGAGACATGGGGGAGTTACTGGAGGTAGATAGTAACTAGATGAAGCTGTGGTAGAAAGCTGAGGCAAAGGTAAATAGTAAAAGTGATCAAGAAGATGGTTTTGGTAATTTGGCAGAAGGTGTTTGATCAAGTTTTCATCAAGCAAATGATCTGCACTTGCCATGACACTTAACAGGGTTGAATGTTATATGAAAATAGGGTGTTTCACCAAATTTGGGCTCATTTGAAGAAACTAGCCAATGTAACTTTGGTGAACCCTAGAAATCAACAGAAATGGCTTCATCTTGTTTGAGTCAAGCTAATCATCTCCCCTTGATGCACCACTTGGTGTAGTTTCATCATTTGGGGTGTTGATCATGCCCACAAAGTTTAAAGCTCCAGGTAAAAAGTTGGTAATGTAAAGTTGTTCAAATTTGCATTTGAACAGAAATGGTTTTGAGGTATTTTGATCAAGCTACCCTACTCCAAATCTTGTGTCATTTGGTCTAGATGCCTTATTAGGCATTTCTAGCATGTGCACCAAGTTTGAGGGCATTTGGATAAGTTTGGCAATGTAAAGTTGCTAAAACTTCAAATATGGACAGAATGGATTTGAAGGGTTTTGAGGATGTTTTCTTGCTTCCCAAGGCATGGGACTTGGCAAGATCATCAAATATGTCATATATGACATGATAGAATTTCCCTGGAATTTTTGGAGAATATTTCCTTTGTCAATATTTCAAAAGCTTGAAATATCCAGAAAGGGTTTTAGAGGGATTAGCCCATTATTTTGAACATGACCAAGTGTTGAAACTCTTATATATCTACAATATATGTCCTATGAGTCTCCCTGAATTTTGGCAAATATTATTGAAATACTTAAATAATTTTTCCTTATTAAAGACCATTTCTGGCCTTAAGAAAAAGCTTTTAAATAAAATAGGAAAATAACTTTTAAAATTATACTTTTGTGGTTTCTGGGAGTCCTGTGACTACTAGGTCTCAAATACCTCTTTTGAAATAATTTTCTCACCCTAATTCAAGCACTTACAGTGCAAACCTTAATTCAAGGGTTTTAGGAATACTAAATTTATAAAATACATTTTGGCCAAATTAGTTTTGTAAGAAAATACTATACTTCTATATAACACTTGGCATGATCATTGGGCAGAAGTTTTGGGTATGGAGATGAATTCTACACGAGGTAATAGTTGACTTTAATGAGCACATAAAAGCACATGAAGAAAAACTCAATTCCAAATAAAAGCCAGATGCCAAAAAAAATTGTTGGTCCTTATTTTCATGCTTCATTGATGCAAATAACATGTTACAAAATGCAGGGTGTGACATATAACTAATTTAGCTATAGTAAAAACGCGCTACTGCTATATTGATTAGCGCTTTTTGTAGAAATGCGCTATAGCTAAATTAGCTATAGCGCGTTTTTAGGAAACGCGCTACTGCTATGTTGACTTAAACCCCCTAGTGGTTCTTCCAGCCTCTTCTTCTTCCCCAAAATCCCCACTCTCTCTTCTTCCCCCTTGTCGCCGCAGGAGCCCGTGCAGTCGCCATCAACCTTGCCGGAGCCCGTTCCCTCGCCCTCTACCTTGCCGGAGCCCATGCCCTCGCCCTCGCCCTCGACCTCGTCGGAGCCCGTGCCCTCACCCTTGACCTCGCCGGAGCCTGTGCCCTCACCCTCGACCTCGCCGGAGCCTGTGCCCTCACCCTCAACCTCGCCCTTGACCTCGCCGGAGCCCGTAGCCTCGCCCAAGAAACTGCCGCACCTTGCTGCCGCGTCGTCTCCCTCGCCCTCGCCCTCACTGGAGTCATCGTCTCCCCCGACCCCACCTTGCCTCAGTGCCGCGCCATCTCCCTCGACCCCACCTCGCCTCCGTGTCGCGCCATCTCCCCCGACCCCATCTCTCTCTGCCCTCTGTAAGCCCTGTCCACTCCCCTCTTTTCTGCTATTTAGTGCTAGTTAGTATGAATTTGTATGAACCCTAGGCTATTTTTAGTGGTAGCTAGTTGATTAGTATGAATTAGTATGATCCCTATAGTTAAT
Source organism: Secale cereale (assembly GCA_902687465.1). Lineage (NCBI taxonomy): Eukaryota > Viridiplantae > Streptophyta > Magnoliopsida > Poales > Poaceae > Secale > Secale cereale. Next base: position 196,804,270 of record LR738709.1, read on the forward strand.
TAGTTGGTATGAACCCTAGTTAAATGAATTCTAGGTAGTTTGGGTGTTTTAGGTGTAGTTAACAGAATTGTAGGTATTTAACTAGTATTTACCCTAGGACAGACTAGGTAGTATGAACCTAGATAATCAGTAGGAAAATTTCAGGTAGGCTGAATTTAGTTTCATGTTCTATATTTGGCTGGACATGTGATGTTTGGAATTAGGATATGTGATATTTTGGACATGTGATGTTTGGTAAATGATCCGAGTGGCCTATGTTTAACTGGAATGTTGATTCACTTCCGTCCCGTTGAATATGAGGCGCTCGATATGTCCACATTTTAGCAAAGGTCATGCCGAAATTTTCCATGAATTTCGACATGGCCTGTGCTACAAAGTAGGACATATCGAGGGCCCGGGATTTTCCGCACCGGGAAGGAATCAATTTGTCCACTAATTAGATCTTCAATTAGTTTACTAGATTTAATCGTAGGAAACATGGCTAGCAATGATGAAGGACAGGGTTCTGGTTATGGGAACGTCTATGAGGCGGCACTTATTTGAAACTTCTCGACGAGCAACGGTTGTTACAGGGCCCACCTGTCACATCCGAGACCGAGACCGACATCGAGACAGGCGCCGAGACCGGCACCGAGACCAAGACCGGCACCGAGACCGCCACCAAGACCCAGACCGACAACGAGACCTACACCGAGACTGGCAAAGCCGGTATAGAACCAAAACCGAAGAGGAGACGTCGATGTCTAAACCAGCTCATCACTACTATTCTAGTGGTCACGGAGGTGGACTCCGGCAATTTTGAGCCAACACAGCCTGAGAAAGTGCGCGCATGCTATGACAATCAAATAGGCTACATCGTACGGACAACCGCCACCATAAACGATGAGAAACTAAAGAAGATTGAAAATATGAAGCACTCCCTCTTAACGAAGCTACACCAGGTATTTATGTTCTTAGGCTGGGATAAAATCAAATATACTGATCCAGATAAAGACCCGACAATGAAGAAGATAAACAAACGTGCCATGAGCAAGTTTAGCGACGCGTTGTCCGCCTGGAAAGTAAGGGTGAAAGCAAGGATCCTCGACAAAAAGGAACCCTACTCCGAGATTTTAAAGGATAATCTGACAATTACGGAAGAGCGGTTTGAAATATTCAAGGCGGCTTGCGTTGCTGAAGCTACCAAAGAAAAGTCGAAGTACATGAAGGGGCTTCAAGAGAAGAACATGGGGTGCGATGTCACGCCCAAGATGCGATTCTATCCAATCACGTGGTGAACTCATCATTGGGGCACAACCGCATTTCGGGCGCTTAGCAAGATGGATATCATTACATGGTACCATTACATAAATACATGGGGATACATACAAGCCATACAAAATTCCACATGAATACAACAATTCATACACAAGACATCCGACTACTGATGAAAACATGAAAAGCACAACGACATCCATCCTGGTATCCCAGGCTGCCGACCAGGAACCTAACCCAAGATCAATGAAGAAGAAGAAGAAAGAACTCCAACACAAGTGACACTGCTCTCATGTGAAGTCATTGGTAATCTGCAACTGCAATTATTGTTGTAGTATCTGTGAGCCATGAGGACTCAGCAATCCCATAACCATGGGTATCAAGACTAGCAAAGCTTAATGGGTATGGAGAGGTTAAGTGGTGAGGTTGCAGCAGCGGCTAAGCAGTATATGGTGGCTAACTTACGAGTACAAGAATAAGATGAGCATCTACGCAAACGGTCGCAAACTAGTAATGATCGCTAAAAGATCCTGAACTACCTACGAGTCAAACATAACCCCACCATGTTCTCTTCTCAAAATGAAAAGAGACGATCACGGTTACTCACGTGGTTGTGTATTTTATTTTGGATCATGTGTCAAGTTTTCTACAACCGGACATTAACAAATTCCAATCTGCCACATAACCGCGGGCTCGGCTTTTGAAAGATCATAACCCTGCAGGGGTGTCCCAACTTAGCCCATCACAAGCTCTCACGGCCAACAGAGGTAAAAAACCTTATCTTAAGGACAACCCGATCAGACTTGGAATCCCAGTGCACAAGAAATTTCGATAATGGTAAAACAAGTCCAGCAACACCTCCCGGCGTGCCGACACCCTGATAGTAGCCGCGCGTATCTCGTCTCAGGCCGCGACCGGATGAGCGAAGCGTACGAGAGCCAGATACCCCGAGTTGCCAAGGGGCGGCCCCGCAAGGTGCTCCAGTTGGGACCAACACCATCGGCACTAGCCCCTCCCTGTATGTAGACAAGAATCCTCGGGGACGCGCCCCCCTATGCGAATTAATTAATTAATTAAGTTTTTATTATTTTGCAAATTAACACCAATGTTGGGCCTTGCTGGAGGAATTTTATTCAAAGCGGATGTCAAGGGGTCCCCATATACCCAACCGCGTTAGGAACACAAAATGAAGGAACATAACACCGGTTTATCGGTTCTTAAGGCAGCATGAGTGGAACAAAACATCGAGCAAAAGGCCAAGCCTTCCACCCATTGCCAAGTATATAGGTGCATTAATTAAAGTAATAGATATTGTGATATTCCAACAACCAGGATCCAACATTGATCTATCTTCATCTTCACCTGTAACTAACAACGCTATATGAGGGGCTGAGCAAGCGGTAACACAGCCATACAACGGTTTGCTGGGATGGTGTCAAAGGTTAGAGGGTGTTTCATGGCAACAAGAAGGGGCTGACAACAAATAGATAGGTAGCGCAACATATAGTGATAGCATCGAGACAACTATCATGGCAATGATAGTAATAAGATCCAAGGTGATGGTCATCTTGCCTGAGATTTCGCAAGGAAGAAGAACGAGTCCATGAAGAAAATGAAGCCACAAGACGAACCAAGCGTAGTCGCACGAATCCTCACGACCGCAATGAAACATGAACTATCGAGAAGATTCACAACCAGAAAGAAGCAAACAACATGGTAAACACACAAGCATAAACACGGCATGATGCTCAACCAAGTATGATGCATGACAAGATTAAATAGGCATGGCATGGCAATGTGCAACAAACAATATTACACATTAAGTGGAGCTCAATATGCAGCGGATTGCATATTGACGAAACACCACATTCAAGTATTTAATTTCACTCCCGTTTATGTACACAATAAGTTTAAATGTTGGTTAACATGGAAAGAGGTGAAGCATAAAGAAACTATCAATCTAGGCAATTTAAATGGGGCCGGAAACAAAAAACAACAAGTCCAGAAAATAACTTTGTGCAATTATTGATCTTGGTGTTGTTCTTCCTAAAACATATTTTATTGTTATTAAACACCAAAAGTAAGTTTACCAAGTTAATCTACACATTTTTTCACCCCATTTACATATAAAGTTTATTAAATTTGGAGCTACGGTAATTTAGTTATGAATAAAACCATTTTAACATGTTATTTATGCAAAACAATGCTAACAACAATCTGAATATAGATGAAAGTTGCATATTGCGAAAGTACATGAAATTCTAAGCAAGATGCATATATGACATGTTTTATTTGGACGCGTGGATATTTAGTTATTAATAATTTAAAATGATGACATTTTATGTAAATATACATGCACTTGGAGTTAGACAAATCGCAGCGAAAAAAAGATGTGGGCCGAATGCTGCGCATTGTGGAAGCCCAGGAGCAGATCTGGCCCGAAGCAGATGTGGGTATGTGCATGCAACAGTACAGGAAAAATAGATCAAAAACTAAGGCGGTTGGGACTTGATCCCACGACCTCCTGGATATGAGCGTGGTTGATCATCCTGTTGAGCTAGCAACTAAGTGTGATAGCAGATGGGTTCACCGTTAGATCATCCATCAAAACGAGCTTATCTGAACCAACCTAAAAAACAACTAGCAGGGACAGGTTACGCCGTGGCTGGGCACGCACGGCAGGGTGCGCGTGGGTGCAGCGAGGAGAAGAACTTGCTTCTGCAGCAAGGGTGAGTGTGCATGTGGGATAACTGAAATCACAACAACAACAACAACTACAACAAAAGAAAATGGAGGGAGTTGGGTTTGAACCTAGGACCTCACGGATGGATGCATCGCTGCTAGCCACTGCGCTAGCTGCTTGTGCTTGCAAGAAGATGGAGGTCGGCTCCTTTTTCCCTCACCCGGGCAGTGTCGAGCCTGATAGACACAAGAGGCGACAGAGACGACGACGCCGGTTAGGAGCATGACTGCAACGATGAGCCAGGGGAGTATACGGCGAGCGTGCAAAATAGGACAGGGATGCGGCTAAGGGATGTGTGCATGTGTGTACAAGAGGTGGGCATCTGTGTCTGGAACTTGACCTTCTCGGCCATCGCAGCGAGGCAAAGCTACGGCAAGCGAGGACGAGCGCGTGCTGCGAGGCGCTGCCCCTCTGCAAGAGCGCGAGCTTGGAGGGGTGCACGAGTAGGGGCATGCACGTGCAAGGACAGAACACACGAAAGAACAACAACACACACACAAAACGTACTTAGCCAGAGCACGAGGAGCATGGTGAAAACACGGGTCGGGCAAGTCTGATACATCTCCAACATATCTATAATTTTTTATTGTTCCATGCTATTATAAATGATGTTTTGGATGTTTAATGGGCTTTATTATACACTTTTATATTATTTTTGGGACTAACCTATTAAACCAAAAGCCCAGTCCATATTGCTGTTTTTGCCTATTTCAGTGTTTCGCAGAAAAGGAATATCAAACGGAGTCCAAAGGGAATGAAACCTTCGGGAGAGACATTTTTGGAACGATATCTTCACGAGAGACTTGAGAACCAAGGCAGAGGGGACCCATTCCGTCCACGAGGGTGGGGGCGCGACCCTGCCTTGTGGGCCCCATGTTGCTCCCCTGATGCCCTCCTTCCTCCTATATATACCCATATACCCTAAAAACATCGAAGCAACAGAGAAAACCCTAATTCCACCGCCACAACCTTTTGCTCCCGTGAGATCCCATCTTGGGGCCTGTTCTGGAGCTCCGCCGAAGGGGGGGTCTTTTACGGAGTGCTTCTACATCAACATCATCACCTCACCATGAGTTGTGAGTAGTTTACCACAGGCCTTTGGGTCCATAGTTAGTACCTAGATGGCTTCTTCTTTCTTATTGGATCTCAATACCAAGTTCTCCTCGGTCTTCCAGGAGATCTATTCGATGTAATATTTTTGCGGTGTGTTTGTCAAGATCCGAAGAATTGTGGGTTTATGATCAAGATTATCTATGAGAAATATTTGGTTCTTTTATGAATTTTTTTTATGTATGATTATAATATCCTTGCAAGTCTCTTTGAATTATCGGTTTGGTTTGGCCTACTAGATCTATAGTTCTTGCAATGGGAGAAGTGCTTGGCTTTGGGATCAATCTTGCGGTGTCCTTTCCCAGTGACAGTAGGGGCAGCAAGGCACGTATAGTATTGTTGCCATCAAGGATAAAAAGATGGGGTTTATATCATATTGCTTGAGTTTATCCCTCTACATCATGTCATCTTGCTTAAATCATTACTCTGTTCTTATGAACTTAATACTCTAGATGCATGTTGGATAGCAGTCGATGTGTGGAGTAATAGTAGTAGATACAGAATCATTTCGGTCTACTTGTCACGGACGTGATGCCTATATATAATAATCATGCCTAGATATTCTCATAATTATTCACTTTTCTATCAATTGCTCGACAATAATTCTTTCACCCACCGTAGAAATCTACTATCATGAGAGAAGCCACTAGTGAAACCTACGGGCCCCGGGTCTATTCTCAACATATCAATCTACAATCTACTTTACTTTGCTGTTTTTACTTTATGTTCTTGTATCCAAAAATACCAAAAAATATCAAACTATCATATCTATCAGATCTCACTTTCGTAAGTGACCGTAAAGGGATTGAAAACCCCTTATCGCGTTGGCTGCGAAGTTCTTATTTGTTTGTACAGGTGCGAGGGACTCGCGCGTGGTCTCCTACTGGATTGATACCTTGGTTCTCAAAAGCAGAGGGAAATACTTACGCTACTGTGCTGCATCACTCTTTCCTCTTCGAGGGAATACAACGCAATCTCGAGAAGTAGCAAGAAGAATTTCTGGCGCCGTTCCCGAGGAGGCTTACGCAAAAGTCATATACCAAGTACCTATCACAAACCCTTATCCTTCGCATTACATTTTTTGCCTCTCTTTTTCCTCTCCCCCACTTCACCCTTGCCATTTTATTTGCCCTTCTTTTTGCCATGTGTTTAACGTTCGCTTGCTTCTTGTTTTCTTGTGTGTTGGATTGCTTGCTTGTCACTATGGCTCAAAACAATACCAAATTGTGTGACTTCTCCAATACCAACAATGATGATTTTATTAGCACTCCGATTGCTCCTATTATCGATGCTGAATCTTGTGAGATCAATGCTGCTCTGTTGAATCTTGTCATGAAAGATCAATTTTCCGGCCTTCCTAGTGAAGATGCCGCTACCCATCTAAACAACTTTGTTGATTTGTGTGATATGCAAAAGAAGAGGGATACAGATAATGATATTGTTAAATTGAAGTTATTTCCGTTTTCTTAGAGATCGTGTTAACACTTGGTTTTCCTCTTTGCCTAGAAATAGTATTGATTCGTGGAATAAGTGCAAAGATGCTTTTATCTCTAAGTATTTTCCTCCTGCTAAGATCATCTCTCTTAGAAACGATATTATGAATTTTAAGCAACTAGATCATGAGCATGTTGCACAAGCTTGGGAGAGAATGAAATTAATGATACGTAATTTCCCTACACATGGTTTGAACTTATGGATGATTATACAAAACTTTTATGCTGGCTTGAATTTTGCTTCTAGAAATTTATTAGATTCGGCCGCAGGAGGCACTTTCATGAAAACTACCTTAGCAGAAGCTACCAAACTCCTAGATAATATTATGGTTAATTATTCTCAATCGCACACCGAAAGATCTACTAGTAAAAAGTGCATGCTATTGAAGAGATTAGTGTTTTGAGAGGAAAGATGGATGAATTTATGAAATTATTTGCTGGTAAGAGTGCTTCCTTTGATCCTAAAGATATGCCTTTATCCACGTTGATTGAAAATAATAATGAATCTTTGGATGTGAATTTTGTTGGCAGGAATAATTTTGGTAACAACACGTATAGAGGAAACTTTAATCCTAGACCATTTCCTAGTAATTCCTCTAATAATTATGGTAATTCCTACAATAACTCTTATGGAAAGATGCCTTCCGAATTTTAAACTAGTGTTAAGGAGTTTATGAATTAGCAAAATAATTTCAATGCTTTCCTTGAAGAAAAATTGCTTAAGATTGATGAATTTGCTAGAAGTGTGGATATAATTACTCTTGATGTTAATTCCTTAAAACTTAGATCTATTCCACCTAAGCATGATATCAATGAGTCTCTCAAAGCCATGAGAATTTCCATTGATGAATGCAAAGAAAGAACCGCTAGGATACGTGCTAAAAAGGAGAGCTTTATAAAAGTGTGTTCTTCTAGTTATCATGAAAATAAAGATGAAGATCTGAAAGTTATTGATGTGTCTCCTATTAGATACTTGTTTTCCAGTATGAATCTTGATAAAGATGGGACTGGAGATGAGTCTACTTTAATTAAAAGGTGTCCCAATGATTCAGAGTTTTTAGATCTTGATGCTAAAATTCTTAAAAGTAGATTGAATAGATTAAAACTTTGCATACTGATGAACCCACTACTTTGGATTTCAAGGGATTCAATTATGATAATTGCTCTTCGATTGATTGTATTTCCTTGTTGCAATCCGTACTAAGTTCTCCGCATGCTTATAGTCAAAATAAAGCTTTTACCAAACACATAGTTGATGCTTTGATGCAATCTTATGAAGAAAAACTTGAATTAGAAGTTTCCATCTCTAGAAAGCTTTATGATGAGTGGGAACCTACTATTAAAATTAAAATTAAATATCATGAATGCTTTGCTTTGTGTGATATGGGTGCAAGTGTTTCCACTATCCCAAAAACTTTGTGTGATTTGTTAGGTTTGCATGAGCTTGATGATTGTTCTTTAAATTTGGATATTGCGGATTCTACTATTAAGAAGCCTATGGGAAGGATTAATTATGTTCTTATTGTTGCCAATAGGAATTATGTGCAGTGGATTTCATTGTTCTTGATATAGATTGCAATGCTTCATGTCCTATTATTCTTGGTAGACCTTTCCTTAGAACGATTAGTGAAATTATTGATATGAAGGAAGGAAATATTAGATTCTAATTTCCGTTAAGGAAAGGCATGGAACACTTTCCTAGAAATAAAATCAAATTACCTTATGAATATATTATGAGAGCCACTTATGGATTGCCTTCCAAAGATGGGAATACCTAGATATATCCTTGTATCGTGCCTAGCTAGGGGCGTTAAACGATAGCGCTTGTTGGGAGGCAACCCAAATTTATTTTCTTTTTTTTTGTTTCTGTTTAGGAATAAATATTGCATCTAGATTATGTTTAGAAGTGGTTTTGTGTTTTAATTAAGTTTTGTGCCAAGTAGAACCTTTGGGAAGACTTGTGTGAAGTTTATATGATCTTGCTATAAAAAACAGAAACGTTAGCGCTCACTAGAATAGTGACCAGATTTTACTGGAGAGTGCTATTTAGTTGATTCTTTTTGCAGATGACTAATAGACAAATTCCTCACGTTTACCTAGTTATTTCAATTTTTTGTAGTTACAGAAGTATGCAAAAGTTACAGATTACTATAGACTGTTATGTTTTTGACACATTCTGTTTTTTGTGTGTTGATTGCTTATTTTGATGAATCTATGAGTAGTATTGGAGGATATGAATCATAGAGAAGTTGGAATATAGTAGGTTTAACACCAATATGAACAAGGAATGAGTTCATTACAGTACCTTTGAGTGGTGGTTTGTTTTCTTATACTAACGGAGGTCACGAGATTTTTGGCTAAGTTTTGTGTTGTGAAGTTTTCAAGTTTTGAGTATGGCTTTGATGGACTATGGAACAAAGAGTGTCAAGAGCCTAAGCTTGGGGATGCCCAAGGCACCCCAAGGTAAAATTCAAGGACAACCAAAAGCCTAAGCTTGGGGATGCCCCGGGAAGGCATCCCCTCTTTCGTCTTCATCTATCGGTAACTATACTCAGGACTATATTTTTATTCACCACATGATATGTGTTTTACTTGGACCGTCATATATGATTTGAGTCTTTGCTTGTTAGTTTGCCACAATCATCCATTATGGACACACCTTTTTGAGAGAGATAAATATGGCCTAGATTTTGTTAGAACACTCTATGTGCTTCACTTATATCTTTTAGAGCACGATGGTGATTTTATTTTGTCGAAATTGCTGATCTCTCATGCTTCACTTATATCCTTTTGACAGTCTTTTAGAACAGCATGGTAATGTGCTTTGGTTATAAAACTAGTCCTAATATGATAGGCATCCAAGATGAATGTAGTAAAAACATTCATACAAAGTGCGTTGAATTGGTGAGAAGTTTGATACTTGATGATTGTTTTGAGATATGAGGATAGTGATATTAGAGTCAGGCTAGTGGAGTTATTATGAATTTTAGAAATACATGTTTTAAAGTTTTTGATTCCCGCAGCATGCACGTATGGTGAACCGCTATGTGACGAAGTTAGAGCATGAGGTATTTGTAGAGTGTCATCCTTTGTGTGGAGGTCGGGGGCGCGCGATGGTTAACTCCTACCAACCTCCCCCCTAGGAGCATGCGTTGATTGCTTTGTTTTGATGACTAGTAAATTTTTGCAATAAGTATATGAGTTTTTTGTGACTAATGATGAGTCCATGGATTATATGCACTCTCACCCTTCTGCCATTGCTAGCCTCTCTTGTACCGCGCAACTTTCGTCGGTACCATACACCCACTATATACCTTCCTCAAAACAGCCACCATATACCTTCCTTAAAACAGCCACCATACCTACTTATCATGGCATTTCCATAGCCATTCCGAGATATATTGCCATGCAACTTTCCACCGTTCTGTTCATATGACATGCTTCATATTGTCATATTGCCATGCATGATCATATAGTTGACATCGTATTTGTGGCAAAGCCACCATGCATAATTTTTCATACATGTCACTCTTGATTCATTGCACATCCCGGTACACCGCCGGAGGCATTCATATAGAGTCATACTTTGTTCTAGTATCGAGTTGTAAATCAATATAAGTGCGATGATCATCATTGTTAGAGCATTGTCCCAAAGAAAAGAAAAGAAAAGAAAAGAAGGAAAGGCCAAGAAAAAGAAAGGCCCAGAAAAAGAAAAAAAGGAAAAAAAAGATAAAAAAGGAAAAAAAAGAAAAGGGACAATGCTACTATCTTTTTCCACACTTGTGCTTCAAAGTAACACCATGTTCTTCATGATAGAGAGTCTCATATTTAGTCACTTTCATATACTAGTGGGAATTTTCATTATAGAATTTGGCTTGTATATTCCAACGATGGGCTTCCTCAATTGCCCTAGGTCTTCGTGAGCAAGCAAGTTGGATGCACACCCACTTAGTTTCTTTTGTTGAGCTTTCATACAGTTATAGCTCTTGTGCATCCGTTGCATGGCAATCCCTACTCACTCACATTGATATATATTGATGGGCATCTCCATAGCCCGTTGATATGCCTAGTCGATGTGAGACTATCTTCCTCCTTTTTGTCTTCTCCACAAGGACCACTCTATTCCACCCATAGTACTATATCCATGGCTCACGCTCATGTATTGCGTGAAAGTTGAAAGGTTTGAAAAATTTGAGTACGAAAACAATTGCTTGGCTGAAACCGGGGTTGTGCATGATATGAATATTTTGTGTGATGAAGAGGGAGCATAGCCAGACTATATGATTTTGTAGGGATAACTTTCTTTGGCCACTTTATTTTGAGAAGACATTATTGCTTTGTTAGTATGCTTGAAGTATTATTATTTCTTATGTCAATATAGACTTTTGTCTTGAATGTTTCGGATCTGAACATTCATGCCACAATAAAGAGAATTACATTGAAAATTATGTTGGTTAGCATTCCACATCAAAAATTCTATTTTTAGCATTTATCTACTCAAGGACGAGCATGAATTAAGCTTGGGGATGCTTGATACGTCTCCAACGTATCTATAATTTTTGATTGTTCCATGCTATTATATATGATATTTTGTATGTTTTAATGGGTTTTATTATACACTTTTATATTATTTTTGGGACTAACCTATTAACCCAAAGGCCCAGTCAAGATTGCTGTTTTTTGCCTATTTCAGGGTTTCGCAGAAAAGGAATATCAAACGGAGTCCAAACGGAATGAAACTTTCGGGAGAGATATTTTTGGAACGATATCTTCACGCGAGACTTGAGAAACAAGGCAGAGAGGACACATGGCATCCACGAGGGTGGGGGCGCGCCCCCTGCCTCATGGGCCCCACGTTGCTCCCTCGATGCCCTCCTACCTCCTATATATACCCATATACCCTGAAAACATCGAAGCAATAGAGAAAACCCTAATTCCACCGCCACAACCTTCTGTTCCCATGAGATCCCATCTTGGGGCCTGTTCCGGAGCTCCACCGGAGGGGGGATCTTCTACAGAGTGCTTCTACATCAACATCATCGCCTCACCATCAGTTGTGAGTAGTTTACCACAGACCTTCGGGTCCATAGTTAGTACCTAGATGGCTTCTTCTCTCTTTTTGGATCTCAATACCAAGTTCTCCTCGGTCTCTGAGGAGATCTATTCGATGTAATCTTTTTGCGGTGTGTTTGTCGAAATCCAATGAATTGTGGGTTTATGATCAAGATTATCTATGAGAAATATTTGGATCTTTTTTGAATTCTTTTATGTATGATTATAGTATCCTTGCAAGTCTATTCGAATTATCGGTTTGGTTTGGCCTACTAGATCTATAGTTCTTGCAATTGGAGAAGTGCTTGGCTTTGGGTTCAATCTTGCGGTGTCCTTTCCCAGTGACAGCAAGGGCAGCAAGGCTTGTATAGTATTGTTGCCATCGAGGATAAAACTATGGGGTTTATATCATATTGGTTGAGTTTATCCCTCTACATCATGGCATCTTGCTTAAAGCATTACTCTGTTCTTATGAACTTAATACTCTAGATGCATGCTGGATAGCGGTCGATGTGTGGAGTAATAGTAGTAGATGCAGAATTGTTTCGGTCTACTTGTCACGGACGTGATGCCTATATATAATGATCATGCCTAGATATTCTCATAATTATTCGCTTTTCTATCAATTGCTCGACAGTAATTCGTTCACCCACTTTAGAAATCTGCTATCATGAGAGAAGCCACTAGTGAAACCTACGGCCCCCGGGTCTATTCTAAACATATCAATCTACAATCTACTTTACTTTGTTGTTTTTACTTTCTGTTCTTATGTCCAAAAATACCAAAAATATCAAACTATCCTATCTATCAGATCTCACTTTCGTAAGTGACCGTAAAGGGATTGACAACCCCTTATCGTGTTGGCTGCGAAGTTCTTATTTGTTTGTGCAGGTGCGAGGGACTTGCGAGTGGTCTCCTACCGGATTGATACCTTGGTTCTCAAAAACTGAGGGAAATACTTATGCTACTGTGTTGCATCACCCTTTCCTCTTCGAGGGAATACAACGCAAGCTCGAGAAGTAGCAGAGTCCCACAGGTTCCTAAACGACATGGGATGGATGGGAGAGGGAGATGTGTTACCCAGCTCACCCTAGGACACGATGGGGTCGACGGAGACGATGCAAGGGAGCTCTGCACTTTGACGCGGCCCTGGTAGAGAAGAGGACGGATGTAGATGAAGAGCCAGGCACGGAACTTTGCGTCTCCCTCGGTGATGTATTGGAAGCAGAGGACGACGGGGATGACGGGGAGGTAGACTCACTTGAAGGAGGCGACTGGAGGTGACCGGAGGAGCGACGCGAGGGCTATCCCGAGCTCGAGCTGAAGCCCGGTCGGTTCATGGTGGGCAGGTCGACGGCGTGGGCGTGGAGGCTTGCCTAGGCGGCGACGAGGGAAGGAGAGGGCCTGGATGGACAAATTAAAAATCCTAGCGCACCGGGGACATGTTTTATAGGGCTAGGGAAGCTTCTCCGGCCGTCAAACGATCGGATGTTGACGTGGCGCGTCTAGATGTCCTGCCGTCGAGGATCTCGAAGATGCTCATGTACACGGGCTGGATGGGTTGCCCTGCGAGGCTGCTGCTGGGTCGGCTCAGGGAAGGAGGCCCAAGTGGTGCGCTGTGGTGGAGTTGGGCTCCTGCTACTGCTTTTCTTTTTTCCTCAAACAGAAATAAGGAGCAAAATGCAAAAGGGGGGGGGGGGGTTGGAGAGGGGTGTGAGAGAGATATGAAAATATTTCCATGACCCTGAGATAGTACTCTTTTTAATAAAATTGTCCTAGACATTTTTAGCGGTAGAAAAATGAAACAAGTTTGAATAAATTTCAAACTTGAGGCATTTTTGAACCTAACCAAACAACTTAAAAAGAAATGCAATTTGGCAGAGAGGATAAGGATGAGAGGTATGATTTATAGGCAAAAGATGAACATTTATGGAGGATGGAAAAACGTCACTTGAAAAATGAAAGAAAGGAGAAGGGAGGTGATGAGGCATGGACATGGTTTGAGAGAGATGAGAAGGGGGATGCACACACATCAACTAGAGCACACACAACAAAATAGGAGCAATGCATATGATGGGCATGATCAAATGCAACATGACAAGAGCAAATGCAAAATGACAAGGGAAAATACAACATAACAATTGAGATGAGCATGGTGCAAGAAGCAAAGATATGACAAGGCACTCAACATGAACAAGGCAACAAACAAATAGGAATGAAATATGCAAAACAATTATGATAATGCAACAAACAATAAACGCACGGTAACAACTAAAATAAATGGAACACATTTGAAGTATTGGTCTCGGGGCGTCACAACACTCCCCCACTAACAAGAGATCTCATCCCGAGATCTTAGGAACAAGACGGAAGGAGAAAAGGAAGAAGGTGAAACCAAAGAACCTTGAGAGGTTGAACGATTTGAAAGAAAGAACACAACAGAGATGAACGAGATTGAGAAGCTCCTGTAAAATGAGGAAACGAGGCATACGACGAGAACCAAGAGCTTAAGTGACAATAGAGACATTGAGAGTACTCCGGTTAAGCGAGATAGTCAAGGATTAAGAACAAGAAAATTTAGATAGCAGTCCGGTTGAATATGAATGTAATGGGACAAGAACTTGAAAAGATGAAATGATACTCGACGAGAGGAACAACACAATGCCTCCGAAAGAATTTAAAGAGTGGAATGAAAAGAACGGATAAGAGAAGAACAACTTCCACCCCGAGTGAATGTGAAAGCTTCCTTAAAACGAAGGATTGTATGGAGTTGTTGAGAAAATCAACAACAAAAGAATAAGCTTGTTGTGGACTTATGGAAATCATCCCAAAACTTGAGCTGAGATTATGCCACAACCAAAAGCTTGAATAGCTGAGAAGAACGAACAAATGCAAAACTCCACTTCAAAAGAATACGGAGAATTAATTGCACCTAGAGACGTAAGAAGAAGAATACTTGAGCCGATCCACAAGAATTATTGTTGAATACTTGATGAATGAATTAACTCATGATGAACCACCATGAAGAACTCCGGTAACAAAGGATGATGACATAGAAATTAAGGATGAAAAGAATAAGATTAAAGCCTTGCAGTGACCTAGATGGAGGTTCTGATGAGATGGCCGAGGAAACTTTGAACTCCGGAGAAGAAAATACGAAAAACTTGGAACTAGAATTCATTCATTGTGAACAAACTCTGAAGGAAGGGATTACTCAACTTGATTAAAGAAGAATTAGAATTATGGTATGCTTATCGTCCACCAATTAAATTGATGTGAAGCAATGGATTTGCATACCACTTAGTCGCGTTGACAAAGATTAAGGGGAGATATAGCGCAAAACTTGAGAAAGTCTTCATGAACCACCGGTAGGATTGGAAAGAACGAATGAATTGATATGATAACAAATGCAAAGGAATGTTTAACGAACCACCGTAAAAATTTGAAACCGAGTGATGAAAGATAACGAATCGTCGGGAATAATTAGAAAACGAATAAAGAACTTGAGGGAATTTAGATACAAGAAAACGAAGAGATCACGAACTGATTAAAGAATACTTGGACGAAGCACCGGAAGAATATGGAAGTGAACGAAGAGGCATCAATGAGGAATAGTTGGAGGACGAAGTTGAAAACTGAGAACGAAGAAATCTGATGAAATGATGGCCTTCGGAGGAACACAATGGAAAGAATTCATGAAATGCTTCGGATGGTTGAGGAAAAGAATTTCTGAGAAACGAAATAATTCGAGAGGATAACATGAAGCTGGAACCATGAATCTTCAAGAGAATGGAGAGGATTGGAGAGAAACTCTTCTTCGGTCTTCATATATTGAGAATGACGATGAGAAACATTACCAAAATTGTTGAGATACTCCGGACGAATGAAAAGAGGATAAGTTGAACCAACGATGAAAAGAATTTGAAAACGATCTTCGGAAGGCATATGACTGATGGAATACATACTTACGTCACAATTAAAAAGAATTTGGGAATACTCCGAAAGCATTAGAAGAGTCAGGTAAGATCCTGGGAAAAGACCCGTGGGTTATGAGCCCACCGAAGAGAAAACACCGTTGGAAAGTATTATTTGAATGAGAAATGATGCACCGGAATAGTTGAAGGCTCGAATGAGGTGACAACCTCAAATTAATTTGAATGAAAGACACGAATCTTCTGAGATGTCTTCGGAACTCTGGAACAATTAAGTGGTGAGAGGCAAACGGGCAATTGGAAACATCTGAGACGAGGGTAAAGAATATGATGAACACAGAATACAAATTCAATTGGAACCACCAAAAAAGAAAAGAGATGAAGAATGTCGACGAGAGGAAAATTCATCGGAGAAGGGGAGAGAAGAAGGATGACGAACTAGATAAGAATTCACCAGTTGAAACAATTGAAGAAAGAAAGCAAAGGCTTCATACGAGTAGGATGGATACTCGATTAAGGACTCTGGCTCCGAGAAGAAAAATGGTGGGCGGGTGGGAAAAAGAAGGACCACTTCGGAACGGGGAAAGAACTTCGGTTGAAAAGAACTGAGGATTGAACTAGCAAAAGACAAGGAGGGTCGAATCAACTTGACGAGAGATGCACCGGATCAAAAGAGCCGACACCACAACAACGAAAATTAACTGTGTGATCCTAAAAAAATTGAAGGGGAAGAGGAGTAATTCAAAACACCTACGTCAAGATTCCTCACCAGAGCGACAGAGGGGATGAGGAGTAAAAACAATTACTACTCTCCGATATAACTAGACTCCAAAATAGTTTTCTGCTAGACTCAACAACAGCCATTCTATGATCAATCAAGGGGCTCCTATGGTCGGTCGAGGCTCTGATACCAACTTGTCATGCCCAAGATGCGATTCTATCCAGATCACGTGGTGAACTCGTCATTGGGGCACAACCGCATTTCGGGCGCTTAGCAAGATGGATATCATTACATTGTACCATTACATAAATACATGGGGATACATACAAGTCATACAAACTTCCACATGAATACAACAATTCATACACATCACATCCGACTACAGATGAAAACATGAAAAGCACAACGACATCCATCCTGTTATCCCAGGCTGCCGACCAGGAACCTAACCCATGATCGATGAAGAAGAAGAAGAGAGAACTCCAACACAAGTAACACCGCTCTCACGTCAAGTCATCGGAAACCTGCACCTGCAACTATTATTGTAGTATCTGTGAGCCACGAGGACTCAGCAATCCCATAACCATGTGTATCAAGACTAGCAAGGCTTAATGGGTATGGAGAGTTTAAGTGGTGAGGTTGCAGCAATGGTTAAGCAGTATATGGTGGCTAACTTCCGAGTACAAGAATAACATGAGCATCTACGCAAACGGTCACGAAATAGTAATGATCGCTAAAAGATCCTGAACTACCTACGAGTCAAACATAACCCCACTGTGTTCTCTTCTCAAAATGAAAAGAGACGATCACGGTTACTCATGTAGTTGTGTATTTTATTCGGATCCTCTGTCAAGTTTTCTACAACCGGACATTAACAAATTCCAATCTGCCACATAACCACGGGCACGGCTTTGGAAGATCATAACCCTGCATGGTTGTCCGAACTTAGCCCATCACAAGCTCTCACGATCAACAGAGGTAAAAACCCCTTATCTTAGGGACAAGGCGACCAGACTCGGAATCCCGGTGCACAAGACATTTTGACAATGGTAAAACAAGTCCAGCAAGACCTCCTGGCGTGCCGACACCCTGATAGTAGCCGCGCGTATCTCGTCTCAAGCCATGACCAGATGAGCGAAGCGTACGGGAGCCAGATACACCAAGTTGCCAAGGGGCGGCCCCCAAGGTCCTCTATTTGGGACCAACACCATCGGCACTGGTCCCTCCCTATATGTAGAAAAGAATCCTCGTGGACGTGACCCCCTATGCGAATTAATTAAGTTTTTATTATGTTGCAAATTAAAACCAATGTCGGGCCTTGCTGGAGGAGTTTTATTCAAAGCGAACTTTCAAGGGGTCCCCATATACCCAACCATGTTAGGAACACAAAATCAGGGAACATAACACCGGTTTATCGGTTCTTAAGGCGGCATGAGTGGAACAAACCACCAAGCAAAAGGCCAGGCCTTCCACCCATTGCCAAGTATATCGGTGCCTTAATTATAGTAATAGATATTGTGATGTTCCAGCAACCAAGATCCAACATGGAGCTATCTTCATCTTCACCTGCAACTCAATACGCCATAAGAGGGGTTGAGCAAGCGGTAACATAGCCACAAGACGCTTTGCTGGGATGGTGTCAAAGATTAGAGGGTGTTTCATGGCAACAAGGAGAGGCTGAAAACAAATAGATAGGTAGCGCTACATATAGCAATAGCATCGAGACAACTATCATGGCAATGATAGTAATGAGATCCAAGGTGACGGTCATCATGCCTCACATCCCGCTAGGAAGAAGAACGAGTCCATGAAGAAGAGGAAGCCATGAGACGAACCAAGCGTAGTCGAACGAATCCTCACGACCGCAACGAAACAGGAACTATCGAGAAGAAGCACAACCGGAAAGAAGCAAACAACATGGTAAACATGCAAGCATAAACATGGCATTATGCTCAACCAAGTATGATGCATGACAAGATTAAATAGGCATGGCATGGCAATGTGCAACAAACAATACTACACATTAAGTGGATCTCAATATGCAACAAATTGCATGTTGACGAAACACCACATTCAAGTATTTAATTTCACTCCCGTTTATGTATACAACAAGTTTAAATGTTGGTTAACACGGCAAGAGGTGAAGCATAAAGAAACTATATATCTAGGCAATTTAAATGGGGCCGGAAACAACAAACAACAATTCCGGAAATCCCCATTTGCAATTATTGATCTTGGTGCTGTTATGCCTAAACCATATTTTATAGTTTTTTAATAGCAAAAGTAAGTGCACCAAGTTAATCTACACATTTTTCCACCCCATTTAAATATAAAGCTTATTAAATTTGGAGCTACGGTTATATAGTTATGAATAGAACCATTTTAACATGTTATTTATGCAAAACAATGCAAACAATAATCTGAACATGGATGAAAGTTGCATATTGCGAAAGTACATGAAATTCTAAGCAAGATGCATATATGCCATGTTTTATTTGGATGCATGGATATTTAGTTATTTATAATTTAAAATGATGGTATTTTCCGTAAATATACATGCACTTGGAGTTAGACAAATCGTAGCGAAAAAAAGATGCGGGCCGAATGCTGGGCACTGTGGAAGCCCAGTAGCAGATCTGGCCCGAAGCAAATGTGGGTGCGTGCGTGCAGCAGTACGGGAAAAACAGAGCAAAAACTGAGGCGGCTGGGACTTGATCCCACGACCTCCCGGATATGAGCGTGCCTTATCAACCAGTTGAGCTAGCAACTAACTATGATAGCAGATGGGTTCAGCATTAGATCATCTATCAAAACGAGCTTATTTGAACCAATCTAAAGAACAACGAACAGGGACAGGTTACGTCGTGGCTGGGCACGCACGGCAGGGTGCGCGTGAGTGCAGCGAGGAGAAGAACTTGCTTCTGCAGCAAGGGTGAGTGTGGATGTGGAATAACTGAAATCACAACAACAACAACAACAACAACAACAACAACAACAACAACAACAACAACAACAACAACAACAACAACAACAACAACAACAACAACAACAACAACAACAACAACAACAACAACAACAACAACAACAAAAGAAAAGCGAGGGACCTGGGTTTGAACCCAGGACCTCACAGATGGATGCATCACTGCTAGACACTGCGCTAGCTGCTTGTGTGTGCAAGAAGATGGAGGTTGGCTCCTTTTTACCTCACCTAGGTGGGGTCGAGCCTGCTGGACAGAGGAGTCGACGGAGACGACGACGCCGACTAGGAGCACGACAGCGACGGTGAGGCAGGGGAGTATACGGCGGACATGCGGAACAGGCCAGGGATGCGGCTAAGGCATATGTCCATGTGTGTACAAGAGGTGGGCATGCGTGCCTGGAACTTGACCTTCTCGGCCATGGCGGTGAGGCAAAGCTACGGCAAGCGAGGACGAGCGCGTGCTGCGAGGCACTGCCCCTCTGCTAGGGCGCGAGCTTGGAGGGGTGCGCGAGTAGGGGTGTGCACGTGTAAGGACAAAACGTAGGTAAGAACAACAACACACACAAAACGCACTTAGCCAGAGCACGGGGAGCGTGGCGAAAACACGGGTCGGGCGAGTCCTACGGGTTCCTAAATGTCATGGGATGGATGGGAGAGGGAGGTGCATTACCCAACTCACCCTAGGACACGATGTGGTCGACAGAGACGACGCGAGGGAGCTCTGAACTTCGACGACGCCCTGGCCGAGAAGAGGAAGGATGCAGATGAAGAGCCAGGCGCGGAACTTAGTGTCTCCCTCGGCGATGTAGTTGAAGCAGAGGACGACGGGGATGACGGGGAGGTAGACTGACTTGAAGGAGGCGGCTGGAAGTGACCGGAGGACCGACTTCGATGGCTATCCCGAGATCGAGCTGAAGCCCGGTCGGTTCATCACGGGCGGGTCGACGGCGTGGGCGTGGAGGCTTGCCTAGGAGGCGGCGAGGGAAGGAGAGGGCCTGGATGGACACAGTAGAAACCCTAGCGCACCGGGGACATGTTTTATAGAGCTAGGGAAGCTTCTTCGGCCGTCAAATCGACGGGACGTCGACGTGGTGCGTCTGGATGTCCTGCCGTACTAGAGCTCGAAGATGCTCCTGTACGCGGGCTGGTTGGGTTGCATTGCGTTGCGAGGCTGCTGCTGGGCTGGCTGAGGGAAGGAGGCCCAAGTGGTGCGCTGTGGTGGAGTTGGGCTGCTGCTGCTGCTTTTCTTTTTTGCTCAAACAGAAATAAGGAGAAAAATGTGAAGGGGGGGGGGGTTGGAGAGGGGTGTGAGAGATATGAAAATATCCCCATGACCCTGAGATAGCGCTCTATTTAATAAAATTGTCCTAGACATTTTTAGCAGTAGAAAAATAAAACAAGTTTGAATAAATTTCAAACTTGAGGCATTTTTGAACCTAAGCAAACAACTTAAAAAGAGATGCAATTTGGCAGAGAGGATAAGGATGAGAGGTAGGATTTATAGGCAAAAGATGAACAATTGTGGAGGATGGAAAAAGGTCACTTGCAAAATAAAAGAAAGGAGAAGGGAGGTGATGAGGCATGGACATGGTTTGAGAGAGATGAGAAGGGGGATGCACACACATCAACTAGAGCACACACAACAAAATAGGAGCAATGCACATGATGGGCATGATGAAATGCAACATGCGAAAAGCAAATGCAAAATGACAAGGGAAAATACAACATAACAAGCGAGATGAGCATGGTGCAAGAAGTATATAACAAGGCACTCAACATGAACAAGGCAACAAACAAATAGGAATGAACTATGAAAAACAATTATGATAATGCAACAAACAATAAACACACGACAACACCTAAAATAAATGGAACACATCTGAAGTATCGGTCTCGGGGCGTCACATGCGACTACCTCGGAAGACGTGGTTACACGGGTAAGAGGTTCAAATGGGCCAAGGAGGATGAGGAACACGAAAGTCTGGGCATCCCACACCCCTTGGCGGAGTTCACCATCCCGCAGGAGCGTAACGACATCAGGGCGCGGTACCATTGGGACCCAGTCAAGAATGTTTTCGAGACGGATCCGGTCATGACGGAGTTCATGAGACTGTTGGTAATTTTTAATTTACCCCTAATTTTAGCTTCTGATCCATTCGACTGCACATTTAGTCATATTTGTAAATGATCCGTGTTTCTTTTGTAGAAAGAGCAACACAGGATTGCGGCCGAAAGCGACTCGCCGTCTGAGGCATTGGCGACGCCCAAGTGGGACACCCCATTCAACCGGGCCTTGAACATACTGAAAGGATTCCCAGTTGACACTCGACCATCGTATGGACGCGTGCACGACGTCGAATATGCCGCCACATGGAAGAAGTACTACCTGACCACAGAGGAGAAAAACGAAAGACAAAGGTTAAATGAAGAAAACATCGACAAGAAGGTTGCGATTGCGGTTAAGAAGCAATCAGCTGTGACAGTCAAAGCAGCTATAGCTGCCGCAAAATAGGAGCTTGCAACTTCGATTAGTGTCTTGGTTCCGGCTATCGTCAGTTGGACCAAGCAAAATCCAAATAAGGATGCAGCAGAGTTTCCCATTTCCAACTTCTTGGGGAGCAGCTCGACTAGCGTGGCACCTGCTCCTGCACCAACTCCTGCACCTACTCCTGCACCGGCTCCCACACCTGCTCCTGGACCGGCTCCCACACATGCTCCTGTAGCGGCTCCCACACCTGCTCTCCGCGGTGCTTCGTCTTTGGCTGAGCTCGACGCCCTCAAGGTACATGTCACACCGGCCCTCTTCTATATATGTTTAATCTCCTGTTTCCATTGCCTTTCGGATGTCTCATGTCGCAGACATGTCTTTAAAGGCCGACGTAACGCTGTGCACCATACTGTACAACGTCAGCGGCCAGAAGGTGGACGTGGGGAAGGCGATGATAATGAAGCCGAAACAACAATTATTCCACAGCCTACAGATCCACCTGGATATCTTCAAGGTTTCTATGGCCAGTGTCGAACCGGGCCATGAGAATTTGTCTCCTCCGGTAGCACTAGGGGGAGATGACGATGAGACCGCGCGGAGGCTTGGCGATTGCAAGCGTTGGGTCCTGTTGTGGCCGAAGAGTCTTCTTCGTCTGGAGGCAGCCGGGAGCCCTTAGCAAGGTATGAACACCAACACCCCACCTACCCAACTAGCGTTGCCTTTCGTGCCGGGTGAGGAAGAGGATCCATTGGTGGATGATGACGTTGCCGCCATCGAAGAAGCAATGCATGATGTCATCAACGAGGATGACATTGACCCTCTACAGTTTCTCAATACCGTCGCCTGTGACGACGGAGGATTGATGGCTCAGCAGCATGAGTACTCAGGGTTTGAGCGCGATGAGTTCATGCCTGAATTGCCGGAAAATTAACATATTATAGGCTCACTTCCAGTATCAAAGAAGCATAGGAAGAGACCGAGGAAAGGCAACAAAGCTGCTTCTATTATCCAGCCGCCTCAGCAGTCTTGTGTTCAAGACCGTATACCGATCCCCGGTCTGGCAAAATATCATATCCCCGGTGATCCGATCCTACCTAAGACAACATTAGAGGACATATACAACAATCTCACTAGACTTCATGACAATGTGCTGCAAAGAGAGAAAAACCTGATAGCCTCGGAAAATCCAGGATACCCGCTCTACGTGGTTAACGTGCCGCGGCAAACGTTATACATTGACACATTCCCCGCGGAGAAGTTCTTCCTTCGACTCGATTACATCTTCGACATGTTTCACTTGAAGAAGCTGGATTTTACGTTTGCCCGCCTTTATGCCTTGTACATTAACCACATCATTAGGATTGAGCACATACCTTATATCTTTGTCGTTGACCCGTACTTCATGCACGAGAGCTTCTTGGCAGCCTGCCAAGAGCACCGTGATTACACGAGTAACTACCTCGCCGATTTCATGGTCGGCAATAAGGACAAGGAGGCGATTCTCTAGCCTTATCATCCCATGTAAGTCCTCCTCTATTATCCTTCATTCAATTTCAATCGTTCTTTTGCACGCCCATAGGATAATTTGAGGTGTACTTATATTCCGTGGGGATGGGCGCGCCTTCCTCATCATCCTTTACCCCCGATTCTCCCACGCTATTTACTTGGACTCGTCGAAGAACTTGAAGAAAAAGGATTACACCAACATCAAGTCTGTTCTCGACAAAGCTATCTTAAGCTACGGCATACGGGGTGGAGAGATCCTGGTCAAGAAGACAAGGAACCGTGCGCCCGCCTTAGGCCATAAGACCGACTGTTGCATCCAGCAACCGAGTGATACTCTCAGTGATGGATTCTTTGTCCTCCACTTCATGTTAGAGTACATAAGGGATTGTCAGCGCCTTCACATGTCACCTACATGTGGCGAGGCCCATATTTTACGATAGGCAAACACACTAGGAGATATCCCGGATCACCGACTCCGAGCTGAGTTCTATCACAACCAGCGTGAACTTGCACAAGTCGTCATGAAGGAGGTCCTAAAAAAACAGGGCTGTTCTACGAAGAAGTGCAAATGTCGCGGGAAGACGTCCGAACATGCGTAGCTGCTCAGCATCTCGACCTAAAGCATTTCACTACGCTCGGGGACAATCTCTTTGATTTGGATGGATGGCATGACCTGATCGAGTGATTGACGATATATGACAATGTGTCCATTTATGCACGACGAAACTTTATTTGTCATGTAATTAAACCGTCCTCCTCAACTAGTGAAGTTCACTCTAGTTAGGGCATTTTGTGTACATGAACTTTGTTATTTATGCTTATGATATGTTGCTTCTATTTTTTCAAAGTGTGTCTCTTTTTGTTGCCCAACTATATATGTTTCATATAATTGACTCATGTGACGATGCAGATGCATAGATCATCGATGGCGAATAGGTCCTACGCCAGGAGTATATACGACGAGTGGTCGGAGTGTCAGGCCCAGGAGTATACAACAACCAGTAGTCAGTTTATGTTCTCTCGTGTATATCATTGTTTAGATGGATGACGATGTAGTTGCAAGTGTATATCATTGTTTAGATGGATGACGACGTAGTTGTGAGTATTCGAGACTTGTATCGCTATTTTCAAGATGATGACGAGAGATCACTTTCTGTTGGATGATGATTGTGATGATGACATGATTTGATGAGAATATTTGTATGTATATGCTATTATTACATTTGTATGTGTATGATATAATAAAGATTATTGCATAAAGCATGTTGAAATACAAAACAAATATGCAGAAAAAAACAGAAACAAATAGAACTAGCAGCAGTGAGGGAAACAAAGTTAGTAGCAGCACACTCTTACCAGTAGCATGGTCTACTTGAAAGCGCTGCAACTATTAGCAGTAGCACTCTCTATTAAAGAACCCTACTGCTAACCAGGTATAGCATTAGCGCGTGTCAAAGCATGCTACTAGTACAGGTTAGCTGTAGCATCGTATCAGTAGCGCGGTCACCCGCGCTACTGATACACCTAAAACCTGCGCTACTCCTAGGCTTTTCCCTAGTAGTGGTTTTTTCTGGCAGTATCTTCAGATTCATCGCATTTTCTTCAGAACAGCTTGTTAGTTTCTTCAGAGGTAGGCATTTTTATTCGAAAAACTGCCACCTTTGGATCTTCCATCGCAACTAATACTGCCATGAGAGTGTTAGTAGGCTAGCTAGTGATTGATCAGTAACTTGTAAACACTGAGAGAACAGAAATAAGGAACGTCTAGTAACTTGTAAACACTGAGCACACAGAAATAATGATCATGTTGTGCACACTAAAAGAGCCGATCCGTTTGAAATGTTCATGCGAGACTCACATGCCTGGCTTTGTATTATGTTCCCATTAATAGCCCAAATTCACAACCAACTAGTACCATTCCCATCCATAAGATCAACATGTTAATGCATCTCAATGATTCACAGATCATATACAGTATGTAGCTCCTAAAGCAAAGATCAAGAAAAAACATTTGTTCTTGGTACTGACATTGGTGCTTCTCTGGGCCAACATTTAGTACAAAGTGAAAGACAAATATGATCGTGAAGTTTACATTTCCACTTACAAACTTAAGTGGTTTCACCAACAGATGGAACCATACGATTGAACCACACATGATGGAGGAACATTCACTGAAATATGAGTTGGTCATATGTCAATGACACGGCGGGACTATATTCAGACTACAATTTTAATGTTCGCAAAATGATGCCCATTGGACTATAAAACAAACCAATGAAGCACCTAGTGTTGGCCAATAAATAGTACATTACTAATTTTGTGCAGTCCATGAAGTGACTATCGAGTCTTTCTGTGTCTATTTTCAAATGGCACTGCATGTAGTGACTATACTATTCTCTTTTGCAGTTCCACAAAAATTGAAGTCACTTTGTTTCTTCGCCAAATAGCAACTGGCCGACATTTGTTCGCACAAATATACCAATCAACTAGTTAACATATACCCCACCTTGTATTTTCGGTTTAAACATGCCTCTGCTAGTCGTTTCCACTTAGCATCTGTCATGTTTTGCACTTGACAATTTGATACTGTCATGTTTTGCCTGGACAATTTCGTACTGAATTGATTTGCTAGTATGGAGTAGAAATATAGCACCTATTCTACATCAGACCAAGGATATCCATGTTCGTAGTGATGGAAGAGGTGAATTCGATACAACCGAAATTGACCATCCAATTGATGACCCACAAGTATAGGGGATCAATTGTAGCTCTTTTCGATAAGTAAGAGTGTCGAACCCAACGAGGAGCAGAAGGAAATGACAAGTAGTTTTCTATAAGGTAGTGTTTGCAAATGCTGAAATTGTAAGTAGCGAGTACCCCTCCGTCTGGTGAAGAGTGTACATATAGAAATTTTATGACAAATTATAGAGTGAAGTAAACAATGCATTGGAAAGGTGCAAGCCACCATCTCTCCCCTCTTTAGTTACCCAACCTCCAATGAGCTAAGTGCATGTAGAAATTAAGAAGAACATGTGTACATTGTTATTAGTCTAGACTACAGTGTGATGAGAGACAATTATTTTTCTACTTTAAAGTGCATTGGTAAGATAGAAGTACACTCTTTTGTGGACAAATTTTGAAGCCAAATGTACACTCTCCACCGGACTGAGGGAGTAGTTTGATAGCAAGGTAATTTCTAACGAGCAAGTAACGATAATTGTAACAAGTATGCAGCAAGCTAGCCCAATCCTTTTGAGACAAAGGACAGACCAAAACGGTCTCTTAAAGTAAGCAAAGCGTTCTTGAGGGTACACGGGAATTTCATCTAGTCACTTTCATCATGTTGGTTTGATTTGTGTTCGCTACTTTGATAATTTGATATGTGGGTGGACCGGTGCCTAGGTGTTGTTCTTACTTGAACAAACCTCCTACTTATGATTAACCCTCCCGCAAGCATCCGCAACTACGAAAAAAGTATTAAGAATAAATTCTAACCATAGCATTAAACTCTAGGATCCAATCGATCCCTTACAGAACAGTGCATAAACTGGGGTTTAAGTTTCTATCACTCTCGCAACCCACCATCTATGTACTACTCCACAATGCATCCCCTTAGGCCGAAATATGGTGATGTATCATGTAGTCGACGTTCACATAACACAACTAAGGGAATCACACCATACATACTATCGAAATATCGAATACATATCAAATTCACATGATTACTTGCAATATGATTTCTTCCGTGACCTCAAGAACAAAGGCAAGTACTCACAAGTGATGAACATGCTCAAGATCAAAGAGGTACTATATAGCATAATGGATCTGAACATATAATCTTCCACCAAATAAACCATATAGTAATCAACTACAAGATGTAATGAACACTACAAGTCACCCACAAGCACCAATCTATAGTTCCAGTAACAAGACTGAATACAAGAGATGAACTAGGGTTTGAGATGAGATGGTGTTGTTGAAGATGTTGATGGATATTGCCCTCCCCAAGATGAGAGAGTGGTTGGTGATGATGATGACGATGATTTCCCCCTCTGGGAGGGAAGTTCCACGGGGCCTCGCGCGCCCAGGTGGGTTGTGCAGGCCACAACCTACCACGTCGTGCCACGGGGCCTCGCGCGCCCAGGTGGGTTGTGCCCACCTAGTGGCCCCCTATGGTGTTTATTGGCTCCAATATTTCGTAAATATTCCATAAAAAATCTCCGTGGAGTTTTAGCTTGTTTGGGGTTGTGCGGAATAGGTGGTCTAACGTAGCTTTTTTAGGTCCAGATTTCCAGCTGTCGGAATTCTCCCTCTTGGTGTGTACCTTGCAATTTATGAGAGAAAAGGCATTAGGATTACTCCGAAAAGTATTACTATGGGTAAAACATTGGAAATATCAGTAAGAAAACATGATGCAAAATGGACGTATCAGCTCCCCCAAGCTTAGACTTGGCGTGTCCTCAAGCGGAAACCTAAATCGAAAAACATGTCCACATGCTTTGCGAGAGAGGTGTCGATAAAAACAAAAAATGGACATAGAAGCATCATGTTGATTATTATAACAACATTAGAATTAAACATAAGGTTTTTATCATAGAACTTGTATCGTAAACTTCTCATGAATAAGTGACAGTTCATCACACAACTGAGGTATAAAGCATAAATTCTATTAGAAACCAACAAACTATGTTTTCAGTCAACTTTTGCAGCTACAATTCATCATCTTTTGAGGAAGAGTCACGTATCGGACCCTTTAGGCAAGTTCACGTACTCAACCATCATATAGTCATCTATGATTGCTAACACTCACCGCATACACATGAGCAAAACGTTTCAATCGGACACATAGAAATATAGGGGCTTATAGTTTCTCCTCCCAACATACTCACCTCAATGGTGATGTCAACAATAATAACTCATGTCACCCATATTCAACTGCACATATGTGCCTAGATCTTTCCTCAACACATGATGCTTGCCAAAGGATAAAAAATAAAGGAGGAAAGAGGGAAAACTTTGACTCTGTGCATAAAAGTAAAAGATAGGCCCTTCGTAGAGGAAAGTAGAGGTTGTCATGCACTTATTTGTTTGCATGCTCAATCCCTTAGTGCAAGAGAACGTCACGTTGTATTGCCTCTTAAGATGACAACCTTTATTATGCAGTCTGTCGCTTTTATTCTTTGTCATCCAAGTTCTTACAACGCTTAATTTTATCTTACACTAAATGATCTCACATATTTAGAAGCAATTTTTATTGCCTTTTTGCACCGAGAACAACTTACTTGAAGGATCTTACTCAATCCATAGGTAGGTATGGTGGACTCTCGAAAAAGGTTTGGGTTTAAGTGTTTTTTCGATGCACACGTAGTATCTCTACAGTGTGAAATTTTTGGCTAGAAAAGATATTGAGCAAGCACCACATGTTAAAGAATCTATGACAATATGACTTCTATGTGAATATGAACAAACATAAATCATTAAGTTGTCTTTCTTGTCCAACGTCAACAATTTTGGCGTGTAATATTTCGATGGGGGCTCACAATCACAAAAGATTTCTAGGATATTATATTTGTATGTGAATCTTCTCTTCCTTTATTAATACTTTCATGAGTTGCGTCATTGACCAATGCCATGTTTGTCAATCTCTAACAAAATTTTCTACTTATACTTTTCCTTATGTGGTGCCATCACCTACCATAAGATTAGCATATGATCATCTTAATTTATTTCCGTTCTTTTGATTCAAATAATTATAACCTTTCTTTCTATTTTTCTTCTCTTTATTTGCAACATGAAAGTAAAGAAATTAAAAACTCGAACTAACCTTATTACATAACTTGCACATGATAACAATGATAGATCACTAAGCAAACTCTAAAAGAAGAAAATATCGAACTAAACTTTATTCATCTAAGCAAAAGATTGAACTAAGATAAGTAAAAGGAAAAAGATACTGGGATGATACGATACTAGGGCACCTCCCCCAAGCTTGGCGGAAGCCAAGGGGAGTTCCCATACTAGATACTCAGTTCTCTTTTAGTGGTGAAGAAGATGGTGGTGGAGATAAAACTGTGAGCTCTACCAACTTGCGTCGTAGGCTAAAGTTTTCATCCCTTAGGTCTTCATTCTCTAGCTCGAGCTTCAATATTTTCTTTCCCAACTCTTCCTTGGTCTCCCGTTGGAAGCGGGGAGGAAGAGGCTCATCTTCTTCCTCATCCGTGGACCAAACATGTGCAGGCTTAAAAACATAGATATCAAAAGACTCGTGGGGAGGAGGGCTCTCATCTCCTAAGCCTTGAGACGACATGATTTCAGATCTAATAGAAAAACAACAAGAAAAGAAAACAGAAGATTTCTCCACAATACGGTGGTCAACAGCTTCGGGAAGTATATAGAGATTTTTTATCTTGGAGAACAAGTACATGGAAGAAAAACGGAGTCCGGAAGGTACCCGAGGTGGGCACAACCCACCTGGGCACACCAGGCATGCATGGCGCACCCTGGTGTCTTGTGCCCACCAAGGTGCGCTTCCCGGTAGTTTCTTATTTTCCTATTTTTTTAAGTAATCCAAAAATAAAAGTAAATATTTTTGCGGACTTATTGGAGTACGTTTACTTACCCTATCACATACCTCCTTATTTTGATGATTCTCGAGTGTTCCGGAATGATCCTTTTATGTGTTCCTCCGGTGTTAAAGTTTGGATGATATTGCTTTCAACATTAATGGGCGTACCTGAGATATAATGCTTTATTCATTGCCCGTTAACAACCATTGGATTAGTTTCTTCAGAATTATTTATCTTGATGGCCCCAAACCTGATAGACCTCCTCGATAACATAGGGGCCTTCCCATTTAGAGAGGAGTTTGCCTGCAATGAACCAGAAACAAGAGTTGTACAAAAGAACATATTCTCCGACTTTGAACTCACACTTTTGGATTCTTTTATCATGCCATCTTTTTACTTTTCCTTTAAATAACTTAGCATTTTCATAGGCTGGGGTTCTCCATTCATCTAATGAGCTAATATCAAATAACCTCTTTTCACCAGCACGTTTGAAATCATAATTGAGTTCCTTGATTGCCCAAAAAGCTTTATGATCTAACTCAAGAGGCAAATGACAAGCTTTACCATAAACCATTTTATAAGGAGACATATCCATAGGATTTTTATAAGCTGTTCTATAAGCCCAAAGTGCATCATCTAATTTCTTAGACCAATTCTTCCTGGACCTATTGACAGTCTTTTGCAAAATTAATTTTATTTCTCTATTGATAAGCTCAAGTTGACCACTAGACTGAGGATGATAAGGTGATGCAATTCTATGGTTAAGATCATAATTACCAAGCATCTTACGAAAAGCACCATGAATCAAGTGTGAACCACCATCAGTCATTTAATATCTAGGGACTCCAAAACTTGGGAAAATAACTTCCTTAAGCATTTTAATAGAGGTGTTGTGATCAACACTACTGGTTGGAATAGCTTCTACACATTTCGTGACATAATCAACAACAACCAAAATACGTGTATACCCATTAGAGGAAGGAAAAGGTCCCATGTAGTCAAATCCCCAAACATCAAATGGTTCAACAGCAAGTGAATAATTCATATGCATTTCCTCACGCTTACCGATATTACTTATTATTTGGCATTCATCACAAGATGAGACAAACTTACATGCATCCTTAAAGAGAGTATGCCAATCAAATCCAGATTGCAATACCTTGTGAGCAGTTCTATCTCCAGCGTGATTCCCTCAATAAGCCTCGCAGTGACATTTCCGTAGGATTTGTCCCTGTTCATGCTCACGTACACAACATCTAATAATACCATCTACTGCTTGTTTATAAAGATGTGGTCATCCCAAAAGTAATGTCTTAAATCATAGAATAATTTTTTATTTTGTTGATATGTAAATGTAGGTGGTAAATATTTAGCAACAATGTAATTAGCATAGTCAGCATACCAAGCAGTACTATTAGCAACATCTATTGTGGCTAACTGCTCATCAGGAAAGCAATCATCGATGGGTAGTGTGTCATCAAGCACATTTTCAAGCCTAGACAAGTTATCAGCTACGGGTTCTCAGCTCCTTTCCTATCAATAATATGCAAGTCAAATTCTTGTAACAAGAGAACCCAACGAATAAGTCTAGGTTTAGCATCTTTCTTTTCCATAAGATATTTAATAGCGGCATGGTGTGTGTGAACAATTACTTTGGAATCAACCATATAGGGTCTAAGTTTATCACAAGCAAACACCACTACTAAGAATTCTTTTTCAGTTGTAGCATAATTTTTTTGAGCACTGTCTAGAGTTTTACTAGCATAATGAATAACATTCAATTTCTTATCAACTCTTTGTCCTAGAACAGCACCAACAACATAATCACTAGCATCACACATAATTTCAAAAGGCAAGTTCCAGTCAGGTGGTTGAACAATAGGTGCAGAGATTAAGGCTTTCTTGAGTGTTTCAAAGGCTTCTAAACAATCATCACCAAAAGAAAAAGGAATATCCTTTTGTAAAAGATTAGTGAGAGGCATAGAAATTTTAGGGAAGTCTTAAATAAACCTCATATAGAAACCAGCATGGCCTAGGAAACTACGAATACCTTTTATGTCCTTGGGACATGGCATTTTATCAATAGCATCAACGTTATCTAGGTCCACTTCAATAACTCTTTCAGAAATTTTATGACCCAAGACAACGCCTTCATTAACCATAAAGTGGCACTTCTTCCAATTCAAGACAATATTTGTTTGTTCACATCTCTGCAAAACGCGATCAAGATTGCGTAAACAATCATCAAATGACTTCCCATAGACGGAGAGATCATCCACTAAAACCTCTACATTCTTTTCACAAAAGTCAGAGAATATAGCAGTCATACATATTTGAAAGGTAGCAGGTGCACTGCATGAACCAAAAGGCATACGTCTATAAGCATAAGTTCCAAAGGGACAAGTAAAGGTAGTCTTTTCTTGATCAGGTTGAGAAACAGGTATTTGTGAAAAGCCAGAGTATCCATCAAGGAAGCAAAAATGTGTGTGATTAGATAGTCTTTCAAGCATTTGACCAATAAAAGGCAAAGGGTAATGATCTTTTCTAGTGGCTTTATTTAAATTTCTAAAATCAATTACCATTCTATAGCCTGTAACAATTCTTTGTGGAATAAGTTCATTCTTATCATTAGGAACAACAGTTATACCTCCTTTATTTGGGACACAATGAATATGACTTACCCCATCTACTATCAACTATGGGATAGATTATACCTGCTTCCAGAAGTTTTAATATTTCCGTTCTTACCACTTATTTCATCTTTGGATTTAACCGACATTTGGTGATCAATAACTGGTTTAGCATCAGGTTCCATATTAATTTTGTGCTGGCATAGAGTGGGACTAATGGCCTTTAAATCATCATGTGTCTATCCAATAACAGCATGGTGCTTCCTTAGAACCTTCAATAATCTTTCTTCTTCATGTTCTGAAAGGTTTGCTCTAATAATAACATGATATATTTTCTTTTCATCAAGATATGCATATTTCAAAGTGTCTGGCAATTGTTTTTGTTCAAACACAGGATCACCATTAGGTGGAGGAGGACCTCCAAGAGTTTCAATATGATTTTTTTAAGTAGGGGATGTTGTTCAAAGAAAATTTTGTCTATTTCATTTCTTCCATGCATATGTAAATCATTTTCATGGTCTAGTAAATATTGCTCTAAAGGATTAGTGGGTGGCACAACAATATAAGCAAGCCAATTAATTAATCCTTAATAGGCAATTCTTTTTCATGAAGTTTCCTACTCCCTCTGTAAACAAATATAAGAGCGTTTAGATCACTATTTTAGTATTCTAAACGCTCTTATATTAGTTTACGAAGGGAGTACTAAACTTGGAAAAATTAAACTCATGAGACTCATCACCAAAACTAACACCAACAGTTTGCTTCTTACAATTTATTTGAGCATTAATGGTGTTCAACAAAGGTCTACCAAAGATAATGGGACATAAGTCATCTTATGGGGAACCAAGAACAAAGAAATCAGTCGGATATTATATTTTCCCGCACAAGACTTCAACATCTCTAACAATCCCAATTGGTGATATAGTATCTCTATTAGCAAGTTTAATAGTGACATCAATGTCTTCTATTTCTGCAGGTGCTATGTCATTCATAATTTCTTGGTATAAAGAGTAGGGAATAGCACTCACACTAGCACCTATGTCACATAAACCATGATAGAAATGATCTCATATTTTAACTCAAATAACAGGCATGCCCACAACGGGTCTATGTTTGTCCCTTTTATCAGGTTTGGCAATTCTAGAAGCCCCTTCATTAAAGCAAATAACATGCCCATCTACATTTTCTTCCAAGAGATCTTTTACCATAGCAATATTAGGCTCTACTTTAAATTGCTCATCTGGTTTAGGTGTTATAATATAACTTTTGTTAACCACAGTTGAAACTTTAGCGTGTTCCTTTATCCTAACAGGGAAAGGTGGGTTTTCAATATAAGCAGAAGGAACAATTGGATCAACATGATAAAGTATAGTTTCTTCTTTAACGGGTACCGGTTCCTTCATTTCTGATTTAATAGGTGGGTGATATTTAAACCACTTCTCTTTAGGTAGATCAACATGAGCAGCAAAAGATTCACCTAAGGAGGCTACTATCTTAGAGTCAAGTCCATATTTAGTGCTAAGCTTATTTAAAGGTATCGGTATCCATAAAAGATTTAACACAATCATACTCAAGTTTAATACCTGACTCTTTACCTTCGCCGAGTTACCAATCTTCAGAGTTGCGTTAAATTCTTTCCAAAATGTCCCACCGGAATTCACTAGTCTTCTTCATAAAAACCCCGCACAAGAAGTATCAAGCATGGATCAATCATTATGAGAAAGCCGAGCATAAAAATTCTGGATAATAATTTCCCTTGAGAGCTCATGATTGGGGCATGAATATAACATTGAATTAAGCCTCCCCAAGCTAGAGCGATACTTTCTCCTTCACGAGGCCAAAAATTATATATATAATCCTGATCACGACGAACTAGATGCATATGATAGTTTTTTTGGTGGAAATCCATTTTCAATCGGTTCCAGTTCGAAGATCCAATATCATCTCATAGCCTATACCATGCTAATGTTTTTTTCCTTCAAAGTTAAAGGAAAAACCTTCTTAATAACTTTATCCCTGGGTAGACCTACAAGCTTAAACAATCCACAAATTTGTTCCACATATATCAAATGCATATCAGGATGTTTGGTTGCATCTCCTGCATAAGAATTAGCTAGCAGTTGTTCAATCATACCCGAAGGAATTTTGTATTCAATATTTTTAGTAGGTACAACAAGTTCAGGGGTTGCTAATTGTGGTTAAGGTTGAGGTGAAGATACCCCGAACAAACATTATAACAAGTGACAGTAAATTTTAGCACACTATATAAATGTTTCCTTACCAATTTCCACTTAGTAGAAGCGCTTCACTCCCCGGCTAAGGCGCCATAAAATAGCCTTGATGACCCAAAAGTATAGGAGATCAATTGTAGCTCTTTTCGATAAGTAAGAGCGTCGAACCCAACGAGGAGCAGAAGGAAATGACAAGTAGTTTTCTGTAAGGTAGTGTTTGCAGGTGCTAAAATTGTAAGTAGCGAGTAGTTTAATAACAAGGTAATTTGTAACGAGCAAGTAACGATAATTGTTACAAGTATGCAGCAAGGTAGCCCAATCCTTTTCAGGCAAAGGATAGGCCAAAACCGTCTATTATAGCAAGCAAAGCATTCTTGAGGGTACACGGGAATTTCATCTAGTCACTTTCATCATGTTGGTTTGATTTGTGTTCTCTACTTTGATAATTTGATATGTGGTTGGACTGGTGCTTAGGTGCTGTTCTTACTTGAAAGAACCTCCTACTTATTATTAACCCTCCCGCAAGCATTCGCAACAATGAGAAAAGTATTAAGAATAAAGTCTAACCATAGCATTAAACTCTAGGATCCAATCTGTCCCTTACGGAATAGTGCATAAACTGGGGTTTAAGTTTCTGTCACTCTCACAACCCACCATCTATTTACTACTCCACAAGGCATTCCCTTATGCCCAAATATGGTGAAATGTCATGTAGTCGACGTTCACATGACACAACTAACGGAATCACAACATACATACTATCAAAATACCGAACACATATCAAATTTACATGATTATTTGCAACATGATTTCTCCCGTGACCTCAAGAACTAAGGCAACTACTCACAAGTGATGAACATGCTCAATATCAGAGAGGTAATATATAGCATAATGTATCTGAACATATAATCTTCCACCAAATAAACCATATAGTAATCAACTACAAGATGTAATCAACACTACTAGTCACCCACAAGCACCAATCTATAGTTCCTGTAACAAGATTGAATAGAAGAGATGAACTAGGGTTTGAGATGAGATGGTGTTGTTGAAGATGTTGATGGAGATTGCCCTCCCTAAGATGGGAGAGTGGTTGGTGATGATATGTCAATGATTTCCCCCTCCGGGAGGGAAGTTCCCCCGGCGGAATCGTTCCGCAGGAGGGCAAAAGTGCTCTTGCCCAAGTTCCGCCTCGAGACGGTGGCGCTTCGTCCCGGAAGTCTTCTCCCTTTTTTCTAGGTCAGAATCACTTATATACCAGTGGATGGACATCGGACGTGTGCCGAAGAGGCCACAACCCACCAGAGCGTGCCAGGGGGGCCTGGCGCGCCCAGGTGGGTTGTTCCCACCCGGTGGCCCCCCTCTGGTGTTTATTGGCTCCAATATTTCTTAAATATGCCATAAAAATCTCCATGGAGTTTAAACTTGTTTGGAGTTGTACAGAATAGGTGGTCTGACATAGCTTTTTCAGGTCCAGATTTCCAGCTACCGGAATTCTCCCTCTTTGTATGTACCTGTCAAACTATGAGAGAGAAGGCATTAGAATTACTCCAAAAAGTATTATTATGGATAAAAATATTGTAAATATCAGTAAGAAAACATGATGCTAAATGGACGTATCAGCTCCCCCAAGCTTAGACCTCGCTAGTCCTCAAGCGGAAACCAAAATCGAAAAACACGTCCACATGCTTTGAGAGAGAGAGAGAGAGAGAGAGAGAGAGAGAGAGAGAGAGAGAGAGAGAGAGAGAGAGATGTCGATAAAAACAAAATACGGACATAGAAGCATCATGTTGATTATTATAACAGCAATAGCATTAAACATAAGGTTTTTATCATAGAACTTGTATCATAAACTTCTCATGAATAAGTGACAGCTCACGATTGTGTCGAAGAAGGGAAATCAACACCGGCACCGGAGACAATGACACTCCGGATAATGCGTCCCCTGAGGAACCCCCCAAACAAGAGCGCTTCAAGCGACAGATTATCGCCACCGCACGGAGCCTGAAAAAGAAACTGGGGCAGATTAAAGCCGAACATCATATGCTCAACAACAGATGGACTAAGGTCCTAGCTGTCAAAGAAGGATATGGCCTCGTGCGCCAAAGAAAGAGTTATCCCAAACGCAGGCTACTACCACAATTCGACAATGAGGCCCTTGCATCAATACCGTCAAGATACAATGAGGTTGATCAACCTGACCGACCACCACGTGGACGGCATAAAATGGCTAATAACGCTGAACACCAGCCCACCCCCACCATGGAGGCAAGGAGTCAGTGGCTCTGGGCTACAAGTACGACCTATGTCAGGACCTAGCTAATAGAGCCGGCCAGACTATATCAATCTACGGATCAAGAGCACGTGCCACCACACGGGATGACGGCCATCAAGCATGGCACGACAAATATAATCAAGTTCGGGGTCAGCACCTTATTGGGGGAGTTGCTATCAACCTCCTCCTCCTCTTCCTCTTCGTCTCCTTCATGTGAGGAGAGGGCTTAGGTCTCTCGGGACACTGCTTTCGAAGGACCCTTGGGGCAGGGGACAGCCTGGGCCTCCTTGCCTTTCTTTTCCTTGGTTTTCTTCTCTGATGCCTGATAGGGCATCGGGACCAGCATCTCCATCAGCTGGGGTGTGATCGGGCCCTCGGGCAGCGGTGGCGAACAGTTGATCCGCTCCGCCTTTGCCTTCCAAACCTATAAGGAGAGCGAGCAATGTAATTTCTATTATATATCTGAAATATTGACCGGATAGGTCTTCGGCAAAATCATGCTTATCGTCGTGGCTGGGTTGTCAATGTCGAGTCTGATGTCCTCGTTCTTCTTTGGCCACTTTTTCTGAGCCTTGAAGTGCTACTTCCATATATCATCATGTGTGGTGTCGAAGAAGCGCTTTAGGGTCCGTGGCTCCTCCGGATTGAACTCCCACATGGGGGATGCCCGAAGCTAGAAGGGAAGGATGCGGCGAAAGAGCATCACTTGAATCACGTCAGTGAGACTAGTGTTCTTTGGGGTCCCCGACTTGTGAGTCGAGAACACCAAATGCACGTGTATAGTGATCCCAGAGATCAATGCTCACTGAACACACAGAAGCTGAATAACAAGAGTCTTACGTCCATACACACACAATGCTCACTGAACATACCGTTCCCAGAGATCTCATGGCCAAGTCTTACATAGATAAATCCTCGCAGGCTGAATAGCAAATAAACTCGAATAGCGGAAGTCTTCGTAGATAAGTAGAACCCATGCCATCTGCCTTAATCCTACAGGCATTCTGACTGAGAAAGCGTCCTAGTTCGCATGCTCGTCTCCATAGAATTCTTCTTCAAATTCCTGCTCCTCCATGCGTGGCCAATTAAATAACCAGTGGCAAGCCAATGAGTACTTTGAATGTACTCGCAAGCAACCCATGATTTGGTTCAAGGTAACAATGCAAGTTGTACAACAAATAAGCAACCTAGCTTCAAGCAAGATAAGTTGTTCTACCATTTTGTGAGATATGCATCAATGTACTTGGGTAACCTCAAGGACAGGTTATAGATATCAACATAAATAGAGTTCAAATCATTTCCGGTTCTTTCAACGCGTCAAGTCACCACCTTGACTCAATACACACACACGTATATTCACCAAGATTGTAAAATTCTGGACATAGTTTAAGTAGCACCTCCCAACTGTCCATGACCGTGGACACGGCTATTCGAATAGTTTTACACTCTGTAGAGGTTTCGCACTTTACCCACAAGATCCAGGAAGCTTTCGTGTCATCCACGATCCCGCAGTACCTCAAATACTCGGGGGAAGCACCGGATCATTACCTTTCCCCAGATGATACTAACATAGGGTCCACTCGTTGGTGCACAGCCCTCGTGTACAAATAAAAGATCGTGGGACTTTGCCCTTTTTACATTATCACGCATACACGAAGGGACCAACGGTGTGTCTGATGCCCTATAAAAACAGTCATGGCCGCCTATCCAAGCACGACCCCATCCCGGGAGTGACCTCAAGTCTCCCGCGTCACTAGTAATGTGGGCACCATGCTAGTATCAGCCTAAGTAATCCGTAATGCCCCGTCCCATAAAGGGGTAGAGTGGTTGCACATGTTTGGTTGGGACGGTAATCACACATAAATCTAATCCATCATTTTACCCACACACAAAAAGCTCTCTTTGGTACACCACTTCTTCTTCAAGTGGTGGCCCTAATTCAACATCACCCTCTGGCATTAGGGGCACCCGATGGGGTTTTCGAAAGAATGTAACCACGAAGAGTTCATGGTACACATGCAACATTATGCATCAACAACTAATCTTTTGACATTGCATCTATGCACAAGGTAGAGTTATGAGTAGGGGTATGCATCATGTGGTGGTTCCCAGCAAGTTCACCATCGTCATATTTTCATCATCATGCAATCGGAAAAAGGGTACCGATGAACAAGAGGGGTGTCATGGTAAAAGGGCTGCTTGCCTGGATTGGCTTGCTCTTCAAAGTCTTCAAACCTTTCTCCTTCTTCTTCTTCAACAACTTCGTCAAACACGGTATCTAATCGTCGCAAGAAAAAAACAGAGAAATAAGACAATAATAAAAACAGAAAAATCAAAGTGCTCAGAAAAATGTCAACTTATTTTTATAAAATACTATAAGGGAAACTAAGAGGGCAAAAATTCTTAGTTTTGGATTTGGGGTGACAGAATAGGGTGAATGGATTTTTGAACAGAGGTCTTATTGTTCAAAGTTGAATTTTAATTTGAACGGTACAGAAAAGGTTTAGGAACATGTGTGAAAGTTACATCATTAAATAGGTTGGAATATTACAAGATTTTAGGTGTTGGAATAAATTAATTTGGCTAATTATTTTATTTTGTGGATTTATTTGAAAAACCCACAGAAAATAAAAATAAAAAGGTCACTTTGCAACTAGGCCAGAACGGCCTCAGTGCACAGGCCCAGAGGGTTTTTGGCCCAGGCGAGCCGAGCGGCGCGTGCGCGCCAGGTTTAAACCTGACTGGCGGGGCCCAGCTGCCAGTGGGAGAGAGGGGAGGCGAGAGGGAAGGGAGGCTGACAGGCGGGGCCCGACTGTAATCCCTACCCACGTCCAGACGGCCGGCGAGCTCACCGGCGGCGATGTAGGGCACGGCAGGGCGAGCGGAGGGCAGGGATGGAGTCTGCGCAGAGTCGCCGTTCGGGTGGTGGTGGAGGCGGTCGCCGGAGCTGTCGGGTTCGTCGGCGATGAGGATGCACGGTGGAGGGGCGTCGGGTTTTAATGCCCAGTATGAGATTATACCTCCTACATGTCGAGGCATGACTTAAAGGTATAAGCTCATACTAGAATGGTCTCAAGTATGGTATCTTTGCATGACTCATGTAAAAGAGGGATGAAATTGCAAAAGAGTAGTTGGCTTACACTCGCCACGTCATACAATACATTACATAAGCAAACATCATCCAAATAACATCACAGTCCGACTACGGACGAAGATCCAAATGAAAGATACCAAATAAATAAATCCACAAGGTCCGAATCGCCCCTAGTAGAAGCCACTACTGATCATCGGGATAGTACACGTAGTATCGCCCACGTTCTTCATCGAACTCCTAGTAGAGCTCAGTGTCGTCTCCTGTGTAGTTCACCATAGTACCTGCATCTGGTGTTGTGTAGAATCTGTGAGCCACGGAGGACTCAGCAATCCCGTTCCCGGGTAGCAAAACTAGCTAAGCCTTGGGTGTGGAACTAGGCTGAAGAACAAAAATTGCAGCTGCACTAGCACTAGCTTACGTGTTTAGAGAGAGAAGAGAAGTGCCACGAGCATCAAAGTGATCACGAAGTGATCCTATCTAAGCACGTCAAACATAACCCCACTGTGTTCACTTCCCGAACCCCTTCAGAAAATGACCGTCACAGTTACTCACGCTGGTAGTGTATTCTGAACATGGTGTCAAGTTTTCTACAACCGGATATTAACAAATTCCCATCTGCCACATAACTGTGGGCACGGCTTTCGAAAGATCAAACCCTGGAGGGTGTCCCAACTTAGCCCATCAAGCTCACGATCTGCGGAGTCGCAACTCCAAGGTTGGAAGACCCGAGTATTCTCGGAATCCCGTGCTCAAGATATTCTGACTAAGGTAAAACTAATCCAGCAAATCCCCCCTGCGTGCCGACACCCTGATAGTAGCCGCGCGTATCTCGTCTCAGGCCACGACCGGATGGGACAAGCTACAGGTTTTTACCAGCCCTCGGGTTTCCCCAAGGTGGCCCCGCAGGTTGCCCAGTTTGGACCAACACTCATGTGGAACACTGTCCCGGGTTGTTGATTAAGAAAAGGGTTTATAACTCCATATGCAAGTTTTAGTTGTTTAGGCAAATGTAGAACCAATGTTGGGACTTGCTGGAAAAGCTTTAGCGCTAAGTGGTTTATCGAGGGGGGCCATAAACCCCAACCGTGTTAGGGACGCATAATCAAGGAACATAACACCGGTTTAAACGGTTCCTAGGGCGGCATGAGTGGAACAAAACACCAAGCAAGAGGCTTAGCCTTCCACCCATTGCCAAGTATATAGATGATTTAGTTTAGGAGTTTATATAGTGTGATATCCCAACAATGTCGACAACATGAAGCAAGAATCTTCAAATCTTCTCCTGCAACTAGCAATGCTATAAGAGGGGCTGAGCGAAGCTTACGTAGCCAATCAAAGGTTTGCTAGGTTGGGTGGTTAGAGAGATTCATGGTTACAATAGGAGGCTGACAAACACACATGGGCATCGAGGCAATGAGCTAAAGAGCGAGACATCTAGCAATAGACAGAGATAGTAATGATATCTGGGTCAGGTCATCTTGCCTGTCGAGTCGTCGATGGGATCGTAAGACGGCTCCTCGTACTCAACCTCGGTAGGAACCTCGTTCTTGGTCTCGGCTCCCGGCTCTACTCATCACAAGAAGACAACATGGCACGAAATCAAACAAGGTGCAATGCACAATCAACATGATGCAAGTATGATGCATTTCATGGCAAGGGAAGAAGCACACAAGAACAACACAAAACATCAAGTTTAAATGAGGCCGGAATCAACATATAGCAAATCTGGTAAGTCCTCATATGCATATTTTGAAAATGGTCCAGATCTGAACAAAACTTAAGTTAAAGTTTCTAAACAGCAAGTTAACATGCACCATGATGATCTACACGAAATTCTAGTCAAGTTTCATATAAAGTTTGTTTAATTCGGAGCTACGGGCTAGAAGATATGAGCAAAACAAGACAAACATGGCAATGGTGCAAGATGCACCCAAACATCAAGATAACACACTCCAAACATGTAAAAAACATGATATTATGATTCTACATGCAAAATCACACAAGTTTCATATAGGGCGCACTCAAAACGGAGCAACGGTTCAACACATACACACGAAACAAGATACAATGCAAAGCTGAAATTAACAGCCACATAGCAACTTTGGAGCAAGAAATATACACTCTACAGCACCAAAACATGATGACAATAAGCATGGACATGAAGTAGACATATACTACAGCAAACAACTCCATTAGAGCAACTCCATAGGAGGCATGGATCAGTAGCTACAAGCTACACCAAATTGACCATGCTGTTAAAAACCTGACAGATATAATTTATAGCAACTTGAGAGCAAGAATTAAATAAGCTACAACAAGCCATATGTGCAAGTGCGGGCATGGATGGATAGACAAAAACATGGACAACAAGGAATGATCATTGGCCACTCCAAAACAAGCATGGATTTGAGTTGCCCATCAAGCAAACATCGCATCAGGTTAAAATAGATTCCAGACTTAGCAATTTTTTTCACCAAGTATAAAACAGTAACATTGGCATGGCATGTTTACAAGCTTGTTTAAGTCACCTCAAGGTATATCATTGAAAATGGTTTGCACCACAGCAAAGACCATATGATGGTGCTTCTAAAACATATTGACATGTGACATGGGGATAAACACATCAATAGCAAAGAGCATGTCAAAACAGCATCTCATAACAAGTTTTAGCACTTAACAGCCACATGCACTTTTGCAACAGAGATTAACATGGCAATATGACACCTAACATGAATGCTACAGCAATCATCATGTAGAGCACTTCACAATGAACATTTTGACATATCATAAGCTCCATTTGGATAAACATGCACCAAGTTATCACATCTCAAACATGGCAAAAAATAACAGGTAACAGCAGTTTACAACAAGTAGCACTCTTGTCACAATGATTAGGACCTCTAGATGAACTCAAACAAACATGCCACAATGGAACAATATGTAGAGAACATCACCACGATCATTTTGATATGTCATATGCACAAAACGGATCTACGAGCACGAAGTTACGGTCATGCAAAGGAGGCAACAAAATATGGCAGATCTGGGAATTATACCCTCTGAAAAAGTTAACGGGACGGATCCGTGCGGGATGGAGGGATCCGGGTCGGAGAGGGGGGGGGGGTGTTTGGATCGTCTCCCAGTGGATCTGGTCCCGATCCACCAGATCTCGCCGGAGTGGAGGCCGGAGGCGGGGAAGATGACCGGAGCGGGGGCGGCGGAGCTTCGTGCGGCAGCGAGGGCGGCCGGCACCGGAGGCGGCGGCGGCGAGCGCGGCCGGGGCGGCGCGCTGGAAGAAGCCCGCGGAGGAGCGGCAGTGGCGCCGGCCGGCACCGCGGCGGCGCGGCGGGGCGAAGGGCCGGCGGCGGTGGGCGGTCTTCGCGGCGACGGGCTGGAGGTGGCGCAGCTGCGTGCGCCCGGCGGTGGTGGAGGTCCACCGGCGGACCAGGTGGCGTGGCGGCGGCGGCGGGCCAGTGGGCCGGCCCCGGGCTCCGCCGCCCGCGTGGCGCGGTGGAGCTGGCTGGGGTGATTCGGGCCAACGGGAGGCGGACACGTGGCGGCGGTGCTGAGGTGTCGACGCGAGATTTGTCGGGCGACGTGGCTGGGCGGAGTGGACACATCCGGTGCGATCTGGACGTGTCCGGCGGCGGTGGAGGAGCTCGGGACTAGGGTTTTTGCCCGAAAATGCACGTGGAA
This sequence comes from Secale cereale, assembly GCA_902687465.1. Taxonomy (NCBI): domain Eukaryota; kingdom Viridiplantae; phylum Streptophyta; class Magnoliopsida; order Poales; family Poaceae; genus Secale; species Secale cereale. The sequence continues at coordinate 196,848,041 of LR738709.1, forward strand.
GGCTGTTTATAGGCATAGGGAGCTAGGAGACTCTAAATGGGGTGCGGTTTTCGGCCACACGTTCGTGATCCGACGACCGAGATGATTGGAAGGGTTGTGCTAGGGTTGTGGGCTGTTGTGGAGGGGGTCTTCGGCCTTAAAGAAGATGTACTTATAGCCCACTAGGTTAACCGTTGGAGTACCAAACGAACTCCAAACGCGACGAAACTTGACAGGTGGCCTACACGTACCAAAACAACAACGCACGTCAAGTCTCACCTCATTCCGGGAACGTTACATGCCCACACACGAAAGAAGGACTCGGGGATGCCACGGGCACATGTGTGAGCGTCGGAACTCGAAACGGGCAATGGGAAGAGGCGAGTGGGACCGGGTGCAAGTGACAACACAAATGCAATGCAATGCACATGACAACATGACATGGATGAAATGCACACACGCACACGACAAAACGAAGAAACCCGAAATGAAGAAGAGCCCGGAATGGAATTGATGAAGTTAAAGTTTCATATGTTGCCATAATTGGAAAGTGTTACATCTGGGGCATTACAAACTCTCCTCTACTACGAAAAGATCTCGTCCCGAGATCTAGGACTGGAAGAAGGAAGGATACTCAGAACGAAGGTTATCTTCTCGTTCGCACGTAGCTTCTCGGTCGGTATGGTGTGACCACTTAACTTTCAAGAACTTGATTGACTTGTTGTGGGTCTTGCGCTCGGTTTCTTCAAGACTAGCAACAGGGTATTCACGGTAAGACAAGTCTTGTTTAAGATCAATCTCCTCGAACGGAATGGTGCGTTCGGGTGTCTTGAAGCACTTGCGGAGTTGAGACACGTGAAACACATCATGAACATTTGCAAAGTTGGAGGGGAGCTCAAGTTGATAGGCTAGATCGCCTCTTTTGCCAAGAATCTTGAAAGGGCCCACGTATCTAGGAGCAAGCTTTCCTTTGATACTGAATCTTTGGGTTCCTTTCATAGGAGAAACACGGAGATAGAGGTGATCTGCAATGTCGAATGCCAAATCACGATACTTGCCGTCATAGTAGCTCTTTTGACGCGACTGAGCGGCCTTGAGATTCTCACGTATGACTTTGCACATTTCTTTGGTTTCTGAGATCAAGTCATTGCCAAGAATTGACGTTCACCAGTCTCGGACCAGTTGAGAGGAGTACGGCACTTTCTGCCATAGAGGATTTCAAAAGGAGATTTGCCGGCACTTGCTTGGAAACTGTTGTTGTAAGAGAACTCGGCAAACGGAAGGCAATCTTCCCACTTCATGCCAAAAGAGATGACACAAGCTCTGAGCATGTCTTCGAGGATCTGGTTCACTCTTTCGACTTGACCACTAGTCTGAGGGTGAAACGCAGTGCTAAAACGGATCTTAGTGCCCATGGCTGACTGAAAGGAGTCCCAGAACTTGGATGTGAACAAACTTCCACGGTCTGAGGAGATAACTTGAGGAATGCCATGTAACGACATAGTTCTGGAAGTGTACAACTCTGCCACTTGTGCTGCATTGATTGATTCTTTGACAGGAAGGAAGTAAGCTACTTTGGTTAGCTTGTCAATTAGATCAAAGATAGCATCATTCCCCTTCTTGGACTTGGGAAACCCAGTGACGAAATCCATTTCAATGTGGTCAAATTTCCACTCGGGAATAGGAAGAGGTTGGAGGAGACCGACTGGAAATTGATGCTCTGCCTTCACTCTTCTGCAGACATCACATTCATTCACGAATTGGGCAATCTCCCTTTTCATGCGAGTCCACCAGTAAGATTGCTTGAGGTCTTGGTACATCTTGGAACTTCCGGGATGAATCGAGAGGAGGGAGTCATGTGCTTCATTCATTATGAGCTTCCTGAGATCACCCTTGGGAACCACAAGTCTGTCCTCAAAGAACATTGTGTCTTTCTCATCAACGCGATAACACTTGTATTTGGGAGTACCCTTAGCAATACCATGTTTCACTTTCTGCACCATAGCATCACTGAGCTGGGCCTCACGGATCTGATCTTCCAAGGTAGGAGCAACTTGAAGATTTGCAAGAAAGCCTTGCGGAACAACTTGGAGGTTGAGCTTCCTGAATGATTCACAAAGCTCAGGCTGGAGCTGCTTGAGAAGGAGACTGTTGCAATATGCTTTTCTGCTCATGGCATCTGCAATGACATTGGCCTTGCCATGTGTGTATTCGATGCTTGGATCATACTCTTGGATCATTTCAACCCAACGAGTCTAGCGAAGGTTCAGGTTCGGCTGTGTGAAGATGTACTTCAAGCTCTTGTGATCGGTGAAGATGCCCACTTTTCTGCCCAACAGAAGATGTCTCCACGTGATCAAGGCGTGTACCACTGCTGCTAGCTCGAGATCATGTGTGGGTAGTTCATTTGGCTTCAATTGACGAGAAGTGTATGCCACAATCTTCTTGTCTTGCATTAGAACACCACCAAGTCCTTGAAGAGAAGTATCACAGAATACTTTGTAGGGCTTGGACTCATCCGGAGGAGTATGAACCGGAGCAGAGATGAGCTTTTCTTTGAGTGTTTTGAATGCCACATCACAATCAGGAGACCAGTTGTACTTAACATTCTTCTGCAGCAAGTTAAAGAGAGGCTTGGCAATCTTGGAGAAGTTCTCAACGAACCTTCTGCAATAGCTAGAGACACCAAGGAAGCTTCGGAGTTTCTTGACGTTCTGAGGGTGTTCCTAGTTGACAATCACTTCAACTTTCTCCGGGTTGATAGAAATACCCTCAGCAGAGATGATATGGCCAAGATATATGACCTTATCCAGCCAGAATTCACACTTAGAGAACTTCGCATTGAACTTATGTTCACGGAGTCTGTCCAGAACCAAACAGAGGTGCTTGGCATGGTCTTCTTCATTCTTGGAAAATACCAAGATGTCATCCAGATAGACGAGAACAAATTCATTGGTGTAGGGGTTGAATATGTAGTGCATCATTCTTGAGAAGGTGGGTGGAGCACTTGCGAGGCCAAAAGACATGACTGTGTATTCATAGGAGCCGTAGCTTGTTCTAAATGCGGTCTTGTGGATATCTTCTTCACGGATACGGATCTGGTGATAACCCATCCGGAGATCGAGCTTTGAGAACACTTTTCCTCCTTTGAGCTACTCGAACAATTCACTGATATTGGGGAGCGGATACTTGTTCTTTATTGTCTTCTTGTTCAATGGCCGGTAATCAACCCAAAGGCGCTCTGTGCCATCCTTCTTCTTGACAAATAGAACACCACAGCCCCAAGGAGAAGTGCTAGGCCTGGTTAGACCCATACGCTCTTGCTCATCGAGTTGTCTCTTCAGCTCTTTCAACTCTTCAGGGGAAAGCTTGTACAGACGCCGGCATGCTGGCTCGGTACCGGGCTCGAGTTCAATGACGAATTCAACTTGACGATGCCGAGGCATGCCTGGAAGCTCTTCAGGAAAAACATCTTCATATTCATTGACCACCGGAATTTGAGAGATGGCATTAATCTCGCCCTTGTCATTGAGAGAGAATAGCCTGATTGTGTTATCTCGAGAGGCGAAGATAATCACGTCTTCGTCAGGATGAGTAAGCTTGACTTCCTTATTTGCATAATCAATGTGAGCATCATGCTGGGAAAGCCAATCCATCCCAATAATAAGATCAATGGCGGAGTTGCCGAGAACAACCGGAGAAGCCAGAAAGCGGTAATCACCCATGCGAATAGATACATTCAGAGCCACCATACTAGAACTCAATCTCTTGCCAGGAGATATAACACTCAAAGTTCTTGGTAAAGCTTCGGTGCGGACATTATGCTTGGATGCAAATGGATATGACATGAAGGAACATGATGCACCCGAATCAAGCAACACTTTTGCAGGAATAGAGTTAACTGGAAGGTTACCAAGTATCACATCTGAATAGTTCTCTGCTTGAGCTGTATTCATCAGATTCACTCTTGCTGCCTTGGGGTAGTGCTTGACAATAGCAGTGCTGATAGGTGGAGGAGGCGGAAGGCGCCTTGGGTTGGGGCACTTGTTAGCATAATGACCCTTCTGAGTGCACTTGTTGCAAACCACTTCTGAGAGAGGACGGTGATAAGGAGCACTTGACTTCAAAGCTTGAAAGTGATTCTTGGACTGATTGCTTGGGTTGGATGGGTGGGAGAAACCATGGCCACCAGAATGCTTGTTGTTATTGTTGGGAGGGCGAAGCACTGGAGGAGGTGGAAGCCAAAACTTCTGCTGCTTTGCGATCACTTGGGAAGAAGAGGAGGAGTTGACAGCATCTCTGATTCTCTTTTTGGAAGCTTCAACATTGAGCTGGGCTGCCTCTTGCTTAAGTGCCATGTTATAGAATTGATCAAATTCATCCGGCTCGAATAAGGTGAGAGCTAGCTGTAGTTCATCCTTCAGACCACCACGGAACTGATAAATCTTGCTCTTGGCATCTGGAATGTATTGCTTGGCATAGCGGGCAAGGTTCTGGAACTTGACATTGTATTGATAAACGGACATGGTGCCTTGCTTCAGGTTGCGGAATTGCTCACGCATACCTTCGATGACACTAGTTGGAATGTGGTGAGAGCGGAAATCCTTGCAGAAGTCAGTCCACGAGATTTCACGTCCTTCCCTGGAATCTTTGTACTGCTGCCACCAATCAGCGGCTTGGTCCTTGAGTTGGAAGGCGACAAACTTGACATAATCCTCAGGTCTCACGTTACTGTATTCAAAGTGCTTCTTGATGTGTGTTATCCAGTCTTCAGCATCTAGCGGATCCACACAGTAACTGAATGCCTTTGGTTGGTTTGCCAGGAATTGGTTGAGAGCAGCAAAGTGAGGTTGGTTGAACAAATTGCCTTGGCCTTGGTTCCCATGACCACCTTGATTTGCTTGATTTGCTTGAAAGTTCTGCATCATTTGCATAAGCATCTGAGTGTTCTGGTTCGTCACTTGCATAATTGCTCTCCAGGCCTCGGGCAGAGGAGGAGGGGAAGGAGGACGATCAGGAATTCTTCACCCTCTGGGTTAGCGTTGGGAACCCTTTTAGGAGCCATCCTGAATGAGATGACAACTATTAGCCATTGATTGAAAATACATAAGCTGAATCAATGACTAGAAATTGCAACATAATTCTTCACAAGAACATTCGAACAACATGAACGAATGTAATCCACAATTTAATGGTACGACAATCTTCACGAGAAGCCACTTGGGAGAACAAAAGGTATATAAAAACAACAAGGAGCAGATAGAACAAATACAAGATAGAAGCTTTGTTCGACATATTCGTGCTGAAATCTTATGGAACGTGTTACGAAAGGGTTTTGCAATCCCCGGATCAGCATAGCCAAGGACCCTTTATGATGCAACTCCCGATCGGAACAACGCCCATAAAACTACTTCACTCAATGTAGAACCCCGAACTCCATATCATGCATTCGTTGGAAGAATGCCTACGAACTACTAGATGAACCCATCTATTAATTTCCGAAAGTTTCCAATTATGCAATCAGGTGTTGGGGATACAGGGGAAGCATTGCGCACTCAACTCTAATCCTACAACCAGCTGTAACCATCCTTCAACACATAACCAGTTATTTCCAGAAACCGTTTACCTCGGACCTACGAAACGCATCTGCTATACAAGCTATGGCAATACTCCCGAACTACCTCCCCAGTACTGGGTGATGTCGGGGTTATCTTGCCACTAACCGCATAGGAGAGTTTTTGATGTTGGCCGTCTTAAGTATTCCAGAACTGCTGCGATATATTTGTGACGACAACACCTCGGAGCTCAACTCCCCGGGACACTGCCACAACCCCTAAATGACAGGAGGCATCGAGAACAATGTTCTCGTCACAAAGACATCAGAACAATCCAAACAATACTCGCGTGATCCTAAAAAAATTAGTGAATTTTTTGAGTGTAGAAGAGATAAGTAATCGTCAGGAGTACTCAGCAGAGTGAAGAGGGATGAGGAGCAAAAAGAAATCCTACTCTCCGATATATATATAGGACTCAAACATTTTCAAGTGTGTGCCTAGACTCAACCGTCATATATTCAATAAATCAGTGGGGGCTTCTAGGTCGGAGAAGGCTCTGATACCAACTTGTAATGCCTAGTATGAGATTATACCTCCTACGTGTCGAGGCACGACTTAAAGGTATAAGCTCATACTAGAATGATATCAAGTATGGTATCTTTGCACGACTCATGTAAAAGAGGGATGAAATTGCAAAAGAGTAGTTGGCTTACACTCGCCACGTCACACAATACATTACATAAGCAAACATCATCCAAATAACATCATAGTCCAACTACAGACGAAGATCCAAATGAAAGATACCAAATAAATAAAGCCACAAGGTCCGAATCACCCCTAGTAGAAGCCACTACTGATCATCGGGATAGTACACGTAGTATCGTCCACATTCTTCATCGAACTCCCAGTACAGCTCAGTGTTGTCTCCTGTGTAGTTCACCATAGTACCTGCATATGGTGTTGTGTAGAATCTGTGACCCACGGAGGACTCAGCACTCCCGTTCCCGGGTAGCAAAACTAGCTACGCCTTGGGTGTGGAACAAGGTTGAAGAACAAAGGTTGCAACTGCACTAGCACTAGCTTACGTGTTTAGAGCGAGAAGAGAAGTGCCACGAGCGTCAAAGTGATCACGAAGTGATCCTATCTAAGCACGTCAAACATAACCCCACCATGTTCACTTCCCGAACCCCTTCGAAAAATGACCGTCACGGTTACTCACGCTGGTAGTGTATTCTGAACATGGTGTCTAGTTTTCTACAACCGGATATTAACAAATTCCCATCTGCCACATAACCGCGGGAACGGCTTTCTAAAGATCAAACCCTGCAGGGGTGTCCCAACTTAGCCCATCACAAGCTCACGATCTGCGGAGTCGCAACTCCAAGGTGGGAAGACCCGAGTATTCTCGGAATCCCGTGCTCAAGATATTCCGATTAAGGTAAAACTAATCTAGCAAATCCTCCCGGCGTGCCGACACCCTGATAGAAGCCGCGCGTATCTCGTCTTAGGCCACGACCAGATGGGACAAGCTATAGGTTTTTACCAACCCTCAGGTTTCCCCAAGGTGGCCCTGCAGGTTGCCCAGTTTGGACCAACACTCATGTGGAGCACTGGCCCGAGTTGTTGATTTAGAAAAGGGTTTATAACTCCCTATGCAAGTTTTAGTTGTTTAGGCAAATGTAGAACCAATGTTGGGACTTGCTGGAAAAGCTTTAGCGCTAAGCGGTTTATCTGAGGGGGGGGGGCATAAACCCCAACCGTGTTAGGGACGCATAATCAAGGAACATAACACCGGTTTAAACGGTTCCTAGGGCGGCATGAGTGGAACAAAACACCAAGCAAGAGGCTTAGCCTTCCACCCATTGCCAAGTATATAGATGATTTAGTTTAGGAGTTTATAAAGTGTGATATCCCAACAATAACTTTAACATTAAGCAAGAATCTTCAAATCTTCTCCTGCAACTAGCAATGCTATAAGAGGGGCTGAGCAAAGCTTACGTAGCCAATCAAAGGTTTGCTAGTTTGGGTGGTTAGAGAGATTCATGGTTACAATACGAGGCTGACAAACAAACATGGGCATCGATACAATGAGCTAAAGAGCGAGACATCTAGCAATAGCAAAAGATAGTGATGATATCTGGGTCAGGTCATCTTGCCTATCGAGTCGTCGATGGGATCGTAAGACGGCTCCTCGTACTCAACCTTGGTAGGAACCTCGTTCTCGGTCTCGGCTCCCGGCTCTACTCATCACAAGAACACAACATGGCACGAAATCAAACAAGGTGCAATGCACAATCATCATGATGCAAGTATGATTCATTTCATGGCAAGGGAAGAAGCACACAAGAACAACACAAAACAACAAGTTTAAATGAGGCCGGAATCAACATATAACAAATCCGGTAAGTCCTCATATGCATATTTTGAAAATGGTCCAGATCTGAACAAAACTTAAGTTAAAGTTGTTAAACAGCAAGTTAACATGCACCATGATGATCTACACGAAATTCTAGTCAAGTTTCATATAAAGTTTGTTTAATTCGGAGCTACGGGCTAGAAGATATGAGCAAAACAAGACAAACATGGCAACGGTGCAAGATGAACCCAAACATCAAGCAAACACACTCCAAACATGTAAACAACATGATATTATGATTCTACATGCAAAATCACACAAGTTTCATATAGGGCGCGCTCAAAACGGAGCAACGGTTCAACACATACACACGAAACAAGATACAATGCAAAGCTGAAATTAACAGCCACATAGCAACTTTGGAGCAAGAAATATATACTCTACAGCACCCAAACATGATGACAATAAGCATGGACATGAAGTAGACATATACTACAGCAAACAACTCCATTAGAGCAACTCCATAGGAGGCATGGATCAATAGCTACAAGCTACACCAAATTGATCATGCTGTTAAAAACCTCACAGATATAAATTATAACAACTTGAGAGGAAGAATTAAATAAGCTACAACAAGCCATATGTGCAAGTGAGGGCATGGATGGATATACAAAAACATGGACAACAAGGAATGATCATTGGCCACTCCAAAACAAGCATGGATTTGAGTGGCCCATCAAGCTTTTTTCACTAAGTATAAAACAGTAACATTGGCATGGCATGTTTACAAGCTTGTTTAAGTCACCTCAAGGCATATCATGGAAAATGGTTTGCACCACATCAAAGACCATATGATGGTGCTTCTAAAACATATTGACATGTGACATGGGGACAAACACATCAATAGCAAAGAGCATGTCAAAACAACATCTCATAACAAGTTTCAGCACTTAACAGCCACATGCACTTTTGCAACAGAGATTAACATCGCAATATGACACCTAACATGAATGCTATAGCAACCACAATGTAGAGCACTTCACAATGAACACTTTGACATATCATAAGCTCCATTTGGATAAACATGCACCAAGTTATCACATCTCAAACATGGCATAAAAATAACAGGTAACAGCAGTTTATAACAAGTAGCACTCTTGTCACGATGATTAGGACCTCTAGATGAACTCAAACAAACATGCCACAATGGAACAAAATGTAGAGCACATCACCATCATCATTTTGATATATCATATGCACAAAATGGATCTACGAGCACGAAGTTACGACCATGCAAAGAGGCAACAAAATATGGCAGATCTGGGACTTAGTGGAAATTATACCCTCTGAAAAAGTCAACAGGACGGATCTGTGCGGGATGCAGGGATCCGGGTCGAAGAGGGGGGTGTTTGGATCGTCTCCCGGTGGATTTCGTCCCGATCCACCGGAGCTCGCCGGAGTGGAGGCCGGAGGCGGGGAAGATGACCGGAGCGGGGGCGGCGGAGCTTCGTACGGCAGCGAGGGCGGCCGACACCGGAGGCGGTGGCGGCAAGCGCGACCGGGGCGGCGCGCCGGAGGAGTCCCGCGGAGGAGCGGCGGCGGCGACGGCCGGCACGGCGGCGACGGCCGGCACCGCGGCGGGGTGAAGGGCCGACGGCGACGGGCGGTCTTCGCGGCGGCGGGCTGGAGGTGGCGCAGCTGCGCATGCCCAGCGGCGGTGGAGGTCCGTCGACGGCGAGGGTGGCGTGGCGGCGGAGTGCGTCGGTAGGCGCGGGCGACCGGGTGGTGGCGGCGTCGGGCCGGCGGGCCGGCCCCGGGCTCCGCGGCCCGCGTGGCGATGCTGAGGTGTCGACGTGGGATTGGTCGGGCGACGTGGCTGGGTGGAGTGGACATGTCCGTTGTAATCTGGACGTGTCCGGCGGCGGTGGAGGAGCTCGGGACTAGGGGTTTTGCCCGAAAATGGACGTGGGAGGTTGTTTATAGGCATAGGGAGCTAGGAGACTCCAAATGGGGTGCGGTTTTCGGCCACACGTTCGTGATCTGACGACCGAGATGATGGGAAGGGTTGTGCTGGGTTTGTGGGCTGTTGTGGAGGGGTCTTCGACCTTAAAGAAGAGGTACTTTTAGCCCACTAGGTTAACCGTTGGAGTACCAAACGAACTCCAAACGCGACGAAACTTGACAGGCGGCCTACACGTACCAAAACAACGACGCACGTCAAGTCTCACCTCATTCCGGGAACATTACACAGAGACACACGAAAGAAGGACTCGGGGATGCCACGGGCAAGTGTGTGAGCGTCGGAACTCGAAACGGGCAACGGGAAGAGGCGAGTGGGACCGGGTGCAAGTGACTACACAAATGCAATGCAATGCACATGACAACATGACATGGATGAAATGCACACACGCACACGACAAAATGAAGAAACCTGAAATGAAGAAGTGCTCGGAATGGAATTGATGAAGTCAAAGTTTCATATATTGCCATAATTGGAAAGTGTTACATCTGGGGCATTACACTGGTGGTGGTTGTTTCGGTCGTTTCCGGCTGCAACAGAGAGGGAAAGGAGAGGGGAAAGGGTCAGTGAGGCTTGGTGGTTCCAGATCGAGTGAGAGTGGGGGCGGAGGAGGCGTATACCCCTGGATCGACGGTGACCCGAGGCGGCGGGGCTCCGGTCGATCCCAATCACAGAAGCCCCTAAAGTGCTAGTGAGAGATGCGGGAGTGCTCTAGGAGGTGAGTGGGGGAGGTTGGTGCTGCTGGAGCGGCTTGGGGCCTGTTTATATAGCCGGGCGCCGGTCCACCGTGGACTTGTGCGCCGGTGAGATCATGGGCGCGTCCAGAGGCCGTGCGGGCGCTCGCGGGAGTGTCCAGGCTGTTCATGGACGAGGTCCACGTCTAGAGAAGGGAAGGGAAGAAGCGGGGGAAAGCTCCAGAGGCTCACGCGTGTGAGGCCGAAGATTGGAGCTCGTGGGCGACCGGCGCGCGTGCGAGGGAAGCCATAGGAGGGAGAAGGAGGACGGGGACATGGCCGTGGCGTGTCGCAGACGTCAAGGCGCCTCGGCTGGCGCGAGGGGGAGGCCCGAGGTGGTCGGAGTCGCCTGGCCAGAAGCGGCTACAGTGCCAGAGCGCACTGTAGCGTGCTCCAGAGCGCGCATATGGCTGGCATGGGCATTCTTTATGCCATTTGGTCGTGGCCACCAGTGTCTAGAAGATAAGGGAGGCAATAAACAACAGGGAATTGGCATTGGATGCTCTGGAGGGCTTCTATAAGGAGAGAGGGTTGAGAGAGAAGGGTGCAAGGGGTTGTCCAGAGATGTAAAATGGGGATTTACCGCCCCCCTCAATCATTGAGCTGCGGTGCAGCCTTTCCTACTGGAGGTAGAAGATGTCTTGGGGGTTCTGCGGTAAGAACTTGAGGCAAGGGGAAATAGTGGAAGGGGTCAAAACAGAGGTTTTGGTAAAATAGCAAACGGTGTTTGATTGTGTTTTAGGCAATCATATGGGTTTCATTTGCCATGAGACTCCACGGACTGAAATGGCACATATAATTAGGCCCTTTCACCAAATTAGAGCTCATTTGGGCAAAGTTGCCAATGCAACTTTTGTAAACCCTAGAAATCAACAAAAATGGATTTTCCCAGATTTAGTTATGCAAATCATCCCTTCTTGATGCACCACTTGGTGTGGTGTCATCATTTGGGGGTTGCAAGCCTGTCCACAAAATTTGAGGTCACAAGTAAAAAGTTGGTAATATAGAGTTGTTCAAATTTGGATTTGGTCAAAAAGGGTTTTGGGGCACTTTGATCAAGTTATCCTTCTCCAAAACTTGTGACATTTGGTTTAGATGCATATGTAGACCACTGTAGCATGTGCACCAAGTTTGAGAGCATTTGGACAAGTTTGGCAATGTAAAGTTGCTCAAACTTCAAAATGGAAAAAAATGGCTTTAAGGGGATTTGATGATGTTTTCTTGCTCTCCCATGCATGAGGCTTGGCATTATCATCAAATATGTCATATTTGACATGATAGAATTTCCCTGGAATTTTTAGAGGATATTTCCTTTGTAAATATTTCAAAATCTTGAAATATCCAAAAAGGGTTTCTGAGGGATTTGCCCAATATTTCGAACATGACCATGTGTTGAAACTCTTATATATGGACAATATATGTCCTAAGAGTCTCTCTGAATTTTGACAAGTATTTTTGAAACAGTTAAATAATTTTTACCTATTAAAGGCCATTTCTGGCCTTAAGAAAAAGCCTTTAAATGAAATAGGAAAATAACTAATTATACTTTTGTTGTTTTTGGGAGTCCTATACCTAATAGGATTCAAACATACCTTTGCAAAGATTTTTATCACCCTAAATTAAGTACTTGCACTGCAAATCTTAATTCAGGGGTTTTTGGAAAACTAATTTTATAAAATACTATTTGGCCAAAATATTTTTGTAATAATATACTATACTGTCCTATATACATGGTATGATCATTGGGCAGAAGTTTGGGGCAAGGAGATGAAGTATAGAAGGTGAGGCTATGTTGACTTTTAAAGAGCACTAGAAATCAGAGAGAGAGAGAAATTCAATTCCAAATAAAAGCCAAATGATGCAAAAAGTTTTTGTTCGTCCAAATTTTCATGCTTTATTAATGCAATAACCATGTTACATAATGCAGGGTGTGACAGACCTACCCACCTTACAAGAATCTCGTCCCCAAGATTCCTAAACTAGGCTTTAAAAGAGATTGGGATACTCGGATCTAAGATAGTCTTCACGTTCCCAGGTTGCTTCTGCTTCCGTGTGGTTGCTCCACTGGACCTTGAAGTACTTGATGGTGCGGCTTCGCATTCGTCATCCTGCTTCATCGAGTATGCAAATGGGCCTCTCGCGGTAGGTCAAATCAGGTTGAAGGTCAATGGCTTGGTGATTGACATCCTTGTAGGGATCAGGCTTGTCCGGAACTTGGAGACACTTCCGGAGTTGTGACACGTGGAATACGCTGTGCACATTGGATAGTTTAGGTGGTATTTCCAACTGGTAAGCTAGTTCTCCTTGTCGTGCAGTGATCTCAAAGGGGCCAATAAACCTTGGTGTGAGCTTCCCCTTAACATGGAAACGCTTGGTTCCCTTAAGACGAGTTACCCGCAGGTACACATGGTCTCCGACTTGGAAGTTTACTTGTCGGCGTCGAGTGTTGGCATAGCTCTTCTGTCTTGACTTGGCGGTCTTCAAACGCTCTCTGACTAGCTGTACTGGTTCTTATGCTTCGCGGAGAATATCTGGTCCAAAGACTAGCCCTTCTCCAGTCTCTGACCAATTGAGGGTTATGCGGCACTTGTGTTCATACAACATCTCAAATGGTGTCATCTGAAGGCTTCACTGATAACTGTTGTTGTAGGAGAACTCGGCCAAAGGGAGGCAATCTTCCCACTTGGCTCCATATGCCAAGACACAGGCTTGCAGCATGTCTTCGAGTATTTGATTCACTCGCTCTGTCTGACCTCTGGTCTGTGGGTGGAAAGCCGTGCTGAAAGACAACTTGGTTCCCAAGGCCTCTTGGAACTTCTTCCAGAACCTTGAGGTAAACTGTGTTCCTCGATCTGACACAATCTCCTTAGGTACACCATGAAGGCTTACGATTCTGTCGATGTAGAGAGTTGCCAACTGGTTGCCATCATAGGTAGTCTTGATAGGAATGAAATGAGCTACTTTGGTCAAATGGTCGACTATGACCCAGATGGAGTCATGTCCCTTATTTGACCTAGGTAGTCCAGTGATGAAATCCATTCCGACTTTATCCCATTTCCACAAGGGAACCTTAAGTGGTTGGTGTAATCCAGCAGGTCGCTGATACTCAGTCTTGACCCTTTGGCATACATCACACTTTGCAACATAGGTGGCAATCTCTCTTTTCATCTCGTGCCACCAAAATCTTTCCTTCAAGTCTTGATACATCTTTGTTCCTCCGGGGCGGATGGAATACAGAGTGTCGTGGGATTCTTGCAGGATCAAATTCTTCAGCTCCATCTTGTTTGGTATGCAGATGCGTTATTTGTACCAAACAATCCCGTGCTCGTCCTCGGAGAATCCTGGGGCCTTGCCTAGATTCATCTTCTTCTTGATGCCTTCAATGCTTGCGTGCCCATCTTGTGCTTCCTTGACTTCATCCATCAGAGTTGGTTTGACTTCTAGATGGCCTACAAATCCATGGGAAACCAATTCCAAGCCAAACTGTTCCAGCTCTACAAACAGGGCTGGCTGCTTTCCTTTAATTATGGCATTCAAGGAGCAAGCCTTTCTGCTTAAGGCATAGGCTACCACGTTAGCCTTCCCGGGAAGATATTGAACACTGAGGTCATAATCCTTGATCAGTTCCAACCATCTTCGTTGCCTCATGTTCAATTCCTTTTAGGTGAAAATATACTTTAGATTTTTGTGGTCTGTGTATATCTCACACTGCTTCCCTAGGAGGTAATGTCGCCATGTCTTCAAGGCATGAACCACTGCTGCTAACTCAAGATCGTGAGTAGCGTAGTTCTCTTCATGAGGTCGTAGCTGCCTTGAGAGGTAAGCTATGACTCATCCTTCTTGCATCAGAATGCTTCCCAATCCGGTTCGAGAGGCATCACAATATATCACGAACTCCTTGTTTATGTCAGGTGTTGCCAGAACTGGGGCGGTGTTCAATCTCTTCTTGAGTTCTTGGAAGCTTTCTTCGCATTTTGGCGTCCATTCGGACTTCCTGTCCTTCTTTAGGAGTTGAGTCATTGGTCGGGCAATGCTGGAGAATCCTTCCACGAATTTGCGGCAATAGCCCGCAAGTCCGAGGAAGCTTCTGACCTCCTTGACGATCGTTGGGGACTACCATTGGGTCACAGCTTCGATCTTCACGGGATCTACCAACAATCCTTCCTCGGTCAAGACGTGGCCCAAGAATCCAACTTTATGCAGCCGAAACTCACACTTGCTGAATTTGGCGTATAGTCAGTGCTCTCAAAGCTTGTCTAGGACCATCCTCAAATGTTGCACGTGCTCTTCTTCCGTCTTCGAGAAGACAAGAATGTCATCAATGAAGACAACAACAAACTTGTCCAAATATTCCATGAAGACCTTATTCATGAGGTACATGAAGTAAGATGGGGAATTAGTTAATCCAAAGGACATGATTGTGCACTCATACATGCCATATCTTGTTACAAATGTCGTCTTCGGGATATCTTGAATTCTGATCTTCAGCTGGTAGTACCCAGACCTGAGGTCGATCTTGGAGAACACCTCGGCACCGCTGAGTTGATCAAACATATCTTCAATCTTGGGAAGTGGATACTTGTTCTTGATTGTAACTTCATTGAGGGAACGGTAGTCAATGCATAAGCGGATGGTACCGTCCCTTTTTGCCACAAACAGAACAGGTGATCCCCAAGGGGAGGCACTATGGCGGATAAATCCCTCCCTCAACTGCTCTTCCAATTGCTTATTCAACTCAGCTAATTCTTCCGTCCCCATTCTATAAGGCTTCTTATAGATGGGTCCTGCCCCTGGCATGAGCTCGATGACGAACTCAATATCACGGTCAGGAGGCATTCCCGGTAGCTCACCTGGAAAGACATCGGGATAATCGCATACTACTGGCACTTGCTCTAGTCCAGCTTCAGACAAACAGTTGACTTGAGCGGTTTGAACAGAAGAGGAGTTGGAGGCAAACTTAACTTCGACTCATTGGTCATTGGTCACAGTGACAGTCCGATTGGCACAATCTAATAAGCCTTGGTGCTTGCTGAGCCAATTCATGCCTAGGATCACATCCAAGCCTTGTGATCTCAGGATGATAAGGTCTGCTAGGAAATCTACCCCGTTAATGACGATACTGACTCCCTAATAGCCTATCTTGGCTCTCATCTCTGCTCCGGGGGTTTGTACCACCATGGGGTTATTCAGGGGTGTAGGGGTCATGCAACTTTTTAATGCAAATCTTTGAGTGAAAAATGAATGTGTGGCTCCATAATCAAACAAGACAGTTGCAGGTGCTGAGTTGACAACGAACGTACCCAGCACGACGTCCGGGTCTTCCTGGGCTTCTTCTGCAGTGACGTGATTCACACGCCCCTTTCCATTGTTGGGCGGGTTGCGAGGAGCTTGGTTCCTTGGCGGCATCCCGCGGCCTTGTCCTGGATTCTGTGCATTGGGGCATGGGGCAACGAGCTTCTTGTTTGGGCACACCCTTGAGATGTGTCCTGACTGACCACATCCAAAGCAAGTGACTTGGTTTGGGTTATTGATCTTGTTGCCACCACTGTTATTGGGGTTGAATGCTGGCCTTGGGTTGGCATACTACTGAGGCTGATAGTTGGTGCGAGGTGCAGGAGCTCGGGACTAGGGGTTTTGCCCGAAAATGGACGTGGGAGGTTGTTTATAGGCATAGGGAGCTAGGAGACTCCAAATGGGGTGCGGTTTTCGGCCACACGTTCGTGATCTGACGACCGAGATGATGGGAAGGGTTGTGCTGGGTTTGTGGGCTGTTGTGGAGGGGTCTTCGACCTTAAAGAAGAGGTACTTTTAGCCCACTAGGTTAACCGTTGGAGTACCAAACGAACTCCAAACGCGACGAAACTTGACAGGCGGCCTACACGTACCAAAACAACGACGCACGTCAAGTCTCACCTCATTCCGGGAACATTACACAGAGACACACGAAAGAAGGACTCGGGGATGCCACGGGCAAGTGTGTGAGCGTCGGAACTCGAAACGGGCAACGGGAAGAGGCGAGTGGGACCGGGTGCAAGTGACTACACAAATGCAATGCAATGCACATGACAACATGACATGGATGAAATGCACACACGCACACGACAAAATGAAGAAACCTGAAATGAAGAAGTGCTCGGAATGGAATTGATGAAGTCAAAGTTTCATATATTGCCATAATTGGAAAGTGTTACATCTGGGGCATTACACTGGTGGTGGTTGTTTCGGTCGTTTCCGGCTGCAACAGAGAGGGAAAGGAGAGGGGAAAGGGTCAGTGAGGCTTGGTGGTTCCAGATCGAGTGAGAGTGGGGGCGGAGGAGGCGTATACCCCTGGATCGACGGTGACCCGAGGCGGCGGGGCTCCGGTCGATCCCAATCACAGAAGCCCCTAAAGTGCTAGTGAGAGATGCGGGAGTGCTCTAGGAGGTGAGTGAGGGAGGTTGGTGCTGCTGGAGCGGCTTGGGGCCTGTTTATATAGCCGGGCGCCGGTCCACCGTGGACTTGTGCGCCGGTGAGATCATGGGCGCGTCCAGAGGCCGTGCGGGCGCTCGCGGGAGTGTCCAGGCTATTCATGGACGAGGTCCACGTCTAGAGAAGGGAAGGGAAGAAGCGGGGGAAAGCTCCAGAGGCTCACGCGTGTGAGGCCGAAGATTGGAGCTCGTGGGCGACCGGCGCGCGTGCGAGGGAAGCCATAGGAGGGAGAAGGAGGACGGGGACATGGCCGTGGCGTGTCGCAGACGTCAAGGCGCCTCGGCTGGCGCGAGGGGGAGGCCCGAGGTGGTCGGAGTCGCCTGGCCAGAAGCGGCTACAGTGCCAGAGCGCACTGTAGCATGCTCCAGAGCGCGCATATGGCTGGCATGGGCATTCTTTATGCCATTTCGTCGTGGCCACCAGTGTCTAGAAGATAAGGGAGGCAATAAACAACAGGGAATTGGCATTGGATGCTCTGGAGGGCTTCTATAAGGAGATAGGGTTGAGAGAGAAGGGTGCAAGGGGTTGTCCAGAGATGTAAAATGGGGATTTACCGCCCCCCTCAATCATTGAGCTGCGGTGTAGCCTTTCCTACTGGAGGTAGAAAATGTCTTGGGGGTTCTGCGGTAAGAACTTGAGGCAAGGGGAAATAGTGGAAGGGGTCAAAACAGAGGTTTTGGTAAAATAGCAAACGGTGTTTGATTGTGTTTTAGGCAATCATATGGGTTTCATTTGCCATGAGACTCCACGGACTGAAATGGCACATATAATTAGGCCCTTTCACCAAATTAGAGCTCATTTGGGCAAAGTTGCCAATGCAACTTTTGTAAACCCTAGAAATAAACAAAAATGGATTTTCCCAGATTTAGTTATGCAAATCATCCCTTCTTGATGCACCACTTGGTGTGGTGTCATCATTTGGGGGTTGCAAGCCTGTCCACAAAATTTGAGGTCACAAGTAAAAAGTTGGTAATATAGAGTTGTTCAAATTTGGATTTGGTCAAAAAGGGTTTTGGGGCACTTTGATCAAGTTATCCTTCTCCAAAACTTGTGACATTTGGTTTAGATGCATATGTAGACCACTGTAGCATGTGCACCAAGTTTGAGAGCATTTGGACAAGTTTGGCAATGTAAAGTTGCTCAAACTTCAAAATGGAAAAAAATGGCTTTAAGGGGATTTGATGATGTTTTCTTGCTCTCCCATGCATGAGGCTTGGCATTATCATCAAATATGTCATATTTGACATGATAGAATTTCCCTGGAATTTTTAGAGGATATTTCCTTTGTAAATATTTCAAAATCTTGAAATATCCAAAAAGGGTTTCTGAGGGATTTGCCCAATATTTCGAACATGACCATGTGTTGAAACTCTTATATATGGACAATATATGTCCTAAGAGTCTCTCTGAATTTTGACAAGTATTTTTGAAACAGTTAAATAATTTTTACCTATTAAAGGCCATTTCTGGCCTTAAGAAAAAGCCTTTAAATGAAATAGGAAAATAACTAATTATACTTTTGTTGTTTTTGGGAGTCCTATACCTAATAGGATTCAAACATACCTTTGCAAAGATTTTTATCACCCTAAATTAAGTACTTGCACTGCAAATCTTAATTCAGGGGTTTTTGGAAAACTAATTTTATAAAATACTATTTGGCCAAAATATTTTTGTAATAATATACTATACTGTCCTATATACATGGTATGATCATTGGGCAGAAGTTTGGGGCAAGGAGATGAAGTATAGAAGGTGAGGCTATGTTGACTTTTAAAGAGCACTAGAAATCAGAGAGAGAGAAATTCAATTCCAAATAAAAGCCAAATGATGCAAAAAGTTTTTGTTCGTCCAAATTTTCATGCTTTATTAATGCAATAACCATGTTACATAATGCAGGGTGTGACAGACCTACCCACCTTACAAGAATCTCGTCCCCAAGATTCCTAAACTAGGCTTTAAAAGAGATCGGGATACTCGGATCTAAGATAGTCTTCACGTTCCCAGGTTGCTTCTGCTTCCGTGTGGTTGCTCCACTGGACCTTGAAGTACTTGATGGTGCGGCTTCGCATTCGTCATCCTGCTTCATCGAGTATGCAAATGGGCCTCTCGCGGTAGGTCAAATCAGGTTGAAGGTCAATGGCTTGGTGATTGACATCCTTGTAGGGATCAGGCTTGTCCGGAACTTGGAGACACTTCCGGAGTTGTGACACGTGGAATACGCTGTGCACATTGGATAGTTTAGGTGGTATTTCCAACTGGTAAGCTAGTTCTCCTTGTCGTGCAGTGATCTCAAAGGGGCCAATAAACCTTGGTGTGAGCTTCCCCTTAACGTGGAAACGCTTGGTTCCCTTAAGACGAGTTACCCGCAGGTACACATGGTCTCCGACTTGGAAGTTTACTTGTCGGCGTCGAGTGTTGGCATAGCTCTTCTGTCTTGACTTGGCGGTCTTCAAACGCTCTCTGACTAGCTGTACTGGTTCTTATGCTTCGCGGAGAATATCTGGTCCAAAGACTAGCCCTTCTCCAGTCTCTGACCAATTGAGGGTTATGCGGCACTTGCGTTCATACAACATCTCAAATGGTGTCATCTGAAGGCTTCACTGATAACTGTTGTTGTAGGAGAACTCGGCCAAAGGGAGGCAATCTTCCCACTTGGCTCCATATGCCAAGACACAGGCTTGCAGCATGTCTTCGAGTATTTGATTCACTCGCTCTGTCTGACCTCTGGTCTGTGGGTGGAAAGCCGTGCTGAAAGACAACTTGGTTCCCAAGGCCTCTTGGAACTTCTTCCAGAACCTTGAGGTAAACTGTGTTCCTCGATCTGACACAATCTCCTTAGGTACACCATGAAGGCTTACGATTCTGTCGATGTAGAGAGTTGCCAACTGGTTGCCATCATAGGTAGTCTTGACAGGAATGAAATGAGCTACTTTGGTCAAATGGTCGACTATGACCCAGATGGAGTCATGTCCCTTATTTGACCTAGGTAGTCCAGTGATGAAATCCATTCCGACTTTATCCCATTTCCACAAGGGAACCTTAAGTGGTTGGTGTAATCCAGCAGGTCGCTGATACTCAGTCTTGACCCTTTGGCATACATCACACTTTGCAACATAGGTGGCAATCTCTCTTTTCATCTCGTGCCACCAAAATCTTTCCTTCAAGTCTTGATACATCTTTGTTCCTCCGGGGCGGATGGAATACAGAGTGTCGTGGGATTCTTGCAGGATCAAATTCTTCAGCTCCATCTTGTTTGGTACGCAGATGCGTTATTTGTACCAAACAATCCCGTGCTCGTCCTCGGAGAATCCTGGGGCCTTGCCTAGATTCATCTTCTTCTTGATGCCTTCAATGCTTGCGTGCCCATCTTGTGCTTCCTTGACTTCATCCATCAGAGTTGGTTTGACTTCTAGATGGCCTACAAATCCATGGGAAACCAATTCCAAGCCAAACTGTTCCAGCTCTACAAACAGGGCTGGCTGCTTTCCTTTAATTATGGCATTCAAGGAGCAAGCCTTTCTGCTTAAGGCATAGGCTACCACGTTAGCCTTCCCGGGAAGATATTGAACACTGAGGTCATAATCCTTGATCAGTTCCAACCATCTTCGTTGCCTCATGTTCAATTCCTTTTAGGTGAAAATATACTTTAGATTTTTGTGGTCTGTGTATATCTCACACTGCTTCCCTAGGAGGTAATGTCGCCATGTCTTCAAGGCATGAACCACTGCTGCTAACTCAAGATCGTGAGTAGCGTAGTTCTCTTCATGAGGTCGTAGCTGCCTTGAGAGGTAAGCTATGACTCATCCTTCTTGCATCAGAATGCTTCCCAATCCGGTTCGAGAGGCATCACAATATATCACGAACTCCTTGTTTATGTCAGGTGTTGCCAGAACTGGGGCGGTGTTCAATCTCTTCTTGAGTTCTTGGAAGCTTTCTTCACATTTTGGCGTCCATTCGGACTTCCTGTCCTTCTTTAGGAGTTGAGTCATTGGTCGGGCAATGCTGGAGAATCCTTCCACGAATTTGCGGCAATAGCCCGCAAGTCCGAGGAAGCTTCTGACCTCCTTGACGATCGTTGGGGACTACCATTGGGTCACAGCTTCGATCTTCACGGGATCTACCAACAATCCTTCCTCGGTCAAGACGTGGCCCAAGAATCCAACTTTATGCAGCCGAAACTCACACTTGCTGAATTTGGCGTATAGTCAGTGCTCTCAAAGCTTGTCTAGGACCATCCTCAAATGTTGCACGTGCTCTTCTTCCGTCTTCGAGAAGACAAGAATGTCATCAATGAAGACAACAACAAACTTGTCCAAATATTCCATGAAGACCTTATTCATGAGGTACATGAAGTAAGCTGGGGAATTAGTTAATCCAAAGGACATGATTGTGCACTCATATAGGCCATATCTTGTTACAAATGTCGTCTTCGGGATATCTTGAATTCTGATCTTCAGCTGGTAGTACCCAGACCTGAGGTCGATCTTGGAGAACACCTCGGCACCGCTGAGTTGATCAAACATATCTTCAATCTTGGGAATTGGATACTTGTTCTTGATTGTAACTTCATTGAGGGAACGGTAGTCAATGCATAAGCGGATGGTACCGTCCCTTTTTGCCACAAACAGAACAGGTGATCCCCAAGGGGAGGCACTATGGCGGATAAATCCCTCCCTCAACTGCTCTTCCAATTGCTTCTTCAACTCAGCTAATTCTTCCGTCCCCATTCTATAAGGCTTCTTATAGATGGGTCCTGCCCCTGGCATGAGCTCGATGACGAACTCAATATCACGGTCAGGAGGCATTCCCGGTAGCTCACCTGGAAAGACATCGGGATAATCGCATACTACTGGCACTTGCTCTAGTCCAGCTTCAGACAAACAGTTAACTTGAGCGGTTTGAACAGAAGAGGAGTTGGAGGCAAACTTAACTTCGACTCATTGGTCATTGGTCACAGTGACAGTCCGATTGGCACAATCTAATAAGCCTTGGTGCTTGCTGAGCCAATTCATGCCTAGGATCACATCCAAGCCTTGTGATCTCAGGATGATAAGGTCTGCTAGGAAACGTTAATGACGATACTGACTCCCTTACAGCCTATCTTGGCTCTCATCTCTGCTCCGGGGGTTTGTACCACCATGGGGTTATTCAGGGGTGTAGGGGTCATGCAACTTTTTAATGCAAATCTTTGAGTGAAAAATGAATGTGTGGCTCCATAATCAAACAAGACAGTTGCAGGTGCTGAGTTGACAACGAACGTACCCAGCACGACGTCCGGGTCTTCCTGGGCTTCTTCTGCAGTGACGTGATTCACACGCCCCTTTCCATTGTTGGGCGGGTTGCGAGGAGCTTGGTTCCTTGGCGGCATCCCGCGGCCTTGTCCTGGATTCTGTGCATTGGGGCATGGGGCAACGAGCTTCTTGTTTGGGCACACCCTTGAGATGTGTCCTGACTGACCACATCCAAAGCAAGTGACTTGGTTTGGGTTATTGATCTTGTTGCCACCACTGTTATTGGGGTTGAATGCTGGCCTTGGGTTGGCATACTACTGAGGCTGATAGTTGGTGCGAGGTGCAGGAGCTCTTGGCTGTGGCTAGGTTGGCTTGACCGGGCCTGGCTGCCATGGGCGAGGCTTCTGGTTACTGGAACTTCCCTTGCTGACCATCTTGCGCGTGCGAGTGTCTTCCAGAGCACGCCGCTTGTCTTCAAGCATGAGTGCTTTGTTCACCAGGTCATGAAAGGTTGGGCAGTCACACACGACAAGAGAGTACTGCAGAGTCGGATTGAGGCCTTCCATGAAGCACTCCCTTTTTGCAGCATCCGTGCTGACATCTTCAGGGGCATACCTTGACAGAAAACTGAACTTCTGCATGTACTCCTTGACAGTGCCACTTCCTTGCTTCAGGGCTCGAAACTCACGCTTCTTGATAGCCATGATTCCGGAAGGAATATGGGCCTTGCGGAATTCTGCCTTGAAGTTATTCCAAGTGACGTCTTGCCCAGCATGCATGACCTTGAATCCATCCCACCAAGCTCTAGCAGTCCCCCCGAGGCAGTGGGCAGCATAAGCCACCTTCTCATGGTCTTTGGTGGAGCCGACTAGTTCCATCAAGTCCTCAATGGTGCGGACCCAGTCGTCTGCATCCAGGGGTTCAGC
Organism: Secale cereale; assembly: GCA_902687465.1. Taxonomy (NCBI): domain Eukaryota; kingdom Viridiplantae; phylum Streptophyta; class Magnoliopsida; order Poales; family Poaceae; genus Secale; species Secale cereale. The sequence continues at coordinate 196,871,310 of LR738709.1, forward strand.
GGTCTCGATGAAGGTTGGTGGTGCATGCTTCTTGAACTCTGCCAACGTGGAACATTCATTGCCATTCCCCGCCGGCTGGCGGTTGTTGGTGACGGCTTGAGCAATCATCTGGAGGGCTGCGGTGTTGGCTTAGCGTTCCACTCGGAAGGCTTGGAGAAGCTGAGCCATGTCCATGGTCGGGGGAGGTGGTGGTGGAGCTTGGTCGGGGGATTGGTCTTGGCTGGCCTCTGTTTGGGTGGATGCTTCGGCTTCGGGCTGCTGGGTAGAGGTACCAGTACGAGTTACATCAGGCATCCTGTTGGAGCGGTCAAGGTATTATGATTTGGAATGAAGAGGGAAAGCATTAAAGATGGGTGCCTAGTAAGGGGGTGGGTGTGACACTAATTGTTTTCACGCAAGGGCCAAAAGGGCCAAACACATTCACTAAAATTCCAAATAGGTGATGTAGTCGTTTACACGTCCCGGATAGAAGATACGACGTACATCCAAGCACAACAAAAGCAAACACCAGATGGCTCCAGATGAACCATACAAGGACTCGACTTCGCATAGGGGTTACACGACCTATCCTACCGTAGAGGTCACGAGCTGGCATATCCGAATTGTGAATAATGCCTAAGTGGCGGAATGCTCGGTCGCGTATTCTAGCTCTTCTGGGTCTTCCTCCTTGTCTTCATATGTCTGGGATCCCCTATCACTTGAGGTTGTGGGGGAGTGGAGGAGTTGGACACGGCGTTGTTTTCCCGGTGGTGCTAGGAAAAGCTTGCGAAATTCCCTCGCCGTCATACGGCGTCGCTGGGGTGGTTCTTCATCCTTGGAAGATACATCTCCTGAGTGCCTTCCGCCTCGATACGCGACAGCGGGTTGCCCAGGAGGTGCACCTTCCTTCTTGATCCTATATGTCTTCTCTTGTGCTCGTCAAAGAAGCACCTTGGTCTTGTGGAGTTCTTCTCGGAGCTTCATCGATTCCGAGGCCAACTCTTGTGCCAAGCTGTTGGAACAAAGGCTGAAGTAGGTCCGGAATCGAAGTGGAAGTCCTTCCTTTAGTGGAGGGGCTCGTGTGCTGCTCTCATCTTCACTTTCCTTCCGGTAAGGCAAGAAGAGGGTTATCATCTTGGATGCCATCTCCGGAAGAAGTTCTCGGAGGCGGGTTAGTGCCTTGAGTGCAGCTGCCTCGACAGCGAGGAGTAGTGTTGCCATATGGGGTCCCTCGAAGAACCAGCTTGTGGGAGGATCATTTGCCTTCACGATTACCTCCACATGGTAGTCCACCTCGGTTTCGCTAACCCAATGCTCATGGTAGGTGAGGATGGGTGCTCGGTGAAACTGGCACTCCTGGAGGCTATCCTCGAGATGCAAAGGGAACCCAGTGGTCAGGAGCTCTTTAGGTACATCGACCATCTACAAAGGTAGAATGGGAGAGGTTAATAAGCTGATGATATCTTAGGTTTGGCAAGGCTTAGAAAGGAAGAGAGGTTCAGAAGGTATGTGAAAAGGGTCTCAACCTAACTAACGCCCATGCTAACATAGGCTTCCTACAGTCAGGATGGCTCTGATACCAGCTCTATGGGGACACCGACTTGTGAGTCGAGATCACCGAATGCACGTGTATAGTGATCCCAGAGATCAATGCTCACTGAACACACATAAGCTGAATAACAAGAGTCTTACATCCATACATACAGTCTTACACAAATTATGACCATTATGGCCAAGTCTTACATAGATAAAGCCTCACGGGCTGAATAGCAAATAAACTCAAATAGCAGAAGTCTTCATAGATAAGTAGAACCCATGCCATCTGTCTTAACCCTACAGGCATTCTGACTGGGAAAGTGTCCTAGTTCGCATGTTCGTGTCCATAGAATTCTTCTTCAAATTCCTGCTCCTCCATGCGTGGCCAATTTAATAACCAGTGGCAAGCCAATGAGTACTTTGAATGTACTCGCAAGCAACCCATGATTTGGTTCAAGGTAACAATGAAAGTTGTACAACAAATAAGCAACCTAGCTTCAACCAAGATAAGTTGTTCTACCATTTTGTGAGATATGCATCAATGTACTTGGGTAACCTCGAGGACAGGTTACAGATATCAACATAAATAGAGTTCAAATCATTTCCGATTCTTTCAACGCGTCAAGTCACCACCTTGACTCAATACACACACATATATATTCACCAAGATTGTAAAATCCTGGACATAGTTTAAGTGGCACCTCCCAACTGTCCATGATTGTGGACACGGCTATTCGAACAGTTTTACACTCTGAAGAGGTTGCGCACTTTACCTACAAGATCCGAGAAGCTTTCGTGTCATCCATGATCCCACAGTACCTCAAATACTCGAGGGAAGCACCCGTTCATTACCTTTCCCCAAACGTTACTAACATAGGGTCCACTCATTTGTGCACATCCCTCGTGTACAAATAAAAGATCGTGTCACTTTGCCCTTTTTACGTTATCACGCATACACGAAGGGACCAACGGTGTGTCCGGTGCCCTATAAAAACAGTCATGGCCGCCTATCGAAGCACGACCATGTCCTGGGAGTGACCTCAAGTCTCCCCCGTCACTAGTAATGTGGGCACCATGCTAGTATCAGCCTAAGTAATCAGTAATGCCCCGTCCCATAAAGGGGTAGAGTGGTTGCACATGTTTGGTTGGGACAGTAATCACACATAAATCTATTCCATCATTTTACCCACACACAAAAAGCTCTCTTTGGTACACCACTTCTTCTTCAAGTGGTGGCCTTAATTCAACATCACCCTCGGGCATTAGGGGCACCCGATGGGGTTTTCGAAAGAATGTAACCACGAAGAGTTCATGGTACACATGCAACATTATGCATCAACAACTAATCGTTTGACATTGCATCTATGCACAGGGTAGAGTTATGAGTAGGGGTATGCATCATGTGGTGGTTCCCAACAAGTTCACCACCGTCATATTTTCATCATCATGCTATCGGAAAAAGGGTACAGATGAACAAGCGGGTGTCATGGTCAAAGGGCTGCTTGCCTAGATTGGCCTGATCTTCAAAGTCTTCAAACCTTTCTCCTTCTTCTTCTTCAGCAACTTCGTCAAACACGGTATCTAATCATCGCAAGAAAATAACGAAGAAATAAGACAATAATAAAAACAGAAAAGTCAAAGTGCTCAGAAAAATGTCAACTTATTTTTATAAAATACTAGAAGGAAAATTAAGATGGCAAAAATTCTTAGTTTTGGATTTGGAGTGACAGAATAGGGTGAATGGATTTTTGAACAGAGGTCTTATTGTTCAAATTTGAATTTTAATTTGAATAGTACAGAAAAGGTTTAGGAACATGTGTGAAATTTACATCATTAAATAGGTTGGAATATTACAAGATTTTAGGAGTTGGAATAAATTAATTTGGATAATTATTTTATTCTGTGGATTTATTTGAAAAACACACATAAAAGAAAAATAAAAAGGTCACTGTGCAACTAGGCCAAACTGGCCTCAGTGCAGAGGCCCAGAGGGTTTTCGGCCCGGGCGAGCCGAGCGGCGCGCGCGCGCCAGGTTTAAACCTGACGAGCAAGGCCCAGCTGCCAGTGGGAGAGAGGGGAGGCGAGAGGGAAGGGAGGCTGACAGGCCAGGCCCGCCTGTCATTCCTAACCAACGTCCAGACGGTCGGCGAGCTCACCAGCGGCGATGCAGGGCACGACAGGGCGAGCAGAGGGCAGGGATGGAGTCAGCACAGAGTCGTCGTTCGGGTGGTGGTGGAGGCGGTCGTCGGAGCTGTCGGTTTCGTCGGCGACGAGGATGCATGGCGGAGAGGCGTCGGGTGGTGGTTGTTTCGGTCGTTTCCAGCTGCAACAGAGAGGGAAAGGGGAGGGGAAAGGGTCAGTGAGGCCTGGTGGTTCTAGATCGAGTGAGAGTGGGGGCGGAGGAGGCGTATACCCCTGGATCAACGGCGACCCGAGGCGGCGGGGCTCCGGTCGATCCCGATCACAGAAGCCCCTAGAGGGCTAGTGAGAGATGCGGGAGTGCTCTAGGAGGTGAGTGGGGAGGTTGGTGCTGTTGGAGCGGCTTGGGGCCTGCTTATATAGCTGGGCGCCGGTCCACCATGGACTTGTGCGCCGGCAAGGTCACGGGCGCGGCCAGAGGCCGTGATGGCGCTCACAGGAGTGCCCAGGCTGTTCGTGGATGAGGTCCACGTCTAGAGAAGGGAAGGGAAGGTGCGGGGGAAAGCTCCAGAGGCTCGCGCGTGTGAGGCCGAAGATTGGAGCTCGCGTGCGAGGGAAGCCATAGGAGGGAGAAGGAGGAAGGGGACACGGCCGTGGCATGTCGCTGACATCGAGGCGCCTCGGCTGGCACAAGTGGGAGGCCCGAGGTGGTCGGAGGCGACTGGCCAGGAGCGGCTACAGTGCCAGAACGCAATGTAGCGTGCTCCAGAGCGCGCGTATGGCTGGCATGGGCATTCTTTATGCCCTGTGGTCGTGGCCACCAGTGTCTACAAGATAAGGGAGGCAATAAGCAACAGGGAATTGGCATTGGATGCTCTAGAGGGCTTCTAGAAGGAGTGGGGGTTGAAAGAGAAGGGTACAAGGGGCTGTCGAGAGATGGAAAATGGGGTTTTACCCCCCCCCCCCCCC
>LR738709.1:196876003-196959305 GCA_902687465.1 Secale cereale
CCCCCCTCAATCATTGAGCTGCGGTCCAGCCATTGCTACTGGAGGTAGAAGAGTTCTTGGGGGTGCTGTGGTAAGAACTTGAGGCAAGGGGAAATAGTGGAAGGGGTCAAAACAGAGGTTTTGGTAAAATAGCAGAAGGTGTTTGATGGTGTTTTAGGCAAGCATATGGGTTTGATTTGGCATGAGACTCCATAGGATGAAATGGCACATATAATTAGGCCCTTTCACCAAATTAGAGCTCATTTGGGCAAAGTTGCCAATGCAACTTTTGTAAACCCTAGAAATCAACAGAAATGGATTTTCTAAGATTTAGTTACGCAAATCTGTCCACAAAATATGAGGTCATAAGTAAAAAGTTGGTAATGTAGAGTTGTTCAAATTTGGATTTGGTCAGAAAGGGTTTTGGGGCACTTTGATCAAGTTATCCTTCTCCAAAACTTGTGCCATTTGTTCTAGATGCATAATTAGACCATTGTAGCATGTGCACCAAGTTTGAGAGCATTTGGACAAGTTAGGCAATGTAAAGTTGCTCAAACTTCGAAATGGACATAAATGGCTTTAAGGGGATTTGATGATGTTTTCTTGCTCTCCGGGGCATGAGGCTTGATAGTATCATCAAATATGTCATACTTGACATGATAGAATTTCCATGAATTTTTAGAGGATATTTCCTTTGTAAATATTTCAAAACTTGAAATATCCAGAAAGGGTTTCTGGGGGATTTTCCCAATATTTTGAACATTACCATGTGTTGAGACTCTTATATATGGACAATATATGTCCTAAGAGTCTCTCTGAATTTTGACAAATATTTTTGAAACAGTTAAATAATTTTTACCTATTAAAGACCATTTCTGCCCTAAAGAAAAAGCCTTTGAATAAAATAGGAAAATAACTTTAAATTATACTTTTGTGGTTTTTGGGAGTCCTATACCTAATAGGATTCAAACGTACCTTTTCAAAGATTTTTATCACCCTAAATCAAGTACTTGCAGTGCAAATCTTAATTCAGGGGTTTTTGGAAAACTAATTTTACAAAATACTATTTGGCTAAAATATTTTTGTAAGAATATACTATATTGTCCTATAAACATGGTATGATCATTGGGCAGAAGTTTGGGGCAAGGAGATGAAGTATAGAAGGTGGGGTTCTGTTGACTTTTAAAGAGCACTAAAAATCAGAGAGAGAGAAATTCAATTCCAAATAAAAGCCAAATGATGAAAAAAGTTTTTGTTGGTCCAAATTTTCATGCTTTATTAATGCAATAACCATGTTAAAAAATGCAGGGTGTGACATGTTCCCACCCAACATATCGGAGATGTGACTCCGGAGCATCTTCCCCTCAGATTTGGACCCTCAATCAAGGCCCTTGGCGGTCCATGAGGTGAGTCTCACTGGGGGTCCGGATATGAAGTCGGCCGGGGCCGCCCAGGTGGCTTCGCAGGGTTCGATGATAAGAAACCACTCCTGCTGCCATACCTTGACTGTTTCCACGAAAGCCCCTTTTGCCCAGGTGGCGTTGGGGAGCTTGCTTACCGTAGCTCCGCCGCAATCCGAGTGCTGTCTGTCGAACACCTTCGGCTTCAGATTGAAGACCTTGAGCCATAAGCCGAAGTGTGGGGCTTGCGGAGGAAAGCCTCACAAACGACTATGAAAGTGGATATGTGTAGGAAGGAATTTGGGTAGATCATGGAAATCTAGCCCGTAGAAAAATAGAAGACCCCAGACGAAGGGGTGGAGGGGAAATCCTAGCCCCCGGAGGAAATGGTGGATGAACACGACCCTCTCATCGGGCTCTTGAGCAGGAATTAACTGATCTTTGCCTGGGATCCTATGCGCGATATCCGTGGATAGATAGTCCACGCTTCTAAGATCCTTGACGTCCTTTTCAGTGATGGTGGAGGCCTCCCACTTTCCCTTAGAGCCGGACCTGGCCATTACAGGAGAAGGAGGCGGTGGTGGAGGAGATCGGAGCTGTAGGCGTTGGATCTTGGAGATTGGAAGACGGAGGCTAGAGGAGGACGTGAGCAAAATGGAGGGGTCTTTATTGTTTTATAGACGGTGAAAATTCCAAAAGTCCCCCTCCCAAAGCCATAAAACTCGCCTATTCCCACCGAGATCATGCGTAAGGTGTGGTTGGATTACCCAAATCATATTGATGAGGATCCCGTAATGGGCGGGCATGATCTTTGTTTCGACAAGACGTGCCAATGAAGGTTTGGCCTCGAAACGTGAAATGGGAGGCTAAAAATAGTTCGAAATGTTAAAAAGTCAAGTGTGATGCCTCACCGAAAAAGTTGTCAGTAAAGACATTGTACCTATTTTAATGTCTTGCCTTCATGGCTAAGGGTTGTATTAATTATGCAGAGCCGGACATAGTTCCTTTATACATGAAGCCAACTTAAAGTATTCGGGAGAAGGAACCCGCATTGCAATGCGAAAGACCGTTTGCGTGCCGAACACATCATCATCGAAGACTAGTTTAGGGGCTACTGAGGGAGTTCTAGACTAGGGGGTCCTCAGGGGTCTAGACTATTCAATATGGGTCAAACTGATGGGCCGTGAGGACAAAGCAGAAGATTATCCCCCGTGTCTGGGTGGGGCTCCTATGTGCGTTATACGTCTCCAACATATCTATAATTTTTTATTATTCCATGCTGTTATATTATCATTGTTGGATGTTGTACAATCATTTTATATCATTTTTGGGACTAACCTATTGGCATAGTGCCAAGTGCCAGTTGTTGTTTTCTACTTGTTTTTTACATCGTAGAAAATAAATATCAAACGGAGTCCAAAGACAGCAAAACTTTTTGGTGATTTTTTCTGGACCAAAGGAAACCTAGTGGGCCAAAGAAGTAACAGAGGGGAGGCCCAAGGTGAGCACAAGACACCTGGGAATGCCAGGAGGCCCAGACGCCCCCAGGTGGGTTGTGCCTACCTTGGTGGCCTCCCGCGCTGCCTCTGCGGTATATAAATGCCCAAATATTCCAAAAACCCTGGGGAAGTCGACGAAATTTTATTCCAGCTGCCGCTGGCTTCTGTATCCACGAGATCCAATCTAGAGCCCTTTCCGACCCTTCGCCATAGGGGGAAATCATCACCGGTGGCCTTCTTCATCATCCCAGCGGCCTCCATGATGAGGAGGGAGTAGTCCACCCTGGGGCTGAGGGTTTGTACAGGTAGCTATGTGTTTAATCTCTCTCTCTCTCTCTCTCTCTCTCTCTCTGTCTCTCTCGTGTTCTTGAGATGCACAATCTTTATGTATCGCAGGCTTTGTTAATATAGTCGGATTATATGGTGTTTTCCCCTCTCTATCTTGTTGCGATGAATTGAGTTTTCCCTTTGAGATTTCTTTGGATTGAATACTTTTATGGTTTTGAGAAAACTTGATGCATATCTTGCTATGAATACCCGTGGTGACAATGGGGTATCATATTGATTCACTTGATGTGTGTTTGGGCACTCAACTCGCGAATTCCCGAGGTGACAATGGGGTAATCTATGCATAGTGGTTGATGCAGGTTCTTGTCTTCGTTTCTCCGGTAGAAATCTTGGGGCACTCTTTGAAGTTCTGTGTGTTGGATTGAGTATTATGAATCTGAATTTGTTTTGGTGTTATTTTAGTACGAACTCTGGATAGATCGATTGGAAAGAATAACTTGTGTTACTTTAGTACGAACTCTTGATAGATCGATCGTCAAGAATAACTTGTGTTATTTTAGTACGAACTATTCATAGATCTATCAGAAAGAATAACTTGGCGTTATTTTAGTATGAACTCTTGGATACATCGATCGAAAAGAATAGCTACAAACAATTCCTTCTTATGTCCTCCGCTAGATAGGAACTTTGGAGTGATTCTTCATTGCACGTTGAGGGATGGTTATGTGATCCAATTATATTCTCATCGTTGAGAATTGCACTAGCGAAAGTACGGACCCTAGGCCTCATTTTCAAGCATTGCGATACCGTTTGTGCTCCATTTTATCACTTGCTACCTTGCTGTTTTTTGTTACTATTACAAAAATCAATATCTACTATCCATATTACACTTATATCACCATATCTTTGCTGAACTAGTGCACCTATACAATTTCCCATTGTATTTGGTGTGTTGGGGACACAAGAGACTTTATATTATTTTGTTGCAGGGTTTTTTGAGACAGACCATCTTCATCCTACACCTCCCACGGATTGATAAACCTTAGGTCATCCACTTGAGGGAAATTTGCTACTATCCTACAAAACTTTGCGCTTGGAGGCCCGACACGAGTCTACAAGAACAAGTTCTGTAGTAGACATCAGTGCGTAGAATGGCAAGTTTTGTGTCCGGGTGTAATGTTTCCTTCCTCTGTAAGCCAACCCTGTACAACCCTAGGCCCCTCCGGTGTGTATATAAACCAAAGGGGTTCAGTCTGTAGATGCTATCAGAATAATCATAGGCTACATGGCTAGGGTTTAGCCATTAAGATCTCGAGGTAGATCAACTCTTGTTAACCCTATACTAATCGAAGACAATCAAGCAGGAAGTAGCACGGGTGAAAATGTACAACAACACTATTGGCTCTGTTGTGATGCTAATAATGTGCACGATATGAGAAGTCAACTATATACACAATTAAAATTGAAATTCATAGATCAATTTAGAAGAGAAAACATGCTTAAACATACATGTTGTGCCATTGTAGTTTCAATTGGATCCTTCAATTTAAAAATAAGTTTGTATGAGTAAATACAGTGATACAATAGCAAGGCAGTATGCACCATAGTAATGGAATCTTAAATATGAACAATTATTATTTTGTCTTAAGCACTTGTTCTACACGAATAGAGTACATTAAGACAGAGGATACAATACTTCAAAATAAATAAAAATAAAAATTGAGCTCATAGACCTTACCACATTCTTGGTTTGGGACCAGTATAAAACAAGGCGTTCCTATTCATTGTCCCGTAAATGTGTCTCAGGAAAACGTAAGGGAATTTGATGAGTTTCTTTGCTAGTGAAGTATGTTTTCTTCAAGTAATTCTAATATTGCCATCAAGCATTCTTAAATATAGTAGAGGTATTAGCATAGGTTACCTCATCCTCAGTTTCCAAGTCGGTCCTTCTCTATAGAGAAAAATGAAAAAAATTGATGTACTATAACCAGCATGGAGGTAGAATGTATGGGACAAAGCAAAGTAATTGCCGTGAATAACATTACTTACACATAACTCCTGGACGAACACCTGCAACTGGCATTTTCCTTCATCTTCAGTATAATATTTCCATGATGGTAAGATACGCACATAGGTTTTAACAACATCAAATGCGATAGATGCTATACTACGAATGGCTAGTTGTGCTTCTTCCACAGGAATAGGTGTACTTATTGGTGGAGTTGGGGTTCGGCGTGGTAGTTCTGGCGCTTTGGGCACTGGAGCTGCCTTACCAACAACTCTTGTTTAGGAGCTCTGTGGTGGACATGGTGTTGTGTCAATTTGAACTTGGTTACAATCTGCTGGGGTTGGGGTTAGATTGGGTGCAGCTGGTTCTCTGTCCATCGCAGTAGGGGTACAATCTGCGAGAGTCTGGGTTATTTGTGGTAGGGCTGGTTCTCGTGCATGTACAACTGGGGTGCTATTGTAGGATCGAAAGTAGGTCTAGAGGGGGGGGTGATTAGACTACTTGACAATATAAAAAATCTGCCTTTAGATCATGCAATGTTTTTGGCAGTTTCACAAACAAGATCAGTTCAAGTAACACCCTACACATGCAATTCTAGAGTTTATGCAGCGGAAAGTAAATTGCACATGTAAAAGAGAGGTGGAGAAGATCAAACGCAGTTTGGTGACACGGAGATTTTTGTCGTGGTTCCGATAGGTGGTGCTATCGTACATCCACGTTGATGGAGACTTCAACCCACGGAGGGTAACGGCTGCGCGAGTCCACGGAGGGCTCCACCCACGAAGGGTCCACGAAGAAGCAACCTTGTCTATTCCATCACGGCCTACGCCCACGGAGGACTAGCCTTACTCGGGGTAGATCTTCACGAAGTAGGCGATCTCCTTGCCCTTACAAACTTCTTGGTTCAACTCCACATCACGACGGATGCTCCCAAGCGACACCTAACCAATCTAGGAGGCACCACCCCCCAAAAGGTAATAGACGGTGTTGATGGTGATGAACTCCTTGCTCTTGTGCTTCAAGTGATAAACTCCCCAACACTCAACTCTCCTCACTGATATGGCTGTGGTGGAAGAAAGATTTGAGTGGAAAGCAACTTGGGAAGGCTAGAGATCAAGTTTCATATGGTAGGAATGGAATGGCTTGATCTCAACACAAGGGTAGGTGGTTCACTTCTCAGAAAGTGTGTGATAGAAGTGGTGGTACTTTCTGATGGCTCTCCTCACGAATGAGGAGGGGGTGGAGGGGTATATATAGCCTCCACACAAAATCCAACCGTTACACACACATTTGACCAATCTCGGTCAGACCGAAGTGAAAACTCGGTTAGACCGAAAGTTCAAATATAGTGAACGTTGGGATTTTCGGTGGGACCGAAAATACCATCTCGGTGAGACCGAAAATATAAACTCGGATATTCCGAATTGATGTCAACTGATCACAGAAGGTTGGCAGCCCTTTTTCGGTGAGACCGAAACTCAGAATCGGTGTGACCGAGAATTTAGGGTTTGGAGAAACAACTGAAGTGGTTCATCTCGGTGGGACTGAGTTGGAGAAATCGGTGTGACCGAGATTACTTATGGGTGTGTGTTAAGTAGTGAATAGTGCTGATAGTTGAGGGAGTTAGATCACCAAGCACTTAAGCAACGAGAACATTAACACAACCTCATCCCCTTTTAATAGTATTGGCTTTCCTATGGACTCAATGTGATCTTTGATCACTAAACCAAAAATGGAGTCTTGAGCTTTTGCCAATGCTTGTCTTAGCATTTTGAGGGGTCCACTTCTTCAGACATTTCCATACCCACATCATCGAACTTTTCTGAAATGATTCTCAAGAGAATATTAGTTCAATGATATATATGTTGTTATTAATTACCAAAACCACCCAGGGATTAGTTGCACTTTCAATCTCCCCCTTTTTGGTAATTGATGACAACATATAGATCAAAGCTTCGACAAAAGATATAATCAAAGAATAATATCGTCGCTTTGAGAAGTATGTGATAAACAAGAGCTCCCCCTAAATTTGTGCATTATTTAAAATTTGCGTTTGAATGCAAATGCACAATCGATTAGGATTATGGGTCACTCTTCCATGTCACATACATCTTGGTGGAGCGCACAAAATGATAAGAATGAATAACATGCACTCAATCACCAAGACAAGAGTAAATAGCCATACAATAAGAAATAGCATATGAGAAACAATAAGCACACATTAAAGCATAGTATGACTAAGCACTCATTAAGGTAGCATCAAACGTAGTAGCAAGCACACTTAAAGTATCTGGAACCAAAAGAAACCAATGTATCTCAAGGAAAACGGCAAAAGAACGAAAAGACGAAAGAGCACTCTCTCTCTCGAAGCCCTATGATCTATAACAATTTCTCCCCCTTTGGCAACAAGTTACCAAAAAGTTCGAAAAGGTATAGAGCTAAACGTCACTGCGGGCTCGGCTGGCTGCTCCCGTCTGGGTCGATGTCGGTGTAGAGATAGCTGCGTCGGCGAAGACTTCTGCTGATGTCTGCGCTGGAGGAGTGGATGCTGGAGCTGAAGGAACTGCTGGAGCTGTAGCTGGTGCTGAAGTGGTAGCCCTGGAGTCCGTCACTGGGATAGCTGCAGACCTGGATCCTCTGGGAACCGGAGCAGTCTGGCGATGAGAGTCCTGGACTATATCATCCTGCATAAGCTCTGCTCTCTCCTGCCTAGTCTCCTCCATGTCTGCCTCAAGCTTGTTGACAGACACCTGAATCTCAGTCAGCTTCACGTCTAGAGCGTGGATCTTGTCCTCGACGATCCTCTCAAGGCTCTCCTGAGATTGCTCAATGCTGGCCAGGCGTTGTTCAATTCTCTGGGTTGCTTCAAGAATCTGATCTCCAAAGCTCTTTGGCTTAGCTGCTGCTGCTGCTGCCTCTCTGTCAGCTTTGGCTTTCTTTGCAGCTTCGATCTTGGCTTGCCCTTCAACTGAGGTGGGATCCTCTTCATCCATCACAACTACGTTGTCCTCATGCTCTGGCTGCAGTGGTAAGTGCTTCCTATCCAACATGAATTTGCCCGTGCCAAACTTGGCGTTGATAAGCATCTGTATCTGCGGTGCAAACCCACACGACCTCTTCTGGTCAGCTGCAGTCCTCTTGATGGTCTCTACCATCAAGTCCATCACCTTAAAAGGTGCCTTCTCATCGAGAATGTGCAGCATGTTGATAGAATAGCCTCGTATCATCCGGTGGTCACCTGACTTAGGCATCAAAGTATGCCTCAGGATAGTGTTGGTGGTGGTCAGACCTGCCTGGAGATAATACACTGAGCCGAGTTTCCATCCCTCCAAATCAGCAGCTGGGATCTCCTTGTACATATTCTTCATGGAATCATGACTCTTCTTAGGAATCCCATAGACATCAATGTCGTCCTCTCTCTGCACTGGAGCGTTCAGAAATTCTGCCCATTCTGCAACAGTTGAAGAAAACCGTTGACCTTCAGTCATCCATGTGATCTTGCCATCGGGGTAGAAATGGGCTGTGGCATAGAACTGCATGATCATCTCGTCGTTCCATGCTGTCAGTTCTTGACCCACAAAGTCAGCAACTCCACATGCAGTAAAGCTCTCATGCACATGGGGAAAGAAGTCCCGATGCTCTCTGCTGTCAATGTACTTCCAGTCAACATACCTGGTATCAGCAACAATGGGCTTCTTATCCATTAGCACAGTCTCATAGAAATCCTGCTGCTCTTTGGTGTGGAATCTGGGGTCCACAGCAGTCCTTCTTCTTACGGCATATGGATCAGATTGTCTCCATAGCCTGAGACCTTTGTCCTTCCTTGCCTTCATATCCTCAGCTTGAGGATGAGCATCATTGTGGAGTGGCAACTTGGGACGGAGCTTGAGCAACACATGCTCTTCATCTGACTCAGAAGGTGGCATCTCACCTTTGTTCTTCTCAGAAGCTGGAATGCTTCTGGTTGTCCTCTTAGGCTTCGCTGGAGCTGCCTTAGCTGGAGCAGGCTTCTTGGGCTTGGAGGAGGTTTGAGCTCGAATAGCATCACCCATGAACTTAGCTTTCTGAGGAGGAGGCTGGGGTGCATCTTCTTCTTCTTCAGCATCATCAACTTGAGGTTCAGCATAAACAACTCTCTTCCTTTTGGAAGTCTTCTTCACCTTGCTTGGAGCTGGCTCTTCCAAGTTGAGCTTCTTGGCAACTGCAGACTGCTTCACTTTGCTCGTGCCTTTCTTTGGCTGCTGCCCTTGGAGCTCTTTGGCGACCACTTCCCTCTTTGGCTTTGAGGTAACTTCCTCAGCAACGAAATCGGAATCCTCAGAATCAGACGTTCTCTTCTTCCTGGTTCTCGTAGCAGCAGGAGGCAGACCACTAGGGGTGCTCCTCTCACCATCATCACTAGAGCTGCTAGCCTCAGGACTTGTACCTGCCTCTGGAATCTCAGCAAACGGTGATTCGGACCTGTTCTGGCTGTCACTGACATCTGACATGGCTGAAAGACCTGTGAATAGATAAGGTATAGGTAGAGTAGAAGAGTTATCACAACTGCAGAAGTTTTTGCAAAAAAAAAAATGAGTTAAAAACTTAGTTTTGAGTTTTCACAGAATGTATTTCGGTCAAACCGATTTCAAGTTTCGGTGTAACCGAAGTGTCCAACAGAACCTACACACCACTTTCGGTCAGACCGAAATGGGTTTCGGTCCTACCGAAAAACTAGGGTTTCATAGAAACTTCACTTCGGACATTCCGATTTTCACAACTCGGTCAGACCGAACTGTGTAGTGCAATGGTCAGAGACCAAATCGGTCAGTCCGAGTTTCAGGAATCGGCTTCACCGAGATGCATTCCGTGGAAACCTAAACCTAAGAATTTTCCTCGAAACTAAACGATCTGAACAATGTATTGGGATCATATCAAACGTGGATTGAATCAGGGCAGTCCTATCATGCAAGAATCAGAAGTGGAGCATCAATAGGGATCGAGACACACCCTAACTTGGTGGTGTCCCTCTACGGCGGCAACGGAGGAGAAGATTACCGTTGACGGCGGCGGAGACCTGCGGCAAGGGCACACAGGCGACGACGGCGATGATCCTTAGATCAGGGCGGCGGCAGCAGGGGTCTTGGAGGGCGAACGGTTTGAAAGGAATAGATCGCGCGCAGCCCTCAGTATATATAACCCCGTACTGTCGGTGGGACCGAGTTGAAAAACTCGGTGTCACCGAGATGTATTTCTGCTGTGCAGTTACACATATCGGTCAGACCGAGATTTTGAACTCGGTTTCACCGAGATGAAACCTAGATCAATCTAAGTGTTTCGGTTGGACCGAGATTGAGAAGCCGGTCAGACCGAAATAGACTTAGAAGGTTTTGGAAGTCAGCCTTAGACGAATTGGTGGTTCCGAGCGCTCCTCACTCGGACTGTCCGAAAAAGACTTGTTCAAAGTTGTGATATAAGCATGAATAGAATTTTGAGACAAGATAGCATAGATAGCTAGGGAAAGTGCTTAGGCATTCTTGTCCATCCATTTGGCCAGAAAAAGAAACCAAAACAATCAAAACAACAAATGGATGTCCTTGAATGGATAAAATCATGCATCCAACATGCTCACACAATAAGATAGCAACTGAAATATGTGTCAAACATGCACAACCAAAACTCTAGCTACTAGCACACAAATTGTCGATGACTAGGTCATCTATATATGAGTATATTGACTTAGGAGTCAAATGAGAACATTTGATCATAGGTCATACTCATCGTTTAAGCACAAGTGGGGTTACCACTTTTACATAAAGCATTTATGTGTTCACATCATTTGGAGATGCTTTAGCTCATTTTTAGAGCAAAGCTCCCCCTAGATGTGAGAACCCCTTTTAAAGGGTCAAACTAACCTTGGGTTGTCGTAGAAGACTTCATGTAGATGTTGAAGATGTGGATGCTCAATGTTGATGTAGATCATCATGAGTTGGGAGCAATCCTTTGGATTAGGGCACTTTGAATACCTACATGGGTTAGTCCCACAAGGAACAAACAAGAATATCCATGGACATAGAGTGAAGTGCACAAAAGATGATGTCCATGAAAGCAATGATTACCTTGTCCCTTGACTTACCAACAAGAGGGTTTGTGACTCCATGAACAAGTGCATGATGTGGAAGTTGATTGCACAAGTTCTTGCCAAAATGAATATGAGTGAAGTTTGTTGGCGGAGTCACCCTCAAGAACCTACTAGTTCTTCTTCTTTGGGATCCACATCATCTTGATGGGAATCCTTGGTGTTGTAGTTGAGCTTGACGAAGTAGAACTTGATGTGTCCTTGGGAACCCACTTGACCATGGCTTGAGGTGCTTCAATGAATGCATCAATCTCCTCTTGAAGCTTGTCCTTGGCCTTTAGCTTGTGGTCTTGTGGTGGAAGGTCATCTTGAGCTTGTTCCACATTGGAAGAAGTAGGATCATACTTCTCCTTTTGTGAAACAAACTGTGGAGTAGGGTATTGACCTTCTTCCCACTCAACACCTTTGGCGTTGAACTTTCGCTCAAAACCAATCCCTTGATTCTTCCGGTGTCTTCCTTGTTTGCGAACAATCTCCTCAAAGTTCTTGCTTCCGGCAAGACTCTTGTAGACACCTTTCTCTATGATTTCCTTTAATAAGCTATTTTCTTGCTCAAGTGTAACTTGGCTTGAAACATTGTTAGTGGAATCAAGAGAACTACTAGAAGTAACAACATTGGATTTAACATTGTTATTGTTACTACTAGAGGAAGAATTTTTCTTATGCTTGTCATGCTTAGTCTTAATAGGTGGCAAGAAATTAGACAAGAGAAGTCGTTTGGCAAGATATGAAGAACTCTTCTTTCGAAGATCGTCATTGATCGCTTTTAGAAACTCATGTTCTTGCTCTAGAGTGAGCTTCTCGAAGCGTAGCTTCTCATGAGATCTTAGGAGCTCTCTATGATCTTCTTGAGTTGTTTCATGAGCTAACTTAAGAGTGTTTAGTTCTTTAGTTAGACGCTCAATCTCCTTCATAGCATTGTCATTCGACTCTTCTCGACTATAAAGACTACTAGCATTTTCATCATTACTAAGCTCACTAGATTTATCATGCAAGAGCTCATCTTCACCAAGTAAGTCATCCTCATCACTATCAAAGTCAATGAACTCAGGGTGTGTTACCTTGGGGCCTTTAGCCATGAAGCATCTTCCAATTCCCTCATTCGGTGAATCAAAGTCGTAGGAGTTGGAGTTGGAGGATACGAGTGCAAGTCCGGCAACACCTTCATCTTGACTATAGTCGGAGTCGGAGTGATAGCTTCCATCGGATTGACTGTCAGAGTCGGAGCCGGAGACCCATTCACCAACATGAGCTTGATGTCTTCTTCTTGTGTAGCTCCTTGATGACTTGTCTTTCCTCTCCGAATCCTTGCTTCTCCGAGGAGGTCTTCGTTCATAACGATCATCTCTACTCCTTCTCTCTTTCCGAGGTGACTCATCTCTTGCTCTTCTTCTTGGAGATTCTTCTCTTCTCTTGTGGGGAGCCGTACACTCATTTGAGAAGTGTCCGGGTCTTCCACAATTGTAGCAGTTTCGATCACGACTAGAAGATCTCTTTCCATCATATGATCTAGACTTTGAGCTTCTCTCTTTGCCTCTATTCTTGTAGAACTTGTTGAAGTTCCTGACCATTAGGCTTATGTCTTCATTTGAAACTAACTTGTCACTTGAGGTAGTAGGAGCATCACTTGTAGCTTTGTAAGCACCACTTGACTTGTTGTGAAGCTCTTCCTTATCCTTAAGTGTCATCTCATGAGCAACAATCCTTCCAATGACTTCAGTTGGCTTGAGAGTCTTGTAGTTTGGCATCATTTGGATCAAAGTGCACACGGTGTCATACTTTCCATCCAAAGCTCTGAGAATCTTCTTAATGATGAATCGGTCGGTCATTTCTTCGCTTCCTAAGCCAGCAATCTCATTTGTGATGAGAGCAAGCCTAGAGTACATTTCAGCGACTCCTTCACCATCCTTCATCTTGAACTTGTCAAGCTGACCTTGAAGAATATCCAGCTTTGATTCCTTCACAGATTCAGTACCTTCGTGCATTTCAACCAAAGTATCCCAAATCTCCTTAGCATTCTCAAGACGACTGATTTTGTTGAACTCTTCGGGACACAAAGCATTGAAGAGAATGTCACAAGCTTGAGCATTATTTTGCAACATCTTCAGTTCTTCGGGTGTAGCTTCGCGATCCGGAACTTTTCCTTCTTCAAAGAAGTCACCTTGCATGCCAACACAAATAATTCCCCATGCGGCTGGGTTATGACCAAGAATATGCATTTTCATTTTATGCTTCCAACTAGCAAAATTTGTACCATCAAAGTAGGGACCTCTACGATAATTACCCTCACTAGACGCCATACTCTCCTAGGTTGTGAAACCAAGCTTATGGAGTCCAATGCAATGGAAACCAAGGCAATGGAGACCAAAGCTCTGATACCACTTGTAGGATCGAAAGTAGGTCTAGAGGGGGGGTGATTAGACTACTTGACAATATAAAAAATCTGCCTTTAGATCATGCAATGTTTTTGGCAGTTTCACAAACAAGATCAGTTAAAGTAACACCCTACACATGCAATTCTAGAGTTTATGCAGCGGAAAGTAAATTGCACATGTAAAAGAGAGGTGGAGAAGATCAAACGCAGTTTGGTGACACGGAGATTTTTGTCGTGGTTCCGATAGGTGGTGCTATCGTACATCCACGTTGATGGAGACTTCAACCCACGGAGGGTAACGGCTGCGCGAGTCCACGGAGGGCTCCACCCACGAAGGGTCCACGAAGAAGCAACCTTGTCTATTCCATCACGGCCTACGCCCACGGAGGACTAGCCTTACTCGGGGTAGATCTTCACGAAGTAGGCGATCTCCTTGCCCTTACAAACTTCTTGGTTCAACTCCACATCACGACGGATGCTCCCAAGCGACACCTAACCAATCTAGGAGGCACCACCCCCCAAAAGGTAATAGACGGTGTTGATGGTGATGAACTCCTTGCTCTTGTGCTTCAAGTGATAAACTCCCCAACACTCAACTCTCCTCACTGATATGGCTGTGGTGGAAGAAAGATTTGAGTGGAAAGCAACTTGGGAAGGCTAGAGATCAAGTTTCATATGGTAGGAATGGAATGGCTTGATCTCAACACAAGGGTAGGTGGTTCACTTCTCAGAAAGTGTGTGGTAGAAGTGGTGGTACTTTCTGATGGCTCTCCTCACGAATGAGGAGGGGGTGGAGGGGTATATATAGCCTCCACACAAAATCCAACCGTTACACACACATTTGACCAGTCTCGGTCAGACCGAAGTGAAAACTCGGTTAGACCGAAAGTTCAAATATAGTGAACGTTGGGATTTTCGGTGGGACCGAAAATACCATCTCGGTGAGACCGAAGTGAGTCAAAGGTTAGGGTTTGCCATTTCGGTGAGACCGAAAATATAAACTCGGATATTCCGAATTGATGTCAACTGATCACAGAAGGTTGGCAGCCCTTTTTCGGTGAGACCGAAACTCAGAATCGGTGTGACCGAGAATCTAGGGTTTGGAGAAACAACTGAAGTGGTTCATCTCGGTGGGACTGAGTTGGAGAAATCGGTGTGACCGAGATTACTTATGGGTGTGTGTTAAGTAGTGAATAGTGCTGATAGTTGAGGGAGTTAGATCACCAAGCACTTGAGCAACAAGAACATTAACACAACCTCATCCCCTTTTAATAGTATTGGCTTTCCTATGGACTCAATGTGATCTTTGATCACTAAACAAAAAGATGGAGTCTTGAGCTTTTGCCAATGCTTGTCTTAGCATTTTGAGGGGTCCACTTCTTCAGACATTTCCATACCCACATCATCGAACTTTTCTGAAATGATTCTCAAGAGAATATTAGTTCAATGATATATATGTTGTTATTAATTACCAAAACCACCCGGGGATTAGTTGCACTTTCAGCTATCTCAACCAAGAGGTAGCACTGTTTTATTTGAAGACCGTGTTTATACTCCGCTAGATACCGCCATCACCCGCTCCAGTTCAAATTGCTGATAAACAAGAAACATAGCTGAATGTATGAACCTTGTATGAGAGACATATGCGATAGATAGTGTGGAAAAAAGAGGGCATGAAATAGTTCACATGTATATTGTTTTACTAAAAAGGATAGAAAGACATAATTTCACATATATTATGTGTATCTAAACTGGATAGCATATCATGACATAATTCAAAGATATGATAACTAACTAAACAGGATGGCATGAGATAATTATATGATGTCTTTTGTAAACAGGTTCACATGAGATAATTCTCATACATGTTATCTAAGTAATCAGGATCGCATGATATAATTCACAGATATGATTTATATACTAAGCAGAGGGCATTCACATATACGATGTCTGAACTAAGAACATGGTGTTGAATATTGTGTATATGATGTCTAAACTATGCAATGCAAGACACCATATGCATGATATAGGTAGTATAACCGTGCCAAGTTAGAGCATACACCTCGGTGGGGGAATAGGACTGGTCATCTGTCTCTGAATCCATATCAAACGAGCTATCGGGACCCAGCAAGAGATCTGCTTTGACATGTAGCACTGCTGCTCTGAAGACCTTTTCACTCCAGATTTTTCCATCACCCACTCAAATGGCTGATTCACACGAAGAGTAGTTGAATGTACAAACATTGTCGACAAATGGAAATGTAATGAAGAAAAGGATTGGCAAGATATCATTCAAATATATGATTCTCGGCTAAACAGGATGGCATTGCATATTTCACATATATTACGTCTGCCTAAAAGAGATGAGATTGCATAATTCACATATATAATATAGAAACTAAACAGGTGGCATTACAGATCATGTCTAAACTAAGCAAATGACATACATGATGTCGAAAGTAGGCACTGCAAGCCAAGATATGCATGATATGACCAACATCATCATGCCAACTTAGAGCAAACACCTTAGGGGGTAAATAGGAGTGGCCAGCTCCATCTGAATCAGCCTCAGAACAGATATATTCCTCTGGATTACAATCTGGAGGGGGGGGGGGGTTTGCCACTACACCCACCATCGAGTGATGTCTACATGACATTGTATTGGCGCGCAAAACTCTTCTCTTTTTCTCTACATCTTCAGCATGACTGTCAGGGATATGACTAGCAGGTATAAACCGGTTAGTGTAAACCGGCTTAGTTATATTATACTTGGTTGTAATGTTTAGTAAAAGGTTACGGCCCATAAGGTCGTAGGGCCCATGAGTAGAAGTAAGGTTTGTAAACCGCCCAGCGATGTAACTTGAGAGATAAGAAAGAAAAGACAGAGACCGAGGCGGACACAAGTATGAGCCGGCCTCGGGACTCTGTAAACCGAACCAGGCGTCACCTCTATATAAAGGGACGACCCGGCGATGGTTCAGGGACAAGCAACAATCAACCCGTCGAGACACATGCAAGCGAATCCGCTCCCTGTAATCCGACGCCCAAGCAATACCAAACCAACTAGACGTAGGCTTTTACCTTCATCGAAGGGGCCGAACTAGTATAAACCCTCTGTGTCCTTTTGTGTGCTATGAACCCCTTCAAGCTAACCCGTGCGATGGTTCCATCATCAAGTCCGCTAAACCGGACATCTGCCGTGCTATTTCCACGACAGTTGGCGCCCACCGTGGGGCCTCCGCACGATGGTTTCGAGTTCTTGAAGGGCAGCTTTGAAGGGCTCAAGGTTTACGTGGTCGGCCGGATGACCAAGAGTCGTCGCGGCCGGATCTACATCGATGACGCGGGTTGGGGACCGGAGGCCGATTCAATCGAATACGGGTACCGGATTCCTTTCCGTGGCATCCAAGTCTTCATTGGCAAAATCGGCGAACCGGGACCTGAGCCGGACATCTTCACCAACATCGTCGAGCCGGCTCAGCGTACGGGATCGGTCCGGATTCAGCCCGCCGTGAAGCACGTGTTCGTTGGAGCAATCCACGGAGTTCGAGCCGAGGACGGATCGGAATCTGATGGTGCAACGGTTGTCTACTCAGACGACGAATCTTCATCCACAGAAACTGAGTCTCTGTATCAGTTGCAGGACGGCCGGTCTGAGGGTGAGTCCGATGGAAACAGTATTCCGGGCCCCTTTGGCCCGCCAAACCGGGTGGCTGTCTTTATGGCCGGTTCACAGCCCCCGGTGAACAGGACGACAGCTGAAGCTGGCGTAGGGGGGAGCGGCACGACCCTCTCACTTACTGATGTTCTATTCACCTTGATGGATGAATTCACAGCTAAAGCGGTGGAAACAGTAGCTCCAGCAGACAAGGTGCATCATGATGCAGAGCTCCTTCAGTTGAAAGGCCGGATTGATCAGTTAAAAGAAGATCTGAAGGCAGAGAGAAAGATGATAGCAGCGAGACAGGCGGAGCTGGATGATCAGCCTTTCTACCTAAGGATGGAGCAAGCTTCTATGGAAGGAGTAAGGGGACGAAAGTACCAGTCTCGTCTGTCGCCGGTTTATGAGGCAACAAGGCTATTCAGGACACCTGGGGCTGGGACTAGTAATAATCCGGTTCCAAGCCGAAGGGCACCTCCCGCCAGGGAGGAGCCGGTTCAGCAGCCCGCCGCAGAGCGGGATCGTCGGATTACGTCGGCACCTTACGTTCCTGCCCCTCCAGGTCATTATTCAAACCCTTTGGATAACATCGCTGCAGCTGCTGCACGTTTGGCCGCTTTACCTGTGGAGGAGACGTCTCCGGTGGCAATGGAGGCGCGCAGGGTCAAGGAGCTGCTTAACACGGCGTTGATACAGCAGCAAGCATATTCTCATAGCAGGGAAACGCTACATTCAACACCACGTCCCAGCCGAAGTTATACTAGGCATTGGGAGGAGCCAGAAGTGTCTAGCAGTGAACGCAGGAGGCATCAGCGCACGCAGGATAATCCGGCGGGTGCGGCGGCACCAGATCCAGATGTAAACCGGGTTAGATCAGGAGCCCGGGAGGAGGTTCGTCAAACGACGCCGGTTCACACCGCTACAGCGGAAACAGGGATTACGACGAGTTCTTTCGGGGTGCAGTGTCTAATCCCTGCTTTACGGAGTGTCAAGCTGCCTAAAGATTTTAAGGGGCCCCGCAAGGTTCCTAACTACAGAGCCGATTTAGCTCCAGAAGCTTGGGTTGAAAGTTATGAGATGGCCATGGAGATGCTGGATGTGGATGAATCGGCTTGTGCTAAGTATTTTACTATGATGCTCGAAGGTACGGCCCGGACCTGGCTGAAAGCTCTACCCCCGAACTCTATTGGATCATGGGGGGAACTATGCAGCCAGTTTATCAAAAACTTCAAAGATACATGCAAACAGCCGATGTCAGTGGTGGATCTAGCAGCTTGTGTGCAAGGAGAACAGGAGTCTACAGCAGCTTGGGTATGGAGAGTAGCAGAGATTTTACACTCTTCGAATAGTATCAATCCTAGTACGGTGATAGTGACTTTGGAAAACAATTGCCGGTTTGAATCTTTAAAGTTAAAGCTCGGACGGCTTAAAAAGGATTGCAATGATATGGGAACTCTCATGAGTGCCCTGGTGAAATATGGAGACTTTGATAATACCAAGTATCCAGAAGTGGAAGGAGACAAAACTGGGAAGGTTAGCAAGTCTGGTAAACCGGCCCAAGTTAATCCGGCTACTGCAAGTTTTTTGGGCAAACGGAAGGCAGAGGGTGCTTCTGACTTTGTGGCCAGCACTCAAGTTCAAGGGGATTTTCAGCATAGCCTGGAAAATCCACCTTCACAAACTGGCGGAGGAAAACTTAGCTGGGATCAAGAGTTAGATCAGCCTTGTCCGAAGCATGGCATCAAAGGGCGACTGGCAAAGCATACCATGAGGGAGTGCATACCCCTTATGAAGGCAGTGGCGGGCCATTTCAATCCTCATAATCGGCCTCCAAATGGCGGTTCAGGTCCTGGATTTTATGGTCCGGGTCATCAGGGGAACAGCTCCGGATCAGGATATAGGGGCAATAGCAATGGTTATCAAAACCGGGCAGGTAATCAGAATAATCAAGGAAATTATAATAGCCAGGGCAATTAGTCGCATCATCAAGGTGGTTACAATAATCAGAGTAATCAGCAGCAGGGCCAAGGGAATTATAATAGTCAGGGAAATCAGCAGCAACAACGTCAGCAACAGCAGCCGCAATCTGGATATCAGAGTAATCCGAAGGAATTGAGCAGTGGGCAATATCTTGTCTTCACCACAAGTCTGTGTAAGAGAGACCAGAAGGTTTTGAAGCGGGCTATTAATGCAGTTGAACCGGCGACACCGCAATTTCTGCGCTGGTCAGAGCAGCCCATTGTGTGGAGCAGAGAAGACCACCCGATGCGGGTGGATAATCCGGGCCATTTAGCCTTGGTGGTAGCACCTCAAGTGGGAGGCTACAAATTCACTAAGGTTCTCATGGATGGAGGTAGCAGTATCAATATCTTATACTATGAGACTTTCCATCATATGGGTCTGACGGATAAGAAGCTAAGGCAATCAAATACAGTGTTTCATGGAGTGGTCCCAGGTAAGTCAGCCTATCCGGTTGGAAAGATTGACTTGGAAGTTACCTTTGGGAATGAGTATGATTCCAGATCAGAGATGATCACTTTCGAAGTCGTCAAAATCAAAAGTCCATATCACGCTCTGTTTGGAAGGACGGTTTATGCTAAGTTTATGGCTAGGCCATGTTACGTTTATTTGCAGCTTAAAATGCCGGGTCATAAGGGCACGATTACGGTTCATGGAAGTCGCAAGATAGCAGTGGAATGTGAAGAAGGAGACGCAGCTTATGCAGAAGCAGTATGTGCCACGGAAGAGTTGAAATTTCATAAATATAATGTTGATCCGGCAGATATGACTCCGCTAAAGAAGCCAACTACCGAGCATGATCCAGCGTTGAAGTTTAAATCAGCAGAGGAGACCAAGCAAGTTGATTTTGTGCCTGGAGATTCGTCTAAGCAATTCACTATCAGCGCTAACCTCGACCCCAAATAGGAAAGCGCGCTCATCGAGTTCATCCGTGAGAACCGGGATATCTTTGCATGGAAACCTTCTGACATGCCAGGTGTACCGAGGGAACTCGCTGAGCACAATCTTAATATTGATCCGAACATTAAACCGGTCAAGCAGTATCTGCGCCGCTTCAATGAGGAGAGGCGCAAAGCTATAGGAGAAGAAGTGGTCAGACTTTTGGCCGCAGGGTTCATAGTAGAAGTTTTTCATCCGGAGTGGTTGGCTAATCCAGTGCTGGTGTTGAAGAAGAATGGGAAGTGGAGGATGTGTGTGGACTACACAGACCTCAATAAAGCTTGCCCAACTGATCCTTTTGCTCTCCCTCGCATCGATCAGATCATTGATGCCACGGCGGGGTGTGAGCGGCTTAGTTTTTTGGATGCATATTCAGGATATCACCAGATCAAGATGGCAGTCAAAGACCAAGAGAAGACAGCTTTCATAACTCCTTTTGGTGCTTTTTGCTATGTATCTATGCCTTTTGGGCTTAAAAGTGCACAGGCAACTTATCAGCGTTGTGTTCAGAATTGTCTACAAGGGCAAATAGGGAGGAATGTGCATGCCTATGTGGATGACATTGTGGTCAAGTCAAGAAAGGAAGAAACAATGATAGAAGATCTCAGGGAAACTTTTAATAATCTTCGAGCTTATAAGATGATGCTTAATCCGGAAAATTGTGCTTTTGGTGTTCCGGCAGGTAAGCTACTGGGATTCTTGGTCTCAAACAGAGGAATAGAAGCTAACCCAGAGAAAATCAGGGCCATCACATCTTTGACTAAACCAGTTTGCATCAACGATGTTCAGCGCATAGCTGGCCGGATCACAGCATTAAGCCGGTTCATCAGCCGTTTGGGAGAGAAGGCGATCCCACTTTACCAGATGTTGAGGAAAACAGACCGGTTTATATGGAGTGACGAGGCAAACGCAGCGTTTGAGGATCTGAAACGACAACTGGCAAAACCACCGGTTTTAGCTGCTCCTATTGACAAGGAGCCGTTGTTGTTATACGTCGCTGCTAATGCACGGGAAGTTAGCGTTGCAATCGTGGTTGAGCGCAAGGAAGCAGGGAAGGAGTACCCAGTTCAGCGCCCGGTTTACTACGTGAGTGAAGTATTCGTTGAATCCAAGCAGAGATATCCTCATTGGCAGAAGTTGGTATATGGTGTGTTCATGGCAAACCGGAAGTTGAAGCACTATTTCCAAGGTCATCCAATAACTGTGGTTAGTTCAGCACGGTTGGGGGATATAATCCAGAACAGGGAAGCTACGGGTAGAGTAGCGAAGTGGGCCATTGAGCTCAGCCCACATGAGTTGAAATATGTACCACGCACCGCTATAAAATCTCAGGCATTGGTAGATTTCATCAATGATTGGACAGAGTTGCAGACTCCTGAGGAGAAGCCGGATCTTACCTACTGGACGATTCATTTTGACGGTTCAAAACAGTTGGAGGGCTCGGGGGCTGGAGTTGTCTTAACTTCCCCCAGAGGTGATAAATTTTGTTATGTCCTCCGCTTATTGTTTCCTTGTACTAATAATGCAGCGGAATATGAAGCACTACTTCATGGTTTATGGCTAGCAAAGGAAATGAACTTGAGCCGCGTTAAGTGCTTTGGCAACTCAGATCTGGTGGCACAGCAAGTTTCTGGCAAGTGGGATTCAAGGGATCCCCTCATGGCGGCTTATAGACGAGAAGTTGAAGCAGTCGCAGGATACTTTAAAGGATATCAGGTGGATCATATAGACCGGCGGAGGAACGAAGCGGCCGACGCTTTAAGCCGGCTGGGGTCTCAACGTAAACCGGTGCCACCAAACACTTTTTTGGATGAATTGCACAGTCCTTCGGTTCAGATACCATCGGAGGAAGACCTAGCTGTTCCTGACCCAGAGGCACAGTTAGTTGCAGCGCTCCATGTTATTCCAGATTGGACGCTGCCCTATTTGGCATACCTGAGCCGAGGAGAGTTACCAGATGATGAAGAAGAAGAACGACAGATAATCCGGCGTTCTAAGTCCATGACGATTGCAAACGGAGAGCTTCACCATCGCAGTACTTCTGGAGTATTTCAGCGGTGTGTATCAGCTGAGGAAGGTTGTGAGATTCTTCGCGAGATTCATGAAGGGGATTGTGGTCATCATGCCGGTTCAAAATCATTGGTGGCTAAAGCATTCCGGCATGGTTTTTATTGGTTAACTGCTCATGCAGATGCGGCAGATCTGGTCCGGAAGTGTGACGCTTGTCAGAAATTTTCAAGACGTGCTCTAGTTCCAGCGCAGGAACTCCGGATGATACCAATAACTTGGCCGTTTGCGACTTGGGGGCTTGATATGGTTGGACCTTTTAAGCGATCCCAAGATCAGAAAACTCATCTACTCGTAGCAGTAGACAAATTTACAAAGTGGGTTGAAGCGGAGCCTATAAGCAAGTGTGATGCGGCAACGGCAGTCAAATTCATCAAAAAAGAAATTTTCCGGTTTGGCTTTCCACACAGCATCATCATAGACAATGGCACCAATTTATCTCAGGGTGAGATGGAAGAGTTCTGTCAACGAGAGCATATTCGTTTGGACGTGTCTTCTGTGGCTCACCCCCAATCCAATGGTCAGGCTGAAAGGGCAAATCAGGAGATTTTGTGAGGTATCAAACCCCGGCTTATGACACCTTTGCAGAGAACCCCAGGATGTTGGGTTGAGGAATTGCCATCTGTTCTTTGGAGTATCAACACTACACCAAACCGGTCTACAGGTTACACACCTTTCTTCATGGTTTATGGTGCTGAAGCAGTCCTTCAGAGCGATATACGTCATGATTCACCAAGGGTGACGGCTTATGTTGAAGCAGTCAACGAGAGAGCAAGACAGGACAGTTTAGACCGGCTGGATGAAGAGCGTGATATGGCTGCAGCACGATCTGCGATTTATCAACAAGACTTACGCAGATATCATAGCCGCCGGATCAGAACAAGGACGTTCCAGGAGGGTGACTTGGTACTCCGGCTCATCCAAGATCAAACAGATATGCATAAGCTATCCCCGCCTTGGGAAGGGCCCTTTGTGGTCAGCAAGAATCTACACAACGGTTCATATTACCTGGTGGACGTTCGAGAACACAAGGACTCACGGACGTCTGAAAGTGCAACTAATCCCCGGGTGGTTTTGGTAATTAATAACAACATATATATCATTGAACTAATATTTACTTGAGAATCATTTCAGAAAAGTTCGATGATATGGGTATGGAAATGTCTGAAGAAGTGGACCCCTCAAAATGCTAAGACAAGCATTGGCAAAAGCTCAAGACTCCATTTTGGTTTAGTGATCAAAGATCACATTGAGTCCATAGGAAAATCCAATACTATTAAAAGGGGATGAGGTTGTGTTAATGATCTAGTTGCTCAAGTGCTTGGTGATCTAGCTCCCTCAACTATCAGCACTCTTCACTACTTAACACACTCATAAGTAATCTCGGACAAACCGATTCTGCAAACTCAGTCCCACCGAGATGAACCACTTCAGTTATTTCCCCAAACCCTAATTTCTCGGTCCATCCGATTCTGAGTTTCGGTCTCACCGAAAATGGACTGCCAACCTTCTGTAACCAATTGACATCATTTCGGAATATCCGAGTTGTTGTTTTCGGTCACACCGAGATGGCAAGCTCCAACCTTTGACTCACTTCGGACACACCGAGATGGTATTTTCGGTCCCACCGAAAATCCCAACGTTCACTATATTTGAACTTTCGGTCTGACCGAGTTTTCACTTCGGTCTCACCGAGATTGGTCAAATGTGTGTGTAACGGTTGGATTTTCTGTGGAGGCTATATATACCCCTCCACCCCCTCTTCATTCGTGAGGAGAGCCATCAGAAAGTACCACCACTTCTACCATACACTTTCTGAGAAGTGAACCACCTACCCTTGTGTTGAGATCAAGTCATTCCATTCCTACCATATGAAACTTGATTTCTAGCCTTCCCAAGTTGCTTTCCACTCAAACCTTTCTTCCACCACAGCCATATCAGTGAGGAGAGTTGAGTGTTGGGGAGATTATCATCTGAAGCACAAGAGCAAGGAGTTCATCATCATCAACACCGTCTATTACCTTTTGGGGGGTGGTGCCTCCTAGATTGGTTAGGTGTCGCTTGGGAGCCTCCGTCTTTGAGATGTGGAGTTGAACCAAGAAGTTTGTAAGGGCAAGGAGATCGCCTACTTCGTGAAGATCTACCCCGAGTAAGGCTAGTCCTCCGTGGGCGTAGGCCATGATGGAATAGACAAGGTTGCTTCTTCGTGGACCCTTCGTGGGTGGAGCCCTCCGTGGACTCGCGCAGCCGTTACCCTCCGTGGGTTGAAGTCTCCATCAACGTGGATGTACGATAGCACCACCTATCGGAACCACGACAAAAATCTTCGTGTCACCAAACTGCGTTTGATCTTCTCCACCTCTCTTTTACATGTGCAATTTACTTTCCGCTGCTTATACTCTAGAATTGCATGTGTAGGGTGATACTTGAATTGATCTTAATTGTGAAACTGCCAAAAACATTGCATGATCTAAAGGCAGATTTTTTATAATGTCAAGTAGTCTAATCACCCCCCTCTAGACCTACTTTCGATCCTACAAGTGGTATCAGAGCTTTGGTCTCCATTGCCTTGGTTTCCATTGCATTGGACTCCATAAGCTTGGTTTCACAACCTAGGAGAGTATGGCATCTAGTGAGGGTAATTATCGTAGAGGTCCTTACTTTGATGGTACAAATTTTGCTAGTTGGAAGCATAAAATGAAAATGCATATTCTTGGTCATAATCCAGCCGCATGGGGCATTATTTGTGTTGGTATGCAAGGTGATTTCTTTGAAGAAGGAAAAGTTCCGGATCGCGAAGCTACACCCGAAGAGTTGCGGATGTTGCAAAACAATGCTCAATCTTGTGACATTCTCTTCAATGCTTTGTGTCCCGAAGAGTTCAACAAAATCAGTCGTCTTGAGAATGCTAAGGAGATTAGGGATACTTTGGTTGAAATGCACGAAGGTACTGAATCTGTGAAGGAATCAAAGCTAGATATTCTTCAAGGTCAACTTGACAAGTTCAAGATGAAGGATGGTGAAGGAGTCGCTGAAATGTACTCTAGGCTTGCTCTCATCACAAATGAGATTGCCGGCTTAGGAAGCGAAGAAATGACCGACCGATTCATCATTAAGAAGATTCTCAGAGCTTTGGATGGAAAGTATGACACCGTGTGCACTTTGATCCAAATGATGCCAAACTACAAGACTCTCAAGCCAACTGAAGTCATTGGAAAAATTGTTGCTCATGAGATGACACTTAAGGATAAGGAAGAGCTTCACAACAAGTCAAGTGGTGCTTACAAAGCTACAAGTGATGCTCCTACTACCTCAAGTGACAAGCTAATTTCCAATGAAGAGATAAGCCTAATGGTCAAGAACTTCAACAAGTTCTACAAGAATAGAGGCAAAGAAAGAAGCTCAAAGTCTAGATCTTATGATGAAAAGAGATCTTCTAGCCGTGATCGAAACTGCTACAATTGTGGAAGACCCGGACACTTCTCAAATGAGTGTACGGCTCCCCACAAGAGAAGAGAAGAATCTCCAAGAAGAAGAGCAAGAGATGAGTCACCTCGGAGAGAGAGAAGGAGCAGAGATGATCATTATGAACGAAGACCCTCTCGGAGAAGCAAGGATTCGGAGAGGAAAGACAAGTCATCAAGGAGCTACACAAGGAGAAGACATCAAGCTCATGTTGGTGAATGGGTCTCCGGCTCCGACTCTGACAATCAATCCGATGGAAGCTATCACTCCGACTCCGACTATAGTCAAGATGAAGGTGTTGCCGGACTTGCACTAGTATCCTCCAACTCCAACTCCTACGACTTATTTGATTCACCAAATGAGGGAATTGGAAGATGCTTCATGGCTAAAGGCCCCAAGGTAACACACCCTGAATTCATTGACTTTGATAGTGATGAGGATGACTTGCTTGGTGAAGATGAGCTCTTGCATGATAAATCTAGTGAGCTTAGTAATGATGAAAATGCTAGTAGTCTTTATAGTCGAGAAGAGTCGAATGACAATGCTATGAAGGAGATTGAGCGTCTAACTAAAGAACTAAACACTCTTAAGTTAGCTCATGAAACAACTCAAGAAGATCATAGAGAGCTCCTAAGATCTCATGAGAAGCTACGCTTCGAGAAGCTCACTCTAGAGCAAGAACATGAGTTTCTAAAAGCGATCAATGACGATCTTCGAAAGAAGAGTTCTTCATATCTTGCCAAACGACTTCTCTTGTCTAATTTCTTGCCACCTATTAAGACTAAGCATGACAAGCATAAGAAAAATTCTTCCGCTAGTAGTAACAATAACAATGTTAAATCTAATGTTGTTACTTCTAGTAGTTCTCTTGATTCCACTAACAATGTTTCAAGCCAAGTTACACTTGAGCAAGAAAATAGCTTATTGAAGGAAATCATAGAGAAAGGTGTCTACAAGAGTCTTGCCGGAAGCAAGAACTTTGAGGAGATTGTTCGCAAACAAGGAAGACACCGGAAGAATCAAGGAATTGGTTTTGAGCGAAAGTTCAACGCCAAAGGTGTTGAGTGGGAAGAAGGTCAATACCCTACTCCACAGTTTGTCTCACAAAAGGAGAAGTATGATCCTACTTCTTCCAATGTGGAACAAGCTCAAGATGACCTTCCACCACAAGACCACAAGCTAAAGGCCAAGGACAAGCTTCAAGAGGAGATTGATGCATTCATTGAAGCACCTCAAGCCATGGTCAAGTGGGTTCCCAAGGACACATCAAGTTCTACTTCGTCAAGCTCAACTACAGCACCAAGGATTCCCATCAAGATGATGTGGATCCCAAAGAAGAAGAACTAGTAGGTTCTTGAGGGTGACTCCGCCAACAAACTTCACTCATATTCATTTTGGCAAGAACTTGTGCAATCAACTTCCACATCATGCACTTGTTCATGGAGTCACAAACCCTCTTGTTGGTAAGTCAAGGGACAAGGTAATCATTGCTTTCATGGACATCATCTTTTGAGTACTTCACTCTATGTCTATGGATATCCTTGTTTGTTCCTTGTGGGACTAACCCATGTAGGTATTGAAAGTGCCCTAATCCAAAGGATTGCTCCTAACTCTTGATGATCTGCATCAACATTGAGCATCCACATCTTCAACATCTACATGAAGTCTTCTACGACAACCCAAGGTTAGTTTGACCCAATAAAAGGGGTTCTCACATCTAGGGGGAGCTTTGCTCTAAAAATGAGCTAAAGCATCTCCAAATGATGTGAACACATAAATGCTTTATGTAAAAGTGGTAACCCCACTTGTGCTTAAACGATGAGTATGACCTATGATCAAATGTTCTCATTTGGCTCCTAAGTCAATATACTCATATATAGATGACCTAGTCATCGACAAATTGTGTGCTAGTAGCTAGAGTGATTGGTTGTGCATGTTTGACACATATTTCAGTTGCTATCTTATTGTGTGAGCATGTTGAATGCATGATTTTATCCATTCAAGGACATCCATTTGTTGTTTTGATTGTTTTGTTTTCTCCTTCTGGCCAAATGGATGGACAAGAATGCCTAAGCACCTTCCCTAGCTATCTATGCTTTCTTGTCTCAAATTCCATTCATGCTCATATCACAACTTTGAACAAGTCTTTTTCGGACAGTCCGAGTGAGGAGCACTCGGAACCACCGATTCGTCTAAGGCTGACTTCCAAAACCTTCTAAGTCTATTTCGGTCTGACCGGCTTCTCAATCTCGGTCCAACCGAAATGCTTAGACTGATCTAGGTTTCATCTCGGTGAAACCGAGTTCAAAATCTCGGTCTGACCGATATGTGTAACTGCACAGCAGTTATACATCTCGGTGACACCGAGTTTTTCAACTCGGTCCCACCGACAGCATGTGGTTATATATACCTGAGGGCTGCGCGCGATTCAATTCTTCAAACCGTTCGCCCCCAAGACCCCTGCTGACGCCGCCCTGGTCTACGGATCGTCGCCTTCGTCGCCTGTGCGCCCTCGCCGCAGGTCTCCGCCGCCGTCAACGGTAATCATCTCCACCGTTGCCGCCGTAGAGGGACACCACCAAGTTAGGGGTGTCCCGATCCCTTTTCGTGCTCCCCTTCCAATTCTTGCACGATAGGCTTGCCATGATTCAATCCATGTTTGAGATATTCCCTATACAATAGTTCAGATCTTCTAGTTTCGAGGAAAATTCTTAGGTTTAGGTTTCCACGGAATGCATCTCGGTGAAGCCGATTTTGAAACTCGGAATGACCGATTTGGCCTCTGGCCATTGCACTGCATCATTCGGTTTAACCGAGTTGTGCCAATCGGAATGACCGAAACGTAGTTTCAGTGAAACCCTAAGTTTTCGGTAGGACCGAAACCCATTTCGGTCTGACCGAAAGTGGTGTGTAGGTTTCTGTTGAGCACTTCGGTTGCACCGAAACTTGAAATCGGTTTGACCGAAATACATTCTGTGAAAACTCAAAACTAAGTTTTGAACTTAATTTTTTGCAAAAACTCTGCAGTTGTGATAACTCCTCTACTCTGCCTATACCTTATCTTTTCACAGGTTTTTCAGCCATGTCAGATGTCAGTGACAGCCAGAACAGGTCTGAATCACCGTTTGCTGAAATTCCAGAGGCAGATACAAGTCCTGCTAGCAGCTCCAGTGATGATGGTGAGAGGAGCACCCCTAGTGGTTTGCCTCCTGCAGCCACCAGAACCAGGAAGAAGAGAACTTCTGATGATGAGGACTCTGACTTTGTTGCTGAGGAAGTTACCTCCAAGCCCAAGAGGAATGTGGTTGCCAAAGAGCACCAAGGGCAGCAGTCAAGGAAAGGCACAAGCAAAGTGAAGCAGTCAGCAGTTGCAAAGAAGCTCAACTTGGAAGAGCCTGCTCCAAGCAAGGTGAAGAAGACTTCCAAAAGGAAGAGGGTAGTATATGCTGAACCTCAAGATGATGCTGAAGAAGAAGAAGAAGAAGCACCCCAGCCTCCTCCTCAGAAAGCTAAGTTCATGGGTGATGCTATTCGGGCTCAAGCCTCCTCTAAGCCCAAGAAGCCTGCTCCACTCAAGGCAGCTCCAGCCAAGCCCAAGAGAACAACCAGAAGCATTCCAGCTTCTGAGAAGAACAAAGGTGAGATGCCACCGTCTGAATCAGATGAAGAGCATGTGTTGCTTAAGCTCCGTCCCAAGTTGCCACTCCACAATGATGCTCATCCTCAAGCTGAGGACATGAAGGCAAGGAAGGACAAAGGTCTCATGCTATGGAGACAGTCTGATCCATATGCTGTAAGGAGAAGGACTGCTGTGCACCCCAGATTCCACACCAGAGAGCAGCAGGATTTCTATGAGACCGTGCTGATGGATAAGAAGCCCATTGTTGCTGACACCAGGTATGTTGACTGGAAGTATATTGACAGTGAAGAGCACCGGGACTTCTTTCCTCATGTGCATGAGAGCTTTACTGCATGTGGAGTTGCTGATTTTGTGGGTCAAGAGCTGACAGCTTGGAATGACGAGATGATCATGCAGTTCTATGCCACAGCCCACTTCTATCCTGATGGCAAGATCACCTGGATGACTGAAGGTCAAAGGTTTTCTTCGACTGTTGAAGAATGGGCAGAACTTCTGAACGCTCCAGTGCAGAGAGAGGACGACATTGATGTCTATGGGATTCCTAAGAAGAGTCATGATTCCATGAAGAATATGTACAAGGAGATCCCGGCTGCTGATTTGGAAGGATGGAAGCTTGGCTCAGTGTACTATCTCCAGGCAGGTCTGACCACCACTAACACTATTCTGAGGCATACATTGATGCCTAAGTCTGGAGACCACCGGATGATTCGAGGCTATTCTATCAACATGCTGCACATTCTCGATGAGAAGGCACCTTTCAAGGTGATGGACTTGATGGTAGAGACCATTAAGAGGACTGCAGCTGACCAGAAGAGGTCGTGTGGGTTTGCTCCGCAGATTCAGATGCTCATCAACGCCAAGTTTGGCACGGGCAAATTCATATTGGATAGGAAGCACTTGCCACTGCAGCCAGAGCATGAGGACAACGTAGTTGTGATGGATGAAGAGGATCCTACCTCAGTTGAAGGACAGGCCAAAATCGAAGCTGCGAAGAAGGCTAAAGCTGATAAAGAGGCAGCAGCAGCAGCAGCTAAGCCAAAGAGCTTTGGAGAACAAATTCTTGAAGCTACCCAAAGGATTGAACAACGCCTGGCCAGCATTGAGCAATCTCAGGAGAGCCTAGAGAGGATTGTCGAGGACAAGATCCACGCTCTGGACATGAAGCTGACTGAGATTCAGGTGTCTGTCAACAAGCTTGAGGCAGACATGGAGGAGACAAGGCAGGAGAGAGCAGAGCTTATGCAGGATGATCTAGTCCAGGACTCTCATCGCCAGACTGCTCAGATTCCCAGAGGATCCAGATCTGCAGCTATCCCAGTGACAGACTCCAGGGCTACCACCTCAGCACCAGCTACAGCTCCAGCAGTTCCTCCAGCTCCAGCATCCACTCCTCCACCGCAGACATCAGCAGAAGTCTTCGCCGATGCAGCTATCTCTACACCGACATCTACCCAGACGGGAGCCGCCAGCAGAGCCCGCAGTGACGTTTAGCTCTATACCTTTTCGAACTTTTTGGTAACTTGTTGCCAAAGGGGGAGAAATTTTTATAGATCATAGGGCTTCGAGAGAGAGAGTGCTCTTTCGTCTTTCGTTCTTTTGCCGGTTTTTCTTTGAGATACAGTGATTTCTTTTGGTTCCTGAAACTTTATGTGTGCTTGCTACCACGTTTGATGCTACCTCAATGAGTGCTTAGTCATACTATGCCTTAATGTGTGCTTATTGCTTATCATATGCTATTCCTCATTGCATGGCTATTTACTCTTGTCTTGGTGATTGAGTGCATGTTACTCATTCTTATCATTTTGTGCGCTCCACCAAGATGTATGTGACATGGAAGAGTGACCCATAATCCTAATCGATTGTGCATTTGCATTCAAACGCAAATTTTAAATAATGCACAAATTTAGGGGGAGCTCTTGTTTATCACATACTTCTCAAAGCGACGATATCATTCATTGATTATATCTTTTGTCGAAGCTTTGATCTATATGTTGTCATCAATTACCAAAAAGGGGGAGATTGAAAGTGCAACTAATCCCCGGGTGGTTTTGGTAATTAATAACAACATATATATCATTGAACTAATATTTACTTGAGAATCATTTCAGAAAAGTTCGATGATATGGGTATGGAAATGTCTGAAGAAGTGGACCCCTCAAAATGCTAAGACAAGCATTGGCAAAAGCTCAAGACTCCATTTTGGTTTAGTGATCAAAGATCACATTGAGTCCATAGGAAAAGCCAATACTATTAAAAGGGGATGAGGTTGTGTTAATGATCTAGTTGCTCAAGTGCTTGGTGATCTAGCTCCCTCAACTATCAGCACTCTTCACTACTTAACACACTCATAAGTAATCTCGGACAAACCGATTCTGCAAACTCAGTCCCACCGAGATGAACCACTTCAGTTATTTCCCCAAACCCTAATTTCTCGGTCCATCCGATTCTGAGTTTCGGTCTCACCGAAAATGGACTGCCAACCTTCTGTAACCAATTGACATCATTTCGGAATATCCGAGTTGTTGTTTTCGGTCACACCGAGATGGCAAGCTCCAACCTTTGACTCACTTCGGACACACCGAGATGGTATTTTCGGTCCCACCGAAAATCCCAACGTTCACTATATTTGAACTTTCGGTCTGACCGAGTTTTCACTTCGGTCTCACCGAGATTGGTCAAATGTGTGTGTAACGGTTGGATTTTGTGTGGAGGCTATATATACCCCTCCACCCCCTCTTCATTCGTGGGGAGAGCCATCAGAAAGTACCACCACTTCTACCATACACTTTCTGAGAAGTGAACCACCTACCCTTGTGTTGAGATCAAGCCATTCCATTCCTACCATATGAAACTTGATTTCTAGCCTTCCCAAGTTGCTTTCCACTCAAACCTTTCTTCCACCACAGCCATATCAGTGAGGAGAGTTGAGTGTTGGGGAGATTATCTTTTGAAGCACAAGAGCAAGGAGTTCATCACCATCAACACCGTCTATTACCTTTTGGATGGTGGTGCCTCCTAGATTGGTTAGGTGTCGCTTGGGAGCCTCCGTCTTCGAGATGTGGAGTTGAACCAAGAAGTTTGTAAGGGCAAGGAGATCGCCTACTTCGTGAAGATCTACCCCGAGTAAGGCTAGTCCTCCGTGGGCGTAGGCCATGATGGAATAGACAAGGTTGCTTCTTCGTGGACCCTTCGTGGGTGGAGCCCTCCGTGGACTCGCGCAGCCGTTACCCTCCGTGGGTTGAAGTCTCCATCAACGTGGATGTACGATAGCACCACCTATCGGAACCACGACAAAAATCTTCATGTCACCAAACTGCGTTTGATCTTCTCCACCTCTCTTTTACATGTGCAATTTACTTTCCGCTGCTTATACTCTAGAATTGCATGTGTAGGGTGATACTTGAATTGATCTTAATTGTGAAACTGCCAAAAACATTGCATGATCTAAAGGCAGATTTTTTATATTGTCAAGTAGTCTAATCACCCCCCCTCTAGACCTACTTTCGATCCTACAACGTCAGAAGAGGAGACGAAGAGGCCGTGGAACATCGCCCATTTACGGCCATACTATACTTGAGCTGCGTGCTCCAATGTATCCTATGTATATATTATGAGTAATGAATAAACCGGCACCCTCGGTAAACCGGGGGCTTAGCCCTTTTTCCATATACAGATATCTTGTGAGGACAACCATACAAGTTTTTTATCAGAGATTATATTTCAATATATTGGTCGGTTTAGAAATTGCTTTTTTGCAGAGTACACAAGGGAGCAATAAAACTTTCTAGAGAACATGAGATCATATCCGGTTCGAAGAGAGGACGCTTCACGATTTGCCCACCGGTTCAGGAGGAACCATGGAGGCCCTCTGGGAAGAGATGGATAAACCACGTCCCATTGATTGGCTCAGTTTTTTACAATTCTATCGGCCCTCTGAAAAGAATGGTTCGCCCACGTTCAGTGATTGGCTAGGCCCCCTGGGAAGAGATGGATAAACCACGTCCCATTCATTGGCTCAGTTTTTTACAATTCTATCGGTCCTCTGAAAAGAATGGTTCGCCCACGTTCAGTGATTGGCTAGGCCCCCTGGGAAGAGATGGATAAACCACGTCCCATTGATTGGCTCAGTTTTTATTTGCGGTTCTATCGGCCCTCTGAAAAGAATGGTTTCGCCCACGTTCAGTGATTGGCTAGGCCCCCTGGGAAGAGATGGATAAAACACGTCCCATTGATTGGGTGAACCTTGCTTTGAGCCTGGCAGCTCTTAAAAAGCCTCGACTACAAGGTCTTATTTGCAAAATTTTCATCTTTTTGTATTTGTGTTTTATAACCCTTTAATCGGAGTGGAGCAGCTACAGAAGCTGACTACATATCTATAAAGTGGAAAGTCTGGGTCATGAATACCAGCATGAGTAACCCGGTGTTCATTAAAACCCGGATCATATATCAGGCAACAAGCTACAAATTTCTGAACAAAGTCTGGGAGAACAAGATGAACCGGAGTTTATCATCAAGATGAACCGGAGTTGTTCGGGTTTTTAATTGGATCCATGAAGGTCTTCATTAAGCGACTTTAAAGTCCTACCGGATTAAGAATATTGAGCGTATATAATCTCAGGTATAAAGTTATTTCTGGTATAAAGATATACTTATTTGACATTTTAAGAGAACCATTTAATCCGTCCAGTGGTAAACCACTAGGTCATATTTTCAGTATTATTTCTGCAGGAGCAGAGGATATGCAAGATAAACAATATCAGACAACATTTCAATCGGCAAATATTTCATATAAAGAAAGACAAAATATCCGGATTAAAGCAGATCAAGTTTTAGCTATCCTATTACAAGGCATAGCAAGCCCGACGGATTGGAAATATTGCTCGGCGAAATACAGGCTGTGATTACAGCAATAATTTTTAAGTCTTGCTCCTCCTTGCTGAGACGGCTGGCCATCACCTTGATCCGGAATATCTTCATCTTCTTGAAGCGGTTGGATGTCCGGTGCATGCCAGTCAATCTTCGCCAAAGCCCGGAAATACATCTCGTCGTTGATAAGCTCAGAAGGTTCAATATCAGGAGCGAAGGTATGAGGACGAACCGGCGGGATTAAGTTGACGGTGTCATAAACCGGCCGCTCCACCCGTTCGTTTTGCAAGTTATATCCAGGATGATACCTGGATAAATCGGACTCAGCTGCAAGCTTGCTGGCGAGGGGATGCATCTCCTTTGTCAAGGCGTAAAGATCTTTTTCAGTAAAAGTCGAGCCGTCGTCTTTAGTATTAGGAAAACCGGTTAAATCTTCCTCCGGATCAAGATCCGGGACCCAGGCCTTAGCCCTAGTAAGGGCCAGAAGAGCACCACCTCGGGTAGCAGATTTTTTGACTTCTTCAAGACGAACCGGCAAGACAGATAATTTCTTCAACGTGTCCTGGATAGTTGTAGGGGAAGGTTTACCGAAAGAAGTGGCACTGATGATCCTCTGAGCACCGGAATATAGTTGCTCGACCAAGGTGTAACACGCCTTAAGCTTCTTCCGTAGGTCATCCCCAAGATGGGAGACACGGCGCCCTGCATATAGATAGAATGGTAAAACCGGCATAGTTAGAAGATTAGAGGGATAAAACAGGAGTTTAGATTATACTTACCAAAGATTGCAGTTGTCATCATCTCAATCTGCTGCTTTAAACCGGTCAACTCTTCTGTAACCGGATTAAGCGCCCCTTCAGCATCTTGAATCCTTTTCTCCAGATCTTTCTTTTGAACCTCAAAAGTGGTCCGCTCTTCTTCAAAGTATTTCTTCAGATCTTCAGCAGTCTTTAAACTTACTTGAAGATCTTTCTTAGTCTTTGAAGCGGCAGATTCTGTCTCAGCAAGACGGCTCCGAAGTTCATTAATTTCATCAGCGTTCCGGTTTAACTCAGCCTGCAAGCACAATCAAAAGATAAGAAGCAAAAATCAGGCAAGTCTCAAGCATACAAACAAGTTATCTACTTGACACTTGGGGGCTAATGGCAGTTGAAGCAATAAACAACAGCAATTCAAAGTTACAAGTCTCAAGCACACAAACAAGTTGTCTACTTGACACTTGGGGGCTAATGGCAGTTGAAGCAGTAAACAACAGCAATTCAAAGTTACAAGTCTCAAGCACACAAACAAGTTGTCTACTTGACACTTGGGGGCTAATGGATGGTTGAAGTATCATCAGAAATTTTTACAAGTATCAAATACATAAACAAGTTATCTACTTGATACTTGGGGGCTAATGTAAAGATCAATTGTTCAAACTACAAAGTTCCGGTTCACCTTCAGCGTGCAGCTAAACCGGAACTTGGGGGCTGTTATGGGATAGAAGCATATCAAAAATACAAAGTCAGAAGGAAAGGATTACCTCATATTTCTCCCTCATTAAGTTAACCAAGCTTGCTTCATAGTCTCGGCTGCTGTGGAGCCGATTTAGATATCCAGAATAAATTTCTTGGGCGCTCATATCGGCAAGATTGGATACTTCAGTACTCCATTTGCCCTTTTCTTTATGTAACTTCTCCATTTTAGCCGTATGCTTGGCTAAAACGGTGGGCTCAGCCGGAGCAATGAAGGCAGCCCTAGTCACCACAACATCTGGAGAAACAGGTGCAATTGGGGGAGTCGCAGTGTGAGCCGGATTGGGAGACGCCGGATTAATCTGAGGAGAATTGATCCGGGCCGGACTTGGCGGATTACGGGCATCTTCAGCAGTAGGATTCTCAGGAACGGAGATATGATCTGTAGGCGCAGGGTCTTCAAGAGGAGCTATGGGCTCGCCCTCTGAAGGAATGATTGTTGCCGGATCATCGGCCGGATCATCTGCAGTGATCTCAGCAGGAGGCTTGTTTGCCTTGGGTTTCTTGCTAGGTTTTGGTTTGCTGGAAAGAGTATGCAAAATGAGTTAACATTATAAAACAAAAAGAAATCATAAACCGGAAGGGTTAAAAAGTTACCCTGGGACAGTTTTCAATGGAGGAAGCTGTGTGGCAGTCGATTCACCAGAAGAAGACAGTGGAGTTTCCTGATAATCAGGGTCAGACGGTTTGAGAGGTTTTCGGATAAGCCCGGCCTTGGGATGAAGGAGAGTCGGAGAAAGTATCACCTCAGCACGCCGTTTTCGAGTCGGAGTTAAAGAAATCCCGGATGATTCCACCGCCAGGCCACTATGGCGAGTGGTCCAGCGAAGAGCTTCGTGCTGTTGCTTCTTCAAAATAAAATTAGGATCCAACTGAGCATAAGGGTGAGAAAATTGGTATTTCCGAACGGTCCGGCGATTTTTCTGTGGAAGAGGTTCTGAATCAGAGGAAAGAAGGGTTACCTCAACTTCGGCCGGATTATCACCTTCAGCCAAATCCTGTGGAAAGGTTATCATTAGATACAGATATAAGTTCGAGAAAGAAAAATTCAAACCGGATTAATTCATACCTTGGAATCCGGATCATCCTCTTCAGCGGGAGAACTGGCGTCAACAGCTGCTTTTCTTTTTTTATTGGCAAAGGTTTTTCGGCGTGCTTGTTTTCCGGTTTTCTCTTGAGGCTTCCTCTTCCAGAAAGGATCATCAGACTATTCAAGAGAAAGAAAGACGATTGGAAAGTCGGTTTAAGGGAACGGGTTACAAATTCAGGGCAAAGTAAAACTTACCGCAGGCAGCTTATTCTTTTTATAATACGGAGCTAGCCCGACTTTGCTGCAGTCTGCTATAGAGGCATTGAGCATCTTTTTAGCCGACTCAATAACCTCCGATTCAGATAATTTGTCCTTAGTAAACCTTTGAGGATCGTCCGGTTTACCAGAATATTTGCACATCAGCTGTGATCGCCGGCTCAAGGGAAGGATGCTCAAGACAACCAGCATCGCAAAAAATCAGTTCCAATCAAGCCATTGGCTATGAAAGCTCTTAACCTGGAGAGCTGTGATGAAAACCGGGTCCGCTCGACAGAGCTGAGCCGTTGTGGTAGAGGATGATCCTCCGGAATACGGGTCACGATAACCCGGCAAAGGGTTCTCCCCTTCAGGAGAAGTGTCAACGCAATAAAACCATGACTTGTTCCAATCCTTTGGATGCGTGTGTAAAGCGGCGTGAGGAAAAACAACGTCTCTCCTCTTCTGGATGGTAACACCTCCGAGCTCTTGATGCGGTCCACTGGTGAACTCTGTGCGCCGGTTCAGGTGAAAGAAGACCCGAAACAGATCGACAGACGGTTCTTCTTATAGATATACCTCCGAAAACACTTGGAAGTCACAGATATTTGAAACAGAGTTGGGTCCAATGTCCTGAAGGTGGAGTTGGAAGGTAGCAAGAACATCCCGGAAAAACTTTGAACCGGGGGGAGAGAAGCCTCGAGATATGTTATCAAAGAACACAATGACCTCCCCGGACCTGGGAGTAGGAGGACATTCATTCCCCAGGGCCCGCCACTTCAAAACAGACTGAGGGCCTAACGTACCAATTTTAGAAATTTTGACCAAGTCTTCCTCAGTAATGATAGAAGGGACCCAATCACAGGAGACATACTGCTTGGCCATTGCAATGGAAGGACAAGTACTGGAAAAGATAAAGTGCAGAAAACGGATTATGCGGGAACAACAATATAAACCGGAAATCTATAAAAGTTACGCAACGGTTTGAACTGAGGACTAATGGCATGGTTAACCCGGCAATAACAGCGAGCTACGTCATTTCCGGTTCACGACAGTAAAAGAGGAACAACTAAACCGTCGCGTTCAATTTCAAAAGTTTTGCAAGAACAGGGCATAACAGTTTAAACCGGAGTATATCTAATGGATCTACAAAGGAGAAGAAACAGTTTCCTTGTAAACAGCTAAAGTGGAACAGATCTGGACGTGCAAGGAAAAGAAAAATAAAGTACAAGAAAATACAAGAAGAAACGCCAGGGATCTTACGCGGAGCAGATGAATCTATAGGATTAAGTATAGGTGGCATGATCTAAAGCTAATACTAGTGGAAGATCTGTTAACTGGGTCTAAAGGTCACAAATTTTCTACGAGGAAAGTATCTACGAGGAACAAGACGAAGCTTTCATAGAAAACTCTAATGGCGGAAGAACAAGGGAAGAACCCTAGAAGATACAGATCGGTAATGAGGAAGAAAGGACGTACCTGAGCAACGGAGGACAAGCGGCGGAGTTTCTCTGGTCGAAACAGGTTGATGCAGCGGCCAGGGAGGTCTTGACTCGGCGAGGTGACGGCGGCGCTCCAAGCTTGGGCGTCAATGGAGTCTGGAAAGCTCGAGCGACGAACGAAGGAAGAAGAAGCGAGAAGAAGGAAGAATGAAGGGGGACGGCGGTATTTATAAGCGAAAGGACAGATGCGAAGCGACAAGTGCGGGATTCGAGGGGGCAAAGATCGGATAAAGATCCTTTTGACGCCTCGATTTTCGGATCACCATTAAACAAAGCTACGGTACAGCTCACAGCGTTAAATGCGGAGATTACGTCACGGTCAGATCTAGTGAGTCTCGAAGATGACGTCAGAGCCGGTTTACAAGAGTGTGAAGAGAGAAGAAAATTATACAAGACAAGGAAGACTGATATGAACAAGTTCAAATCATTCTGGGGCCTAATGTCAGGGATATGACTAGCAGGTATAAACCGGTTAGTGTAAACCGGCTTAGTTATATTATACTTGGTTGTAATGTTTAGTAAAAGGTTACGGCCCATAAGGTCGTAGGGCCCATGAGTAGAAGTAAGGTTTGTAAACCGCCCAGCGATGTAACTTGAGAGATAAGAAAGAAAAGACAAAGACCGAGGCAGACACAAGTATGAGCCGGCCTCGGGACTCTGTAAACCGGACCAGGTCTCACCTCTATATAAAGGGACGACCCGGCGATGGTTCAGGGACAAGCAACAATCAACCCAACGAGACACAGGCAAGCGAATCCGCTCCCTGTAATCCGACGCCCAAGCAATACCAAACCAACTAGACGTAGGCTTTTACCTTCATCGAAGGGGCCGAACTAGTATAAACCCTCTGTGTCCTTTTGTGTGCTATGAACCCCTTCAAGCTAACCCGTGCGATGGTTCCATCATCAAGTCCGCTAAACCGGACATCTGCCGTTCTATTTCCACGACAATGACTGTGTACAATATCTGACATGCATACAAAAAATATATATTGTGATTATGTAAGGAGAGCATGCAGAATCTAGAGTGATGGTAACAACAAGTGGATAGATCCAAAAATAATGATAGCAGGCTCATGATAGCTTAAA
Organism: Secale cereale; assembly: GCA_902687465.1. Taxonomy (NCBI): domain Eukaryota; kingdom Viridiplantae; phylum Streptophyta; class Magnoliopsida; order Poales; family Poaceae; genus Secale; species Secale cereale. Next base: position 196,915,716 of record LR738709.1, read on the forward strand.
TTTAATAAAAAAATACATGATGATTGCTTTACAGTTTGTTTCCCTCCCAAGATGAACAGCCAGATAATAGACATAGATACTATTCATTGCTGCCTCGATATGTGCCCCACAACACAAGCATTTTAAAACTGAAGTTTGAACATTAATTTGGACCTGAGTTGGAGTCTAAGAGGTGAACATGATGATAAAGTAGCAGGTAATATTAAGCAATGCATAACATAAGCAGAAACAAAAGAGCGTGACCTCTCTTGCGGACCCGTGCACTCCTTGGGTTAATCTAATGAGTCGATGATGGTGATGGAGTTGCGGTGGGTGCCGGCAGGAGGGAAAGACGGTCAGGAGTCGTGATGTATGGTATGGTGGATGCTTCTGTCCATGGAGCAACTCAGGTGAGGTGGACAAATGTCATGGCCACTTGAATGCTATTGGATTACGAAGGAGTGTTTGATTTCACTGGAAAAGCAAAGGTATTGTAAAAAAGAGGTTGGAGTGGATGTTAGATTTCCTTTGAAATGTAGTACAGAAGATTCCATCGGAAAAATTCCTATGGGATTCAATCCTATAAATCAAAGGACAAACGGGGAAAAATTCCAAAGGATTTCAATCCTTAAAAAATCCTATAGAATTCCTTTGAATCAAAGGAGCCCTTAGAATGTTATTCTACCACTGATGCACTTAGTCTTGTTTTCATGCATAGTATTTTGAAAAGTACGTCCAGGAGGATGGTTTGCTCCATTCTTTTCAACGAAATGCATGAATAATTGAATAGTAGAGTGCAATAGGAAAATTTCCTATTGCTATGTTTTTTCTTCACTTTTTCCTTTGAACCAAAATAGCCCTAGTGGATCGGCATGAATATAGTGTAATAAAGATGCGACAAGTGTACAACCTCTTTGGCGAAGCCATGTTGACCTCAACATCATTTGGTTGGTCGCTGAAGAAGTTGTGGCAGAGATCGCTGTCGGTGGTGTGGAGGAAGATCTGAGGTGTCTGTAGATGGCGTCCAGGGTACTGCTCTATTGTGATGGATGGTTCCGTCGTTGGAGAAGCTCCTGTGAGACGTAAGACGTCGAGGCTGAAGCAGTACAAGACATACATTGTTAATCTCAAGTGGGATTCTAATAGCATCTCCAATAGATGATGTAAAATACATTATCAAAAAGTGATAGATGTAAAATTTACATCACCAAAAAACACCTGACTACAATAGATGAGGTAAAAACTGTTGACTCTGAACTTAATGGTCGAAACTGAAATTTACTATGGTATCTGAATGTTACTGTCGAAGCTGAACGCACTGGTAGCAGAGAGGCACTTCAAATGTAGTTTAGGACGCTAGAGCACTACTAGTGGAGAACCAGTGAATTAAATCAGCAGGAGATCGACATGGAATATAGTAGCAGATAACAGCCGGAGTAGTTGCGCCTGGAGAAGCAGCGCTAACTAGAGCCAGAGCAGCAACTCCTGTAGCTACATCAACCCGTGTACCAGCATCAGCAGCGCGAGCGAGAGCAAGAGCAGAGTAGCAACACGAGCGAGGGGAAGAGGAGAGCAGCAGCAGCAGCAGTGCGAGCCAGAACAACAGGAGCAGCGCAAGCTAGCGAGAGACAGAGTAGCAGTAGCAGCGCGAGCGAGCGAGAGCCGGAGCATCAGCAGCAGCACGAGCGAGCGAGAGAGAGCCAAAGCAGCAGCAGATTCAGCTGGTATGGACGTTGCCGCCGAGGGAGCCTCGCACTAGGGGAGAGCAGTCGTGGAGATGTTGTCGATGGCGCCAACTTCGAGGTAGCCGCACCATGGGGGCGTAGGGAGGTCGAGTTAAGGAGAAGGTGTGATGCAATGAGTGTACAACCTCTTTGGTGGCGCCGAGTAGGCGTCGTCTTCGTCCGAGGAGTCGGTGAGGATGTTGCGGTTCCGGTGGAGTGGGTTAAGGCGGCGCTATGGGAATGGATCAGTCGCGATAGACGAGGCGATCGTCGGAGCAACTCCTTGGTGGAGGAGGATGGGGCGGCAGAACCGGCAGGATGACGAGATCGACGACGGATCCTCATCCGGAGAGGTGGATGAGTGACGTTGAGTTGTTGCGGTGGACGACATCGTCGGGGAAGAGGCTCCGGTTGGGCGGCGGTGGGGTGGCGAACGACGGAGTGTGGGGTTTCGCGGCTGGAGCAAAGAGGTTATGGCGTCCTGGATTTTTGAATGGCGAAAAGGAGGTGACGGGAGGGGGGAACCATGACTTAGGGACGCGCTTGTGCAAAATGTAGGGTGTATTAGAAAAGTACCCCCACCAACTTTAACTAGTTGTCCTTTCGGCTCAGGGTTAGAACAGGGATTTCACATGTTGGGATTTGGCAGCAGGAAGGAGTTTTCGCCCGCGTTGTTATTTCGGGATAGCAAGGCGCGGGGAGCGAGTTTACGCAGAGTACCAAATCCAATCGCAATTCCCTCAATGAGAAAAACAAAAAAAATCACACCACACAAAGAGATAGTCTTGTCCCGTTTCTTTGTATGGATTATTACAAATGTTATTCAAAACTTTGAATCCATGTTATGTCCAATTAATTTTTTTGCTGGCTGTATAATGCATGTAACCTAATCATACGAACATTTTAGTGCATTCCAAATGTCTATACTACCGCTGCAATTCAAACTAAATTTTTATTCATTTTTTATTTGAATAAGAATCTATAGTCATGATTATCGCTAAGTTAAACAACATTCGTATATTATCTTAACAACACACCACATGATTGCTATAGAGATAGACATGAACTATGTGCACTATATGAACTCGAATTCAAATATTTGAATACACAATATGTCGATTCCAAATAATAGCACATTTGATGTACTAACTAGATCTTCATAATCTAAACCATGTTTCATACGTACACTGTGTTTATCACACAAAGTATAGTACCCTGCCCCCTACATTACGACAAGTATTTAGCCCTGAGCTGCAAAAGCCACACATTATCATAAATTCAAAAAAATGTTTATGTAGTATAACATGCTCATAACCACACCATGCGTATCACCATTATATTCATGCATGCGTGGGTTAAAACACTATGATATCTTATTCAAATTAAGTATTCAAATCCTCCCTCAGCATCCTCTACGTTGTGCATGTTCTTTATTTTTATTAGTTCGTTCTCCCATGGTGTGTGCAGGTCTCGTCACCCATTTCTTTTCGGCACACACACCGATTGTTATACCTCTCTAGCCAGGTATGGGTACCACAAACACATGTTTTCCCTCTTCTCTTCTTAGCATCCATGCCTCCATGTGTCTGATATGGTCCCACACAAATGCACACTCTCGCCCCTCTTTTCATCGATCTCGCACTCGCACACTCCTTCCCCTCTCGACATAGTAGGTCTCTCACACCGGCCACCTTCTAGCCGCATACCTATCTCAGTGTCCACCTCCCCGGGCCTTGTTTGCCTCGAACACATTCATGTATACCGATTGATCTCCCTACATACAGCTAGGTCGACTATAACTCTTTTTCCCCACGCATCGGCCAATGTACCTCACTACTCACTAGTTATGTCTCTCACTTTCTCTAACACACATCGATTGATTTGCCTATCTAGCTAGGTCTGCTTATCACACACACATCGTCCAACCTCGTCATCCATGCATGCCTCCCGACCCAACTCTCACACGCACGTGCACACACAGAGACACATCCCCTCCCTTACTGTTATTACAGGCGTCCCCTCAGTTTGTCTAGTAGGCTTGTCCCACCGTCTTCGAGAAGAAACTCCACCACCAACTCTCCGGCAGTTGCTCTATCTCTCTCCCAACCCTGTTCCTTTCCTACATATATGCATGGATGTCGATCGATCTCCCTCAATACATAGCCGGGTCTCTCTCCTTATCCGCACATATACCAGTCGATCTACATCTATATAGTCAGGTCTCTGCCCCCACCCTTATCGCTCTCTCACACACACACCGACTGTCGAACATTGTAGGTAGGTATCCATGCCACACAAACAAACTGCAGCTCTTCCCTCTAACGTTCCAGTAGGCCAGCTGCCCTATATCTTTGACGTGGGCACACACAATCTCGCTGGCTTTCTTTGTCATTAATGCACCCATACACTTCATCCATCTCTTCAATTCTATTGATATCTCATGGCGGTGATCCCTCCACTCTCTTCTCGTGGATCGCTGCCTCTAGATATGATATATCCATGCCTTTGTTTCACACACATTGCATATGTTACATTTGTTGTTTGAGATATCATTGACACATATTCCGTGCCTATCTCAAATGCACGAACCCATACACCATCTCTCTCACACACACACACGTAGGCGGGGTACATACACGAAGAGGAGAGGTGCCCATACGATGCACGTACTCGCGTCTCGTTCCCAGCAACACACGCGCGGGTACACACGGTGGAGCTAATTTCTGTATGAAAAGGCAGCCTACGTGCTAATTTGACTCGTGTGACGTTTGTTTACTTGAAGAAGGGTCGTGTACCACACGTGCACGATCGACTTGACGTGTTGGTGTGTTATTTTTAAATAAAGTTACATTGCTCGGTGGCACGAAAACAATATAAAACGATTATTATGAAGAAAAAGGTAATTTGCTGCACAATATTCAATGGAGCTTGCCTGCTCGGGTTGGTCTGTATTCACACTCTCTCACACAAGATGGTGGTGGCCTCCCTCTCTCACACTGCTGGTCACAGAATCCAGCCCGATCCCGTCCGGCGGCGGAAAGTGAGGACGTGCATCGTTGCTCCATTCGATGGTGTCGAGGCAGCATGTCCCGAACTGCGGTACCGGTCGTTCTCTCTGACCAAGCTCTGGCAAGGTAGGGCAGATCCCGCCCGCCGGCGCCCTCGTAGTTACATCCATACTACCCCCAGGTACATCTTCCACCCCTCCGACCTTGCTCCACAGCCCTTCTTGGCATCTTCCCACGTTGGTGCATGTGGAAAATCCTGCATGTGGATCTTCCCTAGTTCTTTCCCCAAATCCTGGCTCAGCCGGCCTACTTTCCATGTTGCAATCTCGTCCTCACACCCTTTTTAGATAAACAACCGTGCTCCTATATATCTTCCCTTAGGAAAAGGAATATGCTTCTTTTTTGTCGGGCTATGTGTCTTCAAATGTTATTGGCCAGTAATTGTTTCCTTTCTACCTGTCTTGCAAACAGGGCTATCCATTTCACCTTGTTGCTATTGCGGTCTTTTGGTGAACTACACAAATCATTTTTTATTAAGAGTGTTTTGTGCAGTTTTGCTGAAATGTCACACGAGCAACGTTTCTATATTTCAGCGGGACTGCATAAAGGGAGATCGGTTTTGCTCTAACCTCCTCATCCAACTCCAAGGCTAATCTTCTCCAACTATTTGCTTAATATTCTCGAACTAGTTAGTCTTAACAAAGACTGCAAAGGTTACCGGCTTCTATGTGTGTGTTTATTGTTTCATCAACAGTCCTATATTATTGTAATCACACTTACAAAATATATTTGGAACAGGGACGGTCATCGCTATTTTAGTGGATCTGCACAAAATGATTGGAATTTTCCATGCTTCTGACTTCTACTTTTTACCCAACATGTCTTATTGATTTAGACAGAGCGGAAGGAAAGTTGCTGCCAATGAAAGCATGGATCAATTTTTTCATTTATAACAACTTCTCACAACTTTGTCTTCAGTTGTGATGTAAATATTAGCTCTGATATGCTAATCATTGAGATGCATTAGCAGGAAGTTATTTTTTTTTGCAAAAGAGCATGGATGTTAGTTTTCGTATTTGATTGATGTTGTAACGAGACAACCTTCCAGCTGGCAAGACTCGTGAAACAAAAGCTGAAAGCTTGAAAGCATTGTACAATTTCATGTTGCTGGAAAATTATGTGTATGTCAATTATGTAAACACTAGCAAGATGCCCATGCATAGCACGGAACATCAATATGCCTTTATATGAGTAGTTTATCATGTGGGAGATAAGGATGAATGAGGGAAGGCCTTATATGATGGGCTAGGTGTCGCACAGAGGCCAAGAAATATTAGAGCATGGTTGATCGATGTCATCATTACATGTTCGATGTTTTTTGAATAATTGTACCGCTTCATTGGGTTGTAGTTTGATGCACTTCTCCGGAATAAATGGTATTTTATCACAGATTAAATTAAAATAAGAGTGAAGACGCTCCACCATGGGGTTCCTAGTACCTTGATACTACTACTATAGGAATAAGTTGTACTACTACTCGCACTACAAAAACCTTGCGCTTGGCTCTTCGCCTCTTCGGGAAGTGGAAGAATGATGGTACTATAGTGTATGCCTTGTGGCACCCCTTCTCAAAGAAACCGGAACGCCCCGTATTCCAGCCTAGAGACCGAGAAGAAGTCTTCTGGAATACGGCACTGCTTAGCATAGAACAAACCAACTTTATTTTATTACACGAATACGAATACAAGGTCCCTGACATTAAAATGAATAACATCGGCATGGCGACACTACGCCAATCACAGTTTCTCTATGCAAGCAACATAACAACTCAAGGCAGCGGGACCTCTACGGGCAGCGGAACAACGAACGGCGATGATGGACTCCAATCCACAGGGACTCTTGCTGGAACGTTTATCCTAGCTCACAAACACGCGAACAACCCAAACAAACAAGCAATCCAGGCATATCCTGCAAACTGGCATGACACGCTAGGTCAGTACATTGAATGTAATTGCAAGCTCACAATAAACCAAAAGCAGTCAAGACAAACAGCAGCATGGCATTAGCATGTTAATTTAATTCAGGAACATGATACTAACAGAACAACATGGCATGCACAACTGATCATGATACAACTGGAATGACATAGCATGACATATGGGCATGATGATGCTACATGCAACATGATGATACTAACATGCACCAACTTACTTTGCTCGGGTTACCTCGTAACCATCAAAATATTCAACAACTTGGTATCCTCGATACCACGGTGATCATTCCGGTGATCACAACCAACTTATCTCATTATCGAACCGGGGTTGTTATTAAGCAAGTTATTATTATTATTATTATTATTATTATTATTATTGTTGATTCACGGTGTGACCGACACGAACTGGGCCCTTATCCGAAGGCACGGTTACCGATAGATTAAGACACACCCACTCTGGAGAGGTAGCACACTGTACACACATCACAGAACCCATGGCCTCGCACTCCCATTCGGGTGGACCAATGGCGTTCTGACAAAACCGATATACTGTCATGACACTCTCCCGGCAACTCCGACTCATTCCCCACTAGGCTAGTCCTAGGTGGCCCCGTGTCTACCAAAGACACAACGACCACTATCATGGCCAAACGGTCCCAAACGGGGACCCAAGCTCAAAACAACAACAACAACGAGCACACAAGGTTATGTTCGCCTACCTGATCGGTGTAGAGCGTGTCCATAACCTTCCCTCGTTGGAGGTACCAGCGAGAGGCATGACAATAGACCCAGGTAGGGCCTTTCCTTAAAAGGAAAGTGTGGCTGCACTGGTCAGCTCAATTTGGTGGCACCATGACTCAGCCAACAGTTGTTCAAGTTCATTATTATCCGGTTAAACTTGAATGCAATAAGCTGAGTCATAATAAAATAACATGATGCAACTACAATATATGAGCATGATATCAACATAAGCATGGATGTGCAAGATAATTATCGAGCATAACCAATATGAAGTATTTAACCAAATGAATATGGCATAATGACGAGCATGAATATCACAGGTATACCGCTACTCATGGCATACATGACTACTAGCATCATAAATAAATACCATGCAAGAGCATACTAGCATCAACAATAAATACCAGGCAAGAACATAGCAAGAACAGTACCAAGTAAGCATGTAACTAGCTAGTTGCAACGGAACATGCATATCACGGTACAACAAGCATGCATCAAGACTACTGCTAGCAGGTACTTATACTACCAAGCATAACATGTGAAGATGATAATAACAAGTAGAACAAGATAACAACAAGTATCAGATCATAGCATGACAGTGAACATGAAACCACGGGCATGACCGAAATAACGACAGTAGTAGCAAACAAGCATACATACAACATCAAACTTTTATTAAATATTCAAGTGGAAACCATGGCTACTGCATGACTATCATGCAAGTGGTTATTGTGGCTTGCCTGGGGTGGAAGAAATCACCTGGAGGAAGTGCGGTGAAGCCGCAGAAAGAATCGCCGGAAACAGTTCTCTCTCGCAGGGGGCTGTTTACAGCAAGGGCAAAATAGTCATTTTCAGAATGTTAACACATGGTGAAAATGATTCCAACAAAACGGGCTCGACGAGATGAAGAAGTGGGCTTTGGATACACCTGATTTGGAGTTGTGGTTAAAAAGATATGAAGGGTTGAAGTTCAGGGACTTTTCTGAAAAATATCATCACAATCAAGTCCCTGACTGGATAAGGCAGAAGCGCAAAGTTAGAAATACACTTTCTGTTTAAGAAAACACATCCTGGACTGAAACAGAGGGGAAATATGGTTACCCCACGCGAAAACGTACTTCTAGAAGTACGCTTCCACTTAACCAGCGTGGCAGTGGGGGCCCGGTCTCCTGGGTCACATACAGGTGGGTACCGTGTCTTATCCAAATCAACAGTGGCGGGGCCTGGCTAGGAGACGCTGACAGGAGGGTCCCGCGGGTGTTGACTCCCTCCTCCTCGTCCTTTCTTCCTCCTCCCGACGGAAGCAGGGGATGCCGCTGCCAGGCGCGTGCGCCAGCGCTCGGCCCGGCGCCACCGGCCACCTCCGGCGACGCTCCAGCCACCGGAGAGCTCAGGGCGACGAGGCGCATCCGACCCGCTGGTACACGGAGCTCGGGGAGGGCTCAACACGAGGGGGATATGGATGCCGACGGGCGGTGGTTCGGGTGGTGTTGGGCTACGGGGCTGCTATGGCTCCGGAGGGGAAATGAGGAGGTGGGGAGGATCAGAAGGTCGAGGGGACTCTTCTGATGAAGGAAGGAGGGGGAGGGGACGCTAGGGTCGCACCAATTTAGGTGAAGCCGACCCGCGGCCATGGCTGCGAGCGAGGAGCAGGAGAGCTCCTAGGGCTCGGCTGACTGATTGGGGAGGGAGCTGGGAGTGAGGGGAGGCCGATGGTGAGGTTGAAGTCCCTACACATGCGCATAATATTTTGAGGCTGATTATTTACATGAGAGAAATGGTTTGTCTGTCTTCCTCAAGCTTGTCACATCCTGACTCTATTTCGGATGATAACATATTTCAAGCATCATGCCTTGTTGAGTCAAAATTTTGTATATGGTCCATACCTTTGCCAGAAAATATACCGTTGATCTCGTACCTGACTTGTCTTACTGCTGACTTGACTATTACTGCTGTGCGTATTCTGTACTGATGAAGACTTGAGTTATTAGTACTGTTGTGAGGAGTGCTCACTGATGCAAAATTGATTATCCGTCTCAAAATCAGATATTTCCCCATTTCACTACTGTCGGATGAAAATTCCATTTTGTTTAGGTGATTCTCCAATTATTTGAACTCCTTATTACTTCTCCGAGTCCGGTGTCAGTTCATGAGCCATTCTTTATAGGGGAAAATAACGTAACATCGGGGCCCAAAAAAAGAAGCGAAAGAAAACTCAACTAAACAAAAGCACACAACAACAATTGATTCACACACAATCAATGTCACATATTACTGTTAGTCCCACAATTAGCATGCCTATTTAAGCACACAAAATCTCGCGGGTTCTTCGGTTCTACGATCTAGCATGCCGTGATGATGTGCACGAGGACGAATAAATGTGTGGAAGGATTGGTGTAAACAACGCTACACCAAGTGCTAGCTTAGCTAGGTAGCCACCTGGACTAGCTCAGAGGCGAGGACGTACTTGGTAACCATGTAGCAGGACACGAATGTCGCAACTACATTATTATCAAGAGGTCGGAAAATATCCATACCCGTCCAAGAAATAAAGGTAGCGGGAAAAAACTGAGTCTGTTGGCATGGCCCTTTCTTGATGACTAAGACAATTAAGGGTTGCCAACACGACAAGAAAAAGGACAATATGGGGTAGAAGCATGTCTACCACCGAAACAGAAATGGGGCTGAAGGAAGGAAGTCGGCGCGATACCTGAGCACCATTTTTGCAAACCGTGTCAGGATCACTTAGCATCACTCTGCTAGGATAGAAGTGATGCCAAACACCGAAGAATGAGCAAGAAGATAAAACTAGAGGAATGCAAAGGCTGAGCTGCAGTGGATCCGAACCGATGCCATCTAGACTCACCAAATAAATCGTTAGTATCAAAATAATAAGGCTATATGCATGCTATGAAACAAACAAATGAAGCAACCAAATGCAACAAACCAAATGCAGCAAGTAAGGGCAACAACTAGACCCTATACTACCGTTTTCTAACGTTCCAGCGGACTAGCACCTCCTCTGATACCAAGCCTATGGCACCCCGGCTCAAAGAAACCGGAACGCCCCGTATTCCAGCCCAGAGATCGAGGAGAAGTCTTCTTGAATATGGCACTGCTTAGTATAGAACAAACCAACTTTCTTTTATTACACGAATACGAATAGAAGGTCTCTGATATTACAATGAATAACATCGGCACGACGACACTACGACAACCACAGTTTCTCTATGCAAGCAGCATAACAAGTCGAGGCAACGGAACCTCTACTGGCAGCGGAACAAAGAACGGCGATGATGGACTCCAATCAGCAGGGACTCTGGCTGGAATGTTTAACCTAGCTCGCGAACACGGGAACAGCCCAAACAAAAAAGCAATCCAGGCATGACCCGCAAATTGGAATGACATGCCAGGTCAGTACATTGAATGTACTTGCAAGCTCACAATAAACCAAAAGTAGTCAAGACAAACAACAACAAGGCATTAGCATGTTAGCTTAATTCAGGAACATGATACTAACAGAACAACATGGCATGCACAACTGATCAAGATACAACTGGAACGACATAGCATGACATCCGAGCATGATGATGCTACATGCAACATGATGATACTAACATGCACCAACTTACTCTTCTCGGGTTACCTCCTAACCATCACAAATATTCAACAACTCGGTATCCTTGATACCACAGTGATCATTCCGGTGATCACAACCAACTTATCTCATTATCGAACCTGGGTTGTTATTAAGCAAGTTATTTTTATTATTATTGTTGACTCATGGTGTGACCGACACGAACTGGGCCATTATCCGCGGGCATGGCTATCGATATATTAAGACACACACACTCTGCAGAGGTAGCACACTATACACACACGACAGAACCCATGGCCTCGCACCCCCATACGGGTGGACCAACGTCGTTCTGACAAAACCGATCTACTGTCATGACACTCTCCCGGCCACTCCGACTCACTCCCCACTGGGCTAGTCCTGGGTGGCCCCGTGTCTACCAAAGACACAACGACCACCGTCGTGTCCAAACGGTCCCAAATGGGGACCCGAGCTCAAAAGAACAACAACAATGGGCACACAAGGATATGTTCGCCTACCTGATCGGGGTAGAACGTGTCCATAACCTTCCCTCGTTGGAGGTACCGGCGAGAGGCATGACAATAGACCCAGTTAGGGCCTTCCCATAAAAGGCAAGTGTGGTTGCACTGGTCAGCTTGATTTGGTGGCACCATGACTCAGCCAACATTTGTTCAAGTTCATTATTATCCGGTTAAACTTGAATGCAATAAGATGAGTCATAATAAAATAACATGATGCAACTACAATATATGAGCATGATATCAACATAAGCATGGATGTGCAACATAATCATCGAGCATAACCAATATGAAGTATTTAACGAAATGAACATGGCATAATGATGAGCATGAATATCACAAGTATAACGCTACTCATGGCATACATGACTACTAGCATCATAAATAAATACCATGCAAGATCATACTAGCATCAACAATAAATACCAGACAAGAACATAGCAAGAACAATACCAAGTAAGCATGTAACTAGCTAGTTGCAATGGAACATAAATATTACGGTACAACAAGCATGCTTCAAGATTACTGCTAGCAGGTACTTATACTACCAAGCATAACATGTGAGCATGATAATAACAAGTAGTACAAGATAACAACAAGTATCAGATCAGAGCATGACAGCGAACATGAAACCACGGGCATAACCGCAACAACGACAGCAGTAGCAAACAAGCAGACATACAGCAACAAACTTTTATTAAATATTCAAGTGGAAACCATGTTTACTGCATGACTATCTTGCAAGTGGTTATTGTGGCTTGCCTGGGGTGGAAGAAATCACCGGGAGGAAGTGCGGTGAAGCCGGGGAAAGAATCGCTGGAAACAGTTCTCTCTCGGAGGGGGCTGTTCACGGGAAGGGCAAAATAGTCATTTTCAGAATGTTAACACATGGTGAAAATGGCTCCAACAGAACGGGCTCGACAAGATGAAGAACTGGGCTTTGGATTCACCTGATTTGGAGTTGTGGTTAAAAAGATATGAAGGGTTGAAGTTCAGGGACTTTTCGGCAAAAATATCATCACAAACAAGCCCCTGAGTGGATAAGGCAGAAGCGCAAAGTTAGAAATACGCTTTCTGTTTAAGAAAACACATTATAGGCTTAAACAGAGGGGAAATACGCTTACCCCACGCAAAAACATACTTCTGGAAGTACGCTTCCACTTAACCAGCGTGGCAGTGGGGGCCCGGTCTCCTGGGTCACTTACAGGTGGGTCCCGCGTCTTATCCAAGTCAACAGTGGCGGGGCCTGGCTAGGAGACGCTGACAGGAGGGTCTCGCGGGCGTTGATTCCCTCCTCCTCGTCCTTTCTTCCTCCTCCCGATGGAAGCAGGGGAGGCCGCGGACAGGCGCGCGCACCGGCGCTCGTCCCGGCGCAACCGGCCACCTCCGGCGATGCTCCGGCCACCGGAGAGCTCGGGGCGACGAGGCGCAACCGACACGCTACGACACGGAGCTCAGGGAGGGCTCGACACGAGGGGGCGTGGATGCTGGCGGGCGGTGGTTCCGGTGGTGTTGGGCTACGGGGCTGCGATGGCTCCGGAGGGGAAATGAGGAGGTGGGGACGATTATAAGGTCGAGGGGACTCTTCTGATGAAGGAAGGAGGGGGAGGGGACGCCGGGGTCACACCAATTTAGGCGAAACCGACCCGAGGCCATGGCGGGAAGGGAGGAGCAGGAGAGCTCCTGGGGCTCGGCTGACTGATTGGGGAGGGAGCTGGGAGTGAGGGGAGGCCGATGGTAAGGTCGAACGGCTCAGGGAGGCCTATATATAGGAGGGGAGGGATGGCCGAGGGGTGTGCTGCCGTGCATGTCCGGCCGACGCTCTGGCGTGCACTGAGCTCGCGAGAGAGGGCGGGAACACGACGAGGGAGGGGTGCGGACGAGCCACAGTGCCGTACTGTGTAGGAGGGGCCGAGCGCACAAGAGGGAAACGGCCGAACGCCGCTGAAGCTCGGTCGGCCACGGTGCTTGCATAGGCGTGCGGCGACGAGCATCGACGGGGAAGGGGACGGAGAGGGCAAGGTGTCAGGGCGATGCAGACGATCACGAGGAGGCTACTGGAAACGGTGGGAGGTCGAGACGAGGAGGGAACGGACGAGCATAGTGCCGGGGTCGAGCCAGAGCATGTTTGTTGCATGCCAGGGCAGTGGTCACCACGCGCACTCGTGCACACAGTGCATCACTGTTTGCCAAACGTTGTCTAGTGGTAAGATCATCCAAGATAGGTTTACCCTGCGGTGGTAACTTGGTGAAAGGTGATATGGTTAAATAGAAATCTACCTCTTAAGTTTACTGCAGTAAACTTGATCATGAAATAGTGATCAACTAAGGTAGGATTAGAGGCATAAGAGTTGTCTGGGGTGATTAGCTAAGGAAGAACTACCATACTAGGGGGTTTGGCAGGAAATGGACCAAGATTTAATATGGTTGCTTTGCAACTGCCAAATCTGGTCCACAAATAATATTATGAAGTAGCACTCAGTTGGTGTAACCAGTTGAGCTGAATTTTGGTGCAGAGGGGTTATTTGACCATATGGAGCTGCTGTAAAAAGATCATGCCATTTGGAGTTACCAACGTGGCACTTCCTTCATAATGTCCCATTCTAGCCAGTAACTTAAAAAATTTACTGAGGGTAAATGGGTAAGTGGATGGAGCCAAAACTTGGTGGAGGGGGTAGATGTAAATGTAATAATCTCCTGGTAAATTGCCAGCTTAGATGGAGCAAGGTAAAATAGCATTGCTTCACAAAGTGAAAATTTTATCAGGAAACAAGATTTGGATCTAAGCTCACATAGATGATCTCCATGAGCTCTAATTTTGCAGCGACTCATGATTTGGTCAAATGAAGGATGTGACCAAGTTTCATCGCATTTTGACATGCCTAGAATATACTTCCTTCACAAAGTTCCTTTCTGGATAGAAACTTTGGAAAATCATTGAAAAATATTCACTAGGAAAATGAGTGTGAAAATTGGCAAATGTCAATGATATAGACATGAAAAGATGTTCAAGGAGTTTGGAGTCAATTGGGAAAAGATAAATAGCACTTGCTTCACAAGGTGCCAGTTAGGGCGGAATAGGAAAAGGAATATTTGAGAATTATTATTGAACCTGGCTATGAAAAGTTTTGTCATATTTGATGAATATATGACCCGAAGAATTTATTTGGGAATTTTTGGAGTGACATAAATATAGGTTGTTTCACAACCTAGGGCAGATAGGGTTATTACTTTAATAGGAAAAGGAATATTCCCTAGAAAAAGAAATTAGGGTTTGGTCAGGTAGTGGAGTGACATGATCTTGGCAAGGTTTTGAGAATGGTGAGCCACTTGGGAGGGAAAAAGAGTATGATTTCCCAGGTGACAATGCCACAGAACCACTCCAAAACGAAAAACAGAGCAAAAACTAATAAGCCAAAAAGAAAAAAGAGAATGGCCAAAACCAGGCTGTGACATGCTTCTGGCAATCTGACACCGAATGAACAACTACACGCCCAACAACTGGGCGAGGGACATGTCGCATTAGTCAAAGGGGTACCTAGAAATCATATAGATGAGATATAATTTGGTCTCATTCGCCTGGAAAACAAGAACAGATACAACCCACATCAGCACACATGCATTTTATAGCATCACATCCGACGGCTATAAAAGGTGACTGTTACCAAATTATATCTCATCCAGATGAGTTCTAGAAAAACTGTTAGTCAAAAGCTTCGCCTCGTCCTACGAGCCACCGCGCTTGTCGTAGACGGAGAGGGCGTAGTACTGTATAAAGCTTCTCCTACAAGTTGACTAGACACGACAAAGTAGTGCTAGTCCGTGATATGGCTTATTTTTTGGCGGGTAAATGAGAGATATTTATTCATACAAAAGCATTCTTAGGACAATCACCCAAGAAACTAGTCACTAGGAAGCTAGGTGTTTCATCAAGCCAGCTCTCGGTCAAATTCAATGTGCATGCAAGCTTCGTAGAAAGATGCGCCGGAAGGTTTGCTGACCTGTTTACATGTTGAATAACAAAAGGAGAGAAATTATTACTGATCAGCTCTCGTATTTCCAACAAGACAGGAGCCAGAATTAAGCGACTATTGTGGCGACTGTTCTAGAGTGTCACCAACTCCATGCGATCAACTTCCATTATCACATGTGAGAACCCTCTCGAAGAGAAGCAAATATGTTGAAGATTGATTGATCACAGATTAAAATAAAATAAGTGTGCAAACACTCCACCATGCGTTTCCTTGTACTAGGACCTATAGTCAACCTTGCGCTTGGCTCTTCGCGTCTTCGGGAAGTCGAACAATGATGGTACTACAGTGTATACTTCTGGCAATCTGACAACGAATGAATTGTTGCACATCCACCGCCTGAGCTAGGGAGAGCTTGCATTAGTGAAAAGCTTCTCCTCGTCCTACAAGCTTCTCCTTGTTCTGCGAGTTGACGGGACAAAACAAAGTAATGCTAGTCCATACCGCCTCCTTTTCTGGTTATTATGGCTTAATTTGAAATGAGATAAATACAGTTGCAGACACTATATATTTGTAAAAATACGGTCAGTGGACTTCATAATACGCTCATTGCGGTCAATATAAGACATTTTCTGGTGGTTATACTATCTCTAGCTCACCCTGGCTGGGTAGGTGTGTGCATGCACATGTAGGTTGAGCACTTGACCGTGAGCATGTGTGTTCCACCGTGTGCTCGGGTTACCTCGTAACCATCACAAATATTCAACAACTTGGTATCCTCGATACCACGGTGATCATTCCGGTGATCACAACCAACTTATCTCATTACCGAACCGGGGTTGTTATTAAGCAAGTTATTATTATTATTATTATTATTATTATTATTATTGTTGACTCACGGTGTGACCGACACGAACTGGGCCCTTATCCGCAGGCACGGCTACCGATAGATTAAGACACACCGACTCTGGAGAGGTAGCACACTGTACACACATCACAGAACCCATGGCCTCGCACTCCCATTCGGGTGGACCAATGGCGTTCTGACAAAACCGATATACTGTCATGACACTCTCCCGGCAACTCCGACTCATTCCCCACTAGGCTAGTCCTGGGTGGCCCCGTGTCTACCAAAGACACAACGACCACTATCATGGCCAAACGGTCCCAAACGGGGACCCAAGCTCAAAACAACAACCATAACGAGCACACAAGGTTATGTTCGCCTACCTGATCGGTGTAGAGCATGTCCATAACCTTCCCTCGTTGGAGGTACCGGCGAGAGGCATGCCAATAGACCCAGGTAGGGCCTTTCCTTAAAAGGAAAGTGTGGCTGCACTGGTCAGCTCAATTTTGTGGCACCATGACTCAGCCAACAGTTGTTCAAGTTCATTATTATCCGGTTAAACTTGAATGCAATAAGCTGAGTCATAATAAAATAACATGATGCAACTACAATATATGAGCATGATATCAACATAAGCATGGATGTGCAACATAATTATCGAGCATAACCAATATGAAGTATTTAACCAAATGAACATGGCATAATGACGAGCATGAATATCACAGGTATACTGCTACTCTTGGCATACATGACTACTAGCATCATAAATAAATACCATGCAAGAGCATACTAGCATCAACAATAAATACCAAGCAAGAACATAGCAAGAACAGTACCAAGTAAGCATGTAACTAGCTAGTTGCAACGGAACATGCATATCACAGGTACAACAAGCATGCATCAAGACTACTGCTAGCAGGTACTTATACTACCAAGCATAACATGTGAAGATGATAATAACAAGTAGTACAAGATAACAACAAGTATCAGATCATAGCATGACAGTGAACATGAAACCACGGGCATGACCGAAATAACGACAGTAGTAGCAAAGAAGCAGACATACAACATCAAACTTTTATTAAATATTCAAGTGGAAACCATGGCTACTGCATGACTATCATGCAAGTGGTTATTGTGGCTTGCCTGGGGTGGAAGAAATCACCTGGAGGAAGTGCGGTGAAGCCGCAGAAAGAATCGCCGGAAACAGTTCTCTCTCGCAGGGGGCTGTTTACAGCAAGGGCAAAATAGTCATTTTCAGAATGTTAACATATGGTGAAAATGATTCCAACAAAACGGTCTCGACGAGATGAAGAAGTGGGCTTTGGATTCACCTGATTTGGAGTTGTGGTTAAAAAGATATGAAGGGTTGAAGTTCAGGCACTTTTCTGCAAAACTATCATCACAATCAAGTCCCTGACTGGATAAGGCAGAAGCACAAAGTTAGAAATACACTTTCTGTTCAAGAAAACACATCCTGGACTGAAACAGAGGGGAAATATGGTTACCCCACGCGAAAACGTACTTCTAGAAGTACGCTTCCACTTAACCAGCGTGGCAGTGGGGGCCCGGTCTCCTGGGTCACTTACAGGTGGGTACCGTGTCTTATCCAAGTCAACAGTGGCGGGGCCTGGCTAGGAGACGCTGACAGGAGGGTCCCGCGGGTGTTGACTCCCTCCTCCTCGTCCTTTCTTCCTCCTCCCGACGGAAGCAGGGGATGCCGCTGCCAGGCGCGTGCGCCGGCGTTCGGCCCGGCGCCACCGGCCACCTCCGGCGACGCTCCGGCCACCGGAGAGCTCAGGGCGACGAGGCGCATCCGACCCACTGGGACACGGAGCTCGGGGAGGGCTCAACACGAGGGGGATATGGATGCCGG
Organism: Secale cereale; assembly: GCA_902687465.1. NCBI lineage: Eukaryota > Viridiplantae > Streptophyta > Magnoliopsida > Poales > Poaceae > Secale > Secale cereale. Next base: position 196,933,971 of record LR738709.1, read on the forward strand.
CGGGCGGTGGTTCGGGTGGTGTTGGGCTACGGGGCTGCTATGGCTCCGGAGGGGAAATGAGGAGGTGGGGAGGATCAGAAGGTCGAGGGGACTCTTCTGATGAAGGAAGGAGGGGGAGGGGACGCTAGGGTCGCTACAATTTAGGTGAAGCCGACCCGCGGCCATGGCTGCGAGCGAGGAGCAGGAGAGCTCCTGGGGCTCGCCTGACTGATTGGGGAGGGAGCTGGGAGTGAGGGGAGGCCGATGGTGAGGTTGAACGGCGCGGGGGATGGCCAAGGGGTGTGCCGCCGTGCATGTCCGGCCGACGCTCTGGCGCGCAGAGAGCTCACGGGAGAGGGCGGGAACACGACGAGGGGGTGCGGACAAGCCACAGTGTCGTACTGTGTAGGAGGGGCCGAGCGCACAGGAAGGAAACAGCCGAACGCCGCTGAAGCTCGGTCGGCCACAGTGCTCCCGTGGGCGCGCGGTGACGAGCACCGACGGGCAAGGGGACGGAGGGGGAAAGGGGTCAGGGCGACGCAGACGATCACGAGGAGGCTACTGGACACGGTGGGAGGTCGAGACGAGGAGGGAACGGACGAGCACAGCGCCGGGGTCGAGCCAGAGCATGTTTTCTGCATGCGAGGGCAGTGGTCACCATGCGCACTGGTGCACACAGTGCATCACTGTTTGCCAGACATTGTCTAGTGGTAAGATCATCCAAGATAGGTTTACCCTGCGGCCGTAACTTGGTGAAAGGTGATATGGTTAAATAGAAATCTACCTCTAAAGTTTATTGTAGTAAACTTGATTAGGAAATAGTGATCAACTGATGTAGGATTAGAGGCAAAAGAGTTGTCTGGGGTGATTAGCTAAGGACGAACTACCATACTGGGGGGTTTGGCAGGAAATGGACCAAGATTTAATATGGTTGCTTTGCAACTGCCACATCTGGTCCAGAAATATGATGATAAAGTAGCACTCACATGGAGTAACCACTTGAGCTGAATTTTGGTGTAGAGGGATTATTTGACCATATGGAGCTGCTGTAAAATGATCATGCCATTTGGAGTTACCAAAGTGGCACTTCCTTCACAATGTCCCATCTTAGCCAGTAACTTAGAAAATTTACTGAGGGTAAATGGGTAAGTGGATTGAGCCAAAACTTGCTGGAGGGGGTAGATGAAAATGTAAGAATGTCCTGATAAATTGCCAGCTCAAATGGAGCAAGGTAAAATAGGGTTGCTTCACAAAGTGGAAATTTTACCAGAAAACAAAATTTGGAGCTGAGCTCACATAGATGATCTCCATGAGCTCTAATTTTGTAGGGACTCATGATTTGGTCAAATGAAGGATGTGACCAAGTTTCATCTCATTTGTACATGCCTAGAATATAGTTCCTTCACAAAGTTCCTTTCTGGACATAAATTTGGAAAATCATTGAAACATATTCACTAGGAAAATGAGTGTGAAAATTGGCACATGTCAATGATATGGACCTGAAAAGATGTCCAAGGAGTTTGGAATCAATTGGGCAAAGATAAATAGCACTTGCTTCAGAAGGTGCCATTTAGGGCAGAATAGGAAAAGAAATATTTTAGAATTAGTTTTGAACCTGGCAATGAAAAGTTTTGCCATATTTGATGAAGATATGACCCAAACAATTTATTAGAATTTATTTGGGAATTTTTGGAGTGACAGAAATATAGGTTGCTTCACAACCTAGGGTAGACAGGGTTATTCCTTTAATTGGAAAAGGAATATTCCCTAGAAAAAGAAACTAGGGTTTGGTCAGGCAGTGGAGTGACATGATCTTAGCAAGGTTTTGAGAATGATGAGCCACTTGGGACGGAAAAAGAGGATGATTTCCCAGGTGACAAGGCCACAGAACTACTCCAAAAAGAAAAAAAGAGCAAAACCCAATAAATCAGAAAGAAAAAAAAAAGGGCCAAAACCAGGTTGTGACAAACCTTTCCCCTTAAAGAAATCTCGTCCTCGAGATTTGATGGCTCAGGGAACAAGTATGACTTGAGGACACCATTTCCAACTCGGTTATACATTTCCTTTATTTTTTGTTCCAATGAGAATTTTAGATTATCTGATTATCTTTGGTCGGGGGAGGTTTGCTTCACCTTTGTCGGGGGAAACTGTCCGCCACGAACACCTATGGGACCGGAGCCCCTTTGTCTGTGCAGTACGAGGGCGGAGGGAGCACGAAGAGCAGATCGTAGCGAGCACGCGGGCAGTTTTACCCAGGTTCGGGCCGCGGTGGACGCGTAAAACCCTACTCCTGCTTAGTTGTGTATTGAGTTGGAGAGCTCGGGAGCTTGAAGAAGCAGCTACACCGAGCGTATGAGTGATCTAGGTTCCGAACCCCCCCCCCCCACGTTGTGCATGGGCCTCCTTTTATAGTGCAAGGGGTCACCGACAGGTGTCAACGTAGGAGAAAGGGGTAAAAACGTAAAAGAGGTGGTAGTTGTAACAGTGCGGGAACAGTGGAGCTACAGTGCATGAACAGTGGTCGCTACCTACTTCGACAGTGGGGGACAAGGGCATTTAATACCCGTCGCCGTCGACCCCAAAAGCTCCCGCCATTGCGTCTCCGTCTGCCACGGCGATGGATCCACCACCGTGGAGCGCCACCGTGTCCACCAGGCTGCACAGCCATCCGCCACGCGTCCCTGGACAGGCCCCAGGGCGACGCGTGGGCCGATGAACTGGAGCGCGGGCACACAGCGCAACTCTCCCGGCAAGCACCTTGCCGGGGTCTTGGTCTTGCCGGACCCGGGAGCTTGCCGCTCCCCGGGCCCTCGCCGGGGCGTATCTTCTATGACATAATCTTCTAGTCTTCCTGGCAAGCTCCTCTTGCCAGGGCCTTGCATGAACGATGTAATCTTGAGCCTGGCACGGCCTTCCCGGCAAGCTCCTCTTGCCGGGGTCTCGGTCTTCTTTCTTGTATACTTTGTTTTTGAATGGTTTGATAGGGAGCAGGAAGGTCTCCGGCGAGCACGCGGTAAACCCTGCCGCGGGAAGCTGCAACTGCCCGTGCACAAGTTGGGGTACTGAGGTACCCCTACCTTAGTACACCGACAGGAGCCCCCGGGCCTGGGCCACACACGGTGCCGAGCGCTGTTGGGCCAGGCCCAAAACAGTGCACCGGCACACGCGGCCCACGGCGCGCCGAATCCACTTCCGTGTCTGCCGCATCCCCCCGTAACGGCACGCGTCAATTGCGGCGTCGTGGGATGGGACGTGCCCACGATCTCTTAATGGAAAGGGCGAAACGCCCCCCACTTCACCATAAAAGCAGAGGAAGCAGGAGCGGTTCCCCTCCTTGCGCTTTCATTGCATCTTCTTCTTCCTCCAGAGATCCCTCTTGTGCTCCGCCTCCACACCTCCGCCGCCGCCGTCCGCATCTCCGGCGTCGCTGAGCTCTTCGTCCCTCTTCTTCCGCCGCGTCCGCCATGGCCCCGAAGACCGACAAGGCGAAGGCGGAGAAGGCCAAGAGGGAGAAGTCGGAGCAAGCGGCGAAGCTCGCCGCGTATCGGAAGCGGAACCTCGTCTTCCCGCCGAGGCTCGGCGCGCGGGAGCTCTGGACCAAGTACTACTTGTTCTGGGCCAAGGAAACCAAGGCGCACCCCCGCACGCGAGCATATCCGGCCGCCGCCAAGGACAACTACCCCGGCGGGTACTACTTCTTCGCAGCTTTCTTTCACTGCGGTCTTTGTCCTCCTTTCTCTGATTTCTTCTGCGACATCATGCACACCTATGGCCTCCATCTTCTTGACTTCACCCCCAACGCCATCCTCACAATGGCGGTTTTCGCACACATGTGCGAAAACTTCATAGGAATACACCCAAATGTAGCGCTTTTTAGGCACTTCTTCACCCCTAGAGCAGAGGCCGACGCCCCCCTCTCCGGAGGAATTTCTTGGGTTTTGCGTCTGAACAAGAAGGGGTCCTACTTGCCGGGGGAGCTCCGCGGCAAGTGGGAGGAATGGCGCGCGGAGTGGTGCTGGGTTGTTGAGGACGAGCCGCAGGCCTTCACCGCGCCGCGCACAACGCCCATCGTGCGCGGCAGGGACTGGAGCGAGCTAGACTCGGACGACATCAAGCTCGACATCGCGCTCATCCGGATTCTTCGTCTTCGGGTGGCAAAGATGTCCGTTGCAGAGGTAGGCGCAGACTTCCTCCGCCGCCGCATCGCCCCTCTCCAAGACAGGAAAAGGCCGGCCTGGTAGTACGGCGGCCCGGCGGATATAATGAGGCTACGCCCCGGGCTAAACTTCAACTTCACGACGCTGGAGCTGAAGGGGATGGTCCGGGAACTCTTCAAATATGACCCGGCACACCCTGAGTGGTTCAGACCTCCCCGGGAAGTGGTGCCCCTCTGCAACAGCACAGCTTGCGATCCTCTCCGGGCCATGATGCCCGCTTGCGATTCGCACGGCGTGGACCGCACGTGGATTCCGCCCAAGCCCATCGACGTCCTCAACTTCTACGACAACCTCGTGGAGGTGGCGAAGAACAAGAATGACATCAAGGAGCACACGCGGGACACCACCGACCAGGAGATTGCCTACATGGCTTCTCGGGCTGAAGAGGCCGCTGCAGCCGCAGCGGCAGGAGATTTTGGATATACGCCTGAAGACGCGGAGGTTGCGGATGCGTCCAGCCAGGCGGAGGAGGCGGAGATCCGCAGATTGCTGCAACTCCCTCCCGACGCACTCGCCGGGGTCCCCTCTCTGAGGCACTCCGGGATCCACGGGATCGCGGCCGAGGCCGCGGCAAGGGATGGCGTTGCCGGAGGGAACAGAGGCGCCGCGGGAAGCGGAGGCGCCGGAGGAAGCGGAGGCGCCAAGGGAAAGGAGGCCGCAGCACAGGGTGCTGGGCCCAGCGGGCCAGCCGGGGAGCAGGAGGAGGAGGAGGCCGAGGACTCCGACGGATCTACGGAGCTCTACGCCGACGACCTCTCCTCGTCGGAGAGCTCCCCGCCCCCGGCAAGCCCAAGGCAGTCCCCACCGAAGCGTCTCCGCAAGGCCGCGACGGGGGAGAGGGCGCAGGCGCCCCGGCAACAACCAGCTCGCCGGGCAGCTCCCCGGGGGAGCCAAGCCGCGCCAAGGGCGACCGGCGCACCAGCCACAGCAGAGGCGACCCGCGCGCGGGCCACAACGGAGGCGCCTCGCAGGCCGGCGTCGAGCCGACAGGGGTCTTCTCGGAGCGGAGCAACGGCTCCGCCCGCTCCTCGGGCGCCGGCTACCACAGGGGCTGGGTCTTCGCAGCCCCCGGCCCCAGGGACCACCAAGCGCGCGAGGGAATCTTCGTCTTCCGCTCCTCGTGCCGACGCGCCCCAGGTGGAGTACGACTTCTCCGCCTTGAGCGAGGACGACGAGGAGGATCAGGAGTAAGAACCCAAGATCTTACACCTTCTCGAGTTTTGTCTTGATTTTTGTTGATGCTGACTTTGTTTGTTGCTCTGATTTCAGGACCTTGGTTCAGCGCGTGGCGAAGAAAGCCAAGGCGCCTGTGGCCGAGGTCGCGGAAGACTCGGCCGCCGCGGCAACAGGGGACGTGCCGGAGCCAAGCCTGCCGGACCCGAGCGCTGCTCCGAGGAGCAGCCCCCAGCGTAAGTCTGGGGTCTATCCTTCCGCTCGTCGGGGTGCGCTTGAGGATTTTGTATTATTCCAATATCTTGATGCTTTTGTCTTGACTTGTGCAGAGGTGGAGCCGCAGCGGCAGGAACACCCGGAGACCGTCCTCGAGGAGCCGCAGGCCCCGCCGTCCCCGCCAAGGCCAAACTCTCCGGCAAGGGAGAGTGCTCCGCCGAGGGTGGGTACTCCGCCGAGGCAGAGTACCCCGCCAAGGGCGAGCAGCCCGGCGAGGGCGGCCACTCCGCCAAGGCAGAGCTCCCCGGCAAGGGAGCCCGCCGCTGATGACGTCCGCCAAGGTAATTCTTGTACTTTGTCTGCTTGGCGTTGTTTCTTTTTGGATTTTTGCTTGAACTTCTTTTTCTTCTTCTTCTTGTAGATCCTCCTCCTCCCGAGCCGATGGAGACGGAAGTCATCAACATCGAGGACGAGGAGGGCGCGCAGGGCGGCGGTGGCGGCGTCCCTGCTGCCGAGGATACGGCGAGAGCCGCAGAGCCGGCCGCGCAGGAGACCGCTCCGGCTGCGGACGCAGCGGCCGGGGAGGGGGACGGCGACCGCACCGCCGACCCGGAGGCGGCGGGAGCATCAAGTGCTGCGCCGGCCACCGACCCCTCCGCCGGCAAGGAGCAGGGTTACTACCTTGAGGCCCCCAACGGCGTCTTCATCCAGATGCCTTGGGGGTCTTCGTCGCGAGCTCCCGCGGAGGGCGAGGCATTTGACGGGGAGGTCCTCGCCTCCGCGGGCCTGAAGATTGTCGAGGCGCCCGGCGGGAGCGAAGGGCCCGAGGAAGAAAAGCTGCTCCACCAGCTCCTGGCCCTTTACCGGGCCAGGCAGGCGAAGCTCGCTTCCCGGGAAGCCCTTGCCGCCAAGGCCGCCGCGGAGATGGAGAAGCGCGCGGCAGAGCTCAGCGCCGCCAACCAGGCGGCCCTCCGCGAGGTGGCGGAGGAGCGCGAGCGGCTCGCCGGCGAATACCAGGAGTGGGTGCTGGAGAAGGCTGAGGCTGAAGAGCAGCAGCGGCTCGCCGGGGTGGAGCTGTCCCGGCGAGAAGGAGAACTCGCCCAGCGGAAGGTCCAACTCGACTCCCATGAGGAGGACCTTGCCGCTCGCGAGGAGGCCCTTGGCGGGGAACTAAAGGAGGCGAAAGCCGCCGCGGTTGCCGCGGAGACCGCCAAGAAGGAGCTCGCCGCCAAGGTCGTGCAGCTGGAGAAGGCGCTGAAGGTGAGCGCGGAGAAGGTTGCCGCGCTCATCACGGAGCGCGAGAAGGACGCCCACACCAATTCAGAACTCCAGGTGCGTCTTTCTGAGAGGGGCGACGAGTTGAAGGCCGCCAAGGACTCCATCGAGGACTTGGAGTTGAAGGTCTCTACACTGAAGGATTCACTCGACGCTGCCCGGGCCCGGGAGACCAAGTTAAAGGAGGAGCTCCGCAAGGAGCGGACCCTAGTGGACAGCGCCAACAAAGCGGCCGAGCTCTTCCGCAAAACTGTTGAGGTATGGACCGAGGACTTAGTGTCTTGCGCGTCCAACATCGACCAGGAGCTGCTGGCGTTGAAGCTGGAGCACCTCATCTACTCCCCGGATCCAAACCTCCCACACAGCGCCAAGCTCAGCCTCTTCTTTAGGGGAATCGCGCCGGCCCTTGCTGATCTGCGGAATAAGATCCCCGCGCAACTGGCCGAGGAGACGCGCATGCTCTGCGCGGGAACTCTGGAGCGCGTGCTAACGAAGATCGTGTACCGCAATCCGGGAATCAACCTCACCAACGTTCTTCGCAGCTTGCCGGCCGACGCGAACACGGAGGCTTTGAAGGAGCAGGTCGCCCACATCATTGCCAAGGTGGCCAAGATCTCTAGGAAGGAGGGCGACCGCGTAGATTAGGCCTCCATTATCTTTATCTCTTTTTGTTGCTGCACATGATGTCATGAACTCATTAGTCCATTGTGACAAGTTATCCTTTGTAAGATATTTATCTCATTTTGATCAATCAGTGCAATGTTATCTTCCTTGTCTTAATCCTTGACTTTGTATGTTTTTCACCCTACGCTCCCGGGGAGCTTGCCGGCAAGGGACCTTTGCCGCGAGCGCTGAGTGCTGGACTCTGAGCAGCCTGCTGGCCAAGGTCCCACCGGCAAGCAACCTTGCCGCGGCTAGCCGCAACGCACTTAGCTTGCTGAGCGTACTCGGAAACGAAACAAGGGCGCGACACTTGTCGCAGCTCACTTAAATCGTTGAGCGAACTCGGAAACAAGAGAAGGGTGCGGCGAGCTACGGGTAGGTTCCTCCGCGCACAGGTTTTCCATACAAAGTGTGATTGTTCAAGGAAGACAACAAAAAACAAAAAATTAAAAATTCGAACTGGTCAAATTCCAATCACTTAGCTTTCATATGTTGCTTGCTTCCCGGTAAGGCTTCTCTTTCTTGAACAGCACTTGGTTCCTCCTCCATCTCCTCCCCCCCGGCAAACTTGTGCGCGAGGAACGTTCCTTCTGCTTAAGAGGAAAAGAAAAGAAGAGGGAAACAAGTATATGGCCTTTCGGCATGCTAATGCTTACCGGTTACTCGAGTGTTGCACCAAATGCCAAACAAATCATGCAAATAGCAAAGAAAAGCATGCAAAAGGCAATCAGTGTAAAACACGGAAACTTTACTGATGCACGGGGTCTGCGCCCGGCTTTGTACAAAGGGTTACATGCAACAGCGGCAAAGCTTGTACAAAAGGTGGTTGCCGGAGCGGATCACGGCAACCGCGCCTTATGGGTGAAACTTGCGAAGATGCTCTATGTTCCATGAGTTGCTCACCGGTAAGCCTTCTTCGGTCTCGAGGCGGACAGCACCGGGCCTCGTAACTTGTCTCACCCGATAAGGGCCTTCCCACTTCGGCGTCAACTTGTTGGAATTCTTGGCGGACTGAACACGCCGAAGAACAAGGTCGCCTTCCTCGAGACTCCTGGCCTTGACCTTGCGGCTATGGTAGCGACGCAAGGCTTGCTGGTATCGAGCAGCTCGTACAGCAGCCTGGAGACGTTCCTCCTCAAGGAGCAATGCATCATCTTGCCGCAGTTGCTCTTGCTCGAGCTCATCATAAGCGAGCACTCGAGGAGATCCGTATACGAGTTCCGTGGGGAGAACTGCCTCTGCTCCGTAGACTAGAGCAAAGGGTGTCTGTCCGGTGGCTCGACTTGGTGTCGTTCTGATTGACCAAAGAGCCGCCGGTAGCTCCTCTATCCAATTTCTTCCGCACTTGCGCAGCCTGTCAAAGGTCCTTGTCTTGAGTCCGCGCAGCACATCAGCATTTGCCCTCTCCGCTTGACCGTTGCTCCTCGGGTGAGCAACAGAAGCAAAACAGACCTTGGCGCCAAGGTCTTGGACATACTGCATGAAGGTGCGACTAGTGAATTGTGTACCATTGTCGGTGATGATCCTGTTAGGGATCCCGAAACGGCAAACAATTGACCTGAAGAACCTGACTGCTGACTGTGCTGTCACCTTTCTCACTGTCTCCACTTTTGGCCACTTTGTGAACTTGTCGATCGCAACGTACAAGTACTCAAAGCCCCCGATGGCTCGGGGGAAGGGGCCGAGGATATCGAGCCCCCAGACCGAGAAGGGCCAAGACAAAGGGATTGTTTGGAGAGCTTGAGCTGGCTGATGAATCTGCTTTGCATGGAACTGGCACGCTTCACACTTGGTTACTAGTGCAGTTGCATCTTGGAGGGCTTCTTGCCAAAAGAACCCTTGCCGGAAAGCTTTCCCGGCAAGCGCCCTTGCGCCAATGTGATGGCCGCATATGCCTCCGTGTATTTCCGCCAACAGCTTCTTTCCATCTTCCCTGGGGATACACTTCAATTTGACACCATTGAGTCTTCTTCTGTACAGCTCGTTATCCACGAACTGGTACATACTTGACTGCCTGGTTATCTTCTCTATTTCTTCTGGGTCGTCGGGAAGTTCTCCAGTTTGCAGAAAACGGACTATCTGCTGTGCCCATGCCGGAGCCTGAGGCTCAACGGCAAGGACTAAAGGCTCGAGGGCCGCTGCGGGAACCTCAGCTTCTACGGCAAGGACCTCTGGTTCTGCCGGAGCGGATGGTCCCCCGGCAAACTCGCCGGGGCGAGGCTTGTCGGGAACACTTGCTTCAACTGTACAAGCCCGAGGACTTGCAGGAGCAAACTGTTCCTCAGCGTTCTGGTTGTTGATCTTGGGGACCTTGGCGGCGGTTTCTGGAAGATCCACCGGCAAGTAGTCGCCGGAGACCAACTTCCTCTTCTTGGACTGTCCAATTGATGGTGTAACGGATGGTTGAGTCAGCTTGAGCAAGAAGGTCCCTGGTTCCACAGGTAACTTCATCGAAGCACACTTTGAAAGGCCATCTGCTATTTCATTTTGAGCTCTCGGGACGTGCTCCATTTGCAGACCTTCAAAGTGTTCTTCAAGCTTTCTCACCTCATCTACATAGGCTTCCATCAAAGGGCTCTGGTAGCTCTTGTTAACTTGCCGGACCACCAACTGAGAATCTCCTCGTACAATCAGCTTCCTGATCCCAAGTTCGGCCGCAATCCTGAGGCCGGCAAGCAGGCCTTCATATTCAGCAGTGTTGTTCGTCGCTTGCTCCCTGGGAAAGTGCATCTGGATAACATATTTGAGGTGTTCTCCGGTGGGCGCGATGAGCACCACGCCAGCACCGGCGCCTTGCAGCGAGAAGGCACCATCAAAATACATTACCCATTCACTTGTCGCTTCTTGTACGGGCGCACTTGTTTCTTGGACTTCTTCGTCGGGCGTTGGGGTCCACTCAGCTATGAATTCTGCCAAAGCTCGGCTCTGTATGGTTGAAGTACTTTCAAATTTGAGCCCAAAGCTCGACAGCTCTAGTGCCCACTCAACGATCCTGCCTGTTGCTTCTGGGTTGTGCAATATCCTCTTCAGCGGAAAGCGAGTGACCACTGTTATCTCATGGGCTTGGAAGTAATGGCGCAGCTTTCTCGAGGCCATGAGGAGGCCGAAAAGCAACTTTTGCACACCAGAGTACCTTGACCTAGCCCCCTGGAGAAGGGAACTTACAAAATACACTGGGCGCTGCACCATCTTCTTCCGCACCTCATCCTGTTCCTGCGCAGAGTTATCCTTGTCGGGGCCAGAGCTTGCCGGAGCAGCCCCCTGCTTGTCGCTGGATTCGCTTGCCGGTTGCGTAGACTCCTCGTCGGACTCCCTCTCCGCTACCAACGCAGCACTAACCACCTGGTTGGTTGCCTCTAGGTACAGCAGCAACTTTTCCTGTGGTCTAGGTGCGACAAGTATTGGAGTGGAGGATAGGTACCGTTTCAAATCTTGCAGCGCTGCCTCCGCTTCCGGAGTCCACTTCATGGGACATGCCTTCTTCAATATTTTGAAGAAAGGTAGGGCGCGTTCTGCAGACTTCGAAATGAACCTACTGAGGGCAGCCACACAACCTGCAAGCCTTCTGACATCCTTGACGCGCTTTGGGGCCTCTATCTGCTCAATGGCTTTAATCTTGTCGGGGTTGGCTTCAATCCCCCTCTGCGATACAAAGAACCCGAGAAGCTTGCCGGAGGGGACTCCAAAGACGCACTTCTCGGGGTTCAACTTGAGCTGTATTCTGCGCAGGTTCTGAAATGTCTCCTCCAAATCCTGGATCAGGGTTTCCTTGCTCTTGCTCTTCACCACGATGTCATCCATGTAAGCCTCTACATTTCTGTGGATCTGTGGCTCAAAAGCAGTGTACACTACCCTTGCAAAGGTTGAGCCTGCATTCTTCAATCCAAATGGCATGCGAATGAAGCAATAAGTGCCACATGGAGTGATAAATGCAGTCTTCTCTTCATCCTCTTTGGCCATGAAAATCTGGTGATAGCCTGAGTATGCATCAAGAAAACAGAGTAGCTCACATCCGGCAGTGGAGTCAACGATCTGGTCAATGCGCGGCAAAGGGAATGGATCCTTGGGACATGCTTTATTCACATCGGTGAAGTCTATACACAGTCTCCACTTCCCGTTGGCCTTGCGCACGACGACTGGATTTGCCAACCACGTCGGATGAATCACACCTCTAACTAGGCCTGCTGCTTCTAGCTTCTTGATCTCTTCGTTGATGAATTCTTGGCGCTCCACGGCTTGCTTCCTCACTTTTTGCTTGATGGGCCGCGCATGAGGACAGACAGCAAGCTTGTGCTCAATTACCTTCCTGGGAACACCGGGGATGTCAGATGGTTGCCAGGCAAACACATCGACATTCGCCCGCAGGAAGGCAACGAGCGCGCTTTCCTATTTGCTGTCAAGTGTGGCACTGATGGTGAAGGTACCACCAGTGCCGTCCTCCTTGACGGACACTTTCTTGGTTGCCGGAGGAGCGGCCATTCCTTTCTTACTCTTGCCGGTGGAGCTCGATGGAACGTCCTCGACGGCGGCGCAGCACTCCGAAGAGGTGCGGTTGCCGGAGTGGGCCCCAGAGCACTTGCCGGACTTGGTCTTCGTCTTCTTCCCCCCGGGAGCTTCAGCGGCAAGAGTATCCTTCTCGGCCGCAGCTGCCGCATCCCGGTAGATCTTGTCGGCGCAGACAAGCGCATCCTTCTTGTCGCCGTGGACAGTGATGACGCTTATCGGCCCCGGCATCTTGAGTACGTTGTAAGCATAATGGGAAGCTGCCATGAACTTGGCGAGGGCAGGACGGCCAAGTATTCCATTGTAGGGCAATGGAATATCGGCGACGTCAAAAGTGATGCGCTCAGTTCTGAAGTTGAGCTCCCCGCCAAAGGTCACCGGCAGAGTGATCTTTCCCTTGGGCTTGCTCCTTCCCGGGTTGATTCCTTGGAAAGAACCGGTTTCTTCGAGCTCGCCATCTGGAATTTGGAGTTTCTTGATCACAGCAGAGGAGATCAAGTTCAGCCCGGCCCCGCCGTCAACCAACATTTTGGTGACCTTGAGGTTGCGGATGGTGGGTGAGACCAGCATCGGCAAGCACCCGACCGCAGTGGTGCGGTCAGGGTGATCCTCAAGATCAAAAATGATGGGCGTGCTGGACCATTTGAGGAGCCTGCGCGACTCCACGGGCGGCTCTGCTGCGTTCACCTCACGCACCCACTGCTTGAGCTGGCGGTGGGAGGTGTGCAGAGAGGCGCCGCCGTCGACGCACAGGACCTCCGTGGCCTTCTGGAACTCCTGCTCGCTGTTATCCTCGTCCTCCATGTCTTCGTCGTCATCTTCGTCCTTGTCGCGGCCCCGGGGAGGTCGGTCTCCTTGCCGCTGCTTGGCCTTGCCGCGGCGTCCTCCCCGGCCGTTGAACGGCCGCTTCTTGCTTGTCTCTTCCCCGCCACCTTGGGCCTTCTCCTTGTCGTGCCTCTCGTACTCAGCCTTCTGCTGCTCGACGAGATACTCAACGCGCTTGCAGTTGGAGAGATCGTGACCCTTGGTGCGGTGGATCTTACAGTATTGCTTGTCGGAACCGTCCTGCTTGTCGGCTGCCGCTACAGGGGCAGGCTCCTTGCCGGAGCCGCGGGCCTGTGTTTGCTTGGCGGGAGCCTCCTTGCCGGACTTCTCGACGGCAAGCACCTCTTTCTTGCCCTTCCTTCTGTTATTCCGCCGCCGGCTCTTCTTTGCCGGGGCGGCGTCGTCGCTGTCGCTTCCTCCTGCGCCAGCATCCTCCCCGGGGAGTCTCCTCCCCTCTTCTGCGCGTGCGCACTTGTCAGCCAGAGCATAGAGCTCGCTGACATCCCGAATCTTGGTCATCGCCATCTCTTCACGCATGCGGCGGTTACGCACGTTCTGATGGAACGTGCTGATAACCGCGGCAGGGTGGACATCAGGGATGTTGTGCTGCACACGGCTGAAGCGTTGGATGTATTTGCGCAGGGTTTCTCCTTCCTTCTGGGCCAGAATGTGGAGATCGCTCTCCTGGCCATGGGGTTTGTGGCCGCCGGTGAAGGCGCCAACAAACTGGTGGCAAAGGTCGGCCCAAGAAGAGATGGAACCTTCCGGCAAGTGCATAAGCCACGAACGGACGTTCGGCTTAAGCACGAGCGGGAAGTAGTTTGCCAAGATCTTCTCGTCGCGCCCCCCGGCAGCTTGCACTGCGATGGTGTAAACGCTGAGAAACTCCGAGGGGTGCGTCTTGCCGTCGTACTTCTCCGGTACGTCGGGCTTGAAATTCTTCATGCTGGGCCACTGGACGCGCCGCAGCTCGCGGGTGAACGCAGGGCAGCCTGCCGCGTATGGCAAGTCGCCTGGTTCACCGGGCGCGTGCGCGTCGACAGCGTTCCCAGCTCTTTGTTCTGATTGTCGCCGAGCTTCTCGGCGGCGCTCGATTCTTGTCCGAGCGTCTTCTTGTTGCCGGTCGTCGAGGACCTGGCGCTGGTCCCGACGGGCCCGCGGGTCCGACGAGGCTGTGGAGCCATCGTCAGCGTTGTTCCGACGGGGCGGCGTCTTCTGCTTTCGCTGCGGGGAGTGCGCGCTTGTCGCACCCCCGGCGGTCTTGTCGCCGTCGGCCTTCGTCTTCTCAGCTTGCCGCGGCCGTGAGGCCGACGGCTGCTGTGGAGAATCGTTGTTGGCGAAGGCTATCAGGCTCTGGATGGTGGCCCTCCAGTGTTCGGCCTTGTCTGCCGCTGGAGGGAAGTCGAGGAGCAGTTGCGCTCTCGCGAGCCCTTCCGCTGGAGTGGAGGGGAACGCGGGCGAGCGGTGCGAGGAGCGGGATACGCTCGGACTTCTAATGACGTTAGAAGGAGCGGGGTCCCGCGCCGGCGCCTTCGCTTTGCTTGTGCCCGGACGGGGGTCCGGGGCGTCCCGCGAGCCTCCGGTTTGGCCTTGCCCCAGCAAGCGGATACCACCTCCCGTGGTATGGCGCTGCTGGGTTGTCGTGTGCTGAGATGGACGCGGCGCATCCACGGAGACCGAGGTTCGGTCGTCCGTCCTGTTCTTGGACCTGGTGGCGCCGTGAGTGTCCTCGCCGGCGACCACCCTTCCGACGGCGTCTCCCCCGCCCACCGTTGGCTCTGGTGGCGGCGGATGAGACGCAGACGGGCCTCCGACCTCCGAAGCCTTCTTCTTCGGGGCCATGGAGCTGTTGCTGGTGAAGTTGACGAATTCGGAGAGGTTGATGAAGAATGCGCCCGCGCGAACGCCGGATCAGGTTCGCACAACCTCGACGCCCCCTACCTGGCGCGCCAAAGATGTCGGGGGAAACTGTCCGCCACGAACACCTATGGGACCGGAGCCCCTTTGTCTGTGCAGTACGAGGGCGGAGGGAGCACAAAGAGCAGATCGTAGCGAGCACGCGGGCAGTTTTACCCAGGTTCGGGCCGCGGTGGACGCGTAAAACCCTACTCCTGCTTAGTTGTGTATTGAGTTGGAGAGCTCGGGAGCTTGAAGAAGCAGCTACACCGAGCGTATGAGTGATCTAGGTTCCGAACCCCCCCCCCCCCACGTTGTGCATGGGCCTCCTTTTATAGTGCAAGGGGTCACCGACAGGTGTCAACGTAGGAGAAAGGGGTAAAAACGTAAAAGAGGTGGTAGTTGTAACAGTGCGGGAACAGTGGAGCTACAGTGCGTGAACAGTGGTCGCTACCTACTTCGACAGTGGGGGACAAGGGCATTTAATACCCGTCGCCGTCGACCCCAAAAGCTCCCGCCATTGCGTCTCCGTCTGCCACGGCGATGGATCCACCACCGTGGAGCGCCACCGTGTCCACCAGGCTGCACAACCATCCGCCACGCGTCCCTGGACAGGCCCCAGGGCGACGCGTGGGCCGATGAACTGGAGCGCGGGCACACAGCGCAACTCTCCCGGCAAGCACCTTGCCGGGGTCTTGGTCTTGCCGGACCCGGGAGCTTGCCGCTCCCCGGGCCCTCGCCGGGGCGTATCTTCTATGACATAATCTTCTAGTCTTCCTGGCAAGCTCCTCTTGCCAGGGCCTTGCATGAACGATGTAATCTTGAGCCTGGCACGGCCTTCCCGGCAAGCTCCTCTTGCCGGGGTCTCGGTCTTCTTTCTTGTATACTTTGTTTTTGAATGGTTTGATAGGGAGCAGGAAGGTCTCCGGCGAGCACGCGGTAAACCCTGCCGCGGGAAGCTGGAACTGCCCGTGCACAAGTTGGGGTACTGAGGTACCCCTACCTTAGTACACCAACAACCTTTCCCCAAATTCTGACGGGTTTTTGCTCCCACACTAAATCCTTTTGCGGACGCTGATTCTTCCATATCTATAGTGATATCCAATGCGTCTGAGCATAGATTTTATTTTGGTCATGAAAACCGTTTTACTTCAGCCATGGGGTTGCTTCAAATAAATGCAGGCCTTCTGGCTTCAATAAATGCTGAGAATTATTCATGGACATCTTCAGACGGGATCTGACTTCTCATAAGTGGTACTGACTTATTTTGACTTATTCCTTTGGCTCGAGCAAGGGATATGTACCAAAGATCCGACTACCTCTTGTTGTGATCAATATAACAGTGTATGGAGTTATAGCTGTGTCATACCTCAAATATTTACATCTTGAGACTGGCCCGATAGGGAGCTGACGGACAAATTATTTTCCTGACAGACTTACCGTGTACATGATTCCGTTGATGGCTATACCGTGTCTGAGCTGATCGTTTGGCTTTTAATTTTCTCATTTTGTCGGTATACTCATTTGGATCTTTCCACACTAATCATTCCAAGCAAGTCAGTGTGATATGTAATCCTTGCAAGACAGAGTAGGCCGATGAGAGTATGCCCTTGGTGGGTCCATATGGAATTATGGCCTCCACCTGATTTGGGTATCGGCACCTTGATGGTCGCGCAAAAATCATCATACTGTCCTTGATTCTTCGTATGACCATGGACGTGATTAGTGCAATATTTTGACATTATTCCTTGTGCATGTTTGTTGTCCTGGGTTCACGTACATACGCCATATACCCAGGGTTTGTAGCTGTACGGAGCTCATTGTTGAGGCCAATCATACAAGAAGGTGGCAAGGTTTTAGGACATCTCCTTGCCAGTTGCGGGGATAATAATCTTGATGACCATTGTCAAGACTGTTGATTCTGTGATGTCATCTCCAGATCTTGTCGATCCTTATAATTCACGAGATGTACCTCTGCTTATTTTTCCCTTGCCTGACTCGTGAGGTTATTGGACCCGTACCTTTTTAGGTATATATGCTGGATTCTTGCCACATCCTGTATGAGTGACCGAGGTGACTGGGGAGGCATGTTCACCCTATGTAAGAATCATATGCGACCGACCACTTGATCGTTGAGGGAGGCATATGTTTTGACTGATTTGTTCTTTTGACCAAAATATTGCTGATCTGATTCTTGAGTAGTACTGCCAAATATTGGAAACTCATCATATAACCTCTGAGGACGGTGTAATAGTATGGCACTGACGTGGACTGAGTGTCTTACGGAAGAAGCCATCCGAGTAGCTTGCTGAGGAGGACTTGTTAGTTTCTGCGCAAATCTTTTGTCTTGGTATTGTGTAGAGGAAGGCTCTTATAGCTTACACACGAAGCTTGGTCTGATTATTGTGCTGGAGAAGCCTGAGTTCCATACTTGGGAATCTTCCCCTTGGGTTTTCTTCCTTGTGAAAAATTTATTTTTGTCTGTCACAAGCTTTTACCGAGGTATCTTGCTGAGAAATACCAAGTATCGTGAGCCGGAAATTGTTCATACATCATGATGAGGAAAAATTGAGGAGTATTGCCTCACAAAATTTCTTCCGATAGTGTGTGGAATAATACTGGGTTGCTTATATCCAAAACTTCATACTGATATGCAGGCTGAAGTCCCTACACATGCGCATAATATTTTGAGGCTGATTATTTACATGAGAGAAATGGATTGTCTGTCTTCCTCAAGCATGTCACATCCTGACTCTATTTCGGATGATAACATATTTCAAGCATCATGCCTTGCTGAGTCAAAATTTTGTATATGGTCCATACCTTTGCCAGAAAATATACCGTTGATCTCGTACCTGACTTGTCTTACGGCTGACTTGACTATTACTGCTGTGCGTATTCTGTACTGATGTAGACTTGAGTTATTAGTACTGTTGTGAGGAGTGCTCACTGATGCAAAATTGATTATCCGTCTCCAAATCAGATATTTCCCCATTTCACTACTGTCGGATGAAAATTCCATTTTGTTTAGCTGATTCTCCAATTATTTGAACTCCTTATTACTTCTCCGAGTCCGGTGTCAGTTCATGAGCCGTTCTTTATAGGGGAAAATAACGTAACATCGGGGCCCAAAAAAAGAAGCGAAAGAAAACTCAACTAAACAAAAGCACACAACAACAATTGATTCACACACAATCAATGTCACATATTACTGTTAGTCCCACAATTAGCATGCCTATTTAAGCACACAAAATCTCGCGGGGTCTTCGGTTCTACGATCTAGCATGCCGTGATGATGTGCACGAGGACGAATAAATGTGTGGAAGGATTGGTGTAAACATCGCTACACCAAGTGCTAGCTTAGCCAGGTAGCCACCTGGACTAGCTCAGAGGCGAGGACGTACTTGGTAACCATGTAGCAGGACACGAATGTCGCAACTACATTATTATCAAGAGGTCGGAAAATATCCATACCCGTCCAAGAAATAAAGGTAGCGGGAAAAAAACTGAGTCTGTTGGCATTGCCCTTTCTTGATGACTAAGACAATTAAGGGTTGCCAACACGACAAGAAGAAGGACAATATGGGGTAGAAGCATGTCTACCACCGAAATAGAAATGGGGCTGAAGGAAGGAAGTCGGCGCGATACCTGAGCACCATTTTTGCAAACCGTGTCAGGATCACTTAGCATCACTCTTCTAGGATAGAAGTGATGCCAAACACAAAAGAATGAGCAAGAAGATAAAACTAGAGGAATGCAAAGGCTCAGCTGCAGTGGATCCGAACCGATGCCATCTAGACTCACCAAATAAATCGTTAGTATCAAAATAATAACGCTATATGCATGCTATGAAACAAAAAAATGAAGCAACCAAATGCAACAAACCAAATGCAGCAAGTAAGGGCAACAACTAGACCCTATACTACCGTTTTCTAACGTTCTAGCGGACTAGCACCTCCTCTGATACCAAGCCTGTGGCACCCCGGCTCAAAGAAACCGGAACGCCTCGTATTCCAGCCCAGAGATCGAGGAGAAGTCTTCTGGAATATGGTACTGCTTAGTATAGAACAAACCAACATTCTTTTATTACACGAATACGAATAGAAGGTCTCTGATATTACAATGAATAACATCGGCACGACGACACTACGACAACCACAGTTTCTCTATGCAAGCAGCATAACAAGTCGAGGCAACGGAACCTCTACTGGCAGCGGAACAAAGAACGGCGATGATGGACTCCAATCAGCAGGGACTCTGGCTGGAACGTTTAACCTAGCTCGCGAACACGGGAACAGACCAAACAAAAAAGCAATCCAGGCATGACCTGCAAATTGGCATGACATGCCAGGTCAGTACATTGAATGTACTTGCAAGCTCACAATAAACCAAAAGTAGTCAAGACAAACAACAACAAGGCATTAGCATGTTAATTTAATTCAGGAACATGATACTAACAGAACAACATGGCATGCACAACTGATCAAGATACAACTGGAACGACATAGCATGACATCCGAGCATGATGATGCTACATGCAACATGATGATACTAACATGCACCAACTTACTCTGCTCGGGTTACCTCCTAACCATCACAAATATTCAACAACTCGGTATCCTTGATACCACAGTGATCATTCCGGTGATCACAACCAACTTATCTCATTATCGAACCTGGGTTGTTATTAAGCAAGTTATTTTTATTATTATTGTTTACTCATGGTGTGACCGATACGAACTGGGCCCTTATCCGCGGGCATGGCTATCGATATATTAAGACACACACACTCTGCAGAGGTAGCACACTGTACACACACGACAGAACCAATGGCCTCGCCCTCCCATACGGGTGGACCAACGTCGTTCTGACAAAACCGATCTACTGTCATGACACTCTCCCGGCCACTCCGACTAACTCCCCACTGGGCTAGTCCTGGGTGGCCCCGTGTCTACCAAAGACACAACGACCACCGTCGTGGCCAAACGGTCCCAAATGGGGACCCGAGCTCAAAAGAACAACAACAATGGGCACACAAGGTTATGTTCGCCTACCTAATCGGGGTAGAACGTGCCCATAACCTTCCCTCGTTGGAGGTACCGGCAAGAGGCATGACAATAGACCCAGTTAGGGCCTTCCCATAAAAGGCAAGTGTGGTTGCACTGGTCAGCTCGATTTGGTGGCACCATGACTCAGCCAACATTTGTTCAAGTTCATTATTATCCAGTTAAACTTGAATGCAATAAGATGAGTCATAATAAAATAACATGATGCAACTACAATATATGAGCATGATATCAACATAAGCATGGATGTGCAACATAATCATCGAGCATAACCAATATGAAGTATTTAACCAAATGAACATGGCATAATGATGAGCATGAATATCACAAGTATAACGCTACTCATGGCATACATGACTACTAGCATCATAAATAAATACCATGCAAGATCATACTAGCATCAACAATAAATACCAGGCAAGAACATAGCAAGAACAATACCAAGTAAGCATGTAACTAGCTAGTTGCAATGGAACATGCATATTACGGTACAACAAGCATACTTCAAGACTACTGCTAGCAGGTACTTATACTACCAAGCATAACATGTGAGCATGATAATAACAAGTAGTACAAGATAACAACAAGTATCAGATCATAGCATGACAGCGAACATGAAACCACGGGCATAACCGAAACAACGACAGAAGTAGCAAACAAGCAGACATACAGCAACAAACTTTTATTAAATATTCAAGTGGAAACCATGTTTACTGCATAACTATCATGCAAGTGTTTATTGTGGCTTGCCTGGGGTGGAAGAAATCACCGGGAGGAAGTGCGGTGAAGCCGGGGAAAGAATCGCTGGAAACAGTTCTCTCTCGGAGGGGGCTGTTCACGGGAAGTGCAAAATAGTCATTTTCAGAATGTTAACACATGGTGAAAATGACTCCAACAGAACGGGCTCGACGAGATGAAGAAGTGGGCTTTGGATTCACCTGATTTGGAGTTGTGGTTAAAAAGATATGAAGGGTTGAAGTTTTCAGGGACTTTTCGGCAAAAATATCATCACAAACAAGTCCCTGAGTGGATAAGGCAGAAGCGCAAAGTTAGAAATACGCTTTCTGTTTAAGAAAACACATTCTAGGCTTAAACAGAGGGGAAATACGCTCACCCCACGCAAAAACATACTTCTGGAAGTACGCTTCCACTTAACCAGCGTGGCAGTGGGGGCCCGGTCTCCTGGGTCACTTGCAGGTGGGTCCCGCGTCTTATCCAAGTCAACTGTGGCGGGGCCTGGCTAGGAGACGCTGACAGGAGGGTCCCGCGGGCGTTGATTCCCTCCTCCTCGTCCTTTTTTCCTCCTCCCGACGGAAGCAGGGGAGGCCGCGGACAGGCGCGCGCACCGGCGCTCGTCCCGGCGCAACCGGCCACCTCCGGCGATGCTCCGGCCACCGGAGAGCTCGGGGCGACGAGGCGCAACCGACACGCTACGACACGGAGCTCAGGGAGGGCTCGACACGAGGGGGGCATGGATGCTGGCGGGCGGTGGTTCCGGTGGTGTTGGGCTACGGGGCTGTGATGGCTCCGGAGGGGAAATGAGGAGGTGGGGACGATTATAAGGTCGAGGGGACTCTTCTGATGAAGGAAGGAGGGGGAGGGGACGCCGGGGTCGCACCAATTTAGGCGAAACCGACCCGTGGCCATGGCGGCAAGGAAGGAGCAGGAGAGCTCCTGGGGCTCGGCTGACTGATTGGGGAGGGAGCTGGGAGTGAGGGGAGGCCGATGGTAAGGTCGAACGGCTCGGGGAGGCCTATATATAGGAGGGGAGGGATGGCCGAGGGGTGTGCCGCCATGCATGTCCGGCCGACGCTCTGGCGTGTACTGAGCTCGCGGGAGAGGGCGGGAACACGACGAGGGAGGGGTGCGGACGAGCCACAGTGTCGTACTGTGTAGGAGGGGCCGAGCACACAAGAGGGAAACGGCCGAACGCCGCTGAAGCTCGGTCGGCCACAGTGCTCGCATAGGCGTGCGGCGACGAGCATCGACGGGGAAGGGGACGGAGAGGGCAAGGTGTCAGGGCGATGCAGACGATCACGAGGAGGCTACTGGAAACGGTGGGAGGTCAAGACGAGGAGGGAACAGACGAGCATAGTGCCGGGGTCGAGCCAGAGCATGTTTGTTGCATGGCAGGGCAGTGGTCACCACGCGCAGTGGTGCACACAGTGCATCACTGTTTGCCAAACGTTGTCTAGTGGTAAGATCATCCAAGATAGGTTTACCCTGCGGTGGTAACTTGGTGAAAGGTGATATGGTTAAATAGAAATCTACCTCTTAAGTTTACTGCAGTAAACTTGATCATGAAATAGTGATCAACTAAGGTAGGATTAGAGGCATAAGAGTTGTCTGGGGTGATTAGCTAAGGAAGAACTACCATACTGGGGGGTTTGGCAGGAAATGGACCAAGATTTAATATGGTTGCTTTGCAACTGCCAAATCTGGTCCACAAATAATATTATGAAGTAGCACTCAGTTGGTGTAACGTGTTGAGCTGAATTTTGGTGTAGAGGGATTATTTGACCATATGGAGCTGCTGTAAAAAGATCATGCCATTTGGAGTTACCAACGTGGCACTTCCTTCATAATGTCCCATTCTGGCCAGTAACTTAAAATTTTTACTGAGGGTAAATGGGTAAGTGGATGGAGCCAAAACTTCGTGGAGGGGGTAGATGTAAATGTAATAATCTCCTGGTAAATTGCCATCTTAGATGGAGCAAGGTAAAATAGCATTGCTTCACAAAGTGAAAATTTTATCAGGAAACAAGATTTGGATCTGAGCTCACATAGATGATCTCCATGAGCTCTAATTTTGCAGGGACTCATGATTTGGTCAAATGAAGGATGTGACCAAGTTTCATCGCATTTTGACATGCCTAGAATATACTTCCTTCACAAAGTTCCTTTCTGGATAGAAACTTTGGAAAATCATTGAAAAATATTCACTAGGCAAATGAGTGTGAAAATTGGCACATGTCAATGATATAGACATGAAAAGATACTCAAGGAGTTTGGAGTCAATTGGGAAAAGATAAATAGCACTTGCTTCACAAGGTGCCATTTAGGGCAGAATAGGAAAAGGAATATTTGAGAATTATTATTGAACCTGGCTATGAAAAGTTTTGTCATATTTGATGAAGATATGACCCGAAGAATTTATTAGAATTTATTTGGGAATTTTTGGAGTGACAAAAATATAGGTTGCTTCACAACCTAGGGCAGACAGGGTTATTACTTTAATAGGAAAAGGAATATTCCCTAGAAAAAGAAATTAGGGTTTGGTCAGGTAGTGGAGTGACATGATCTTGGCAAGGTTTTGAGAATGGTGAGCCACTTGGGAGGGAAAAATAGTATGATTTCCCAGGTGACAATGCCACAGAACCACTCCAAAACGAAAAACAGAGCAAAAACTAATAAACCAAAAAGAAAAAGAGAAGGGCCAAAACCAGGCTGTGACATGCTTCTGGCAATCTGACACCGAATGAACAACTACACGCCCAGCACCTGGGCGAGGGACATGTCGCATTAGTCAAAGAGGGTACCTAGAAATCATATAGATGAGATATAATTTGGTCTCATTAGCCTGGAAAACAAGAACATATACAACCCACATCAGGACACATGCATTTTATAGCATCACATCCGACGACCATAAAAGGTGACTGTTACCAAATTATATCTCATCCAGATGAGTTCTAGAAAAACTGTTAGTCAAAAGCTTCGCCTCGTCATACGAGCCACCGCGCTTGTGGTAGACGGAGAGGGCGTAGTACTGTATAAAGCTTCTCCTACAAGTTGACGGGACACGACAAAGTAGTGCTAGTCCGTGATATGGCTTATTTTTTGGCGGGTAAATGAGAGAGATTTATTCATACAAAAGCATTCTTAGGACAATCACCCAAGAAACTGGTCACTAGGAAGCTAGGTGTTTCATCAAGCCAGCTCTCGGTCAAATTCAATGTGCATGCAAGCATCGTAGAAAGATGCGCTGGAAGGTTTGCTGACCTGTTTACATGTTGAATAAGAAAAGAAGAGAAATTATTACTGATCAGCTCTCGTATTTCCAACAGGACAGGAGCCAGAATTAAGCGAGTATTGTGGCGACTGTTCCAGAGTGTCACCAACTCCATGCGATCAACTTCCATTATCACATGTGAGAACCCTCTCGAAGAGAAGCAAATATGTTGAAGATTGATTGATCACAGATTAAAATAAAATAAGTGTGCAAACACTCCACCATGCGTTTCCTTGTACTAGGACCTGTAGTCAACCTTGCGCTTGGCTCTTCGCGTCTTCGGGAAGTCGAACAATGATGGTACTACAGTGTATACTTCTGGCAATCTGACAACGAATGAATTGTTGCACATCCACCGCCTGAGCTAGGGAGAGCTTGCATTAGTGAAAATCTTCTCCTCGTCCTACAAGCTTCTCCTTGTTCTGCGAGTTGACGGGACAAAACAAAGTAATGCTAGTCCATACCGCCTCCTTTTCTGGTTATTATGGCTTAATTTGAAATGAGATAAATACAGTTGCAGTCACTATATATTTGTAAAAATACGGTCAGTGGACTTCATAATACGCTCATTGCGGTCAATATAAGACATTTTCTGGTGGTTATACTATCTCTAGCTCACCCTGGCTGGGTAGGTGTGTGCATGCACATGTAGGTTGAGCACTTGACCGTGAGCATGTGTGTTCCACGGTGTGCTCGGGCATGCACGCATTAGGATGGCGCGCGTGTTTTTGTGTGCATGTGTACGTGTGACTGTTGCATGCGTGCACGAGGTTGTAGTCCCTCACATTCACATGTTCATATTCAAAGCTTCGTCAAAACGTATCATGCAAGGTATGCTCTTTCGTTGTTCACGCATGCATTATTGCCAATATTAATACTCTGCAATGGTATCATGTCATGCAGGACATCCATCATTTGGATCCACGTGTTTTGCAAGAAAATAGAGATAAGTACGAGCGAGACACGGGAACGGCCATACACGTAGGGGGAGTACGTGCAGGGGCCGCGGTAATATGACTAAATGAGCAGTCAAATCACGTAGTAAGTTGCTCGGACGAAGCAACCATCATTTCACTCTTTGATTCAGTGACACATACGCAATATAAAAAAGGTTGATATGGAGAGAAAAGGAAAACTGGTCCTCTATATATACACTAGTAGAATCCTAAGCTCCAAGCCTGCTTGCTTGGGTTGCTCACTTCACACTGTGTCACATAGAACGATAGTGGCCACACCGCTGGTCACATAACCGGCCTGATCCCGCCGCCGGGGGAAGGGGAGGATATTGTGCGTAGACGCGGTCGGCAACGGCGAGGGAGAAAACCCACTATCAGTGCGTCCCGGTCGGGGGTCCCCGCGGTATGGGCTGATGCCACCTCCCACCGGCCTTCTAGCCACAACCCGACGTCCTAGGTAGCACAACTTCCTTTTGGAGCAGGCTTGCTCCACTGTCGTAGGTCCCCACATAGCTCCATCTCCATGTGGATCTTTCTCTACTTTTTTCGGGGGG
>LR738709.1:196959397-197072331 GCA_902687465.1 Secale cereale
GGGGGGGGGATCTTTTTCTACTTCTACCGGCTTCTATTTGTGACGAGTTTGTGTCTCAAGAACTAGTGCCACTATTATTATTCTAATCACACTTCTGCAATATCTTTGCCAACAGGGATGGTCAGCTCAATTTTTGTGGAACCGCATAAAAGAATCCTATGATCCAAGGGTGCCAGGATTCTTTCCTTTGACCGGTTCTACCTAGCCAGGAAATAAAATCTCGTTTAGGGTTTAGGTTTTAAGGCCTAGGACTCCATATGTCCATCAGTAAAACAGTTGTACACACACTCGCAACTTTTGTCTTTAGTTGTGATGTAAATATTGGCTATGATCTATGAATCATTCAAATGCATTAGCTTGCGTGTTAGTTTTCCTTTGTATTTGACGGAATGTTGTAACGGGGCAACCTTGGAGTTAGGATAAATATACATGAAACAAAATCTGAAAGCTTCGTACTCCCTCCGGTCCTTTTTTGTATGCGTATAGTGGGGAGTAGTATCATAGACTAGTATCATGCATATGATACTAGTGTATGATACTACCTTCATAGTACGTAGTATCAAGGAGTAAGTAGTAGTACTCGCTCTGTGCAGGTGCATTAGGCACCTAACGAAATCCAGGAATTCTTATAATGTAAGTCACTGCAATTAGCTAACCCGTTGAATCTGCTTCTCCCTCATGCAGTACAATATTCTTTTGGAAACCAACGTTTCGTTTCGTTGGATGGCACCATCGAGCAAAACCAAAGCTTAAATCGCGTCTGTCGCGTTTGGGTCTCACCCTCATCCACCCACAAGCTCCGTCACTCGGCATGCCACTCACCGCAAACCGAGTCAAACTTCCCCGCCTGCTTGTAGGGATCGCGCAATGGAGTAGTAGCACTACTTGAAAAGATAGACGAGGAGGGGGAGGATAGCTAGCTGTAGCACAGACTCCCAAGAACTTTTTTAATCCATTGTATATTGTGGCCGCCCGTGGTGACGTTTGAACGCCAAGCAGTCGCGTGCATCGAGAAGCGGCACGGGCGGCGCGCCACTTCAATGCTAACGACAATGAGAGGTCGCGTCCGCTCTTGCGGGGCATGAATGCGGCACTGACCGTTTCGGGTGGGAAGTGCGCGGGGGTGATGATGAGGTTTCGGGTTCGCCAGGGTGGTCAGGAGAGTGTGTGGCAGCAGTCGGGAAGAGATACTAGCGACACCAATATGAAGTGAGATAAATGCAGTAGTACGTATCAGAAGAAATGTACATGCACTCACTCTGCCTCCAACATACTCGCGAGTACACGATGGACCGCATTTGTACATGAAGAGACGTTACGTACATAACCATTTGACCCTTTAATTTGTTCACTTAATAAATGGAAGGTCGGGGACCACACGGGAGCGATACAAAGTGCGACCTAGAAGCGGGGGCATGTTATTGATTGAGTTTTCTTTCTTTCTTTTTGAAGAAAAAATCGAGTTTTCTTTCTTGATACGTTAAAAAAGATTTGTTCGCCAGTTTTCGTTTCTTTTTTCCGGGAATGTGGCATTCTATTTAAAACCACTGTTATAGAGAGATGCTATTAATCCATTGTATATATAGACACATCTTTGATAGGGTTTCTTGCAACTCGCTCTCTATATCCTCTCTATCTCTCTCCTCACCGGTGGTCACAGATCCAGCCAAATCCCGTCCGCTGCGGGAGGTGAGGAGGTCCATCGTTGACGTTGTCGCCGTCGGTGATGGAGGAAGCCGATGCGCACCGTCCTCTCGGAGCCGACGCCAGCATGGACGAATGTCACACCCTGATTTTCATGCCAGAACACTTAAGCTAATAATCATGCTAAAATATGATTTGACAAAAACTTTTGAGTGTTTTGGTCTTTGTTTGATTAAATTTTTGGTTGATGTTTGCAAGTGCTCTAAAAATAAAATAAATCCTCCTACTCTTATACTCCTTCTCCTTGATCCAAACCTTTTTCCCAATAATCATGCCATGTGTGTGGAACATAATAGTATTTTCTAACAAAAATATTTTGGCCAGAAAGTATTTTCTAATTTTAGTTTTCCAAAAACCCCAGAATTGAGGTTTGCACTACAATTACTTAATTAAGGGTGTGAAACATCTTTCAAAAATTATATTTGAATCCTATTAGATATAAGACTCCCGAAGCCACAAAAATATTATTTTCAAAGTTATTTTGCTATTTTATTTGAAGCATTTTTCTTAAAGAAATAGTCTTTAATAGTTTAAAATTATTTTATTGTTTCAGTTTTTTTTGAGAAAATTTAGGGAAGCTCAATGGACATATATTGTCCATATATAAGAGTTTGAACACATGGTCATGTTCAAAATATTGGTCAAATCCCCGAAAAACCCTTTCTGGATATTTCATGTTTTTGAAATATTTACAAAGGAATTTTTCTTAATTAATTCCAAGAAAATTCTGGCATGTCACATATGGCATATTTGATGACCTTCCCAAGCCTCATGTCTTGGAGAACAAGATAACTTCATCAAACCCCCACAAAACAATTTTGGTCCATTTTGAAGTTTGAGCAACTTTACATTGCCAAACATGTCCAAATGCTCTCAAACTTTGTGCACATGATAAAATTGTCTAATTATGCATCTAGACCAAATGGCAAAAGTTTTGGAGAAGGATAAATTGACCAAAGTGGCCCAGAACCCTTTCCGACCAGATCCAAATTTGAACAACTCTACATTGTCAACTTTTTACTTGTGACCTAAAATTGTGTGGACATGCTCACAACCCCAAATGATGACACTAAAGCAAGGGATGGATCAAGGAGGAATAATTTGCATCACAAAATATTGGAAAAGCCATTTCTGTTGATCTCTAGGGTTTACCAAAGTTACATTGGCAACTTTGCCCAAATGAGCTCAAACTTGGTAGAACACCACATTTTCATGTGCCATTTCATCCTGTTAAGTGTCATGTCATTTGGACTTCATTTACTTGCCCAAACTTACATCAAATAATTTCTGACATTTTACCAAAACCACTGTTTTGACCCCTTTCACTATTCCCGTTTACCTCAAATTTTTACCACATCTGACCCTGATCACCTTCTACCTCTGGTAAGTTTGCAAGGCCATGGACAAATAATTGGTGGGGGAAAACCCCACTCTTCCTATCTGGACAGCCATGGAAGCATCTCTTTTCCCCCTCTCTTTTACCTTCCTACCTCTCCCTTAGCACCTAAGCTACCCAGACCAAAGGTATCCTATAAAAGTCCAACTCACATTTTTAGCGCCCCCTGCTTGTCGCTGGATGTGCCTGCTGCGGTTGCTGGCTCATCATCTGCCTCCCTCTCCGCTACTAATGCAGCACTAACCACTTGATTGGTTGCCGCTAAATACAGCAACAACTTCTCTTGTGGCTTAGGTGCGACAAGTATTGGAGTGGAGGACAGGTACCTCTTAAAGTCTTGCAGCGCAGCCTCCGCTTCCGGAGTCCATTTCATTCGACCTGCCTTTTTCAAAATTTTGAAAAACGGCAGGGCGCGCTCAGCGGACTTAGAGATAAACCTGCTAAGAGCAGCCACGGAACCGGCAAGTCTTCGCACATCCTTGACGCGCTTTGGTGCTTCAATCTGCTCAATGGCCTTGATCTTGTCGGGATTGGCTTCAATTCCCCTCTGAGACATGAAGAACCCGAGAAGCTTGCCGGAAGGGACTCGAAACACACACTTCTCGGGGTTGAGCTTGAGGCTGATCTTGCGCTGATTTGCAAAAGTCTCGTCTAAATCATGAATTAGGGTTGCCCTGTCCTTGCTCTTGACCACTATGTCATCCATGTATGCTTCCACATTTTTGTGAATTTGTGGCTCAAAAGCTGTATGGACTACCCTTGCAAATGTTGAACCAGCATTCTTTAAACCGAAAGGCATCCATATGAAACAGTACGTGCCACATGGAGTAATGAATGCGGTCTTCTCCTCATCCTCTTCTGCCATGAAGATTTGATGGTATCCTGAGTATGCGTCAAGAAATGAAAGCAAGTCACATCCGGCCGTGGAGTCAACAATCTGGTCAATGCGCGGCAAGGTAAATGGGTCTTTGGGACAAGCTTTATTCACATCGGTGAAGTCGATACAAAGCCTCCATTTCCCGTTTGCCTTGCGCACGACTACAGGATTGGCCAACCACGTAGGATGGAGCACTCCTCTGACAAGGCCTACTGCTTCCAACTTCTTGATTTCTTCTGCGATGAATTCTTGGCGCTCCACTGCTTATTTCCTGACTTTCTGCTTGACGGGCCGCGCATGAGGACAGATGGCAAGATGGTGCTCAATTACTTTCCTGGGAACACCGGGGATGTCAGACGGTTGCCATGCAAACACGTCGACGTTCGCCCGCAGGAAAGCAATGAGTGCGCTTTCCTATTTAGGGTCAAGAGTGGCACTGATGGTGAAGGTGCCACCAGTGTCGTCCTCCATGGCGGACACCTTCTTGGTCTCTGGCGGAGCTGCCATTGTCTTCTTACACTTGCCGATGGAGCTCGATGGTGCGTCCTCGACGGTAGCGCAGCACTCCGAAGAGGTGCGCTTGCCGGAGTGGGCATCAGAGCTCTTGCCGGACTTGGTCTTCTTCTTCCCCCCGGGAGCTTTAGCGGCAAGTGACTTGCGATCTGTTGCGGCTGCTGCTTCCCGGTAGATCTTGTCGGCGCAGATAAGGGCATCCTTCTTGTCGCCAGGGACAGAGATAACGCTTATCAGGCCTGGCATGTTCAGCATATTGTATGCGTAGTGAGAGGCTGCCATGAACTTGGCGAGTGCTGGACGGCCGAGTATCCCATTGTAAGGCAATGGAAAATCGGCAACGCCAAATGTGACCCTCTCAGTCCTGAAGTTCAACTCGCCGCCAAATGTCACTGGCAACGTGATCTTCCCCTTCGGCTTGCTCCTTCCCGGGTTGATTCCTTGGAATGTGCCGGTCTCTTCGAGCTCGCTGTTAGGGATCTGGAGTTTCTGGAGTACAGCGGAGGAGATCAGGTTTAAGCCGGCCCCACCGTCAACTAGCATCTTAGTGACCTTGAGGTTGCGGATAGTTTGTGAAACCAACATCGGCAAGCACCCGTCCGCAGTTGTGCGATCAGGGTGGTCCTCAGTATCAAAGATGATAGGCGTGCTGGACCATTTCAGAAGCTTGCGTGATTCGACAGGTGGTTCTGCCGCATTGACTTCCCGCACCCACTGCTTGAGTTGGCGGTGTGAAGTATGCAGAGAAGCACCGCCCTCAACGCACAAGACTTCTGTGGCTTTCTGGAACTCCTGCTCACTGTTCTCGACATCATCCATGTCTTCATCGTCGTCGTCATCTTCATCCTTGTCGCGGCCGCGGGGAGGTCTGTCTCCTTGCCGCTGCTTGGCCTTGCCGCGGCATCCTCCCCGGCCGGGGCGCTTCTGGCCGGATCCTCCACCACCTCCTTGGGCCTTCTCCTTGTCGCGTCGCTCGTATTCAGCCTTTTGCTGCTCAACAAGCTTCTCGACCCTCTTGCAGTTCTGGAGGTCATGGCCCTTGGTGCGGTTGATCTTGCAGTACTGCTTGTCGGTGCCGTCCTGCTTGTCGGCGGCCGCCACAGCCTGGCAGTTGGTGCATGCGGCAATATCCTTGCCGGAGCTACCAACTTTGGCTTTCTTGGCGCCACCTTCGTTGTCGGACTGCTCAACGACTAGCACATCTTTGCCTTCCTTTTTCCTGTTGTTCCGCCGCCGGTTTTTCTTTGCCGGGGCAGCCTCCTTGCTGTCAGATCCTCCTGCTCCTGTATCCTCTCCGGGGAGTTTCCTCCCTTCCTCAGCACATGCGCACTTGTCGGCCAGGGCGTACAGCTCACTGACGTCCCTGATCTTGCACATTGCCATCTCCTCCCTCATCCTGCTGTTACGCACGTTTTGATGGAACGCGCTGATGACCGCGACAGGGTGGACATCTAGGATGTTGTGCTGTACACGGCTGAATCTCTGGATATACTTGCGCAGGGGTTCTCCTTCCTTCTGGGCGAGCAGATGAAGGTCACTTTCTTGGCCATGAGGTTTGTGGCCGCCCGTAAAGGCGCCGACAAACTGATGGCATAGGTCAGCCCAGGAGGATATGGAGTTATCCGGCAAGTGCATGAGCCAGGATCTGACGTTGGGTTTGAGCACCAGCGGGAAGTAGTTGGCAAGGATCTTGTCGTCTCGCCCCCGGCAGCTTGCACCGCAATGGTGTAGATGCTGAGGAACTCCGACGGATGCGTCTTGCCGTCGTACTTCTCTGGTACGTCTGGCTTGAAATTCTTTATGCTGGGCCACTGGACTTGCCGCAGCTCACGAGTAAACGCAGGGCAACCTACCGCGTACGGCAGGTCGCCTGGTTCCCCTGGCGCATGCATGTCGATAGTGGGCCTAGCGCGCTGGTCGGATTGACGCCGCGCTTCTCTTCGGCGCTCGATGCGAGTGCGAGCGTCTTCTTGCTGTCGTTCGTGAAGAACTTGGCGCTGATCGCGACGAGCTCGCGGATCTGATGACGCGGTGGAGACGCTGTCCAGGTTGATCCGGCGAGTCGGCGATCTTGGCCTTCGAGGCGGAGAGTGCATGGTGGTTGCACCCCCACCGGTCTTGTCGCCATCGGCCCGTGCCTGGCTGACTTGCCGTGGCTGCAACGTGCTCGGCTGCCGCGGAGTGTCGCCATTGGCGAAGGCGATGAGACTCTGAATGGTGGCCCTCCAGTCGTCGATCTTGTCTTCCGCTGGAGGGTAGTCTAGGAGCAGTTGAGCTCGTGCCAAAGCTTCCGCTGGAGTGGTGGGTAGCGGTGGCGAATGGTGTGAGGAGCGGGATATGCTCGGACTTCTAACTATGTTAGAAGGAGCAGTATCCCATCCAGGTGACCGTGCCTTGCTCGTGCTGGCATGTTGGCGTGCATGCTGGTCTTGAGCATTCCGGGACCCACCAGCTCGATCTTGGTCCAGCAAACATATGGTACCGTGAGTACCATGACGCTGCCGGTCCCGCGCCTCCTGAGATGGGCGCGGTGCATGCACGGACGCCGAGGTCTTGGAGTGCGCCCACTCGTCGTGGGAGCCGGCTACGCCGCCGATGGGCAGCGCAGCCTTGTCCTTGGACCTGGAGGCACCGTGAGCTCCCTCGTCGACGCCCGTTCTTCCTCCGGTGTCTACCCCACCAACCGTTGGCTCCGGCGGTGGTGGGATCGACGCGGACGGAGCAGCAGCCTCCGAAGCCTTCTTCTTCCGGGGCATGTCGATGAAGATGATGAAGATCTAGCTCGTGTGGACGCCGGATCAGGTTCACACAATCTCGACGCACCCCTACCTGGCGCGCCAAAGATGTCGGGAAAACTGATCCACGAACACCTATGGGACTGGCGGACCGAGCCCCTTACGATTTGGCGGGGGCAGAGGTCGCGCGAAGAGCAGATCGAGGCGAGGCACACGAGCAGTTTACCCAGGTTCGGGCCGCATGGATGCGTAAAACCCTACTCCTGCTTTGTGGTTTGTATTGAGTTCTTGGCTCGGGAGCGCTGAGTGCTATAGTACACACCAGCAGCTAACGAGACCGAGCGTGAGAGTTCTTCTGCTTCGAACCCCTCTCTACATTGCGCATGGGCCTCCTTTTATATGCTCAAGGGGTCACCGACAGTTGGCAACGCAGATGAGGGTAAAATCGGGAAATTATTGCGGTTGGTACAGCTACCTGTACAGTGTATCATACCTAACCCTGACGGCAGAGGACAAGAGCATTAAATGCCCGTCTGTGTCGCCCAAACAGTGCAAAAAGGGACCGTCAGGGACGCCACCGTTCGCCACGACGGCAACCTTGTTAGCGCCGCTTGCCACCGTGTACCGCTGGCTGCACAGCCTCCCGCCACGTACGCCTGGAAGGGCCCCATAGCGACACGTGGGTGGATGCGCTGGAGCGCGGGTACAGAGTGGTAGCTTGTCGCGGCAAGCGTCTTGCCGCGGTCGTTGTCTTGTCGCGTCCGGGAGCTTGTCGCTCACCGGGCCTTGCCGGGACGCGTGGCGCATCGCGGCAAGTTCCTTGAGACGCCTTGGTTGGCCTTCTCGGCAAGCTCCTCTCGCCGGGGTCTTGTGCCTTGAGTGGCCTTCCCGGCAAGCTCCTCTTGCCGGGTCCTTGTCTCCTTGGCTCGAATACTTTGTTCTTGAATGGCTCCAAAGGAACCACAGAGGACCTTGGCGGTCACCCGGCAAGCCTTGCCGCGGGGTGCTGCGACTGCCCGTGCACAAGTTCGGGATACTAGGGTAGCCCTACTCTAGTACACCGACACATGTACTCAACCAGACCTGCTTTTATTCTCCAGTGACGGCAGCCTCAAACTACAGCCCAACCAGTAAAGCCTTGTTCGCCCCTCCGCTTGGGAAACAACTATCGAGTCTTCCTTGGCTCCGGGTCATGCCCTTCCTAGGCCTCGCCGTCGTCCACTACCTTGGTGCTCTCAGCACGGCGTGGTTAACATGGTCAAGGAATGACTTACATCAGAAGAGGATTGTACGTGGAGAGTCTGACAGCTGAGTCCACGGCCGCAGCAAGGAAGTGCCTCCTTATTACGTGCAAAATAATGATTCCTCCACCTGACAGCAGGGAGCTACCAGAAGGGCTCTATATTTTGGCTTAGCTGTATTTTGCGAAAAATATATTTTCACCCTGATAGCTGGGACCCACCAGCTATATCTTCTACGCAAGGAAAGTGTCTCCATATTAGGCGTGAAAACAATGAATGCCCCCCTGATAGCTGGACCCGGCAGCTATGTCTTCGCATGCAAGGAAGTGCCGCCTTATCCTCCCAGACAGCCAGGACCCACCTGGTCGATGCGTACGTAGCATTGTCATTCTGGTCGCGAACGTGTACGTACATACTGGTCGATTGGTCTCTTTCCAACGATGAACCGTGGCCGAGCAAGAAGCGGCACGTGTAGTAGTAGAGCCCCCAACGTAGCAGTTCAGGCAGACCCTTTAAAACCATGTACACGTACGTACAAGCACATGAAAAAACATGGCTACATATGTACATACGGGCACAGAAAAAGCATAGGTACGGCTTGGGCTAGTGTACATGGAGAGGCAGCAGATGGAGGCAACGGCGCCGTGTTCATCGGCAACCAACTAGCAGGGGTCGGAACATAGAAACAACATCGTGTTCATCGGCAGCCAACCGTGTTGTACGGAACATCCGAAACCTGGTGTCGCATACCGCAAAACGGAGGGAAACTATATTCAGCTGGAGCGCGTATGGTCGAAACGAGGTCATGTTCATCGGGATGGGTCTGGCAAACTGCAAAACGGAGGAAACTGCCTTCTTCACAACCGGCTACGGTCGAAACGGGATCGTGTTCATCGGGAGGGGTCTGCTGAACCGCAAAACGGAGGAAACTGACTAGTGTTGGAGCTCGACAGTAGAAACGGGGGTCCTGTTCATCAGGAGGGGTGTGGTGTACCGCAAAATGAGACTCCACGGGCTACTGTTCACCCACCTTCGACTTCCTCAAGCCTCCACCTGCACTGTTCATCCACCGCGTCTTCCTCTGCCTCCATCGGCTACTGTCCGTACAACTCTCCACGGGGTCCTATTCAACCAGCCCTCCATGAGGTCCTGTTCATCCTACCAGCCCTCCACCGACTACAGTTCATCCAGCCCTCCACGGGGTCCTCTTCATCCACCCCCAACGCCTCGGTTGTGGCGGCCTCCTCTTGGGGTCTGTTCATCAAATGGCAACCCCAACGTCCAACCCCCATGGGGTCCTGTTCATCCAACCCCCATCGGGAACTGTTCATCCAAACCCCACCACGTACGTCTCGACTCGTTCAACCAACCCCATGTTCACTATTCATCAGGAGGCAACAGGTTCGATCAGCTTTGGTAAGCAGCAACAACGATCGATCGGGTTCAGTTAGCAGCAGTAGCGTAGGAATTGCTTGGGTTCAGTTATTAGCCAAGGGATCGATCGCTCGGGTTCAGTAACGCAGCTAGTGCAATCACGCGGGTTTAGTAGGCGCAATCCTCACTTGGGTTCAGTTAGAGCCCAACAACTCGCACATACACGCGACATGTACGAGAGAAACGCGCAAACCTCCATGCATCGCTCCGCCCCTACGACCCACCGTAACTGGGAACTCCCCGAAATTTTCCTCGCCCTCGCTTCTACCATAATTTTTTCCATCATGGACAGCACAAAGAATGTCATGCAACTGCGTCTCTGGGCTGCCCAGGACAAAAAGCCCATTTTCTATCATGATTTTTGGTCATAGAAGTAGGAGCCCACCACATCTATGATGATACGGGATTTTGTCACAATTATCGTCATAGAAGTGTCATAAGCATGACAGAAAAAAGTTTCGTTCGACCCAAAATGTCATGGATGTGTCTTTTTTTGTAGTGATACCACACCCTCTCTTCCCTCATTTAACTGTGTGCCACATCATCCGAAAAATCTAGTTAGCATACATGATACCGCTTGATACTCCCATATTACGACCAGGCTTATGGTGGCCATAGTGGGGGTATCATAGTCGGCATCATGCACTTGGGAATAGCAAATATGATGATGTGGCAAAGAAGCAGTAACATAGGTAGATACCATAACAAATATATATGTATATAATAAATACTATACTACTTTGTGTCATGCATGGCCATAAATACGGTCATCTATGATATATATTACTCTATGATACTATATATGCACTATGAAGGTACGTACGTAGTATCATACACTAGCATCATATGTATGATACTATATATAGTATTTGATACTCCCCACTATATAAGGCTGGCCATAGTGGTGGTGTCATAGCCGACGATGTCATGCACTCGGAAATAGCAATTATGCTGATGTGGCAAAGAATTAAATATATGTATTGAGGGTTAGAGTAACATATAGGTAGATACCGTATCATGTTAAATGCGATGCTAATTTGTGTCATGCATGGCAATAAATATGATATATGATACTATACTCTATGTAATATACTACGCACTATAATTAATTAAAGGTAGTATCATACAGTAGTATCATATATATATATATATGCATGATACTAGTATATGACACTCTCCACTATGAGTAGCCTAAGTATATATAGCATAACTAAAACACCCACATGTAGTTTGTAGTAGGGTTTTTGACTTTAATTAATTATATATGCACTAAAATGCTTTGCAAGGTAAGTGCAAAGAATGACTTAAACATAGCAGATGACCTGAAATGGGCCGGAACGATGTAGCTAGTAACAGACAATTTGTAGTCCGAAGTACTGCATCTCCTTTTGGAAACTATGATCCTTCTTGTGAGATGTTCCGGTATGGAAGGTGCGAGCACCAAAACTTGTGCCAAACTTTACCAATTATTTTCCATGCGATTGTGAGAACACGCGACTGTGACACAGTGATTTTCGTTATTTTCTAGACTGTATAAGCATTTCCTGAAATTAAAATACCAACAAGGCCTACGCCTCTGGCCGCACCCTACGGCCGAACTGTTTGAAGTTTTTTCCCGTTTCTCGCACAATAAATGAAAACTCGCCAAGCGACACACAACTGATCTTGCTAACACACATGTGTAGTTGCAACTATATATACAAATCGTGCCTGATGCCCCCCTTTGCTGCGCGCGTGATCTGAGTCGTGCGTTCTGATTGGCCAGAACCCAAACCCCGCGGATCGTACGTCTGCACCATTGGATGCTCCGAGATCGAAAGACAATCCTCATCCCTTTTGACGGGAAATGTAGTCCGGCTAGGAATTGATTTATATGCCAAAATGCACGGTAAATGCCAAAAAATGTCTTACATATAGCACACGAGACCTGAAATGCGCCAGCAAATGAAAGCCGTTGTATAATTGTGATTACTTTACATGGGAAAAAATTAGAGGCGAAACGATGAACTCACGTCTTCATTTCAAAATTAGTACGTCTTCATTCCAAAAAATATTATTCTGTTTGTGCACACGAGTGCATAGAGGGAACCGTCTGCATAAGCCTTGCCGCGTGCATGGCGATCGGGGATATTTTTCACCCTTTTCACCTAGGCCGCCAACACCCGGTGTTGGTGTAGAATGACACCTACGGGGTCACGTTGAT
The DNA here is from genome assembly GCA_902687465.1 of Secale cereale. Lineage (NCBI taxonomy): Eukaryota > Viridiplantae > Streptophyta > Magnoliopsida > Poales > Poaceae > Secale > Secale cereale. Next base: position 196,971,501 of record LR738709.1, read on the forward strand.
CCCATCTGCTGGTTGGCAGGGAAGAGGGGTAGAGCAAAGAGCTGATCTAACGATCAACAAGGCGAATTTTTACCCAGGTTCGGGCTGTTGAGCCGCGTAAAGCCCTGGTCCTGCTTAAGTGTGTATTCTCTATTCTTGAGCTTCAGCTCGCTGCTATGCATGCAAGCTGGGCCGAGAGGTTCAAAAGATTGAATCCTCCAGTATGTCGTGGGCCTCCTTTTATATGTCCAATGGGCTGCCACAGTGGCATACAGGAGGTGTAAAGTAGCTACAATGTCTATGTTTATCATCGACGTCTTAGGACAAACGCATTCAATGTGTTGCTTACGTGCCCTCCATCTTTATCGGGGACGGGATTAGAACCCGTCCCGTCCGTTGCTGCTGCACCACCTTGACATGCGTCCATGCCGACGAGGCATGCAATGCCAAGTTGGCTGGCCAACTGCTTTCCAGGAGACGTGGCAGGATCTTCGCGAAGATATACATGCCACCACGCAGGTGCTTGCTAGTCTGGCAGGCCGGCTACTATGCTGGAGTGGTGACGGTGTGGTGGAGCCATGCCGCGGTCCTGCCGATGTCCCCGGCAAGGATTTTACCGGGACCTCACAGACACCTCTGGCAAGGATCTTGCAAGGTACCTCATCTTCAGGCCTTCACAAAGATCTGCACACCACTACGCGCACACCCTGGGTCTTGGCCTTAACGTTGTCGATGGTGTCACAGCTCTCAACCCCGAGGGTGGTGCTCTTGTTAGGATCGGCAAGTTGTCCCGGCAAGGATCTTGCTAGGGTCTCGCAACCTGTCCCAGCAAGGATCTTGCTAGGGGTCCAGATTGTCATCTTCTCTCTAGCTTGGCCGCTTCTCTTCACCTTGCATCTGTCCTCGATTGCCCCCATCAGGCCTTGCTGTGGGCGTGGCTACGACTGCCTGTGCACAAGTATGGGGTGCTAAAGATCCCAATCTTTAGTACACCGACAGGGGCCCCCGGGCCTGGGCCACACACGAGTGCGAAGCATCATTGGGCCATGCCGAAATAATGCATGGGCACGCATGGCAGGGGATGACTGCTGTAATCTTCTTGTTTGTCATTCTTGCAATGGTAATTGCCATTCCACGCTTCCCACTACGCCCACCTCTTTCGCCACGTACTCCGCATGGATGGCCCGGGATAGGTGGCGGACGCGCGGGATATGGGAAGGCGCGCCATGGCAGATACCCATGCGCCTTTGATTGGCGCAGGGAGGGCATCCGATGACCTTGCTTGTTGCCAATGGCTTTAATGATCCGGACTCGAAAGGGCCTTTCAGAGAAGGTATAGAGCTAGCCCCCAGTCCTCCATGCTTTGCTATAAAAGGGGAATTGGGAGGAGAAAGGAGGGGAATCCCCTTGCATATTCTCTTCTTCTCCATTCTCCCATCCAACATCATGCTGAGAGGGCGTGGTTGCGGCCATACCTCTGCGGAGGCGACAAGATCTTCCTCTGGCCAGAGAGCCGCGGCGGTCAAGGAAGAGCCAAGATCCTAAGGGGAAGAGCCAAGCGCCCAAGGCAGAGGTGTTGGACGGGGTCGCAGTCGGCGACGTGGTCGAGGTAGAAGGGGGCATGGAAGTGGGACACCTGTGGTGCCACCATCTCCTCCCGCTTCGCCAAGAGGCCATGTAGGAGACACAACCGTGGAGTTTATCTTGCAGCTGCGCGAACCGCCGCGTTGCCGTCTTCGCCTTCTTGAGCCATTTGCGAGGGTGCTAGAGGTTGACCAGCGATCGAGGTTGAGGCTTCACATGAAGGGATGTTGTAATGGTGATATGTGGGCAAACATGAAGTCCCCCACCCCTCAGGTAATGCTTCTTTGTCGTGGTTGGAAAACCTTTGCATGCAACCACTTCTTAACAAAGGGGCACGTCCTTCGCTTCAAATTGGTGGAGGCCAACCTGCTCCCCGTAAAGGTCTTTAGGCGCTTAGGAATCCGATTAGGGTGCCGTGCGGAGAGCTTCACCGACGATGAAATCTCCTCCTCGAAAGATAGCGACAAGGAGGAGACCAGGCGACACCGGCAGCACCACCATCTGCACCTGGCCTTCTCCCCGGTAGAGCCATTTGCCGGGGGGATAGTTCTTGGTGGCGGCCCCTCAAGCCAGCTCCTTGAACTTCTTGGGGCTATCACTTCTGGCGGCTGGCATTGGAAGGCCGGAGAAGACGAAGAAGGCGGGTGGGGGCCATCATGTCGGAGTACGATGGCACCGACACCTTTGTCTCGTATTGCCGGCTGCTGCCTCATCTTTCGGCTCCTCTCGCGGCACCGTCATCACCAACCCTCTTCTGGGCGGCCACCGGGATGTTCTCTTGGTGTCTTCTGCCGCGTGCACCTCACATGTGAACTCCTTTTGCCCTCCTGCTTTCTTGATCCGCTTCCTTAGGAGAGGGACGAGAATGGGATTACGAGCATCTTATATTTTTTAAACCTTAAGCCCGCGGGCACTCACCGAATTTAAACTTTGTAACCCCTTGCTCATGCTTATATTCCGTATGAATTGTACTTGTTAATCAATGTATTATTGAAGAAAAAGGGTGTTTGCCTGGTTCTTTTGTGCGTGGGTGAGGCTCACACAAGGAACAAATCCTTGTGATTTTTCAAGTAAACAACGTCATCCGGCAACAGGCCTTGCTGTCCTCCCGCTTCATAGCTCGGCTACGCCCACGCCCTTGGCGGAGGTAGGGCCAAAGCATGATTAGGCCCTTTGCCCGTTCCTCTTCCAACACAACTACAACCAAATTCTAGCCCTAAAAAGGAGGGCTTTGGGCGTAGGAAGGAGGGAGCACGGTGGCATGGGATCGACCGAAGTTTTATACTTTCAAGCCCCCGGCAGCATTGGCTTGCCAGGGCCGGGGGTGTCAGCCCGTCTTATTTCCTCCAAAAAGTTCCCCTGAAGCGCCCATGCAGCTGTGAACCAAAAAGGACTGGAAGGGATACAAACACACATACTCGACCTCTGTGCTAGGGGTTGGTTGCCGCTAAGCACTATCAGCCGTACGAGAGAGAGACTCAACCTAGCATGCATGTTAATTCTTAGGGAGCCAATGCTTCTTTTATTCATCTGTTGCTCAGGGTCTGCGCCTGGCTTTGTACAAAGGGTCGCATGCCTTGCCTGCAAGGCTTGCATAAAAGGTGGCCTGCCAGGAGGCTCGGCAACCGCGCCTCATGGGTAAAACTTGCGAAGGTGTTCGATGTTCTAGGTCTTCTCATAGGGATACCATCTTCGGTCCCCAGGTGGACTACACAAGGCTTGGTGACTCGTATTACCAAATAAGGGCCTCCCCACTTTGGCGTCAACTTGTTGGATTTCTTGGCCGACGGAATGTGCCGAAGAACAAGGTCACCTTCCTCAAAGCTTCGGGCATTAACCTTGCGGCTATGGTAGCGGCGCAAGGCTTGCTGGTAGCGTGCAGCTCACGCAGCAGCCTGAAGACAATCTTCCTCAAGGAGCGTTGTATCATCTCGCCGCGACTATTCTAGCTCAAGCTCATCATAAGAGAGCACTCAAGGTGACCCATATGTGAGTTTCGTGGGGAGAACTGCTTATGCCCCCTACACGAGGGAGAAGGGCATCTGGCCGGTGGCTCGATTTGGCATTGTTCTGATTGACCATAGAACCGTCGGCAACTCGTCAATCCAGCGTCTTCCTATGAAAGTGCAACTAATCCCCGGGTGGTTTTGGTAATTTATAACAACACATAGCTCATTTAACTAATAATTCCTCAAGCTAAATATTTTAGGAAAGTTCAATGAATGGCATGGCTATTGTGGAGATGTGGACCCCTCAAAAGCTAAGGAAGCAAGTTTGGCGAAAGCTCAAGACTCAACCTTTTCACTTTTAGTGATCCAACATCACATTGAGTCCTTAGGAAAGCCAATACTATGAAAAGGGGATCAGGTGTTGCTTAACACATTGGTTGCTCACAATGCTTGATGATATGCTCCAAAACCCTCACACAATCTCTCCACTCCAAACAAGTCAAAACCAAAATGCCAAACTCAAACTCACTGATTTTTCCTATCCAGTCCCACCGAGTTTCCTTTGACTTAGCCACATCCACAAACCCTAACATTTCGGTCTCACCTATATAGGCGTTCGGTCTCACTGAGATGGTTCTGTAAACTCTTTGTTGCACGTTAATTAATTTCGATACTGCCGAGTTCATTAATCGGTCACGCCGAGTACACCTTTGCCAACACTCTGATGACTTAACTATATTCTTTCAGTCCCATCGAGATGTCCTAGACTGTCCCACCGAGTTTCCTAACGTTCACATTTGAACCTTTCGGCCAGACCGAGTTCACTGAATCGGTCCCACTGAGTTGGCCAATATGTGTGTAACGGTTGGATTTTGTGTGGAGGCTATATATACCCCTCATCCCCTCTTCATCTATGGAGAAAGCCATCAGATCTGAGATAGAACCACCTACTCAAGTGTTGAGATCAAGATATTCTCCTACAACATAAATCTTGTTCTCTATCCTTCCCAAAGTTGCTTTCCACTCAATCTCTACTTCCACCATAACCAAATATGTGAGGAGCTATTTGAGTGTTAGGGAGACTATCATTTGAAGTGTTTGAGCGAGGAGTTCGTTATCAACACACTATTACCTTGTGGAGAGTGGTGTCTCCTAGATTGGTTAGCTGTCACTTGGGAGCCTCCGACAAGATTATCGAGTTGAACCAAGGAGTTTGTAAGGGCAAGGATTGTTCATATGCAATGATTTACATTCCGCTTCTATACTCATAGAATTGCATGTGTAGGTTGATTGCTTGACTTGTGCCAAGTTGCTAAAATCTACCAAGAATTAAAATTGGGAAAAGCCTATATTTTATTTGGTCAAGTAGTCTAATTACCCCCCCTCTAGACATACTTTCGATCCGACAAATGGTATCAGAGCTTTGGTTTCCATTTGCCTTGATTTCCATAGCTTTGGTGATCGTAGGCTTGGTTTGACAACCTAGGAGAGTATGGCGTCTAACGAGGGAAGTTACCACCGTAGAGATCCTTACTTTGATGGTACAAACTTTGCTAGTTGGAAGCATAAGATGAAAATGCATATTCTTGGACATAACCCCGCCGTTTGGGCTACTGTGTGTATTGGTTTGCAAGGTGAACTCTTTGATGGGAAGGAACAAAATCACAAAGCATCTGCAGAACAATTGAAGATGTTGCAATACAATGCTCAAGCTTGCGTTCAATGGATTGTGCCCCAAAGAATTCAACAAAATCAGCCATCTTGAGAATGCAAAGGAAATTTTGGATACTTTGATTGATATGCATGAAGGTAAAGATTCCATCAAGGAGTCCATGTTGGGTCTGCTTCAAAGTCAACTTGACAAGTTCAAGATGAAGGATGGTGAAGGTGTCGCTGAAATGTACTCTAGGCTTGGTCTCATCACAAATGAGATTGTCGGCTTACGAAACGAAGAGATGACCGATAGATTCATCATCAAGAAGATCCTAAGAGCCTTGGATGAAAAATATGACATCATGTGCACATTGATCCAAATGATGCCCAATTACAAAGATCTCAAGCCAATGGAAGTCATTGGAATAATTGATGCTCATGAGATGTCACTCAAAGATAAAGAAGAGCTTCACAACAAGTCTAGTGGTGCTTACAAAGATTCATGTGACGCTCCTACATCATCAAGTGACAAACAAGTCTTCAATGAAGAATTGAGCTTAATGGTGAAGAACTTCAACAAGTTCTACAAGAATAGAAGCGAAGAGAGAAACTCCAAATCAAGGTCCTACAATGACAAAAGTTCATCTAGTCATGATCAGAATTGCTACAATTATGGAAGACCCGGACACTACTCAAATGAGTGTACGGCTCCCCACAAAAGAAGAGAAGACTCACATAAAAGGAGGAGTAGAAGAGAAGATTCACCAACAAGAGAGAGAAGGTGTAGAGATGATCATTATGAACAAAGACCTTCTCGGAGAAGAAAATATTCATAAAGGAAGGACAAATCATCAAGGAGCTATAGAAGACGAAGACATCAATCTCATGTTGGTGAATGGGTATCCGGTTCAGACTCCGATGACCGCTCCGAGAGAAGCTACTACTCCGACTCCGAAGGTACTCAAGATGAAGGTGTTGCCAGAATTGCTCTTGTTTCATCCAACTCCTACGACATATTTGACTCACCAAATGAAGGAATTGGAAGATGCTTCGTGTATACAGGCCCTAATGTATCACACCTCGAGTATCTTGATTTTAATAGTGATGAAGATGACTTGCTAGGAGATGATGATTTACTTGTTGGTAGCAATAGTGATGAAACCTATGATGAAAACTATGATGAAATTGCTATTAATCATGCTGATCAAGATAAAACGAATTCAATGATAAGGAGAAGATTGAGCGTCTAACTAAAGAATTGAACACTCTCAAGTTAGCTCATGAAACTACCTTAGAGGATCATCGAGAACTTTTGAAGACTCATTAGAAGCTACGCTTTGAAAAGCTCAATCTAGAGCAAGAGCATGAGTTCTTAAAAGCAATGAATGTTGATCTTCGTAAGAAAAGTTCTTCTTACATTGCCAAGAGTTTACTCTTGTCTACTTACATGCCACAACTAAAATCTAGCAACAATAACAAGAAAGATTCTTCCTCTAGTAGTAACAATAATCATGCTAAATCCAATGATGTTGCTTCTACTAGTTCTCTTGATTCCACTAACGATTCTCTTAGCCAAGTTACACTTGAGCATGAAAGTAGCTTATTTAAGGGAATTATAGAGAAAGGTGTTTACAAAAACCTTGCCGGGAGTAAGCAATTCGAGGAACTTGTATGCAAGCAAGGAAGGCACCGGAAGAATCAAGGTGTTGGTTTTGAATGAAAGTTCAATGCTAATGGAGTTGAGTGGGAAGAAGATCAATACCCCAAGACCAAGTTTGTTCCTCAACAAGAGAAGTATGATCATACTTCCTTCAAGGGGACACAAGCAAAATATGATCTTCCACGACAAGACCACAAGTTAAAGGGCAAGGACAAGCTTCAAGAAGCGATTTATGCATTTGAAGAAGCTCCCAAGGCCTTGGTCAAGTGGGTTCCCAAGACTACATCAAGCTCTAATTCATCAAGTACGACTACAACTCCAAGGATTCCCATCAAGTTGATGTGGATCCCGAAGAAGAAGAACTAGAGAGTTCTTGAGAGTGACTCCGCCAACATACTTCACTCATATCATCTTGGCGAGGACAAGTGCAAACAAATTCCACATCTTGTACTAGTTCAAGGAATCACAAACCATCTTGTTGGTAAAACAAGGATAAGGTAAATGCTTTCTTGGACATCATCTTATGTGCAATTCACTCTATGTCCATGGATATCTTTGTTTGTTCCTCGTGGGATTAACCCGTGTAGGTATTGAAAGTGCAACTCACTCCAATGGATTTCTCCAAATAATCTACATCAACATTGAGCATCCACATCTTCAACATCTACATGAAGTCATCATCGAGAAAACCCAAGGTTAGTTCATCCCTCTTAGGGGGGATGTCACATCTAGGGGGAGCTTTACTCTAAATATTGAGCTAAAGCAACTCTAATGGTGTGAACACAACAATGCTTTATGGTAAAGTGGTAACCCCACTTGTGCTTAAACGATGAGTATGACCTATGATCAAATGTTCTCATTTGACTCCTAAGTCAATATACTCATACATAGATGACCTAGTCATCGCCAATTGCTTGATAGATGCTAGAATGTTTGTGCATGCGTTGCCACATATTTCATTTGCCATTTTATTGTGTGAGCATGTTGGTTGCATATTTCAATCATTCAAGGACATCCATTTGTAGCTTTGATTGTTTGGCTCTTTTTCTTTTGCCAAATGGATGGACAAGAATGCCTAAGAACTCCCTCGAGCTATCTATGATTTTGTCATCTCAAACTCTATTCATGCTATACATCATAAAGTTTGAACAAGACTCTATCGGACCCACCGAGTGAGGAGCACTCGGTGTCACCAATCTGATCAGGGCTTAACTTCCAAAACCTCCAAAAGGCATTTCGGTCAGACCAACAAATCTCATTCGGTCCCACCGAAATCATTTAGGTTGATCAGTTTTTGTATCCTGGTGAAACCGAATAAACCGTCTCGGTCCAACAGAGTTGCAACAGCCTAGTGCAAAATGCATCTCGGTGACACCGAAACAGTTTTCTCGGTCCCACCGACACATCTGGGTATATAACCCGCAAACAGAACTTTTTGGAAATTCCTCCAACAGTTCTCGCACCCTAGCTCTGCCGCCGCTGTGGTCCAAGGATCATCGCCATCGCCTCCAGCCGCCTCCTCCTATTGGAATCCATCGCCGCCGAGGGCATTCGTCTCCGCACCTTGTCGCCGTAGGAGATCGTCACCAAGTTAGGGTATGACTCGTTTGTCTTGTGTTCTCCAAATCTAATTCATGCACAAAACAATTTGCCATTGATTTTACCACGTTTGTAAACTTCCTATCCAGCAAAACTAGTCTTTAGGTCAGATGGATTTTGAAAAACTTATGGTTAGTTCTCCGCCAATCCCATCTCGGTCTGACCAATTTGCATGTCTCGGTGTCACCAAGTTGGCGTAAGCCATTGCACTGACACACCTCGGTCCAACTGAATTGTATCACTCGGTGAGACCAAAACTAGCAGCTCAGTGAAACCCTAGAAACTCGGAGCCACCGAAAAGTATCTTGGTCTTACCGAAACAAGTGTGTGTTGGCTCTGTTTTTGCTTCAGTATCACTGAACTGGTAAACTCGGTAGCACCGAAATGGATTCTTCAGAAAACTATAGTTAAGTTTTTCAAATCAAATGTTTAAAAACAAGCTGTGCTTTGTGATGCTCATCCACTCTATCTCATCTATACCTATTCACAGGGTGTGCTTGCAGTTTCAGAGATGTCTGAAGGCAGTGACAGTCAGAACAGGTCTGGGGAGCAGGTTGACTTGAGTGAGGGCTCTAGTGCCAACAACTCTAGCTACTATGAGAGCAGTAGAAGCACTCCTAGTAACCTTCCAAAGGCTGCTACCAAGCCATGGAAGAAGAAAACTTCAGATTCAAAGGATGAAGACTTTGTAGCTGATGAGGCCACCTCAAAGAAGAAAGTTGCTAGGAAGGAATATGGCATTGTTGCTTCAACCAAGCCTGGTTCGAACAAAAAGACTCCAGCCAAGAGAGTGCCCATGTCAAAAGCCATAGCATCGACTCAAGAAACCATGGAGTTCACACTTGAAATCAGAGATGATGAGAGTGGAGGAGCTATGAAAAGGGCTAGGAAAACCACAACTAGAGTGGTTGGCAAGCCATCTATGAGGAATGTTCCTGATGATGAGGAAGAAGAAGAAGAAGATGCTGCACCAGCATCTAAGTCTCAGAAGCTGATGGGGGGCGCTATCAAGTCAGGGGCTGCTCCTTCAAAGCCCAAAACTGCCCCAAAGCTGCTGCCCAAGCCACCAAGACTGCACCCAAGAGAAACACTAGGAACATTCCAGCTGCAGAAAAGAACAAGTCTCTAATGCCTCACGCTCAAGAAGAAGAAGAAGAAGAAGAAGAGGAAGAGCAGGCACAAGATAGTAAATACGATGAGTCACAAATGATGAGAAAACTCAAGCCTAAGATTCCAAAGCATAATCATGCTAATCCTAAGGCTGAAGACATGAAGCAGAGAACAGATGCATGCTTGAGAGCATGGAGGAAGTCAGATCCCAATGCTGTGAGGAGGAGAACATCAGTTGACTACAGGTTTCACACCAAGGAGCAACAAGATTTCTATCAGACAGTACTGCTTGACAAGAAGCCCATTGTCTGTGACATGAAGTGGGTGGACTGGAAGTACATTGATAAGCATGCTGACTAGTTTCCACACGTGCATGAGAGCTTCAGGATGACAAACACTGCAAAATTGGTTGGGAAGAAGCTGACAAGATGGAATGATGAAATGGTAATGCAATTCCATTCCACTGCCTATTTCTATCCAGATGGGAGAATTGCATGGATGACTCAAGGCACTAATTATCAGTCCACAATCTCTGAATGGGCTGCTATGATAGGTGCTCGAGCTAAGTCAGAAGATGATCCAGATATCTATGCTAAGGCTAGCATGAGTCATGACTCCATGCAAAACATGTACATGCCTATCCGAAATGAATACAAGAGTCAATTCAAGTTTGGTTTAGTGTACTATCTATTGGCTGGACTTCACACTATCAACACCATTCTGAGACACACTTTTCTTCCAAAGTCTAGAGATGACAGGATGATCATAGGACACTCCATCAACTTGCTTCACCACTATGATGTGCTAGAGTAATTCAATGTCATGAGTCTGATTATAGAGACAATCAAGAGGACAGCTGCTGACCAAAAGAGTTCTTGTGGATATGCCCCACATATTCAGACACTCATCAACTCTAGATTGGGCACATACACATACCTACTTGATAGGAGGCACTTGCCCCTAAGGCCTGAATTTGAGGATAATGAGGTGGTGCTGGACCCTACACACCCCTCATCTGCACAAGCATCAGAGACATATAGGAAGGGACAAGCTGCTCAGCAAGCTCAAGAATCAACCCAGGCAGTCAACATTTCAAGCCGAAAGTCAAAGAGTGACCAGATGATATATCTTCTTGAAGCTACAATGAGGATGGAGAAAGGAGTGGCCACCCTGACTCAGAATCAAGCTAGCCTAGGGAGGATCATTGAGGATAAGTTCAACGCTCTTGACACTAAGGTCACAGAAGTGTAGACCATAGTGCAGAAGCTCAACCAGGATACAGACAGAGCAAGAGTTGCTGCTAGAGTGAGCACTGACAGTGATGAGGAGGATGCTTCCAGATTTCAGAAGGTGCCCCGAGGACAGAGGACTGAGACAGTGTTAGTGGGAGACATGAGACCCACTCAGTCTGCCCCAGCTGCTGCTGCCAAGGGAGTCACACTTGCATCAACTTCACTAGCCCCTCAGACATCAGCTGATATCTTCGCAGAAGGAGTTCTCTCAACGCCATCTACGGACACTGGAGACAACAGCCAAAAGACCCCTTCAAGAGCTCTAGGAGATGCCTACAGAGACGCATGGCCTATGTATATTTTGAAATTTTTGGTAACTTGTTTCCAAAGGGGGAGAAATATATATATATATAGATCATATAGGCTTCGAGAGATAGAGAGAGTTCTGTTCTTTTCATTGCATTTGATTTTTGCTACTATCTTTTGGTGATTTGCTTGCATGTGAGATGCTACATTTATGGTTGTGATTGATAAAATACTTGCTTGGATGATATCTCTATGTGATCTTTCGCAATTGCCTTGGTGATGAGTATATGTTATTCACTTATTATCCTTTTGAGTGCTCCACCAAGATGTATGTGATGTGTTATATGTGACCCATGATCCTATATAGTTGTGCATTTGCATTCAAATGCAAATAATTAATAATGCACAAATTTTGGGGGAGCTCTTGCTTATCACATACTTCTCAAAGCAACGATATATTTCATTCTTTATCATTTGTCGAAGCTTTGATCTATATGTTGTCATAAATTACCAAAAAGGGGGACATTGAAAGTGCAAATAATCCCCAGGTGCTTTTGGTAATTTATAACAACATATAGCTCATTGAACTAATGATTCCTCAAGGTAAATATTTCAGGAAAGTTCAATGAATGGCATGGCTATTGTGGATATGTGGACCCCTCAAAAGCTAAGGAAGCAAGTTTGGCAAAAGGGGATGAGTCCTTAGGAAAGCCAATACTATTAAAAGGGGATGATGTGTTGCTTAACAAATTGGTTCCTCACAACGCTTGATGATATCCTCCAAAACCCTCACACAATCTCTCCACTCCAAACAAGTCAAAACCAAAATGCCCAACTCGGACTCACCGATTTTTCCTATCTAGTCCCGCAGAGTTTCCTTTGACTTAGCCAGAGCCTCAAACCCTAACATTTCGGCCTAACTGATATAGGTGTTCGGTCTCACCGAAATTATTCTATAAATTGTCTATTGCAGGATAATTAATTTTGGTACTACTGAGTTCATTAATTGGTCACACCGAGTTCACCTTGCCAACTCTCTAATGACTTAACCCTAGTCTTTCGGTCCAACCAAGATGTCCCAGTCAGTCCAACTGAGTTTCCTAGTGTTCACATATTTGAACATTTCGGTCAGACCGAGTTCACAGAATCGGTCCCACCGAGTTGGCCAAAATGTGTGTAACGGTTGGATTTTGTGTGGAGGCTATATAAACCCCTCCACCCGCTCTTCATTCGTGGAGAGATCCATCAGATCATGCCTACACTTTCACCCATCCAGATCTGAGAGAGAACCACCTACTCAAGTGTTGAGATCAAGATATTCCATTCCTACCAAATAAATCTTGTTCTCTAGCCTTCCCCAGTTTGATTTCCACTCAATCTCTTGTGCCACCATATCCAAATCTATGAGGAGCTGTTTGAGTGTTGGGGAGATTATCATTTTAAGCATTTGAGCACGGAGTTCGTTACCAACACACCGTCTATTACCTTTTGGTGAGTGGTGTATCCTAGATTGGTTAGGTGTCACTTGGGAGCCTCCGACAAGATTGTGGAGTTGAACCAAGGAGTTTGTAAGGGCAAGTAGATCGCCTACTTCATTAAGATCTACCCTAGTGAGGCAAGTCCTTTGTGGGCAATGACCATGGCGGGATAGTCAAGGTTTCTTCTTCCTGGACACTTCGTGGGTGGAGCCCTCCGTGGACTCTCGCAACCATTACCCTTCGTGGGTTGAAGTCTCCATCAACGTGGATGTACCATAGCACCACCTATCGAAACCACGACAAAAAACATCCGTGTCTACACTTGTGTTTACAATCTCCAAACCCCTCCCTTTACCTTCATGTGCAATGATTTACATTCTGCTGCTATACTCCTAGAATCGCATGTGTAGATTTATTGCTTGACTTGTGCCAAGTTTTTAAAATCTGCCAAGAATTAAAATTGGGAAAAGGCTAGATTTTTCTTTGGTCAAGTAGTCTAATCACCCCCCACTAGACATACTTTCGATCCTACATCTGCACTTGTTCAGCCTGTCAAAAGTCCTCGTCTTGAGGCCCCGCAACACTTCAGCATTTGCCCGTTCCGCCTAGCCGTTTCTTCAAGGATGTGCCACAGAGGCAAAACATATCATGCTGCCGAGGTCTTGGACGTATTGCATGAAGGTGCGGCTTGTGAACTGTGTGCCGTTGTCGGTGATGACTCTGTTTGGCATGCCAAAACGGCAAACTAGTCCGTTGAAGAACTTGACGGATGATTGTGCTGTCACTTTTCTCACTGCTTCCACTTCTGGCCACTTTGTGAACTTGTCGATCGCAACGAACAAGTACTCAAAGCCCCCGACAGCACGGGGAAAGGGGCCCAGTATGTCAAGCCCCCAGACCAGGAATGGCCAGGAAAGGGGGATTGTCTAAAGAGCTTGAGCTGGTTGATGGAGTTTCTTCGAATGGAACTGACACGCTTCACACCTGGTTACTAGTGCAGTTGCATCTTGGAGTGCAGTGGGCCAAAAGAAACCTTGCCAGAATGCCTTGCCGGCAAGGGCTCTTGATCCTATCTGAGAGTCACATATGCCCCCATGTATCTCTGCCAACAGCTCCAGTCCATCCTCCCGGGGAATGCACTTCAATTTCACACCGTTCGGTCTTTTCTTGTACAGGATGTCGTCCACAAGCTGGTACATGGTAGACTGACGGGCTACTTTCTCCGCTCTTCCCGCTCTTCAGGAAGTTCCCCCATTTGGAGGAACTAAATGGTGTGCCAGGCCCATGCCGGAGCCCGAGGGTCGACAGCAAGGACTAGAGGTATGTCTTATGCTATGGGAGTGGTTCTCTCTACGGAAAGGGCTTGAGGCCCTACCGGAGCCTGTCGTTCCCAGGCAAGCTCGGCGTCCCCAACAACATCCTTGCCGAAGGCTCCTGGGAGCTCGGAGGGAAAGCACTTGCCGGGGCCTGATTTTCTTCGCTTATTCATTCCTGCCAACGGTTCAACGGATGGCTGAGTCAGTGGGAGCACAAAGGTCCCTGGTTCCACAGGTAACTTGAGGCCATCACATGTTGATAGGTCGTCAGGAATGCTGTTCTCCACTCGAGGAACATGCTCTTCTTGTAGACCGTCAAAATGCTCTTCCAACTTCCTCACTTCATCCACATAAGCTTCCATCAGCAGTCTCTAATAATCCTTGTTCACCTACTTTACTATGAGTTGCGAATCCCCACGAACGATCAACTTTCTGATCCCAAGGTCTGGCACAATCCTGAGACCGGCAAGCATCCCCTCATGCTCCGCGGTGTTGTTCGTTGATCTCTCCCGGGGAAAATGCATTTGGACTACGTACTTGAGGTGCTCTCCGGTGAGCACGACAAGCAACACGCCGACACCGGCGCCTTGCAGCGAGAAAGCACCATCAACGTACATAATCCAGTTGCGGCTTGTTTCCTTGTCGGGGCGGGTGGTCTCTTGAATTTCTTCGTTAGGCATTGATGTCATTTCTGCAATGAACTCTGCCAAAACCCTTCTCTGGATTGTCAAAGTGCTTTCAAACATGAGACCAAAGCTTGAAAATAATGGAGCAGCTTCATCAAGGCCGTAAGGAGGCCGAAGAGTAGGTTCTGCACACTCTAGTATCTTGATCTAGCAACCTGCAAGAGGGAGCTGACAAAGTAAACTAGGTGATGTATCATCTTCTTCCTCTGTACCGCTTGAATTGCTTGTGCAGATCCTGCCTTGCCGGTGATAGACTCTGTCGGGGCTCCTGCCTTGCCGATGCCGGACTCTGCCAGGGTCCTGCCTTGACGGCACCAGACCCTGCTAGGGTGAGCTCTGGCATGTTATCCGACAGTCTTGCCACTGCTCCCGCCTCTTCGTCAACTTCCTTGTGCACCACTAGCGCAACACTGAGGACTTGATTCATTGCCGCTAGATATAGCAGCAACGACTCTTGTGGTTTAGGCGCAACTAGTATTGGCGTAGTGGAGAGGTACCTCTTCCAATCCTGCAACGCTGCCTCGGCCTTCGAGGTCGACTTCATGGGCCCTGCCTTCTTCAAAATCTTGAAGAAGGGGAGGGCGCGCTCAGCAGATTTGGAGATGAACCTACTTAAAGCAGCAACGTAGCCAGCAAGCCGACGAACATCTTTAACTCGCCTTGGTGCTCCAATCTGCTCAATTGCCGTGATATTGTCGGGGTTCGCTTCGATCCCGCGTTGAGACACAAAGAACTCGAGAAGTTTGCCGGATGGAACACCGAACACACACTTCTCAGGGTTGAACTTGAGATTGATCTTGCGCAAATTTGCAAATGTTTCTTCCAAATATTGCACAAGTGTTGCCCTGTCCTTGGTTTTGACCACTATGTCATCCATGTCAGCCTCCATATTTCTATTGAGCTGGGGCTCAAAACCAATCTAAACCTCTCTTGGAAATGTTGAACCAGCACTTTTCAACCAGAATTGAAGTCGTATAAAACAATACGTACCACCTGGGGTGATAAAGGCATTCTTCTCTCTGTCTTCCTTAGTCATGAAGATTTGGTGGATCCTGAATAGGCATCAAGGAACGATGGCAGGTCACACCCGGCAGTGGATTCCACGATCTGGTCAATGCGCGGCAAAGGGAAATGATCCTTTGGGCAGGCTTTATTGATATATGTATAATCAATGCACAGCCTCCATTTCACATTTGTCTTGTGCACCACCACCGGGTTGGCTAACCATGTTGGGTGGAGCACTCCTCTGACCAAGCCTGCGGCTTACAACTTCCTAATCTCCTTGATGATGAACTCTTGCCGCTCCAAAGCTTGCTTCCCGACCTTCTGCTTGATGGGCCGTGCATTAGGATTGACATCAAGGTGGTGCTCAATCACCTCCCTGGTAACGCCGGGGATGTCGGATGCTTGCCATGCAAATACATCAACCTTCGCCCACAGGAAGGAGATGGGCGCGCTTTCCTATTTACTGTCGATGGTGGAGCTTATAGTGAAAGCTCCGCCCGTGCTATCCTCCTTGACTGGCACCTTCTTGTTCTCTGGTGGTGCAGCCTTGGATTTCTTGCTCTTGCCGGTGGAGCTCTCTGGCACATCCTCAATGGGAACACAACACTCCGAGGAGGCACGCTTGCCGGAGTGGGTGCAAGAGGCTTGGCCGGGGCCAGAAGCCTTGCCGGCCATTGAGGTCTTGCCAGTCTTCTTCCCCTCGGGGGCTCCAGTGGCAGGAGCAAGAGCCTTAGCGGCAGTGGTAGAACTGGTCGACACAGATGAGTGCGTCCTTCTTGTCGGAGCTGACACTGATGATGCTTATTGGGTTGAGCATCTTCAGCGTGTTATAGGCGTAGTGTGATGCTGCCATAAACTTAGCCAGTGCTAGGCGGCCAAGGATCCTGTTATATGGCAACAGGATCTTGGCTACATAAAAAACGATCTTCTCTGTCCTGTAGTTCAGCTCGCCCCAAAATTTAACTGGTAGTGTGATCTTACCCTTAGGCTGGCTTCTCCACAGATTGATCCCTTGAAACGTACCCGTCTCCTCGAGATCCCCCTTGGGGATTTGCAACTTCTTGATCACTTGGGGCGAGATCAAGTTCACATCAGCCCCACCATCAACTAGCATTTTCGCCACCTTGAGGTTGTGAATTGTTGGTGAAACCAACAACGGCAAGCACCCGACCGCGGTTGTGCGATTAGAGTGGTCCTTGGCGTCGAAAATGATAGAAGTGTTGGACGATTTTAGTGGATTCTGGGCGTCGAACGACGGCTCCGCCGCATTGACCTCGCGCGCCAACTGTTTAAGCTGGCGGTGAGGAGAATGCAACGAGGCCCTGCCATCGATGCACATGGCTTCTGTGGCCTTTTGAAATTCTTGGTCACTGGACTCATCGTCCTCTTCATGGTCATCGTCCCCCCTTTCTTATCGAGGCCTCGAGCACGTCTCTCTTGTTGCTTCTCCTTGCCGCGGCGCCCCCCTCGGCCACCGTGCTTCTTGCCAGACCCCTCGGTACCATCCTGGCCCTTATCCTTGTCCCGTCTCTCATACTCAGCTTTCTGGATCTCCACAAGTTGCTCACATTGCCGGCAGTTCTGCAGGTCATGGCCCTTGGTGCGATGGATCTTGCAATATTGCTTGTTGGAGCCCTCCGACTTGTCAAGAGCCACCAAGTCCTCGCAGGCGGCACACCCGGCATCTTCCTAGCCGGGGATGTCAACCTTGGCCTTTTTGGTGGTTCCGGGGTCACCAGATTCCTCGACGGCAAGCACGGTCTTGCCCCTGCACTTCCTATTACGTCGCTAGCCTTTCTTTGCCGGGGCGACGGCGTCTTCGTCTCCAGAATCGCTTCCGGCGTCGGCATCATCACTGGGGTACTTCCTCCCTTCTTCAGCACAGGCACATCTGTTGGCCAAAACATATAGTTCGGCTACATCCCTAACCTTGTTCATGGCCAGCTCTTTAGACATCTTGCGGTCGCGCACGTTCTGATGGAACGAGCTAATGATATCGGCAGGATGAACATCTGGGATGTTTTATTGCACACGGTTGAATCTCTGTATGTACTTGCGTAGGGATTCACCATCCTTTTGGGGAATGAGATGCAAATCATTTGCATGGCCTGGAGCTTCATGGCCTCGGGTAAAGGCAACAACAAACTCATGGCACAGGTCTGAGGAAGAGGAGATGGAGTCTATCGGCAGGTGCATCAACCACTCCTGATGTTGGGTTTGAGCACCAACGGGAAGTAGTTGGCGGCACCTTGCCGCCCCGAGCCCCGGCAGCTTGCATCGCAATAGTGTATGTGCTCAAGAACTAGGACGGATGGGTGTTGCCGCCGTACTTATGCGAGACCTTAGGTTTGAATGTGCGGGTAGTGGGCCACTAGAACTGCCGGAGCTGATGGGTACAAGATGGACAACCTACCTCATAAGGCCGGACACCAGAATCCCCAGGCGCAGGTTTGTACATAGTGGGCCCTGCATGCCTATCAGACTGATGGCGTGCTTCCCGTCGCCGCTCGTTGGTAGTTCGAGCGTCCTATTTAACCCGCTCCCGAAGAACTTGACATTGGTCGCGATGAGTCTGTGGATCCATCATCATGGGCGTTGACTTGTCGAGCTGGCGGCCGTTCCTACCCTAGTGGAGGGGAGTGAACCGTGGTGGAGGGGCCTCCGGCCTTTTCGCCGTCGGCACACGCCGGCTAGGTAGACCGACGCCGCAAGGGGCCTGCCTCCTAGTTTTTATCTTTATCAGCATAGACAATAAGGCTCTGGAAAACAACCCTCCACTCTTCTTGCTTCTCCACGGTGGGAGGGAAGTCGAGGAGTAGCTGCTCTCATGCTAATGCTTCCGCTGGCGTAGGTGGCAGCGGCAAGCGCGAGGAACGGGAGGTGCTCGGACTTCTAACCACATTCCGAGGCAGTGCACCGTCTTGACCAGCATCTTGGCGTGCGTGCCCGCCCTGTGGATCTCGAGAATGATGCAGAGGGCTCTTCCCGCAGCGGCGCCTGGGGTGACCAACGTCGCGGTGCTGTTCGCCCTCCTGGGAGGACCTCGGCGCAGGCGCCAGCGGGGGTGTCTTGGAGGTCGTCGCGTCGCCCATAGGTAGTATGACTCTGCCCTCGGAGGTCCCCACGCCGCCTGAGGGCAGCATGTGACAACCTGATTTTTGCCCTCCTTTATTTGCCTGGGTTTTTATTTGAATTTATTTTTGAACATTGGTATTTTTGAATCTTTTCATATGGACTTAAACACATGGGTACCCTTGGCTTTCACCCAAGTGCCTCCTATCCATCTCAAATCATCTTTTCCCTCTGGTTCACTCTAATATAATATATGGATTATTTTTCTTTATTGAAAAATATTCACTTTTCCCTCCAAAACCCTAGCCAAACCCTTTGTGCTCCAAAGCAACCCCTATTTTTCTGGCCCACAAAAATCTGAGGAAATTCATAATTATTCTTTGGACCCTAGGACACATTCCTGAGCAATAATATTGCACCACTTTTTGGAATATTTTTTCTATAGATATTCTTTTCTATTCTGGACAGAAATGGTAGTTTCTACAGGAACTACCATTTTACTTGCTCCATTGCTCCTGAAACTCCTTGTGCATCTTCACCTTAGTAACTTAGGACTAGCCTCCAAAGCACAGCCTCCAACTCTTAGCCTTTTTACCTCAATAAACTCTCAAAGTTTCTGTCCAAAAACTTACCAGGCGTTTGATTTTCTTTCTACTGCATGTGGAAACAAACCAACCATGGTTAACTCTCCTACCTACCATGAACAACACGCCAAACATAAACTTTGGCACCAAGTAAGCCAGTAGGCATAGTTCGCTCGGTGACCACGCGTGTACACTACGCCATGGCTGTCTGTCGGTGCGCTCTGGATGCCGCCGAGCACTCTGTTGAGCGCGTGCTCGCTTCCGCGCCTGCCAGGGCGTGCCAACCTGCGCCACCATCCTCGTCTTCACCTCTACAGCCCCCCTCTAGCGCTCGCCAACGCCGGAGCTCGCCGCAGCGAGCACGAGCGCGGTCCGGCCAAGGCAACAGTGTGGTGCGCACTATGCTTGTCGCCACCCCAGCGCCCATGTACTCGTCTCCATCCTTCCATATCTCCCGCGTGACCCCGTCGCCTTCTTCCCCATCTCACTGACGCCATTCGTTACCGTGCGCAACATCCAGGTGTCGCCGGCGGAGCCCCGTTTCCCCCCTCTCGGCTCGCCTATAAATAAGCCCCCTCCCAGCCTTCCCGAGCACCCAGCTCCGCTCCCACACATACCTAGACTGCGTAGAACCCCGTGGCCCGGCCGGGCAGGCCACAGGCCGCCATCCCCAAGCTCGAGCTCACCGGCGATCCCCTCGAGACGTCTTGGTAGCTCCAAACCCCCTTAGGCCATGGCGACCCTACCAGAGCCTCCGCCACTCTTTGGTGGAGCCGTTCCACCTAGTTGGAGCTGCTGGAGACGCCGTTGCACGCCATCTTCTTCAACTCCGGCAACCTCCCCATCCTGCCTCCTCCTGCGAGCTCTTTTCCGACACCATCCGACCACCCGTAGATACCCTACGGGTACGGGCAGGTGCGCTTCGACCTCCTCCATCGATCTATCCCTCCCATCTTGGCCAAGGAGCCACGTCGCCGGCGTGCGCTCCGGCGAGGCCGCAGCCGCCCCTGTTCTTTTCACCCCCACCTGACTAGCGGGGCCCGCTAGTCAGCCTCTCTGTAGCCGCGCGAAGCAGTACGAGTGGTGGCGCTTTGGGCTTTTACGCCTTCGACGTCACCCCCTAGTCTGTTTATTTAAATTCTAAATTTAAATATTTTCCACAGAACTTCAAACTGCAATAACTTTTTAACCATAAGTCCAAATGAATTGATTCTTTTTGCATTGTGTTCTCTGTGAAGAAATCTTGCAGCACACCAAAAATGAGACTATTTTCTGGTGAATTTTTGAGAGATTCTTTATGTTTTCTTTTTGCACTTTATTTATTTTCAGAAGGTGAAGCTTGTCTTGAGGATCACAAGGAGGTTTGTGAACCTCATTTGAACTAAGGCAAGCCAAAGCAACATTTTCATAGTGCCATTTCAATATTTGTGATTTTCCAACTTGAATGAATGATTTAATTTATACATATGAATTATTTTTGTTAAATACTTTCTGTTGGTTGCTTTAGTTTGTTGTTTCATTTAGTTTATAGAAAGTTGGAACTTGGTTTAAGTTAGTAAGATACCTAGAAGAAAGTTTGGATCATTGAGAACTATTATGGATATGCATATACATAGGTGTGTGGAGTTATTTTTCATTTACATAAGTTTTATTATATTTTTTTTGCTAGAATATGTTCTGTTTTTAATTGAAGGTAAATCATAACCAGAATAATATGGAAGTTGTGATGCTTATATTTAGTAAAGACGACTTGACACAGTTATTTTGTAATGCATTTCGGTATGTTACATTCCATGGCATGTTATGACACCGATTATTTATTTTGTTTAGGTTGAAACTGTTAATAACTCAACTTGAATAATTTGTTGACCGGGTCATGGTGCCACTGAATCGAGTCTTTCCCCAGTGCAACCACATTTGCCTTTATGGGAAGGTCTTTATTCGGTATGTTGTCATGCCTCTTGTCGGTACCTCCAAATAGGGAAGGTTATGGGCATGCAGTACCCTGGCCCGGTAAGCAGACATAACCTTGTGTGCCCGTTGTTAAGTTTATGGTACCGAGTCCCCGTTTGGGACAATTGCTGTTTGGCCACGACGGTGGTCGGTGTGCCTTTGGTAGGCACAGGGACACCCACGACTGTTCTAGGGGGAAATGAGTCGGAGTGGCCGGGAGTGTGTCATGACAATGGAAGAGTTTTGTCGGAACACCGTTGGTCCACCCGAATGGGAGAACAAGGCCATGGGTTTTCGTGGTGTGGGTACAGTGCACTACCTCTGTAGAGTGTAATTAATCTATCGATCATCGAGTCCACGGTCACGGACATGCTTGAAAGTAAGTCACACCATGGGTCAACATATAATAAAACTTTGCTTACTAAGTTCTAAATTATTGTACTGTATAAATGGTGGAAGAGCCACCGAGATGATTTGAGACCAAGTATGGTCGGGGTGGTGATCGCCGGAAAGATCACGATTTATGTCCTGTTGATATGAACAAATTTGTAGTTTAATAAATACCACCATGGGTAAGTCAGACTGAGGTTCTGTTTTCATAAAGGCATGAGCACAACATGTTAGTTAATGTATATCCAAGATTGATGTTGCATTTTAATAATTGATTAATTATCATGATATTGTTTGTCATTATGGTTTTGTTTGCTGTAAGCTTGCAAGTACATTCAATGTACTGACCTGGCGTGTCATGCCAGATTTCAGGAAAGTTCCGCTGGAAAGGAGTGCCATCTGAGTCTAGACCGTGTCCACATCGGTGTCCCTATGAGATGGAGTACCGCTACGAAGTCGTTCCGCTGCTGCGTAGTTTTATGACTTAGGCCTTTTATGTTCATTAAATAATGTACAAATTGTCCAGCCGGACTGTGTGTGCCGCTTGGCCTCGCTACCTGTTGTAATGTAAAATTATGTTCAACTAGTATCAATAGAGCGGTTGTTTTCTGTACCAAGATGTTGTGTGTTGCCAGAAGACATGGTCTCTGGGCTGGCAATGCAAGGTAAACTGGTCGCTCTGATCTGGGGTGCCACAACGCTTGGTATCAGAGCCGCGCTGACTGTAGGATGTGTTAGACTAAGACGTGCTAATTAAATGCCAGATATGCGCTTAGGTTCAGTGCCGGTAGTCTGTATAGCAGGTTAATTACTTTGCATGTACCTGTCTTATTTTTGTTTCTTCTAACCCAATGATGGTTGTGAGTGTAGTTGGCTCCAGTACCGTAACTGTGCCAGTTGCAGCTGATGCCGTACACGTCACCACACCTCCTTCGTAATGTGTGGCGTCGGTTGTACCCTCATGGAGACGACTCAGTTTATTCTGTGTACCGAGAGCGTCTAGTAGGCTCAATTTATGAATATCAGGCAGTAGTGACTCTGCGCGTCTGTTCTGACTCCAGCGCTTACACTTGTACCTCTCGGAGCGGTTATGCTTCTACCTCTTCGTAGGCCGTCCAGTTTGCTGCGTTTCAGATACTTGTTGAGCTTCGGCACAGCGAGGTCCGCATGCAGAACCACCCAGGTTTCCAATACTATCCTTCTCTGCACGACAATTGTCGTCTTCATTTCCCTAAGATTGATCCGGAGTCTGATAGTGTTGCTAGCCATCTTTCCCGTTATATTACTGCTAGCTACCTCATGATCCACGAGTTGGCTCGCGAGTTGACTAACACTCGTACTGCTTTAGCCACTACTAGGTCTGTCACCATTCCTGCCTCCATGGGATTTACCACGTACGTCCCCAGTGTCGCTTCCCCTATTTCACCAGTAACCCCTCCCAGTAGCTCGGGCGCCTCAACCATAACTCCTCTCAGTGCCCTTGCTGAGTGGATATCCCTTCTCACTACCCCTGTAGCCCCTATGATCCACCCCACTCTCGCCCCGGAAGGAGAGCCTCCGAGGCAGCGTCGCCGTGTTACCTTTATTCCCGAGGTTTCAGTTAACATCGTCAGTTCAGGATCCGAGTCCACTTCAGGAGAGCACCCCGCACCACCCGCAGAGCAGTAGAGCTCCAGAGTATTCGAAGTTGTCAGGCTGATGTACGAATGTAGATGTACGAGTCAAGATGCTTCATGTATGAGATTAATGGAACCGGGCATGTTAATTACTTTTCATGTATGCGTCCCTGTATAATTATGCTGAAGCTGTATTTCTTTTACTCGTTGTCTTTCTTCACAATTTTGTTGTCCCTCGAGTTTTTTTGCTGGCTTTCCCCAAGTATTTGTTTTCGTTTGAATGTGTCTCATCTCGGTTGCGTTGTCTTGGGAAAAAAATCCATAATAGGATGACGCGGGGAGGCAACAGTAGCAGCGCTCACGAGGATGTTCCTGTTCGTCGCTCCGCCCGACAGGCAGGACACTCCCCCGAGCCGTACATACCACCCCCTCCACCGCCAAATTCGCCTACCACTGAGCAAATTATGCGTATGTTTGAAGAAAGAAGAAGTAATGATCTGCTTGAGATATTAAAAAGTGTTCAGGCTATGGTTGGTCAGAATGGAAATCAAAATGGTCATTACTCCAAGCTATCAGATTTTCAGAGAACTCAGCCTCCCAGTTTCAGTCTGGCCGTTGACCCTTTGGATGCCGACGATTGGTTGCGAACCATTGAGAGAAAGCTTGTGATTGCTCGTACTACAGAACATGACAAAGTTCCATATGCTACTCACAATCTTGAAGGCGCTGGTGCCATTTGGTGGGAAAATACAAAATCCATGTGGCCTGCTGATGAAGCACTCACCTGGACAAAATTCAAGGATCAGTTCCGAAAATATCACATCCCTACTGGAATTATGAAGACAAAGCAGCATGAATTTCTTGCACTCACCCAAGGGAATCTGTCCGTGGGAGAATATTTGCAGAAATATAAACACCTGGCTCGTTATTCCCTGTATGATGTGGCCACTGAAGAAATAAAGATTGACAGATTTCTTGGAGGATTAAACACGCAACTCGGGTGCACTCTCAGCATGCTCGATTTTCCAGACTTCCAAACTTTGGTAAATAAAGCTCTCATTGCGAAAAGAGAACACAAGCTCGTACTGGACAACCGGCCGGCTAATAACAAGCACAAGCGCAAGTTTGAACCAAGGAAAGAAGGGCAACAAGTGCAGAAGGCTCGGACCTAGCAGCAAACTCAGGTGGAATACAAGCCCAATTGGCAACAAAATGTGAACAAGACCATTACCCAAGTCAAGAATGTTGTCACCAACCCAGTACAAGAGGAGCGTCAGCGCAATAATTCTTGCTTCAGTTGTGGGAAAAATGGACACTATGCCAGGCAGTGCCCCAAGAACAGCAAGGCAAACGCCTTATTCCGGCCACGAGTCATCTTCACGGGGTCATACCCGAACCAGCAAAATATCACCCGTCATGTCCATCACCTCTTCGCAGATGAAGCCCAGGAAAACCCCGAAGTAGTCATCGGTATGTTTTCTGTTAATAGCATACCCGCAATAATTTTATTTGACTCAGTGGCTTCCCACTGTTTTATTTCTCGGAGTTTTGTTACCCAAAAGAAATTTTCTTGTTCTCTCTTGGGAAAAAATATGTTGGTACAAACCCCAGGATCTTTAATAAAGAGCAATCTAGTCTGCCGTGACTTGGAAATCAATATCAAGTCGGCACAGTTGGATGTTATCTTGGGCATGAATTGGCTGACCCAATACCACGTATGCATAAACTATGCAACTCGAGAAGTTACTCTGACCAGTCAAGAAGGGCAGGTTACAAAATTCTACTGCCGTAGAAGCATACCAAAGTAGGGAATGATATTCACCGTTGTGGCTGAATTGGAATTAATTCCTGTGGTCAGTGAATTTCCTGATGTATTTCTAGAAGAACTGCCAGGCATGCCGCCAGACCGAGAGCTTGAGTTTGCAATAGATCTGGTACCCGTAACCGCACCGTTATTCAAGAAATATTACCGGATGCCCTCATCTGAATTAGTGGAGTTAAAGAAGCAGCTCGATGAAATGCTCCAGAAAGGGTATATCCGTCCCAGTTCGTCACCATGGGGATCGCCTGCACTCTTTGCAAGAAAGAAGGATGGCAGCCTCCGCATGTGTGTGGATTATCGTCAGCTGAATGATGTCACCATCAAAAATAAATACCCGCTGCCAAGAATTGATGATTTGTTCGATGAACTCAGTGGGGCCAAGGTATTCTCCAAGATTGACTTACAAACCGGATACCATCAGCTTAAGATTAAGAAGGAAGATATTCCTAAGACCGCATTCACCACTCGATACGGTCTTCATGAATATACAGTTATGTCCTTTGGTATCACAAATGCCCCTGCATTCTTCATGCATATGATGAATAAAGTATTCATGGACTTCCTCGATAAGTTCGTGGTGGTCTTTATCGATGACATACTTGTATATTCAAAAAGTGAAGGGGATCACAAAGAACAACTCCGAGCAGTGTTGCAGAGACTGCGTGACCATCAGCTTTATGCCAAATTCAACAAATGTGAGTATTGGGTCAAGCAAGTTGGATTCCTTGGACACGTGCTATCCGTCGAGGGTATAGCCGTAGACCCAAGCAAGGTAAAAGATGTGCTCAATTGGTTGCCACCCACAACCGTATCTCAGATCAGGAGTTTCCTTGGACTGGCTGGATATTACCGTTGTTTCATTGAAGGATTCTCCAAGCTTGCCAAACCCATGACAAAACTACTCAAAAAGGACAAGAAGTTTGAATGGACAAACGGCTATGAGAAAAGTTTCAGTGAGCTAAAGAAACGACTGACCACTGCACCCGTATTAACTCTTCCAAACATCTATCGCAGTTTTGATGTATACTGTGACGCATCCAGACAAGGACTTGGTTGCGTACTCATGCAAGACAGCAAGGTAGTGGCATATGCATCCCGACAGCTACGACCGCACGAAGGAAACTACACTACTCATGATCTGGAATTGGCCGTGGTGGTGCATGCTCTCAAAATATGGAGGCATTATCTCATCGGGAAGAAGTGCCAAATTATTACGGATCACAAAAGTCTCAAGTATATATTTACTCAGCCAGATTTGAATGTCCGTCAGCGAAGGTGGCTTGAGCTGGTTAAGGACTATGATCTTTGAATACATTACCACCTGGGTAAAGCCAACGTGGTGGCTGACACACTCAGTCGAAAGCCGGTCAGCCTAAACGTCATATTAAAATCTTTGCCCGTTAAACTTCAAGAGGAGATTTCTCAACTCCATCTGAACATCGTTGAGGCTGGTCTCGCTAATATTTTGGAAGTTACCCCCACTCTGGAGGAAGAAATCCGCAAGGCCCGCCCAGACGATCCTGTCCTACAAAAGCATGCCAAGAATATGCTGGCAGGACGTACCCTTGATTTCTCAAAGGATCACTTTGGGACTCTCCGATTTCGTGAAAGGATTTGTGTACCAAACTAGTCAGACCTGAAAAAGAAAATCTTGTCAGAAGCACACGAATCCTCATACTCTATTCACCTCGGGAGTACAAAAATGTATGAAGACCTTTGTCAGATATTCTGGTGGGATGGAATGAAAAAGGACATTGCCTATTTTGAGGCTTGTCGCGACATATGCAACAAAGTAAAGGCAGAACATCAGAAGCCAGCCGGACTTCTTCAACCGCTGCCAGTTTCACAATGGAAATGGGATGATGTGTGCATGGATTTCATCATAGGACTAACCAAAACTCAGCGAGGCAATAATGCAATATGGGTCATCGTGGACACTCTAACCAAGGTAGCACACTTTATCCCGGTCAAGACCACCCATCGAGCAGACCAACTTGCACAACTGTATGTGTCCAGAATAGTTAGTCTGCATGGAGTACCTCGAACCATCACTTCCGACTGAGGTTCACTCTTTTCCTCCGCTTTCTGGACACGTCTCCATCAAGCCTTGGGGACAACCCTAAAATACAGTACAACCTATGATCCTCAAACTGATGGACATACAGAGCGAGTAAACCAAATACTTGAAGATATGTTGCGAGCTTGCGTCTTGGCCCAAGGACCCAAATGGGAAGATTGTCTGCCTTACGCCGAGTTCTCGTACAACAACAACTTCCAAACCAGTCTAAAGATGTCATCGTACGAGGCTTTATATGGCCGCAAATGTCGTACCCCGTTAAATTGGCCTCAGACTGGGGATAGCCGTATCTTCGGAATGGACTTCATGATGGAAGCTGAGAAACAAGTCAAGGAAATCAGAGATAGATTACAATTAACCAAATCTCGACAAAAGAGTTATTACGATGCAAAACATCGACAACTCAATTTTGAACCCGGAGAGCACGTATACCTTCGAGTCACTCCTATGAAAGGAGTCAAGAGATTCCATACTCATGGGAAGTTGGCACCCAGATTTATTGGCCCCTTCCCAGTTATTTCTCGAGTAAGAATCATTGCTTATCAGTTGGAATTGCCCCCAGAATTGTCCGATGTGCACAACGTGTTTCACGTCTCACAGTTGAGGCGGTGCATATCAACGCCTGAGAAAAGGACTGCCATGACCAACATAGAACTGGCAAAGGATTTAATGTATGAGGAAAGACTGTTCAAAAAATTATGGATCAGATGGAAAGGGTCACCCGCAGTAAAGTAAGAAAGTTTTATAAGGTCCAGTGGGAGCATCACACTGAGTTAGAAGCAACCTGGGAACAAGAAGAATTCCTTTAGACATATTATCCGGAATCATTTTCCCAAGCAACCAAATCTCGAGGACGAGATTCATTCTATGTGGGGGAGGTTTGTGACAGCCTGATTTTTTCCCTCCTTTATTTGCCTCGGTTTTTATTTGAATTTACTTTTGAATCTTGTGATTTTTGAATCTTTTCATATGGACTTAAACACTTGGGTACCCTTGGATTTCACCCAAGTGCCTCCTATCCATCTCAAATCATCTTTTCCCTCTAGTTCACTCTAATATAATATATGGAATATTTTTCTCTATTGAAAAATATTCACTTTTCCCTCCAAAACCCTAGCCAAACCCTTTGTGCTCCAAAGCAACCCCTATTTTTCTGGCCCACAAAAATATGAGGAAATTCATAAATATTCTTTGGACCCTAGGACACATTCCTGAGCAAAAATATTGCACCACTTTTTGGAATATTTTTGCTACAAAAATTCTTTTCTATTCTGCACAGAAATGGTAGTTTCTACAGCAACTACAATTTTACTTGATCCATTGCTCCTGAAACTCCTTGTGCATCTTCACCTTAGTAACTTAGGACTAGCCTCCAAAGCACATCCTCCAACTCTTAGACTTTTTACCTTAGTAAACTCTCAAAGTTTCTGTCCATAAACTTACCAGGTGTGTGATTTTCTTTCTAGTGCGTCCGGAAACAAACCAACCATGGTTAACGCTCCTATCTACCACGAACAACACGCTAGAAATAAACTTTGGCACCAAGTAAGCAAGTAGGCATAGTTCGCACGGTGACCACGCATGTACACCACGCCATGGCTGTCTGTCGGCGCGCTCTGGATGCCGCCGAGCACTTTCTTGAGCACGTGCTTGCTTCCGCGCCTGCCAGGGCGTGCCAACCCATGCCACCATCCTCGTCTTCACCTCTACAGCCCCCCTCTGGCGCACGCCGACGCCGGAGCTCGCCGCAACGAGAACGGTCACGGTCCGGCCAAGGCAACAGTGCGGTGCGCACTATGCTCATCGCCACCCCAACGCCCCTGTGCTCGTCTCCATCCGTCCATAGCTCCCGCGTGACCCCATCGCCTTCTTCCCCCTCTTACTGACGCCATTCGTCACCGGGCACAGCGTCCAGGTGTTGCCGGCGGAGCCCCGTTTCCCCCCTCTCGGCTCGCCTATAAATAAGCCCCTCCCAGCCTTCCCGAGCACCCAGCTCCGCTCCCACACACACCTAGACTACATAGAACCCCGTGGCCCGGTCGGGCAGGCCACAGGCCGCCGTCCCCGAGCTCGAGCTCACCGGTGATCCCCTCGGGTCATCGCGGTAGCTCCAGACCCCCTCGGGACAGGGAGACCCTACCAGAGCCTCCGCCACTCTCTGGTGGAGCCATTCCACCTAGTTGGAGCTGCTGGAGACGCTGTTGCACGCTGTCTTCTTCAACTCCGGCGACCTCCCCGTCCTGCCTCCACCTGCGAGCTCTTTTCTGACGGTGTCCGACCACCCCTAGCTACCCTACAGGTGTGGGCAGGTGCGCCTCGACCCCCTCCGTCGATCTATCCCTCCCATCTTGGCCAAGGAGTCGCGTCGCCGGCGTGCGCTCCGGCGAGGCCGCGACCGCCCTGTTCTTTTCCCCCTCTTCCCCCTCACCTGACTAGCGGGGCCCGCTAGTCAGCCTCTCCGTACCCGCGCGAAGTGGTACGAGTGCTGGCGCTCTAGTCTTTTACGCCATCGACGTCACCCCCCTAGTTTGTTTATTTAAATTCTAAATTTAAATATATTCCAGAGAACTTCAAACTGCAATAACTTTTTAACCATAAGTCCAAATGAATTGATACTTTTTGCATTGTGTTCTTTGTGAAGAAATCTTGCAGCACACCAAAAATGAGACTATTTGGTGCTGTGCATATTTTTATGTGAATTTTTGAGTGATTCTTGATATTTTCTTTTTGCACTTTTATTTATTTTCAGAAGGTGAGGCTTTGCTTGAGGATCACCAGGAGGATTGTGAACCTCATTTGAACTTAGGCAAGCCACAACAACATTTTCATAGTGCCATTTCAATATTTGTGATTTTCCAACTTGAATGAATGATTTAATTTATGCATATGAATTATTTTTCTTAAATACTTTCTGTTGGTTGCTTTAGTTTGTTGTTTCATTTAGTTTACAGAAAGTTGGAACTTGGTTTAAGTTAGTAAGATAGCTAGAAGAAAGTTTGGATCATTGAGAACTATTATGGTTATGCATATACATAGCTGTGTGGAGTTATTTTTCTTTTACATAAGTTTTATGATAATTTTTTTGCTAGAATATGTTCTGTTTTTAATTGAAGGTAAATCATAACCAGAATAATATGGAAGTTGTGATGCTTATATTTAGTAAAGTAAAGTTGACACAGTTATTTTGTAAGGCATTTTGGTATGTTACATTCCATGGCATGTTATGACACCGGTTATTATTTCTTTAAGTTGAAACTACTAATTACTCAACTTGAATAATTTGTTGACCGGGTCATGGTGCCACTGAATCGAGTCTTTCCCCTGGGCAACCACATTTGCCTTTATGGGAAGGTCTTTATTCGGTCTGTTGTCATGCCTCATGTCGGTACCTCCAAATAGGGAAGGTTATGGGCATGCTGTACCCTGGCCCGGTAAGCAAACATAACCTTGTGTGCCCGTTGTTAAGTTTATGGTACCGAGTCCCCGTTTGGGACAATTGCTGATTGGCCACGATGGTGGTCGGTGTGCCTTTGGTAGGCACAGGTCCACCCACGACTATTCCAATGGGAAATGAGTCGGAGTGGCCGGGAGAGTGTCATGACAATGGAAGACTTTTGTTGGAACGCCGTTGGTCCACCCGAATGGGAGAACAAGGCCATGGGTTTCGAGGTGTGGGTACAGTGCAGAGTGTAATTAATCTATCGATAGCCGAGTCCATGGTCATGGACACGCTCGAAAGTAAGTCACACCATGGGTCAACATATAATAAAATTTTGCTTACTAAGTTCTAAGTTTTTGTACTGTATAAATGGTGGAAGAGCCACCGAGATGATTTGAGACCATGTATGGTCGGGGTGGTGATCGCCGGAAAGATCACGATTTATGTCTTGTTGATATGAACAAATTTGTAGTTTAATAAATACCACCATGGGTAAGTTAGACTGAGGTTCTGTTTTCATAAAGGCATGAGCACAACATGTTAGTTAATGCATATCCAAGTTTGATGTTGCATTTTAACAATTGATTAATTATCATGATATTGTTTGTCATTATGGTTTTGTTTGCTGTAAGCTTGCAAGTACATTCAATGTACTGACCTCGCGTGTCATGCCAGATTTCAGGAAAGTTCCGCTGGAAAGGAGTGTTGTCCGTGTCTAGACTGTGTCCACATCGGTGATCCTGTGAGATGGAGTACCGTTACGAAGTCGTTCCGCTGCTGCGTAGTTTTATGACTGAGGCCTTTTATGTTCATTAAATAATGTATATGTACTGTAGCCGCACCGTGTGTGCCGCTTGGCCACGCTACCTGTTGGAATGTAAAACTATGGTCCGCTAGTATCAATAAAGCGGTTGTTTTCTATACCAAGATGTTGTGTGTTGCCAGAAGACAAGGTCTCTGGGCTGGCAATGCAAGGTAAGCCGGTCGCTCTGATCCGGGGTGCCACACAACACGGCTCTGGTCTTGGACATGCGGCGTGCGGCTCGTCGTCTCGAGCGAGAATGACGCCACTCACCTGGCTTCCATTGCCATAGTGTCATGGATGCTCGCGAGCCACACCTCCGCCACCATCCGCGACCACTCCATCGCCCATCTGCGCTGGTACGGGCAGAACGGCTCTAGACGAACCGATCGCCACGATCCCCTTCTTCTTGGGAGCCATGGTGATCGAGGAAATGATGAGCTAACCGCTAGATTAGGTTTGTAGAACTCTCCGCCCCTACTATGTGTCGGTGTAGAACGACACCTTCGGGGTCACATGGATCCCTTCTGCTGTTTGGAAGGGAAGAGGGGTTGAGAAAAGAGCAGATCTGATGATCAACACGACAGATTTTAACCCAGGTTCGGGCCGCTGAGCCGTGTAAAACCCTAGTCCTACTTGAGTGTGTATTCTATGTTCTTGAGCTTCGGCTCGCTGCTATGCGTGCAAGCTGGGCTGAGAGTTTCAAAAGTTCAAATCCTCCTCCAGTACGCTGTGGGCCTCATTTTATATGTCATATGTCACAGGGGCATAAAGGAGGTGTAAAGTAGATACAGTGTCTATGTTTATCATCAGCGTCTTAGGACAAACGCATTCAATGCATTGCTTATGTTCCCTCCAACTTTATCGGGGACGGGAGTGCAACCCGTCCCATCCGTCGCTGCCCCGCGCCATCTTAACACGCGTCCATGCCGACGAAGCATGCAGTGCCAAGTTGGATGTTCAGCTGCTGCGCTGGAGAGGTGGAAGGATCTTTGTGAAGATCTACATGCCACCACGCAGGCGCTTGGTAGGATGGCAGGCCGGCTACTGCGCTGTAGTGGTGACGGGGTGGCGGAGCCTTGCCGCGGTCGGGCCGATGTCCCTGGCAAGGATCTTGCCGGGACCTCACAGACGTATCTGGCAAGGATCTTGCAAGGTACCTCATCTTCTGGCCTTCACAAAGATCTGCATGCCACTACGTGCACACCCTTGGGTCTTGGCCTTAACGTTGTCGATGGTCTCAAAACTCTCAACCCCGAGAGTGGTTCTCTTGTTAGTGATCGGCAAGTTGTCCCGGTAAGGATCTTGCCGGGGTCTCATAAGCCGTCTCGGCAAGGATCTTAGCGTGGGTCCATCTTGTCCTCTGCACTCTGGCTTGGCTGCTTCTATTCACCTTGCATCTGTCCTCGATCGCCCCCTTCAGGCCTCGCTACGTGCGTGGCTACGACTGCCCGTGCACAAGTAGGGGGGTGCTAAAGGGCCGAAACTTTAGTACACGGACACCCGGAGTCCCCAACAGCCCCCACCGTCCACGCGCGTTTCACTCAACTAGTCCACCCAATCTCCATCGCCAACTGCCCTCCCCCAGATCCACAGCAGAACCCTCTCCACCGCCGCTGTGCTCACCCCAGCCGTGTGCCCGCTCTTCGGCATCAAGCCTACCTCCACTGTTGTTCCCAACATGCGGCAGCTCGTGCCTCGCCGTCTTTGCTTGCTCACCATCCACCCTCAAGCATATCGATGTAGTAACCCTCCCCTCTCCTATAGTCCAGCCGAGTTTGCGTTGAGAAGCCCGTTAGTTACTGCTCTCCATCGCGGTGAGGCATATTTCCTCGCACCCCCTCTTCCAATTTCGTTCCATATGTTTCCCAAATTGGCAATAAAATAACGGAGAGCGTTCATTATCTACCTTCCTTACTATCCCTCCATTTCAAAATATTTGTCTTTTTGGAGGTTTCAGATGAACTACCACATACGGATGTATATAGACATATTTTAGAGTGTAGTTTCACTCATTTTGCTTTGTATGTAGTCACTTGTTGAAATCTCTAAAAAGACAAATATTTAGGAACGGAGGGAGTACATATAAGTGGTATTTATTCCAATAAGTTACTGCCTATGTACAAATCGCGGACGGCCAAGTCACACAAACTTAACAAATTAACCATACATTTACGAAATTATTGCATGACATGTTTAGAAATCTTGATACCAGGTTGTTAGTTTTATGCTTATCCTCCTTTCCCGAGTTTCGTATGTGTTCTCTGTGGATGCCAAGTAGCAGGGACATCACTCATGCTTCAGGCGATGTATCTTCATCTGATTCCGACAACCCTAGGTCTTCAGCAGATTGTGAGGGATCAAGTAATCTTGAATAGGATAGAGCTACAGCAATTACCCTTCTGGTCAGGACCCGAAGGCATGCTCCAAGGAAGCCCACACACCATCCTAAAGGTGTATATGAAGTAACCGAGATTGATTTTCAGTCTTGGGCTCCAACTAAAGCGGATAAAGCATGCACGAGGTTTAGGAGTGTGTGTGGATTTGTTGGCAGGGCAAGGCTCAACATTAATCTACCGGGGTTTTGGAAGGCTGACACAGAAACACGGTGAAGGATAGTCTGGGAGATCATGGATCACTTCAAAGTTCCAGAGCAGTGGAGAATGCAGGTGGAACACGTTGAACTAAAGAAGGCTAGGGATGCTTGGAGAAACTAGAAGCACGTGATGTACAAGAAGTAATTGAGTAAAGGCAAGGACCCAATCCCCACATACCCCCAAATTACAAAGGCAGACTGGGCAGAATTCAAAAGGGTCAGGGCAACTACAGAGTTTGATGAGAAGAGTTCCAAGCAATCGGAAGTTTAGAAGAAGAACATACACCCCCACCGTAAGGGTGTGACAGGATACTACGGCATGAAACCAATATGGGACCAGGAGGACAAATAAGTAGTAGCGGCGGGCGGGAATCTGGCCTTTATTGAAATCAGGGGCGAACGCACTAGATACTACTTGCGGGCACATGCAAAAAGGCGTGATGATGGAACTTATTACTTTGAAAACTCATGTGACACCGAACTGTATCAAGTGATGTTAGAGGCTTCCAAGATCCCTAGAAGGTTCTCCAGGAACTCAGGGCCATGTGACATTCTATCCATTGCTCTGGACACAAAAGAGCCCCCTGGCCGTGCAAGGGGTATAGGTGTTAATGTCCTGCACAATAGGGCTTTCACACTCTGCAAAGATGAGAGGCTCAACATGAAAAAAGCGAGGAGTGAAATGAAGCAGAATGCATTGTATGAAAGGGTGAGGAAGGATATATATCCAGCTATTTGAAAGGATGTTGATGAGTCAATGATGATGCAGAAGACTCTAACACCGACAAATAGTCAGCAGATGGGAGGGGACGTGGGCATGGAGGATGCTGCTTATTGCGCGACAACACTCCACAAGAGTAAATGTGCATCAGCTGACCCTAGCAACAATGAGACTGCAGCTGCTCTTGATGATGCTATATCTGATCTATCTGGAATGAAAGACAGACTGAAGTGCGTGCTTACACATTATGAAGGTACATTAAAATGTGCAACAGCTTGGGTTTCCCACCCTTCTTGGAAGATGGCCTCTTCTTGGACAATGTGCCATTGAAGCCGGGCTGTGTGAAGTGCTACGTGACAAAGTAAGCCTAGATTCAATGAATTTGCCCTGAAGTATGTCCTAGGATACTTCGATGTGCAAAGTACCTTGGGAGAAACACGATTACATCACATCTAGTGGACATGAAAGGAAATAGAGTTCATCGATGAGATACCTAAAGCCCCGCCATGAACAACCACTATCGCCCCTCAACCGGTGACACTCTCCTTGCCACAGCAGCTCGCGCGGGCTGATGCATCAACCGGTGATCAGCCGGCCCGACTTTGTGGTGTACATGCCAAGTCATCCTCCGCCCCAAAGCAGCCAGTGGCAAGGCCTACAACTACTGAAGACACAGCACAGGTTCAGATGCCGGCCGATGAAGCAGCGGGGGGAGACCCAGCTGCAGCACATGCTCAGCAGACCAGCCTGGTGGAACAAACTGCTAAGCAGTATGATGCTTTGGAACCACCTTCTAAGTAGTCTGTAGGTCCAAAACCGACTGGTCATCAGTCCGTCCGTCCGCAGTCGCGTGATGAGCATGCCAATGCGCCATCACTTACGTCTCAGCAAACCAACGCATTGGCACGGCCTCCTCAGCACAACGACAAGTTGGCACCACCTACGCAGAAACTAGACATAGCTTCAATGCATGGTCAGCAGTCTGATGCCTCTGCTCCTACAGCCCAGCAGTCCGTCACAGCAGCACCGACAGCTCGGTGGTCCGGCATAGATAAACCGTCTGCTAAGCATTATGTCCATGCTTCACTACTTTCTCGATATTCTATCTTGTAGGAAACCAGGCGTTCTACAAGAAATGCTTCGAGTACCAAGAAGGAAGTGGCCAAAAAGGCTACACCCATGACCACGAGGAAAAGCTACGAGAAAGTGAAGAGGAAAGATAACGATTACCTCTTACTTAAAGCACTCATCGTCCAGAAGCAAATTAACATCAGCTAGTTCGAATCGGGGAGTAATATTATTTCTGACACCATGGATGATGAAGAAGTACGTTTGTTGCTTGCTAAAAGTAAAGCATACATACTTCAAGCATGCTATTACGTACATGGCCAGCCATTTCTTGTTGGCAAATACTTTGAGTGCAGGTCCAGCTGCCTTGAGTTACATGAATATTGCATTGGTCTAATGTCAATAGGTCATCATGGTTTGCTAGTCCCCTACAACAGAGATCATTTCTGACACGATGTTTGTTCCATCGATGTAAGTTTTGAGTACTTACATCTCTTCTTCAACTTCAACGTGCTCGATGCCACTCTTGTTAGATGCCTAATTTTGTAAGTACTTAACAAACTCTGATCAACTTCTCCATACAAGGTTGTAAATGATAAACAACTAACTGCATTTTATTCCTCTCAGGGGATTGAACACGCAGAGAAGAAAAATGGAGCGTGTGTATTTCATAGATCATGAATTAGCATATGGTAGAACAATACATGGTAAGGACCGACGAGACTAGGCCATTAACATGGTCGTCTGTCTCTTCGAAAACACGTCCCATGCAGAATCATTTCTCTGGCCATATCATGAACGGTACGTCAAGTAAACAACCACGCATACACTTATTGTCTTTCAGATTTCGACATAATTCGTAAGTTCATGCCTTTCTTAATATGTAGCAATCACTGGATATTGGTATTCATTGTTCCAAACAAGAACACAGTTTACAACATAGATTCTCTCAGAGAGTCACCAAACGCTCCGGATCTGACACATCTCCATCAATTCATGGATAGGTATTGAATTCTATGATGTTGAAATTAATTTGCATTCATATCTGGTTTAATAATTGATGTTGTCAAAATCCGTCATCATTTGCAGTGTGCTCGCATTTTGGAAAACTAAACCAGGCAACCTATTCAAGAGGGCACTACCCCTGCAGCACGAGATCGTTTCTCCGATAACACACCGAAATCCGTTATTTTGGAAAATTTATCCAACAGTCTGCAAATACGTTTCCTTACGCTAGTAAAATTTTCAAGCTTCTAAATAAACCTCTTTCTATTTTGTGCGAAGAAATAATAATGCATCGAACACCGGTTAGGTTGTTCCTAACAGGACAAAATACATGACTAATTAAGTACAAAACAATTCAGTGTCCTCAGCAAGAAGCGGGGACCAAACTTTATGGATACTATGTTTGTAGACACATGATCTCCATCTAAAAATCTGCTGATAGTTGTGATGATCCTCGCGAATTAGTACCAGTAAGTCTATCTTAATTAATATCTTCTACTCCACTCATATGGCACATTCTGATGTTGAAAATACTGCAGCTCATCTTAAAACCGAGGACCCCTGAACTGTTCCCGGCTGGTGAATTGCTGATGGTTCAGAGATTTATCAGCGACTTCTTCCTGGATCACTACATCAATCCCACTGGTGATATTGGAAATTTCAGCATGTCTTCTCCTGAAACATTGAGTAAGATTTAGCCGCTACACATATAACGCACAGATCCATTGTTTTCCATCTGACGAGGTCTTCATATTTCGTACACTATGATTAATTATGTAATGCATATATGTGTGGACAAATCATTGGAATTTAGCTACAATACGTTCAATTGCAATTGCTGTGAAAGCTGATGAATGGTCTTCCCATGTACACTATTTGTTCAATTGAATATTGTGGCGAATTTGCTTTTTTGCGTGCCGATTCAAAATGTGATTTTTTTGCAATTGAATATTGTGACCAATTTGCTTTTTTCTTGCCGATTCAAAATGGGATATTTTTGTTTTACCCTGGCAATTGCTCCGCATACGGTTCAAATAAATGAATGTGTGCGATCCCCATCAGAAAGCATACATCAATCATAGCGGAACCATCGGTGATACACAGCAGATCACAAACGATTTGCAGTGCTACTACGTGTGTGTAGGGTCTACGGAACCGTTTGTGATATCATGTTATTGCACACGAGATCTCGATGTAAACCATGCCCAATGTAACATGCAATCCTAGTCGTAATTTTTTCAGCAAACGTGTGGGATACCAAACGAAAAGCACACGTCACTCTTGCGGCAACCGTCGGTGATACCCAAAAAATCACAAACGGTCTGCAGCACTTGTATGTGAGCGAAGGGGCGCCTGAACCGTTTGTGTTAGAACATTATCGCAGATGGTAATTGTTGGCAGATGGGTTATGCTAAAAACTAGTGTGCGATGGGGCACAAATCGCACATAGTTCATATGTTGGCACGTGTGCCTTACATACTATTTCCCAAACGGTTCATTACGGCAAACCATATGGTTTCACTTCATCATTAGAAACGCTTAATCACCGATACCACATGTGCGAAAGAATTTAGTGTGTGCTGCATCGCACATGATTAAATTTTGGAAGGCCTCTGGATCACTGCTCCATATCCCCGATGGTTTCTGGGTCGTGTGGAAAGGACACCATATCGCCCACACTCACTTGGCGATGGTCCCAAATGCCATCGCGGAAAGTGGTTAAAAACCGTTTGTATAGAACCGACGCGTACTAGTGCCTTCACGGTTACTTGCAAATGTGAGATCTGCTAGAGATAGATAAATAAAAGATAAAATATATTTTCTTTTTTTGATTTATAGATCTGAAAGTAAAAGATTGCAAATAGTAGATCGGAAACTAATATGATAGAAAATAGACCTAGGGGCTATAGGTTTCACTAGAGGCTTCTCTCATGATAGCAAATAATACGGTGGGTGAAAAAATTACTGTCGTGCAATTGATAGAAAAGTGCAAAGTTATGACGATATCTAAGGAATGATTATGTAATATAGGCATCACATCCGTGTCAAGTACACCGACTCCTGCCTGCATTTACTACTATTACTCCACAAATCGACTGACTCCTGCCTGCATCTAGAGTATTATGTTTCTAAAGAACAGAGTAACGCCTTAAGTAAGATGACATGATGAAGAGGAATAAACTCAAGCAATATGATGTAAACTCCATTCTTTTACCCTCGAGGGCAACACTACAATACGTGCCTCGCTGACCCTACTTTGTCACCGGGTGAGGACACCGCAAGATTGAACCCAAAGCCAAGCACTTCCCCCATTGCAAGAAAAACCAACCTAGTTAGCCAAACCAAACCAATAATCTGAAGAGAATTACAAGGATATCAAATCGTGTATATAATAATTCAGAGAAGATTCGAATAATATTCATAGATGAGTTGATGATAAGCCCACAATTCATTGTATCTCGACAAACACACCGCAAAAGAAGATTATATTGGATAGATCTCCAAGAACAACAAGGAGAACATGGTTTTGGAATCAAAGAGAGAGAATAAGAAGCCATCTAGCTACTAGCTACGGACCCGTAGGTCGGTGGTAAACTACTCACGCTTCATCGGAAGGGCAATGGAGTTGATGTAGATGCCCTCCGTGATTAAATCCCCCTCTAGCAGGATGCCGAAAAGGGCCCCAAGATGGCATCTCAAGGGTACATAACACTGCGGCGGCTGAAAAGTGTTTTGTGGATGCTTCTGAGGGTTTAGGAATATTTCTGAATTTCTAGGACGAAGAAGTAGGTCGGTGGAGTCACGGGGGGGCCCACAGGGCAGGGGGTGCGCCCTCCACCCTTACCGCGGCCTCGTGGCTCTTCTGACTTGGTTCTCAAGTCCCCTGGGTGTCTTATGGTCCAAGAAAAAATCATCATAAAGTTTCATTCCGTTTGGACTCCGTTTGATATTCCTTTTTCGCGAAACTAAAAAAACAGAAATTCGCACTGGTCTCTAGATTAATTAGTTAGTCCCAAAAATAATATAAAATAACATATAAATTCTTATAAAACATCCAAAATAGATAATATAATCGCATGGAACAACAAAAAAAATTATAGATACGTTGGAGACGTATCAGGGCATAAAGTGTTGATGCAAATGTGGTTGCCGAGAGCGAAAAACATTCAGGTAACATGTCTGCATTTGTCCCAATTTTTATCTCTTCGGCGACATTTTCCTATGTGATCCCATGAAATCTAGACCTCCTCGTTCTCATTTGTGTTTTCTCCTTAACACCCCTCACTTTCTTTCCTTTCTAGACCAAGAGACAGGTCCACATGCCCTCACCCTACGCCATCCATCCCGCTTTATTCACCTTTTCAACCAAGAGACCAGTTGGGTAGCCAATATCTACTACTCGCCCCCGTTTCCTCTTAGAACCAAGCCCTAGATTCATGGTACAAATTTCCCACCTTCTTCCTTGTTTGAACCAACTCTTAGATTCGACTACGTGAACTACCATTAACTCTAATAATAGTAAAAGTCTAGGTGGCTTTGGAACAGCCAACGGAAGTAGAAAAAGATCCACACGCAGCCACATGGGGAGCTAGGGAAGTAGAGCAAGGCCGGTTTCAAAGGAAGATATACCTTAGGGTCGCTGGGATGGGGCAAAGACGGTGTTGGGAGGCTGCATCTTGGCCAGAAAATCGCGGGGAGGAATAAGGGGTCGGAGGCCCTCCCGAGCCGGTACTGTCTAGGAGAGAACAGCAAGGCCGCTGATGAGGATGCGCGGGCAGCTATTGGTCTCCTCCCTCGCCACCGACGACCACTTGAACGATGCACCTACACCCCTGCCCCGGCTGAGGTGATTCGGCCAGATTTGTGACCAGCGGTGAGCATTGAGAATGTGCCACCTATGTCTTGCTTAGATCTGGAGAGCATGAGAGAGTGAAAGAAAGGAAGCATAGTAAAGCAAGCGGCGAGGCTCTTGCTTATATATATTGTGGAGTGATTTTGTTGTAGAAACCATTATTAAATTGAATACGTGTGAACCACTATTTTGATTTAAAGTTTAAGTAAAAATAAAACTCAATCAATAATGTGCCACCGCTTCTAGGTCGCACTACAAAATCACCGTGTC
This sequence comes from Secale cereale, assembly GCA_902687465.1. Taxonomy (NCBI): domain Eukaryota; kingdom Viridiplantae; phylum Streptophyta; class Magnoliopsida; order Poales; family Poaceae; genus Secale; species Secale cereale. Next base: position 197,012,326 of record LR738709.1, read on the forward strand.
CAGGACGTACTATGTACTGTATCATTCACGTGCGGTCCCCGACCCTCCATCAAATTAAAAACTAGACTAGTCAAAATGTCCATTTGGATGCCTCTTTGTAAAAAAATGCGCTCCTAGGTTAAAAAAAGTAAATGTGCTCCTACGTGTACCCCCGAGTGGGTGTGAGAAAACTAGTGCGTGCGTGCACCGCTTCTCTTCGTGAGAGTACAATATATTATGCCGAAAGAACATTCGCCACAAGAGTAATAGTATAAGTGTTTGACGTGTGAGTTAAAATAAAAGGTGCGCGATGTCTTTTATTTTTTAGAAGTTCTATGGATAGGGTGTGACGAGCACATATGGTGTGAAGTCTACCTACAGATAGCCGGTAGGTGCGAGAGGACTCGGGGGAGTCGTGACTCATGAGGGTACGTGTGTGAGAGAGGGAGGGGGCACATATCAATGCAATCCATGTGTTCGTAAATCATATAAAAAAACATTCGCCACAAGCCGTTTCCTGATATACGCCGTAAGAACCGTAAGACCGGCATCTGACATTGTTAGTTTTGACATGCCATTTAACATAACAGCAACTCCTCCGACACACATATCTTCCACGTGAGTGTTAGTAACTGCCGTATGCTCCTCCCTTCATTCCAAAATGTAGTGCTTATAGTTTTATTGTAAATTCAAACCTCGTAAACTTTTATCGAGTTTTCGTATACGAACATGCACATATGGAATACATAGTATATCTCATTTCATTCATCTTCATGAGGTAACTATAGAGATGGATGAGGACTGTACAAAGAAAGACCGTCGTATCACCTACACCAATTTCAACCATCCTTCGATGTGGAGGAATATCATAGGAACTCTATATTATATGATTTTGATAGGAATTTTTCCTTTAGAGCCAATTGGTCCATAGGAATACATTCATATACTCCACATTTCAAAGGAAAATGAACATGATATGATTTTTATTGCTTTAGAGCCACTTGGTTCATATTAAAGGATTCCTATACTCACACAATTTTAGAGGAAAATAAACATTAGCCTAGATTCAATAGAAAAGTTCCTATAATGTGAACCAAATGACATCTCTTTTATAATCCCTCCTCATAGGAATTGAGGTACATGTCATCTCTAGATTCAATAGAAAAGTTCCTATGATCTAAACCAAATGACATCTCTTTTACAATACCTACTCATAGGAATTGAGATACGGATCATATGCCATCTCTTTCCCAAGAACTTCCATATATACATCTTCTATTCCTAAATAGCTAGTACAACCCACTCGCTTTTGTATTGACAATATATATGTTTCCTGGACATGCATATATGGCACATGAGCACGTCATGCATGCAAGTCATAAATCACATTGTTTTTGAACTCTATGCATGCAAGCACCAAATCATCAATTCATGCATGTTACTCATAAGTTATTTCTTGCATTAGATTTTGTATTGACAATATATATGTTGGTCACGTGGACACATATGTAATTCACGTTCACATTTTTGTTAGAAATGTCATTCTTTTAACTCCAATTCATTTTTTCTCTTTGTATTACATTTCCATTTTATTTTCATTTCAAGCATACATTACTTCCCATTAGTTATAGATGTTTCTGGAGGAACTTTTATGCATTATTTTGAGTATCAAATTTCACATGGCTGCGAGTATATGAAAATACTGGGCCCATGCGTCATTGCCTTTCGGTCGAACCTACGTCCGCAATTTTGTGTACGTATATCTCCACTGCTCCCCGAACCCAAATTTTGCCTCATCCCCGTAAAATCGAGCATCCGAACCGTATTAAGGCGTCGAATTGAACTCAATCCCTCTCCCATTTACTACGGCATGGCCCCACATGCCGTAGTACTCCTACAAACCCTACGCGCCGCATGCATCATCGGTTTTCTTCAAGAGGACGAGGGAGAAGCAGATTTGTAGTGGAGGCTCCTACCCTAGGGCCCCCATGGTAGCTACTGCATGCATCATTTCTCTTGTGCCCTAGAGTGAAATGATGGTTGCTTCGTCCGCCCGGCTTAATACCGTAAAGGTGGGGCTTTGTGATTTACCCCCTCATCGCTCATTTACTACTACTGTGACGCAACGACCAGGCTGCATCGAAGTCGAACCGCTGCTCCGAACTGTAATTTTGTTGTGGATCAAGACGGTGGATGAGCCAGATGTTGGCCAAAGGGGTCCTGTAAGTGTGTGTTGCCATTTCATGTGCGGACTGGCCCTGTTGAGTTGCTACGGCAATGTGAGAGGAGCAACATACCACTTGCTTTTGCGCCTTGGTGAATCCAACCATATTGACCTAAAAATATGGTATCTAAATTAGCAAAAATCAGGTGATTTTACCAAGCGGTGGGTGGGGGAGCGTGGCCTATCATGCGGTGCCACATGTCATGATGCACCAAGGCGATGCACGTCCCTCTTGAGGCAGAACAATGCAGAAGAAATACGTGGTTTTCTTGAAGGTGATGATGGAGAAGCAGATTCAGCGAAGTGTGAAATAATGGTTGCTTCATTCGTCTGGGGGAAAGGTGTGTCTTTTTGATATGACATCTCATTGCTCATTACTACTACTAGGGCACTACGACTGGGGTGCGTCCCACACGCTGTTCTGCACTGTTATTTGGTGCATGAGACATTGACCTGGTTTCTATATGTCCCACATGTCGGTGAGAGGAAGTATAACATTCATTAAAGCTAGCGTCTCCACTCTTCTAGTACGACTGAGGAGTACAAGACACGCCTTGGTTTTTGCTGCTTCGCGCGATCCATCGATACAAACCTGAACTAAAAAAGGTCAGCGCGGGTCTTTTCCCACACGGTAGGCAGGGGAGTTTGGCACAGTCTGTTCGAGGCAACAAGGAAGGAAGGGAAACCAGCAAATAAAGGTTGAGCGACTATGTTTTGGGAAAATATGATTTTACGGAGTACGTACCCACCATGGGGGTAGTACTACTTACTACTCCCTCCTTTCCGGTATAGGGCTCATCTTAAAAAATCGTTTTTCCATTTTAAGTCTCAGTTGTACTAGTACTTACCATCACATTTTGGAATTTCGTGGTGCATTAAATCATGCGATGCAAGTAGTATCAAGAGAAAACTCACAAATGCATGTAGAACTTCATGTAAATATATTGGTCATGCATGCATTCGTTGTAATTAATGCATGTATTTATTCTACCTTGACTTGTTGATACATCTCCAATGTATCTATAATTTTCTATTGTTCCATGGTGTTATATTATCATTCTTGGATGTTTTACAATCATTTTATAGTCATTTTATATCATTTTTCGGTACTAACCTATTGACATAGTTCCAAGTGCCAGTTGCTGTTTTCTGCATGTTTTTTACATCGTAGGAAATCAATATCAAACAGAGCCCAAACACCGTGAAACTTTTTGGAGAATTTTTATGGGCAGAAGACACCTGATGGGTCAAGGCAGCACCTAGGGAGTGCCCCGAGGGGGGCACAACCCACAAGGGCGCGTCAGGCCTCCTGGCGTGCCCAAGTGGGTTGTGCCCACCTCGGTGGCTCCTACACCGCCTCTTTGCTCTATAAATACCCCAATATTCCGGAAACCCTAGAGGAGTCGACGAAATATTAATCCAGCCGCCGCAGAGTCCAGAAACACCAGATCCAATCTCGACACCATCACAGAGGGGTTCACCATTTCCATTGGTGCCTTTCCAATGATGCGTGAGTAGTTCCTTGTAGACCTACGTGTCCATAGTTAGTAGCTAGATGGCTTCCTCTCTCCCTTGTGATTATCAATACAATGGTCTCTTGGAGATCGATATGATGTAACTCTTTTTGCGGTGTGTTTGTTGGCATTCGATGAACTTTGAGTTTATGATCAGATCTATCTTTTTATATCCATGAAAGTTATTTGAGTTTCTTTGATCTCTTATAGCCTTGTTTTTCTTCTCCGATAATTGGGCTTTATCTATTTATCTTGCAATGGGAAGAGGTGCCCGGTAGTGGGTTCAATCTTACGATGCTTGATCCTAGTGACAGAAAGGGAACTGACATGTATGTATCGTTGCCACTATGGATAAAATGACGAGATCCATATCTAACACCATACATAAACGGATCTTGTATACATCATCTATCGTTCTTAATGCATTACTCTGTCTTTCCATGAACTTAATACACTAGATGAATGCTGGATAGCGGTCGATGTGTGGAGTCGGTCTACTAATCTTTGACGTGATGCCTATGTAATGATAATTTCATGGATATCGTCATAATTATTGAGGTTCTATCAATTACCCAACAATAATTGTTTTCCCACCGTTTGTTATTTTCTCGAGAGAAGCCACTAGTGAAACTTATGGCCCCGGGTCATCTTTATCATTAATTTGCCTTTGCGATCTATTTGCCTTTGGCTTTATTTTCAGATCTACTAAACCAAAAACCCAAAAAGACCTTGCTGCAATTTATCTTATTTGTTATCCAACCTATCAATATTTACAACTCTATCACTCCGTTACCCGAAAGGGATTGACAACCCCTTTTACTCGTCAGGTTGCGAGTATTTGTTATTTGTGTGCAGGTGCCGTTTTCTTTGTGTTGCTTGGTTCTCCTACTGGTTGGATAACTTTGGTTTCACATATGAGGGAAATACCTACTTCCGCTGTGCTGCATCATCCCTTCCTCTTTGGGGAAATACCGACGTAGCTTTAAGCGACATCAAAAGGAATTTATGGCGTCGTTGGGGGGGGGGTCTTCAACATATACCAGTTTCCTAATAACAAATCTCATCTCCTCGCAATTACATTATTTGCCATTTGCCTCTTGTTTTTATCTCCCTCACTTCAGAAAAATTTGCCATTTTATTCACCATCTTTTTTGTTCGCCATTTTCTTGCCATATCTATTTGAAGCCCTTGTCACCATCGCAGATCTTTAGAAAACTAAGGGTTTTCTCCCGAATTTCAATAATTTGGATAGCCCCTATGTCCTCTCTAAGCTCATAAACAATGATGCTATGGAAAGGCTTACCGGGGTTGGCAAAGAAAATTCTAGCCATTTTGATGAAGATGATCCCGGAATTTTTTGTTATTTGCTTGATGAAATCTTTGAAAGATGCTTGGGATAGGTTGTTGAGAATCCGATCTAGTTATGTGCCCCAATACCAGATAGAGATTTACCTGAAAAGTTTTTATGCTGGTTAGCCTTCTTCGTTTAAACAAGTTTTGGATTCCATATTTGAAAATGGTTTCCTCCAATGGGATGCAATTGATACTTATGAAAAGATGAAAACTATGTTTGGGAATCCTAAGGAAAAAGATGTTGAATCCACTACCCTCATGTGCTTTTACCAAAAGGAAATAATCGAAGAGTTGAAAGCTAGTCTGGATGTGAATTTTAGCAACATTCTTAATCTTTCATCCACTCTAAATGGTCATGTGCTTTCACAAAATAGAATAATAAAGGCGACCAATAAGAAACTTTCTCTTTGCTTCAAAAAAGGGGTTGATGACAAAATTTAGATCCTTCCTTTCTGCCTAGGTAACGGCGTAAAACGATAGCGCTTGTTGGGAGGCAACCCAATGAATAGAATTTATTTTTTCTTATTCGTTTCTGTTCTTGAGTGTTAGCACAATTATGCTACTTGTATGATTGTGTTTTTTGTGTTTTAATTAGTGTTTGTGCCAAGTAGAACCGATAGGGTCTTCTTGGGTGATAGTTGTTTGATCTTGCTGAAAAAGACAAAAACTTTGTGCTCACGAGAAAAATTCTCATTTTTAACATAAAATAGATTTTTAGTTGATTCTTTTTGCAGAAGATTAATATACAAATTTGCCACGTGGCCCTATTTTTTCAAGATTGTTAGAGTTCCAGAATTGTTCGATACTTCCAGATTACTACAAACTAGTCGTGCCACCCGCGCATTTGTGCGGCTAGAAGCTATATTTTTCATTTTAAAATAAACATTTTATGACACCATCAGTTTTCGACTGATGGTGAATAATATAGAGCCATTAAATGTAAATACGTATATATGAAAAAGTAAATTTTCAGTTCTATCATATGGTCCAAGAATGCATGTACTTATGTGTATGCATTGGTGATGCTTCCGTCCAGCTACATTAGGAAAGTATATGGTTGTTATTTTATTGGGGAAAGTGTGATGCCACTTCTACTTTTTTATCCATCATTGAGAAACTTGGCTTTTTTTTATGTGTTGAACGACAATGCAAATTATGTGGCTCTATTCCATATATGGTTTCATGAAATGTGTAGTTTTTTTATCTTTATGAGCTAAATATTTCTCTCTCTCTATCTATCTATCTATCTATCTATCTATCTTCTATCTGTCTCACACACATCCATTTGATTGAGTTGTCCGGTTCCCATGTGAAAACAGGGTGTAAGAGGGGCCATGTTAAAATTTGGCCTTTAATTAGCCTTCTTAAACAACATCTCACCAGCAATGCTAGTGGAGTACTGGCTATCTATTAGGTTCTCTGCTAACTTACTTTATTTGTTGAATGTCACTTCCATAAATTACTACATTAAACCCCTAAGCCCGACATTTAATTTTTGACTACACATTTGTTTTGCCCAGTTTTCCTAACAAAAGTTGTGATGGATTGGATGTAAAGTACTATATGGTTAAGTGTGTTTCCCATGTCAATCGTAAGGGGGAGGTGGTTACATTTCCTCTACATCTTTGCATCATCTTTAGCCTAGTGTTATTAGTACATAGAACTTGCACCTTCTTGATTACTCAAAAGCAATCATTATTTTGTATGTCCTATTTTAGTTTTCAGACGGAATGTTTTTTTGAGGGGTCAGAGAGGGAATGTTTTATGTCCTATTTGATGAACTGTTTGATACTTCTGCATTGCCAAATGTTGTATGTCCAGTTTTTCCTCTCCTAAGTTTATTGTAAACTTTCCTCCACACGAAACGATACTGTCACTGTTAAAAACATGATGTTTTCAAACTAATAAAAATAAAATGTTTATAAAACAAATGGAAAACTTTGGTACACTAAATTTGTTTGTATTTTAATATAAGTTTACGTCACTTACAGTTAATTCAGGTGTGGCTCTAATTCATTGTATGGACACAACAAAGGAGGAGTATCCTTGCAAAAAAAGGAAAAGCATGAGTTCAACCCTGGTATTTTGCCGACATCATCCAATGCCACCCAGACTTCTGTGAGGTGAATGCTACCTCTATTGCTCCCATGCAATCATAGTTTCAATTCTTATTCATGTCTACGCTTCAATTTCTTAACATTTTTTATCTCCACCGCTATGTGCAATTTGTTATAAAAATAATGGCCAGGATCATTACATATGAACCTACTATGATGGTGACGTCACCATAGGTTTGATTTGCCTCATTGACAATCATGCATCTCATGTTCCACCAGAGATAATGTTATTGTCTGGTTTTAATGTGTTAGCCACCGCTCCTTGTCGTAGATTTGCATCGCCGAGTCTGCGTATACATATGAATTCTAATTCACACCGTTGGTTGTATATTATACAAACACATGAGTTCAACCCTGGTATTTTGCCGACATCATCCAATGCCACCCAGACTTCTGTGAGGTGAATGCTACCTCTATTGCTCCCATGCAATCATAGTTTCAATTCTTATTCATGTCTACGCTTCATTTTCTTAACATTTTTTATCTCCACCGCTATGTGCAATTTGTTATAAAAATAATGGCCATGATCATTACATATGAACCTACTATGATGGTTACGTCACCATAGGTTTGATTTGCCTCGTTGACAATCATGCATCTCATGTTCCAACAGAGATAATGTTATTGTCTGGCTTTAGTGTGTTAGCCACCGCTCCTTGTCGTAGATTTGCATCGCCGAGTCTGCGTATACATATTAATTCTAATTCAAACCGCTGGTTGTAGATTATACAAACATAGGATGATACTCCCTCTGTACCATAATATTTGTCTTTCTAGCAGTTCAAATTGAGCTGCTAGAAAGACAAATATTATGTTACAGAGGGAGTAGGATTTTGTGTGTGTACTTGTCAAGAAATCAAGAACGTGTAGCTGACTGTCGTCGACAAAAATTCCTAAATTTCCTTGTAGGTACGGGACATGTCATATACACATATGCCATATGTGTCTGGCACAACATCCTAAACATAGGACATAAATTTCCTGAGTACGTGATGTGCGCCATAAATCCTTTACACCCGGTTCGTGTTCGTGTGCCGAGAATGGACCCATCGCTACTGCCCCTCTGTCGAGTGCACTGCAGGCACCAATGGCGTCGGTACGCCATATTACATAGACTGACCAAGTAGCATCTCCTTCTGCCCAGTATCATCCACGTCGCCAACGCCAAGTAGCATTCGGCTTGCGCATTTCCCACTCACGTGTTGCCGGTGCAATCTATGCAAGTGACGGCCGCAACCTAGGAGTCTTTGTGCTTGTGACAACGATCTCGTGAGCTAGCAGCATTTATGTAATTGACTGTGCATCCATGGTAAACAACCTGGCTGGGTTTTAAAGTTGCGACCATGACATCGACGGCCTCTCGGATCAGCCACATCGTAATTTACTTTGCTTTCATGCTAGCCCGACCTTCCTGTAGTCCTGCCAGATCTCTATTGTGACTAATATCTAAACAAAAGAGCACGCCGGCGAGCATTCATACCCAGTCAATTCCACTTCGTGGCAACCAAACCATCCTCCAAAGTTCTATCAATCCATGGCGGCGACCGTCTCGACGTCGTCGAGCTCAGATTGTATAGCTGAAGCAATACTGTATATATAAACATGCAATGTGACACTTCCTATTTTTCAGGAAGATCTGGACTTTCCTATTTTAGGTTGAGAGAGGAGGCTAGACTTTCATTTATATTTTCTTGTATGTTTACCGGTTAATGCGTGCTTGCTTTTTTCCCTGAAAAGACCGGTCCATATTATTTCTTTTGCATCATATGTACGTGACATGGTCTTTGCAGGTACGTGAAACGTGAGATTTTCCTTTGTTTTTTAAGGAGAGTGGGCCTTTATATTCTTTTATTTATATGGATAGAGGACCTTGACTTTCCTTAGATATGCTTTTCACCTTTTCCATCATATAATAACGTGACACACTTTCTTTGTTTTTTTTTTCTTATACGGAGTACTACTCCTTGTCCTATACGGAAGGTGTTTTGCCCCTTTCAATTCTAGGACATGAACATGACAGGCTTTCTATGTTCTTTTTATTATTATTATACTTCTCTTTTTTTACGGCAATTATACTTCTCGTTATATGGATGGTGCTTTGCCCTTTTTCATCCTAGAACATGAACGTGACAGGGCTCCTATATTTCAAAAAAGGCATAGACACAATATTTGTATGTAACGCTGTCATCTTTGAATCTCCAAAATTAATGGTTGAGATAATTTAATAGATGTGGATGAACGTGATGGCCTATTTGTCTTCTGTCTTAATTATATAATAGATTGTTCTGTTTTGACAGATTATGTTTTCTTTGTGTTGTGTGCTTATTGTGATGGCTCTATGGTTTTCTTTGATGAGTTTTTGCCATAGAAAAGTTGGAATACAAGATATAATAGAAAAACAAAATATGAATTGGTTTGACACAACACTTATAGTAGTGGTTTGCTTTCTTATACTAACGGATCTCACGAAGGTTTTGTTGCAGTTTTGTGTGATTGAAGTTTTCACGTTTTGGGTCATCTTACGACGGATGAAGGAACAGTAGAAGAGCCAAAGCTTGGGGATGCCTCGCATCCCAATATATTATCCAAAAATGAGCAACCAACTAAGATTGGGGATGCCCCCGAGTGGCATCCCTGCTTTCTTCCAACAACTATCGGTATTTTACTTGAGACTATATTTTTATTCATCACATGATATGTGTTTTGCTTGGAGCGTCTTGTATGATATGAGTCCTTGCTTGTTTTATTTTGATGTTTAAGTCATCAATCCTTGCTGTACACACCTATTTGAGAGAGACAAAATTATGCCATGACTTGCTAGAATTGCTCTCTATGTTTCACTTAATTTTTTATGAGCTAGGACTTGCTCTAGTGCTTCACTTATATCTTTATGAGCACGGTGTGCTTAGTATTTTTGAAGAAATACTCTCTTGCTTCACTTAGATTTATTTGAGAGTTGGTAAAATTTTAAAGAAATTATCTCTTGCTACACTTGAATTATTTTGAGAGAAAGAAAGAAAAATTATGCTCATGATCTTCACTTATATTTGTTTGAGCTTATCAAAAGCAACACATGATAATTAGCCCCAAAGTGATAGATATCCAAGAAGGATATAATAAAAACTTTCATGAAGATTATTGGACAAAATAAACTTGATTCCTTGTAATAGTTTTGAGACAAGATGATGTGATATATGAGTTATGTTGATGAGTAATTGTGCTCTAATACGAATATTAGTGTTAAAGTTTGTGATTCCCTATGCAAGCACGAATGTCAATAATTATACAATGAAATTATATCCTACTCATGGTGCATTATTCGGGGTTATTTATGCTCAGTTGTTTGCTTATGAGATTATTTGTTTCATGGTTGGTCGCTTCCCAGTCTTTTGCTAGCCTTCATTTCGCACTAAGTATGATCTCTACTTGTGCATCCAAAATCCTTTATCCCGATTTTGCCAAATGAGTCCACCATACCTACCTATATGCGGTATTTCCTTGCTGTTCTAAGCAAATTTGTATGTGCCATCTCTAATTTTCAAAATAAATTTCCCTTTTGTGTGCCCGTACCTCTCGCGAGGCGGTGAGGAGTGGCCAATATTTTCCATGCTAGATGTGTTATTCTCATGATGAGTGTTTATTCGCTTGTCAATGCATGAGAGTAAGGCACAGGTATTAGGGATGCCCAGTCCCGAAATGAAAAACTAATTTACTTTATGTTGTCAAATAGTAAATTCCTTGGAAAGTGTTGGTATGGAAGGCAACTGTGGATTCGGCTAGCCATTGCTTGTGACAGTTTTGTGGAAAAGGAATAAACTTTATTTTCTGTTTGGGAACCGCCTATGATATATCTAGCGTGGAAAGTGTTGGGAACCTCAAGTCATTCTCGTTGGTGGGAAAAGTATACCTCCCAATTTTTTTATCTCTGAATTTAGGCTTTGAGCTCTGGCACCTCTACAAATCCCTGCTTCCCTCTGCGAAGGGCTTTTATTTTACTTATGCAATTTTTATTTTTGAATTTGAGTATCCATCTTCTCTTACAAGCCCCAACTAGGAAACACTATGATCGTACTTGAGCATTGGATGTGACTAATATACGAATGTGCTTCATGAATGGATCAATGGGTGAGCATAATGGGCTGGGGATAACTTATTTTAGCATTGATATTTTGAAAGACATGGTTGCTTGTTGATATGCTTCAGTATCTAAATTATTATGTTAAAACTAGACTATTGCTTTGAACCATATAAAAGTCCAAATATCCATGCTATAAAGAAAAGAATATGATATGACATGATAGGCAGCATTCCACATCGTTTTGTTTTTGTTTTTATCACTTACCTACTCGAGGACGAGCAAGAGTTAAGCTTGGGGATGCTAATACGTCTCCAACGTATCTATAATTTTTTTTATTGTTTCATGTTGTTATATTATCATTCTTGGATGTTTTTCATTTTATAGTCATTTTATATTATTTTTTGCTACTAACCTATTGACATAGTGCCAAGTGCCACTTGATGTTTTCTGCATGTTTTTTACATCTCGGGAAATCAATATCAAACGGAGCCCAAACACCGCGAAACTTTTTGGAGATTTTTTATGGGCCAGAAGACACCTAATGGGCCAAGGCAAGCACCTGGGGAGTGCCCCGAGGGGGGCACAACCCACCAAGGCGTGCCAGGCACCCCTGGCGCGCCCAGGTGGGTTGTGCCCACCTCGGTGGCCTCCGGCACCGCCTCTTTGCTCTATAAATACCCCAATATCCAGAAACCCTAGAGTAGTCGACAAAATTATCATTGTTGACGAAATCGTTAACTGGAACCTGCTCGATTGGCTGGCGAATAGGGGATTAATTGGCTAATCGGCTATTTAATCAATTAATCGGACGATTTATTGTTTTATCGGCTACTCGGTGACCCTATGAGTAGGGATTAATCGGTAAGTTGACTGGTTAATCGGGTGAATGCTTGAACAGGCCGAAATATTCATCCAGCCACCGCCGAGTCCAGAAACACCACTTCCAAGTGTGCCTATCCGAATATGCATTTGTAGTTCCTTGTAGACCTACGGGTCCATAGTTAGTAGCTAGATGGCTTTCTCTCTTTCTTTTGATTATCAATAGAATGGTCTCTTGGAGATCCATATGATGTAACTCTTTTTGCTGTGTGTTTGTTGGGATCCGATGAACTTTGAGTTCATGATCAGATCTATCTTTTTATATCCATGAAAGTTATTTGAGTTTCTTTGATCTCTTATATGCATGATCTCTTATAGCCTCGTATTTCTACTCCGATATTTGGGTTTTGTTTGGCGAGCTTGATCTATTTATCTTGCAATGGGAAGAGGTCCCCAGTAGTGGGTTTAATCTTATGGTGCTTGATCCCAGTGACAGAAAGAGAACCAACACGTAAGTATCATTGCCACTAAGTATAAAATGATGACATCCATATCGAACACCAAAGATAAATGGATCTTGTCTACATCACGTCATCGTTCTTAATGCATTTCTCCGTTTTCCATGAACTTAATACACTAGATGCATGCTGGATAGCGGTCGATGTGTGGAGTAATAGTAGTAGATGCAGGCAGGAGTCGGTCTGCTAATCTTGGACATGATGCCTATGTAATGATCATTGACTGGATATCGTCATAAATATTTCAGTTTTATCAATTACCCAACAGTAATTGTTTCCCACCGTTTGCTATTTTCTCGAGAGAAGCCACTAGTGAAACCTACGGCCCCCGGGTCTTCTTTCTCATTTATTTGCCTTTGCGATCTATTTTCCTTTGCCTTTATTTTAGGATCTACTAAACCTAAAACTTAAAAATACCTTGCTGCAATTTATCTTATTTATTATCCAATCTATCTATATTTTCAACTCTATCACGCCCGTCACCCCAAAGGGGTTGATAACCCCTTTTACACGTCGGATTGAGAGTATTTGTTATTTGTGTGCAGGTGTCATTTACGTTGTTTTGCTTGGTTCTCCTACTGATTCGATAACCTTGGTTTGACATCTGAGGGAAATACCTACCGCCGTTGTGCTGCATCATCCCTTCCTCTTTGGGGAAATACCGGCGTAGCTTTAAGCGACATCACTTGTACTCCAAGATGACCATGTACTCCTATATATATGCCAACGAGGCTCAAGTAATATAATCAACTTTTCCACCAATCTCTCCGTCTTCCTTTAAACTGTCATGAGCTAGAAACTAAGTCCAACCTCTAGCTAAGTGTCGGTGTACTAAAGTTTGGGCCCTTTAGCTCCCCATACTTGTGCATGGGCAGTCGTAGCCACGCCCGCAGCGAGGCATGACGGGGGCGAGCGAGGAAAGATGCAAGGTGAAGAGAAGTGGCCAAGCCAGAGAGCATAGGACGAGCTAGACCCTCAGCAAGATCCTTGATGGGACGGCTTGCGAGACCACGGCAAGATCCTTGTCGGGACAACTGGCCAAGCAATAACAAAAGCACCACCCTCGGGGGTGACAGCTCTGATGCCATCGACAACGTTAAGGCCAAGACCCAGGGGTGTGCGTGTATTGGCGTGCAGATCTTTGTGTAGGCCAGAAGATGAGGTACCTTGCAAGATCCTTGCCAATGGCGTCTCTGAGGTCCTGGCAAGATCCTTGCCGGGGACATCGGCAGGACTGTGGCAAGGCTCTGCCACCCCGTCACCTTTACAGTGCAGTAGCCGGCCTGCCAGCCTAGCAAGCGCCTGCGTGGTGGCATGCAGATCCTCGCGAATATCCTGCTCCCTCTCCCGCGTAGCAGCTGGCTATCCAACTTGGCACTGCATGCCTCATCGGCATGGACGCGTTTCCAGACGGAGCGGGGCGGCGACGGATGGGGTGAGTTCTACTCCCGTCCCTGTTAAAGCTGGAGGGCACGTAAGCAACACACTGAATGCGTTTGACCTAAGACGCCGATTATAAAGAAAGACACCGTAGCTACTTTACACCTCATGTATGCCACTGTGGCAGCCCCTTGGAGATATAAAAGGAGGCCCACGGCGTACTGGAGGAGGATTCGATCCTTTTGAACCTCTTGGCCCAACTTGCATGCATAGCACCGAGCCGAAGCTCAAGAACACACAATACACTCTAAACAAGGACTAGGGTTTTACGCAGCTCAGCGGCCCGAACCTGGGTAAAAATCCATCGTGTTGATCGTTAGATTTCCTTTTTGGTCTACCCCTCTTCCCTGCCAAACAGCAGAATGGATCTACTTGACCCCATAGGTCTCATTATACACCGACATCTTTAGCGCGCCAGGCAGGGGCGGAGAGTTCTGCAAACCCGATCTAACGGTTAGCGCATCGTTTCCTCGGTCACCATGGCTCCCAGGAAGAAGGGGATCACGGGCATCGGTTCGTCTAGAGCCGATCTACCCGTGCCAGCGCGGACGGGTGATGGAGTGGTCGCGGATGGTGGCGGAGGTGTGGTTCGCTAGCATCCACGACACTCTGGTAATCGAAGCCAAGTGAGTGGCATCATTCACGCCCGAGACGACGAGCCTCACGCCGCCATGTCCAAGAGCGAAGCCGTGCTGCCCACGGGCGGCGCGGGGACCTCCAAAGGCAGAGCCATGCTGCCTACGGGCGGCGCGGTGACCTCCAAGACACCCCCGCTAGCGCCCGCGCCGCGGTCCTCCTAGGTCGTGCGCGGCGAACAACACATCGACGTTGGTGACCCCGGGCACCATAGCAGGAAGATCCCTCTACATCATTCTCGAGATGCACAGGGCCGGCATGCATGCTAAGATGCTGGTGAAGAGGGCGCACGACCGCGGAACCGTGACGACGCTCCTTCTAATGTGGTTGGAAGTCCAAGCACCTCCCGTTCCTCGCACTTGTTAGTGCCACCTATGCCAACGGAAGCATTAGAGAGAGTGCAACTACTCCTCGACATCCCTCCCTCCGTGGAGAAGCAAGAAGAGTGGAGGGCTGACAACCCACAAGTGTAGGGGATCGCAACCGTTTTCGAGGGTAAAGTATTAAACCCAGATTTGATTATTCGACACAAGGGGAGCCAAAGAATACTCTTAAGTATTAGCAGCTGAGTTGTCTATTCAACCACACCTGGAAACTTACTATCTGCAGAAAGATAGTTTAGTAGCACAGTAATATGATAGTGGCGGTAGCGGCAATAAAAGTAAAGATTGTGTTTTTGTAGTTTTTGTGATAGTAGCAACGGAAAAATAAATAAGCGACTAGCAATATAGGTAAAGCTCGTAGGCATTGGATCGGTGATGGAAAATTACGTTGGATGCAATTCATCATGTAGAAGTTATAACTTAGGGTGACACAGAACTAGCTCCAGTTCATAGCAAAGTCATAGCAACATCAATCTCAGAACATAGTGGATACTAGGGATGAAGCCCTAACAAAACTAACTCGATTACATGATAGATCCCATCCAACCCAACACCGTCCAGCAAGCCTACGATGGAATTACTCATGCACGGCGGTGAGCATCATGGAATTGGTGATGGAGGAAGGTTGATGATGATGATGGCGACGATCTCCACTCTCCGTAGCCCCGAACGGACTCCAGATCAGCCCTCCCGAGAGAGATTAGGGCTTGGCGGCGGCTCCGTATCGTAAAATGTGATAATTCTTTTTCCTTAATTTTTTTCTCCACGAAACAGAATATATAGGACCTGGGGATACGTCGGTGGAGCATCAGGGGGCCCTCGAGGTAGGGGGGCGCACCTTGGGAAGGGGGCGCGCCCCCCTCCCTCGAGGACAGCCCGTGGGCCCCCCGGTGTGGATCTTCTTGCAGGTATTTTTTATATTTTCTGAAATAATTCTCCGTTGATTTTCAGGCGATTCCGAGAACTTTTTATTTGTGCACAAAAACAACACCATGGCAGTTCTGCGGCAAATAGCGTCAGTCCGGGTTAGTTACATTCAAATCATGCAAGTTAGAGTCCAAAACAAGGGCAAAAGTGTTTGGCAAACTAGATACGTTGGAGACGTATCAACTCCCCCAAGCTTAAACCTTTGCTTGTCCTCAAGCAATTCAGTTGATAAACTGAAAGTGATAAAGAAAAACTTTGACAAACTCTGTTTGCTCTCGTTGTTGTAAATATGTAAGCAAGGTGGAGATTTGCAACTACAACAGGCACATCCTCACAAATACCGACAGGTATAGCAGTTGATATATTAGCCATTTGCAAAGATATTTCAGTAGGTGTCAACTTACTCAAATCAAGTCTACGATATAAAGAGAGAGGCATAACACTAACACCGGCTCCAAGATCACACAAAGCAGTTTTAACATAATTTCTCTTAATGGAGCAAGGTATAGTAGGTACTCCTGGATCCCCTAATTTCTTAGGCATTCCACCCTCAAAAGTGTAATTGGCAAGCATGGTGGAGATTTCTACTTCAGGTATCTTTATTTTGTTGGTAATAATATCTTTCATGTACTTGGCATAAGGATTTGTTTTAAGCACATTAGTCAAAGGCATACGCAAAAGATAGGTCTAATCATTTCAGTGAAGCGCTCAAAATCCTCATATTCCTTTTTCTGGGATGGTTTAGGAGGAAAAGGCATGGGTTTCTGAACCCAAGGTTCTCTTTCCCTACCGTGCTTCCTAGCAACAAAGTCTCTCTTATCATAACGTTGATTCTCTGATTGTGGGTTATCAAGATCAACAGCAGGTTCAATCTCTACATCATTATCATTGCTAGGTTGAGCATCATCATGAACATCATTATTAATATTATCACTAGGTTCATGTTCATTACTAGATTATGTCTCAACATCAGAAACAGATATATGATTGGGATTCTCAGGTGGATGAGCTACAGGTTCACTAGAAGCATGCAAAGTCCTATCATTTTTCTTTTTCTTCTTCTTAGAAGAACTAGGTGCATCTATATTAGCTCTCTGAGAATCTTGCTCAATTCTCTTAGGGTGGCCTTCAGGATACAGAGGTTCCTGAGTCACTTTACCACCTCTAGTTGCAACTCTAACAACATAGTCATTATTCTTACTATTTAATTCATTAAGCAAATCATTCTGAGCCTTAAGTACTTGTTCTACTTGAGTGGTGACCATAGAAGCATGTATACTAATGAGTTTCAGTTCATCTTTAGCACTAGACAGATAATCACTCAAGCATTGTGTTGTAGTTGTCTACCAACATAAGTATTGAAGTTTTCTTGTTTCACAATAAAATTGTCAAACTCATCTAAGCATTGACTAGCAGACTTATAACGAGGAATATCACCTTCATCAAATCTATAAAGAGAATTTACCTTTACCACCTGTGTCGGGTTATCAAGACCATCTATTTCTTCAATAGGAGGTAAATTCTTAACATCTTCAGCTTTAATACCTTTTTCTTTCATGGATTTCTTTGCCTCTTGCATATCTTCAGGACTAAGAAATAGAACACCTCTTTTCTTCGAAGTTGGCTTAGGGGTTGGTTCAGGAAGTGTCCAATTATTCTCATTGGCAAGCATATTATTCAATAGTAATTATGCTTGTTCAACTGTTCTTTCCCTAAAAACACAACCAACACAACTATCCAGGTGGTCTCTGGAAGCATCGGTTAGTCCATTATAAAAGACATCAAGTATATCATTCATCTCAAGAGGTTAGTCCATTATAACTGGAGAAGCCTCCCCCAAGCTTGTGGGAGACTCTCTTCATCAGTTTGAGCAAAGTTATATGTTTCCCGTAAGGCAGCTTGTTTCTTATGAGCGGGAAAATATTTAGCAGAAAAGTAATACATCATATCCTGGGGACTACGCACACAACCAGGATCAAGGGAATTAAACCAAGTCTTAGCGTCACCCTTTAACGAGAACGGAAATAACTTAAGGATATAATAATAGGAATCTTTTCATCATTGGTAAATAGGGTGGCTATATCATTCAACTTGGTAAGATGTGCCACAACTATTTCAGACTCATAGCCATGGAAAGGATCAGATTCAACCAAATTAATTAACTCAGGATCAAAAGAGAATTCATAATCCTTATCAGTAACACATATAGGTGAAGTAGTGAAAGTAGGGTCATGTTTCATTCTAGCATTTAAGGACTTTTCTTTCAGCTTAGCTAATAACTTCTTAAGATCATATCTATCATTGCAAGAAAGAAAATCTCTAGCAGTTTCTTCATCCATAACATAACCCTCAGGCACAACAGGCAATTCATATCTATTGGGAGTAGTTTCATCATCACTTTCATAAATATCATCATCATTTGCACTCTCCCTAACCTTAGCAATTTGTTCATCTAGAAATTCACCTAGTGGCATAGTATCATGCATAGAGGTAGTTTCATCATACATAGCAGAAGTAGCATCATCAAGAACATACGACATATCAGATTCAATAGCAGGAGTAGTTGTCGCAAGTTTACTCATAACAGAAGGAAAATCGAGCCCAAAGCTAGATGGCAGTTCCTTACCTCCCCTCGTAGTTGACGGTAAGATCTTGGTTTTTGAGTCCTTCAAATTCTTCATAGTGATAAATAGATATAAATCCCAAGTGACTTAAAGAATAGAGCTGTGCTCCCCGGCAACGGCGCCAGAAAATAGTCTTGATAAACCACAAGTGTAGGGGATCGCAACAGTTTTCGAGGTAAAGTATTAAACCCAAATTTGTTGATTCGACTCAAGGGAAGCCAATGAATTCTCTTAAGTATTAGCAGCTGAGTTGTCAATTCAACCACACCTGGAAACTTAGTATCTGCAGCAAGATAGTTTAGTAGCACAATAATACGATAGTGGCGGTAGTGGCAATAAAAGTAAAGATAGTGTTTTTGTAGTTTTTGTGATAGTAGCAACGAAAAAGTAAATAAGCGACTAGCAATATAGGTAAAGCTCGTAGGCATTGGATCGATGATGGGAAATTACGTTGGATGCAATTCATCATGTAGAAGTTATAACCTAGGGTGACACAGAACTAGCTCCAGTTCATCAATGCAATGTAGGCATGTATTCCGAATATAGTCATACGTGCTTATGGAAAAGAACTTGCATGACATCTTTTGTCCTACCCTCCCGTGGCAGCGGGGTCCTATTAGAAACTAAGGGATATTAAGGCCTCCTTTTAATAGAGTACGGGACCAAAGCATTAACACATAGTGAATACATGAACTCCTCAAACTACGATCATCACCGGGAGTGGTCCCAATTATTGTCACTTCGGGGTTGCCGGATCATAACACATAGTAGGTGACTATAGACTTGCAAGATAGGATCAAGAACACACATATATTCATGGAAACATAATAGGTTCAGATCTGAAATCATGGCACTCGGGCCCTAGTGACAAGCATTAAGCCTAGCAAAGTCATAGCAACATCAATCTCAGAACGTAGTGGATACTAGGGATCAAACCCTAACAAAACTAACTCGATTAGATGACAGATCCCATCCAACCCATCACCGTCCAGCAAGCCTACGATGGAATTACTCACGCACGTCGGTGAGCATCATGGAATTGGTGATGCAGGAAGGTTGATGATGACGATGTCGACGATCTCCACTCTCAGGAGCCCCAAACAGACTCCACATCAGCCCTCCCGAGAGAGACTAGGGCTTGGCGGCGGCTCCATCTCGTAAAACGCGATAATTCTTTTTCCTTGATTTTTTTCTCCACGAAACGGAATATATAGGACATGGGGATACGTCGGTGGAGCATCGAGGGGGCCTCGAGGCAGGGGCGCGCCCTAGGAAGGGGGGCACGCCCCCCACCCTCGAGGACAGCCCGTGGCCCCCCGGTGTGGATCTTCTTGCAGGTACTTTTTTATATTTTCTGAAATAATTCTCCATTGATTTTTAGGCGATTCCGAGAACTTTTTATTTCTACACAAAAACAACACCATGGCAGTTCTGCTGAAAACAGCGTCAGTCCGGGTTAGTTCCATTCCAATCATGCAAGTTAGAGTCCAAAACAAGGGCAAAAGTGTTTGGCAAAGTAGATACGTTGGAGACGTATCAAGGGCTACTATCCAGATCCTTATAGGCCATGCCGATAAAGATCTATACCAGGAGGCAGGCCCCTTGCATTGTCGGTCCACTGAGTCGGCGCGTGCCGTCGCCAGAAAGGCCGGAGGTGCCGCAACCACGGTGCACTCCCCTCCACCACGGCATCAATGGTCTCCAGCTCGGTGGGTCGATGCCCGTGATGATGGATCCACGGCTTCGTCTGATCCACGGACTCGTTGCGACCAACATCAAGTTCTTTGGGAGCGGGTTACAGAGGACGCTCGAACTACCATCGAGTGGCGACGGGAACCACGCCATCAGTATGATAGGTGAGCAGGGCCCACTGCATACAGTCCTGCGCTGGGGGATTTTGGTGACCTGCCTTATGAGGTATGTTGTCTAGCTTTTACCCGTGAGCTGCGGCAGTTCCAGTGGCCCACTACCCGCACATTCAAACTTGTGGTCCCGTAGAAGTACGACGGCAAGACCCATCCGTCCGAGTTCTTGAGCATGGACACCATTGCGATGCAAGCTGTTGGGGCTTGAGACGACAAGGTGCTCGCCAACTACTTCCCATTGGTTCTGAAACCCAACGTTAGGTCGTGGTTGATGCACGTGCCGATAGACTCCATCTCCTTTTGGTCGGACCTGTGCCACGAGTCTGTTGGCGCCTTTATCGGAGGCCATCAAGCTCCTGGCCAGGCAAGTGATTTGCATCTCATTCCCAGAAGGATGGTGAATCCCTGCGGAAGTACATACAGAGATTTAGCCATGTGCAATACAATATCCAAGATGTTCATCCCGCCGCTATCATCAGCGTGTTCCATCAGAACGTGCGCAACCGCAAGATGCGTGCAGAGCTGGCCATGAACAAGGTTAGGGACGTTGCCGAACTATATGTTTTGGCCGACAGATGTGCCAGTGCTGAAAAAGGGAAGAAGTACCCTGGCAAAGATGCTGACGTGGGAACCGATTCTGGAGACGAAGATGTCGACACCCCGGCAAAGAAAGGTCGGCGGCGTAATAGGAAGCGCAGGGGAAAGACCGTGCTTGCCATCGAGGAATCCAGCGACCCAGGGACCGCCAAGAAGGCCAAGATTGATATCCCCGGCAAGGAAGTTGTTGGGTGTGACGCCGGCAAGGACTTGGCGGCTGCTGAAAAGTCAGAGGGCTTCGAGAAGCAATATTGTAAGACCGGTCGCACCAAGGTCCATGACCAACAGAACTACCGGCAAGTTCAACTGCTTGTGGAGAGGAAGAAGCTGAGCATGAGAGACGGGACAAGGAGAAGGGCCAGGATGGTGCCGAGGGGGTCTGGCAAGAAGCGCGGTGCCCGAGGGGCGCGCCGCCGCAAGGAGAAGCAACAAGAGAGGCCTGCTCGAGGCCATAATAAGAAAGGGGGGATGATTACCACGAAGAGGATGACGAGTCCAGTGACCAAGAATTTCAAAAGGCCCCAGAAGCCATGTGCATTGATGGCGGCGCCTCGTTGCATTCTTCTCACGGCCAGCTTAAATAGTGGGCGCGCGAGGTCAATGCGGCGGAGCCGTTGATCGATGCCCAGAAGCCTCTAAAATTGTCCGGCAAGCCTATCATTTTCGACGCGGGGGACCACCCTGATCGCACAACCGCGGTCGGGTGCTTGCCATTGTTGGTTTCACCAACAATTCGCAACCTCAAGGTGACAAAAATGCTAGTTGATGGTGGGGACGTTCTGAACTTGATCTTGCCCCAAGTGATCAAGAAGTTGCAAAACCCCAAGGGGGATCTCGAGGAGACGGGCACGTTTCAAGGGATCAATCCGGGGAGAAGCCAGCCCAAGGGTAAGATCACACTACCAGTTAGATTTTTGGGAGAGCTGAACCACAGGACAGAGAAGATCATTTTTTATGTAGCCAAGATCACGTTGCCATATAATGTGATCCTTGGCTGCCCAGCACTGCCAAGTTTATGGCAGCATCACACTACGCCTACAACACGCTGAAGATGCCCGGCCCGATGAGCATCATCACTGCCGGATCCGACAAGAAGGATGCACTCATCTGTGTCGACCAACTCTACTAGGAAGCGGTGGTAGCACCTGCCGCCAAGGCACTTGCTCCTGCCACTGGAGCCCCCGAGGGGAAAAAGACCGGCAAGACCTTTGTCACCGGCAAGGCTTGTGGCCCCGGCCAAGCCTCTTGCACCCACTCCGGCAAGGGCGCTGGCGCGCCCAGGTGGGTTGTGCCCATCTAGTGCCCCCCCTGGTGGTTATCATCTCTAGTATTTCATAAATATTCCATAAAAAATCCCCGTGAAGTTTCATCTTATTTGGAGTTGTGCAGAATAGGTGGCCTGACGTAGATTTTTTGGTCCAGATTTCCAGCTCCCGGATTCTCTCTCGTGGTGCATTCCTTGCAAATTATGAGAGAAAAAGCATAAGAATTACTCCAAAAAGCATTATTATGCTTAATAACAACATAAATAACAACAATAAGACATGATGCAAAATGGACGTATCAACTCCCCCAAGCTTAGACCTCGCTTGTCCTCAAGCGAAAACCGAAAACGAAAAACATGACCACATGCTTTGAGAGAGAGGTGTCGATAAAAAAGAAGCATAATGTTGATTATTATAACAATAATAAATTTAAGCATATGACTTTTATCATAAGACTTGTATTGTAGACTTCTCATGAATAAGTAACAGTTCATCACATAGTTAAAGTATAAAGAATAAACTCTATTAGAAACCAACAAACTATGTTTTCAGTCAACTTTGCAACTCCACATAATCAACCATCCTATAGTCTACTATAATTGCTAACACTCACCGCATACACATGAGAAAAATGTTTCAACCGGACACATAGATAGATAGGGGCTTATGGATTTTCCTCCCAATGTATTAACCGTAAGGGTGATGTCAACAATAATAACTCATGTCACCCATATTCAAGTGGACATATGTGCCTAGATCTTTCCTCACCACATGATCCTTGCCAAAGGATAAAAATAAAAGGGAATAGAGAGAAAACTATGACTCTTTGCATAAAAGTAAAATATAGGCCCATCGTAGAGGGAAGCAGAGGTTGCCATGCGCTTATTTTTTTGTATGCTCAATCCCTTAGTGCAAAAAAACACCACGTTGCATTGCCCCTTGTGATAGCAACCTTTATTATGCAGTCTGTCACTTTTATTCTTCACCATCACAAGTTCGTGCAACGCTGAATTTTCTCTTACACTAAATGATCTCACACCTTTAGAAGCAATTTTCATTGCCTTATTGCACCGATGGCAACTTACTTGAAGGATCTTACTCAATCCATAGGTAGGTATGGTGGACTCTAAAAAAAGGTTTGGGTTTAAGGACTTTTGGATGCACAAGTAGTATCGCTACTTAGTGCGGAATTTTTGGCTAGAAAAGATATTGGGAAGCGCCACATGTTAAAGGATCTCTGACAATATGACTTCTGTGCTAATATGAACAAACATAAAACATTAAGTTGTCTTCCTTGTCCAACTTCAACAATTTTGGCTTGTAATATTTTGATGGGGGCTCACAACCACAAAGATTTCTAGGATAGTATATTTATATGTTAATCTTCTCTTCCCTTATTAATTCTTTCATGAGTTGCATCATTATCCAATGCTATGTTTGTCAATCTCTAATTTTTTCCTACTTATACTTTTCCTTATGTGGTGCCATCACCTACCATAAGATTAGTATATGATCTTCTTAATTTATTTCCTTTCTTTTATTCATTCAATTATAACTTTTCTTTTTATTGCAACAAGAACATGAAGAAAGCAAAACTCAAAACTAAACTTTATTATATCTCTCACACATGATTACAAAGATAGATCACTAAGCAAAATCAAAAAGAAAGGATCGAACTAAAATTTCATTTATTCTAAAGCAAAAGATCGAACTAGGATAAGTAAATGCAAAAGGATTGTAGGGATGATACAATACTGGGGCACCTCCCCCAAGCTTGGCGAAAGCCAAGGGGAGTGCCCATACCCGATACTTAGTTTTCTTTTGGTGGTGAAGAAGTAGATGTGATCTTGTCCTTCAAGATCAAGAGATTCTCCAATCTACTAATAATGCTCCGAAGGAACGTAATGTGCTCTCGATGAAGAATATTTTCATCGGTGAGATATTTATTTTGCACACGAACCGTTTCCATGTTCCAAAAGGCTTCAATCTCAGTGGGTGTAAGAAAAGCATAGTATGGTTTAAGGATATCTTCTTCTTCCCCTTCAGCTGGCGATGCCTACTCGATTGCGGGTGCTGGATCACCGACAACCTCCTTGCCTTTGTCACCTTTTGCAGCTTCTACGGGTTCTTCCCTCTTAAGCTTGATCTTCATTAGCCAAGCATCTTCTTACATCTGGTTGGGGGAGGAGGAAGACATGATGCCTAGCTTGGTAGATCTGACGAAAACAACGAGTAAAGAAAACAGAAGATTTCTCCTTGATACGGTGGTCAACAGGTTCGGGATGAATATAAAGAATTTTTATCTTGGTAAACAAGTAAGTTGTAGAAAAATGGAGTCCAGAAGGTACCCGAGCTGGGCACAAGTCACCTGGGCGCGCCAGCCTGGCGCGCCCTGGTGTCTTATGCCCACCAGGGTACGTTTCTCGGTAGCTTCTTATTTTCCTATTTTTGTAAATATTCCAAAACTAATTAAAAATATTTTTGTGGATTTTTTGGAGTCCGTTAACTTACCACGTCATGTGCCTCCTTATTTTGACGATTCTAGAGTGTTTCGGAAGGATTCTTTTATGTGTTCTTCTGGTGTCAAAGTTTGAATAATATTACTTTCAACATTAATGGGCGTACATGAGATATAATGCTTATTCGTTGCCCATTAACAACCTTCGGGTTAGTGCCATCAGAATGATTTATCTTGATGGCTCCAGACCGATAAACCTCCTCGATAACATAGGGCCCTTGCCATTAAGAGAGGGTTTGCCTACAAAGAACCTAAAACGAGAATTGTACAAAAGAACATATTCTCCGAATTTGAACTTGCGCTTTTGGATTCTTTTATCATGCCATCTTTTTACTTTTTCTTTAAATAACTTGGCATTTTCATAAGCTTGGGTACTCCATTCATCTAATGAGCTAATATCAAATAACCTGTTTTCACTAGCAAGTTTGAAATCATAGTTGAGCTCCTTGATTGCCCAAAAAGCTTTTTGTTCTAACTCAAGAGGCAAATGACAAGCTTTACCATAAACCATTTTATAAGGAGACAGAGCCGTAGGATTTTTCTAAGCTGTTCTATAAGCCCAAATTGCATCATCTAATTTCTTTGACCAATTCTTACTAGACCTATTGAGAGTGTTTTGCAAAATTAATTTTATTTTTCTATTCCTAAGCTCAACTTGAAAACTAGACTGAGGATGATAAGGTGATGCAATTCTATCGTTAACATCATATTTAGCAAGCATTTTACGGAAAGCACCATGAATAAAGTGTGAACCACCATCAGTCATTAAATATATGGGGACTCCAAACCTTGGGAAAATAACTTCCTTAAGAATTTTAATAGAGGTGTTGTTATCGACACTACTTGTTGGAATAGCTTCTACCCATTTAGTAACAAAATCAACAACAACCAAAATATGTGGATACCCATTAGAGGAAGGAAAAGGTCCTATGTAATCAAATTCCCAAACATCAAATGGTTCAACAACAAGTGAATAATTCATAGGCATTTCTTGACGCTTACCGATATTACCTATTCTTTGACATTCATCACAAGATGAGACGAACTTACGAGCATCTTTGAAAAGAGTAGGCCAATAAAATCCAGATTGCAATACCTTGTGAGTAGTTCTATCTCCAGGATGATGTCCTCCATATGCTTCAGAGTGACATTTCTGAAGGATTTGTTCTTATTCATGGTCAGGTACACAACGTCTAATAATACCATCTACTCCTTCTTTATAAAGATGTGGTTCATCCCAAAAGTAAAACTAGGTGGTAAGTATTTAGAAACAATGTAATTAGCATAGTCAGCTTACTAGGGAGTATTATTAGTAATATTTATTGCAGCTAACGGCTCATCAGGAATACTATCATCAATAGGTATGTGGTCATCAAGTACATTTTCAAGTCTAGACAAGTTATCAGCTACGGGGTTCTTAGCTCCTTTTCTATCAATAATATGCAAGTCAAATTCTTGTAGCAAGAGAACCCACCGTATATGTCTAGGTTTAGCATCTTTCTTTTCCATATGATATTTAATGGAAGCATGGTAAGTGTGAACAATTACTTTTGAATGAACAATGTAGGATCCAAATTTGTCACAAGCAAATACAACTGCTAACAATTCTTTTTCAGTGGTAGCATAATTCTTTTGAGCATTGTCTAGTGTTTTACTAGCATAATGAATAACAGTTAGTTTTTTATCAACTCTTTGTGCTAAAACAGCACCAACAACATAATCACTAACATCACACATAATTTCAAAAGGTAAGTTCCAATCAGGTGGTTGAACTATAGGAGGAGAGATTAAGGCTTTCTTAAGTTTTTAAAATGCCTCAAAGCAATCATCATCAAAAACAAAAGGAACATCCTTTTGTAAAAGGTTAGTGAGAGGCCTAGAAATTTTAGAAAATCTTTGATAAATCTCCTATAGAAACCAGCATGACCTAAGAAACTATGAATACCTTTGATATCCTTAGGACATGGCACTTTCTCAATTACGTCAACCTTAGCTTTCTCCACTTCAATACCCTTTTCAGAAATCTTATGACCCAAAACAATACCTTCATTAACAATAAAGTGGCATTTCTCCCAATTCAAGACAAGACTTGTTTGTTCACATCTCTGCAAAACTCGATCAAGATTTCTTAAGAAATCATCAAATGACTTCCCATAGACAGAGAAATCATCCATGAAAACTTCCACAATCCTTTCACAAAACTCAGAGAATATTGCTGTCATACAACTTTGAAAGGTAGCAAGTGCCTTGTATAAACCAAAAGGCATATGTCTATAAGCATAAGTTCCAAAGGGACAATTAAAAGTAGTCCTTTCTTGACCAGGTTGAGAAACAGGTATTTGTGAAAAAACAAAGTATCCATCAAGGAAGCAAAAGTGTGTGTTCTTTGATAATCATTCTAGCATTCGATCAATAAAAGGTAGAGGGTAATGATCTTTTCTAGTTGCTTTATTTAATTTTATAAAATCAATTACCATTCTATAGCCTGTAACAATTCTTTGTGGAATAATTTCATTCTTATCATTAGGAACAACAGTAATACCTCCTTTCTTAGGAACACAATGAACGGGATTATACCTACTTCCAGAAGTTTTAATATTTCCGTTCTTACCACTTCTTTCATCTTCGGGTTTAACCGACATTGATGATCGACAACGGGTTTAGCATCAGGTTCCATATTAATCTTACGCATACATAGAGTGGGACTAATGCCCTTTAAATCATCAAGAGTATATCCAATGGTAGCTCGGTGCTTCCTTGGAACTTCCAATAATATTTCTTCTTCATGTTCTGCAAGTTAGCACTACTATTAACAGATATATCTTATTTTCATCAATATAAGCATATTTCAAAGTGTCGGGCAATTGTTTTAATTCAAACACACGATCACCTTTAGGTGGAAGAGGAGCTCCTACAGTTTCAATAGGTAGATTGTGTTTACGCAGAGGACGTTGCTCAAAGAAAATATCATCTATTTCATTTCTTTCATGCATATGTAAATCATTTTCATGGTCTAGCAAATATTTTTCTAGAGGATCAGTAGGAGGCACAACAATAGAAGCAGGACCAATATTTTCATCTTTACTAGGTAATTCTTTATCATGAAGATTTATATTAAACTTGGAGAAGTTAAATTCATGAGACTCATCACCAAAACTAACACCGACAATTTGTTTCTTACAATCTATCTTAGCATCAACGATGTTCAAAACAGTCTACCAAAGATAATGGGACTTAAGTCATCTTGTGGGGAACCAAGAACAAGAAAACCAGTGGGGTATTTTATTTTTCCACACAAGACTTCAACATCTCTTGCAATCCCAATTGGTGATATAGTGTCTCTATTAACCTGTTTAATAGTGACGTCAATGTCTTCTATCCCTATGGGTGCTATGACATTCATAATCTCTTGATATAAGGAGTACGGAATAGCACTCACACTAGCACCTATGTCACATAAACCATGATAGCAATGATCTCCTATTGTGACTGATACAACGGCCATGCGAAGAACAGATCTGTGTTTATCATTTTTGTCATGTTTGGCAATTCTAGCAGCTTCTTCATTAAAGCAAATAACATGCCCATCTACATTTTCTCCCAGGATATCCTTGACCATAGCAATATTAGGATCTACTTTAATTTGTTCATCAGGTTTAGGTGTTCTAATATAACTTTTGTTAACCACAGTTGAAACTTTAGCATGCTCCTTATCCTAACAGGGAAAGGTGGTTTTTTTAATGTAAGCAGTAGGAACAACTGGATCAACATTATAAAGTATAGTTTCTTCTTTAACTGGTACCGGTTCTTTAATTTCTTCTTTAATAGGTGGGTGGTATTTAAACCACTTTTCTTTAGGGAGATCAACATGAGTAGCAAAGGATTCACAAAAGGAGGCTACTATCTGAGGGTCAAGTCCATATTTACTGCTAAACTTTGAAAAGGCATCGGTATTCATAAAAGATTTAACACAATCATACTTAAGCTTAATACCTTACTCTTTACCTTTGTCGAGTTCCCAATCTTCAGATTTGTGTTTGACTCTTTCGAAAAGATCCCAACGGAATTCAATAGTTTTCTTCATAAAAGAAGCCGCACAAGAAGTATCGAGCATGGATCGATCATTATGTGAAAGCCGAGCATAAAAATTCTCAATAACAATTTCTCCTGAGACCTGATTATTGCGGCATGAATATAACATTGACTTAAGCCTCTCCCAAGATTGAGTAATACTTTCTCCTTCACGAGGCAAAAAATTATTTATGTAATTCCGATCATGATGAACAAGATGCATAGGATATTATTTTTGGTGAAACTCCATTTTCAGTCAGTTCGAGTTCCAAAATCCAATATCATCGCATAGCCTATACCATGCTAATGATTTTCCCTTCAAAGATAAAGGAAAAACCTTCTTCATAACTTGATCTCTGGGTAGACCTGCAAGCTTAAACAATCCACAAATTCGTTCCACATGTATCAAGTGCATATCAGGATGTTTGGTTCCATCTCCTGCATAAGCATTAGCTAGCAGCTGTTCTATCATACCAGAAGGGATTTCATATTCAATATTTTCAGTAGGTGTAGCGGGTTGAGGGGTAGCTAATTGTGGTTTCGGTCGAGGTGAATATACCCCGAACAAACCCCTAAAAGCATTGTTCGCCATAGTAACATGGAAAATAAATTTCAGCACACTATATAAATGTTTCCTTACTAATTTCCACTTACCAGAAGCGCTCCACTCCTCGGGAACGGCGCCAGAAAATTGCCTTGATGACCCACAAGTATAGGGGATCAATTACAGATATTTTTGATAAGTATGAGTGTCGAACCCAATGATGAGCATAATAAAATGACAAGTGTTCCTCAGTAAGGTAATGTCTGCAAGTGCTGAAATTGAAAGTAGCAGAGTAGTTTGACTGCAAGATAATTTTGTAACGAGCAAGTAATGATAATAGTAGCAAGTATGCAGCAAGATAGCCCAATTCTTTTGAGGCAAAGGACAGGCCAAAACGGTCTCTTACAATAAGAAAAGCGTTGTTGAGGGTAGACGGGAATTTCATCTAGTCACTTTCATCATGTTGGTTCAATTCATGTTCGCTATGTTGATAATTTGACATGTGGGTGGATCGGTGCATAGGTGCTGTTCTTACTAGAACAAACCTCCTACTTATGATTAACCCTCCCGCAAGCATCCGCAACTACGGGAAAATTATTAAGAATAAACTCTAACCATAGCATTAAACGTTTGGATCCAATCGGTCCCTTATGGAATAGCGCATAAACTGGGGTTTAAACTTCTGTCACTCTCGCAACCCACCATCTAATTACTACTCCACAATGCATTCCCCTAGGCCCAAATATGGTAAAGTGTCATGTAATCGACGTTCATACTAAGATGATTTCTTGCATACTATCTAAATATCGAACACATATCAAATTCACATGATTACTTGCAACATGATTTCTCCTGTGACCTCAAGAACAAAGGTAACTACTCACAAGTGATGAACAAGCTCAAGATCAGAGGGGTAATATATAGCATAATGGATCCGAACATATAATCTTCCACCAAATAAACCATATAGTAATCAACTACAAGATGTAATCAACACTACAAGTCACCCACAAGCACCAATCCATAGTTCCGGTAACAAGATTGAACATAAGAGATGAACTAGGGTTTGAGATGAGATGGTGCTATTGAAGATGGGAGAGTTGTTGGTGATGATGATGATGATGATTTGCACCTCCGGGAGGGAAGTACCCCGGTGGAATCGCTTCGCCGAAGGGCAAAAGTACTCCTGCCCAAGTTCTTCCTCGAGTCGGCGGTGCTCCATCCTGAAAGTATTCTTCTTATTTTTTCTAGGTCAGAGAGGCTTATATACCAGAAGATGGGCACCGGTAGTGGGCATGGGTGTGCACAACCCACCAGGTCGCGCCTGGGGACCCTGGCGCGGCCGGGTGGGTTGTGCCCACCTGGTGGGCCCCTTTGGTGCTTATCAGCTCTAACATTTCTAAATTTCCATAAAAATCCCCGTGAAGTTTTAGCTTGTTTGGAGTTGTGCAGAATAGGTGGCCTGACGTAGCTTTTTCTGGTCCAGAATTCTAGCTGCCGGAATTCTCCCTCTTGGTGCATTCCTTGCAAATTATGAGAGAAAAGGCATTATAATTACTCAAAAAATCATCATTATGCATGGTAACTGCATAAATAATATCAAGAAAACATGATGAAAAATGGACGTATCATGCGCCTCCTCGGAGTGTTGCGTTCCCGTTGAGGACGTGCAAGAGAGCTCCACCAGCAAGAGCAAGAAATCCAAGGCTGCACCACCAGAGACCAAGAAGTTGCCCGTCAAGGAGGACGGCACGGGCAGAGCTTTCACTATAAGCTCCACCCTTGACAAAAAATAGGAAACCGTGCTCGTCGCCTTCTTGCGGGAACATGTCGATTTGTTTGTGTGGCAAGCATCCGACATCCCCTGCATTCCCAAGGAGGTGATTGAGCACCACCTTGTTATATGTCCTCACGCACGGCCCGTCAAGCAGAAGGTCAGGAAGAAAGCTTTGGAGCTGCAAGAGTTCATCATCGAGGGATTAGGAAGTTGGAAGCTGCAGGCTTGGTCAGAGGAGTGCTCCACCCAAAATGGTTGGCCAACCCGGTGGTCGTGCGGAAGGCAAATGGGAAATGAAGGTTGTGCATTGATTATACATATATCAATAAAGCCTGCCCAAAGGATCCTTTCCCTTTGCTGCACATTGAACAGATCGTGGACTCCACTACTGGGTGCGACCTGCGGTCGTTCCTTGACGCCTATTTAGGTTACCACCAAATCTTCATGACAAAGGAAGACGAAGAGAAGACCGCCTTTATCACCCCATGTGGTATGTATTGTTTTATACGAATGCTTTTCGGGTTGAAAAGTGCTGGTTTGACATTTGCAAGAGCGTTTCAGATTTGATTTGAGCCCCAGCTCCATGGAAATATGGAGGCTTACATGGATGACATAGTGGTCAAAACAAAGGACAGGGCAACACTTGTGCTAGATTTGGAAGAAACATTTGCAAATTTTCATAAGATCAATCTGTAGCTCAACCGTGAGAAGTGTGTGTTCGGTGTTCCATCCGGCAAAATTCTCGGGTTCTTTGTGTCTCAGCGCGGGATCGAAGTGAACCCCAACAATATCAAGGAAATTGAGCAGATTGAAGCACCAAGGTGAGTTAAAGATGTGCGTCGGCTTGTTGGCTGCGTTGCTGCTTTAAGTAGGTTCATCTCCAAATCTGCTGAGCGCGCCCTCCCCTTCTTAAAGATTTTGAAGAAGGCAGGACCCATGAAATGGACCCCGGAGGCCGAGGCAGCACTGCAGGATTTGAAGAGGTACCTCTCCTGTACGCCAATACTAGTTGCACCTAAACCACAATAGCCGTTGCTGCTATATCTAGTGGCAACGAATCAAGTGGTTAGTGCTGCGCTAGTGGTGCAGAGGGAAGTTGACGAAGAGGCAGTAGCAGTGGCAAGGCTGTCGGATGACGAGCCAGAGCTCTCCCTGCAAGGTCTGGTGCCGGCAAGGCTGGACCCCCGGTAGAGTCCGGCATCAGCAAGGCAGGAGCCCCGATAGAGTCTGGCACTAGCAAGGCAGAATTTGCACAAGCAAACAAAGTGGTACATAGGAAGAAGATGATACATCACCTAGTTTACTTTGTCAGCTCCCTCTTGCAGGGGTCTAGATCAACATACTCAGGTGTGCAGAAGCTGCTCTTTGGCCTCCTTATGGCCTCGAGGAAGCTGCACCATTATTTTCAAGCACATGAGATCACCGTCATCACTCGCTTCCCGCTGTAGCGGATCTTGCACAACCCAGATGCAACCGGAATGATTGTGGAATGGGCATTGGAACTTTCAAGCTTCGGTCTTAGGTTTGAAAGCACTTCGACAATCGAGAGTAGGGTTTTGTTGTATTTCATTGTATAATGGACCTCAATGCCCGACGAAGAAATTCAAGAGACCTCCACGGCATGGAAACAAGCCGCAACTGGATTATGTACTTTGATGGGGCTTTTTTGCTGCAAGGCGCCGATGCCGGCGTGCTGATTGTTGCGCCCACCGGAGAGCACCTCAATTACATAGTCCAAATGCATTTTCCCCGGGAGATATCAACAAACAACACCGGGATCGCGGCAGACCTTGGGATTAGAAAGTTGATCGTCCGTGGGGATTCGCAACTCGTAGTGAAGCACGTGAACAAGGATTATCATAGCTCGCTAATGGAAGCATATGTGGATGAAGTGAGGAAGTTGGAAGAGCGTTTTATTGGTCTGCAAGCAGAGCATGTTTCTCGAGCGGAGAACATCATTGCTGACGACCTATCAAACTGTGTTGCCCTCAAGTTACCTGTGGAACCAGGGACCTTTGTGCTCCAACTAACTCAGCCATCCGTTGAACCGTCGGCAGGATAGAATAAGCAAAGAAAATCAGGCCCTGGCATGTGCTTTCCCGCTGAGCTCTTAGGAGCCTCCGGCAAGGATGTTTGCGGGGACACCGAGCTTGCAGGGCAACAGCAGGGCCTCTAGCCCTTGCCGTAGAGACAATAGCTCCCACAGCAGAAGACATGCCTCTAGTCCTTGTCGTCAAGCCTCGGGCTCCGGCATGGGCGAGGCACACCATTCAGTTCCTCCAAGCAGGGGAACTCCATGAAGAGCAGGAAGAAGAAGAGAAAGTATCCCATCAGTCTACCATGTACCAGTTTGTGGACGATGTCCTATATAGGAAAAGACCAAATAGTGTGAAATTGAAGTGCATTCCCCGGGAGGACGGACTAGAGCTGTTGGCAGAGATACATGGGGGTATATGTTGCTCTCACATAGGATCAAGAGACCTTGCTTGGAAGGCATTCCGGCAAGGTTTCTTTTGGCCCACTGCTCTCCAGGATGCAACTTCACTAGTAACCACGTGCGAAGCTTGTCCGTTCCATTCGAAGAAACTCCATCAACAAGCTCAAGCTATTCAGATAATCCCTATTTCCCGGCCATTCTCGGTCTAGGGGCTCGACATACTGGGCCCCTTTCCTCGTGTTGTCGGGGGCTTTGAGTACTTGTACGTTGCAATCGACAAGTTCACAAAGTGGCCAGAAGTGGAAGCAGTTAGAAAGGTGACAGCACAATCAGCCTTCAAGTTTTTCAAAGGACTAGTTTGCCATTTTGGTGTGCCAAACAGAGTCACCACCGACAACGGCACGCAGTTCACAAACCGAACCTTCATGCAATATGTCCAAGACCTCGGCAGCAAGATATGTTTTGCCTCTATGGCACATGCACGAAGCAACATCTAGGCGGAAAGGATAAATTCTGAAATGTTGCGGGGCTTCAAGACGAGGACTTTTGACAGGTTGCATAAGTGCGGAATACGCTGGATGGACGAGTTACTGGCGGTTCTTTGGTCAATCAGAACAATGCAAATTCATGTCACCGGATAGATGCCGTTCTCCTTTGTGTACGGTGCAGAAGCAGTTCTCCCCATGGAACTCACATAAAGGTCACCTCGAGTGCTCGCTTATGATGACCTTGAGCTAGAAAAGTCGCAGCAAAATGGCTCAACGCTCCTTCAGGAAGTTTGTCTTCAGGCTGCTGCGCCAACTGCACGGTACCAGCAAGCACTAAAAAAAGACACATTCATGACATTTTGGGCCGAACGAAACTTTTTTCTGACATACTTATGACACTTCTATGACAATAATTGTGACAAAACACGGTATCATCATAGATGTACTGGGGGTCCTACTTCTATGACAAAAAGTCATGACAGAAAATGGGCTTTTCATCCTGGGCGGGTCGGAGACGCAGCTGCATGACATTCTTTGGGCCGTCCATGACGGAAAAAATCATGGTAGAAGCTAGGGCGAGGACAATATCGGTGTGCTTCTGGTTACTGTGGGTGGTCGGGGCTGAGCGATGCGCGTTTCTCTCGTACACGCACGCGCGTGGGTGCGAGGCATTGGGATCTAACTGAACCCGAGTGAGGCGTTGGGCTCTAACTAAACCCGAGCGATTGCACTACAGGCTAGGCGTTATTGAAACTGAGCAATCGATCGATGGCTGTTAACTGAACCCGATCGAGCGAATCCTTCGCTACTGCTGCTAGCTGAAGCCGATCGATGCTGCCTCTGCATGAACAGTGAGTGTTGCTAGGGGGGTTTGGATGAACAGTTCCCAGTGGGGGTGGCTGAACAGGACCCCGTGGTGTTGCCTCTGCATGAACAGGACCCCGTTCGATCGAGCAGGTTGGGGCTACATGAACAGGGCCCCGTGGAGGGCTGCATGAACAGTAGACGGTGGAGGGCTAGATGAACAGTAGCCCATGGAGGTGTGGTTGAACAGGAGCTTGTGGAGAGGGATGGTTGAACAGTAGCCGGTGGAGTACCGCGTAGTGGAGGCTGAACAGTCGCAGGTGGAGGCTGGAGGAGGTCGACGGTGGATGAACAGTAGCCCGTGGAGGCTGGAGGTGGTCGACGGTAGTGATGAACAGTATCCCATAGAGTCCCGTTTTGCGGTACGCCACACCCCTCCGGTTAACAGGATCCCCGTTTCGACCGTAGCGCTCCAACACAAGTCCGTTTCCTCTGTTTTGCGGTACGCCACACCCCTCCCGATCAACAGGACCCCCGTTTCGACCGTAGGAGGACCGTTTCCTTCATTTTGCGGTACACCAGACCCCTCCAGATGAACATGATCCCGTTTCAAAAGTTACTGGTAGAACACAAGGCCGTTTCCTCCGTTTTGTAGTATAGTAGGCCTCGTTTCCATCGGCTGTTCCGTCCAAGCCTCCCGGTGAACATGACGACGTATTTCGTTCCGACCCAGCCGGTTGGCTCCCCATGAACACGACGGCGACGCTGTTTCTCCGTTCTGACCCAGCCATGTACACGAGCCCTGGCCGTACGTATGCGCGAGTAGGCGTTCGAGACCCTGCCCGTATGTACGTACGTGGCCGTATTTTCTTTCTTGCACACTTGCCGCTGTACGTACGTGTACATGCTATGTGTGCGCCTCTACATCGGCCAGTATGTACGTAGACGATCGCGACCAGAACGACAACGCTACGTACGCTTCGACCAGGTGGGTCCCGACTGTCAGGCACTTCCTTGCGTGCGAAGATGTAGCTGGTGGGTCCCAGCAGTTATGGGGTGAATATTTTTTTTGCCCGGACGCACTTCCTTGCGTGCAAAGATGTAGCTGGTGGGTCCCAGCAGTCAGTGGGAAACGTTTTCTTCACGAAATATGGTGGCCCGTCTGGTGGGTCCCCGCTGTCAGGTGGAGCAATAATTATTTTGCGCGTAATAAGGAGGCACTTCTTTGCTGCGGACGTGGATCCAGATGTCAGCCTCTCCATGTACAATACTCTTCCGATGGAAGTCATTCCTTGACCACGCTGACCACGCCGCACCGTGAGCACTAGGGCAGTATACGATGGCGAGGCCTAGGAAGGGGATGACGCGGAGCCGGGGAAGATGCGGCAGTGGATGCCCACGCGTAGAGGAGTACAAGGGTTCACTGGTTCGCTGCGGTGTGAGGATGCCTTCGCCGCAGAATAACAGGGGGTGTGGGTGAGTAGAGGGATGGCCTGACCAGCGGTGGGAATAGTAGGGGATGGTGCGGACTCCGCGGCAGCACAACCAGCCACGGGAGGCAGGAGCATGCGGCACGATCGGCCCTACTTTGGGCGGCTGGAGCAACAAGACGAGAGGTTGAAGAAGCACTATGGCCATTGGATGGACATCGTACGGTCAGTGGAGCTAGAATCGTTCATATTGACTAAGTTGACAAAGCACACAGTCCCCATATCCTTAGTAGGCCCACAATTCAGCCTGCCACCAAGGTGGGTCCCAACCGGTAGGGGGAGTATTCATTCTTTTGTGCGTAATAAGGAGGCACTTCTAGTGGGTCCGAGCTGACAGCAGGGGGAACGTTTGTTTCCCGCAATATGGTGGCCCGTCCGGTGGGTCCCCGAAGTCGGGGCGGAACATTTTTTTCGCGAAATACGGTGTCCCATCCTGTGGGTCCCTGCTGTCAGGTAGAGGAATCATTATTTTCCGCGTAATAAGGAGGCACTTCCTTGCTGCCGTCGTGGACACAGCTATCAGCCTCTCCACGTAAACTCCACATCTGATAAAAGCCGTTCCTTGTCCACGTTGACCACGCCGCGCCGAGAGAACCAGGGCGGTGGATGACGACGAGGCCTAGGAAGGGGACGACGCGGAGCCGGGGAAGACGCGGCAGTGGATGCCCACGCGTAGAGGAGTACGAGGGTTCACTGGTTCGCTGCGGTGTGAGGCTGCCGTCACCACAGAATAACAGAGGGGTGTGGGTGAGTAGAGGTATGGCCTGGCCAGCGGTGGGAATAGTAGGGGACGGTGAGGCCTCCGCGGCAGCACAGCCGGCCACGGGTGGCAGGAGCATGCGGCACGACCAGCGCTGCTTTCGGCGGCTGGAGCAACAAGACGAGAGATTGAAGAAGCACTATGGCCGTTGGATGGACATCGTACGGTCACTGGAGCTAGAATCATTCATATTGACTAAGTTGACAAAGCACACCATCCCCGTCAACTTAGTAGGCCCACAAGTCAACCTCCCACCAAGGTGGGTCCCAACCAGCAGGGGGAGTATTCATTTTTTTTGTGCGTAATAAGGAGGCACTTCCGGTGGGTCCGAGCTGACAGCTGGGGGAACGTTTTTTCACGCAATATGGTGGCCCGTCCCTTGGGTCCCAGCAGTCAGGGGGGAAACATTTTTTTCGTGAAATACGGTGGCCCGTTCGGTGGGTCCTTGCTGTCAGGTGGAGGAATCATTATTTTCCGCGTAATAAGGAGGCACTTCCTTGCTGCCATCGTGGACTCAGCTATTAGCCTCTCCACGTACAGTCCAGGTCCGATGGATGCTTTTCCTTGACCATGTTGACAACGCCGCGCCGAGAGCACCAGGACGGTGGAGGACGGTGAGGCCTAGGAAGGGGACGACGCGCAGCCAGGGAAGAGGCGTCAGTGGATGCACACACGTAGAGGAGTACGAGGGTTCACTGGTTCGCTGCGGTGTGAGGCTGCTGTCGCCGCAGAATAACATGCGGTGTGCGTGAGTAGAGGGATGGCCTGGCCAACGGTGGGAATAATAGGGAGCGGTGAGGCCTCCGCGGCAGCACAGCTGGCCAAGGGAGGCAGGAGCAGGCGGCACGACCGGCACTGCTTTGGTCGGCTGGAGCAACAAGACCAGAGATTGAAGAAGCACTATGGTCGTTGGATGGACATTGTACAGTCCCTGGAGCTAGAATAATTCATATTGACTAAGTTGACAAAGCACACCATCCCCGTCAACTTAGTAGGCCCACAAGTCAGCCTCCCACCGAGGTGGGTCCCAACCAGCAGGGGGAGTATTCATTTTTTTGTGCGTAATAAGGAGGCACTTCCGGTGGGTCTGAGCTGACAGCTGATGAAACGTTTTTTCGCGCAATACGGTGGCCTGTCCGGTGGGTCCCATCAGTCAGGGGGGAACATTTTTTTCACGAAATACGGTGGCCCGTCCGGTGTGTCCCTGCTGTCTGGTGGAGGAATCATTATTTTCCGCGTAATAAGGAGGCACTTCCTTGCTGCCATCGTGGACCCAGCTGTCAGCCTCTCCACGTACAGTCCACGTCCGATGGAAGCCGTTACTTGACCACGTTGACCACGCCGCGCCGAGAGCACCAGGGCGGTGGATGACGCCGAGGCCTAGGAAGGGGACGATGCGGAGCCGGGGAAGACGCGGCAGTGGATGCCCACACGTAGAGAGTTTGTTGCACATCACAACTCAAACATAGGCACCCGACGAGCACAGCTCAGAAATATATCACTTGGGGCTTCTGTTTATAAAGCGGAGTTCTGACGACCCTCTTGATCCGGCTATCAAGCCAGTATTATCATAAAGAACACAGCTCTGGTTACTTTGGTAATCCGACTATCAAGCCAATATTATCATAATGGGCAAAAGAGAGATTGATGCACATCACAACTCAAACAAAGGCACCCACTGAGCACAGCTCAAAATGTTACTTGGGGGCTCTTGTTACATAGCAACAAAGAGTTTTTAAGGCTGTTGTAATAGGCTATCAAGCCATGGCTTGGAAGCCTGGTGTATACACCTAAAACACCGGGTTATCCTACCTTTTTGAAGTAAGTCACTCCGTCCAGGTCAACCTGGTATGACCCGCCGAACTTTGACAAGTCAATCTCATAAGACCGTGAACTTGTCAAAGTTAAAAGGACAATTGGTTAAAGATTGAGGTCCATCTTAAAAGGCTTTGTAAAATAGTTTAACTCAGCGGCCTGGTAGCCCATGAAAAGCCTCGAATTTGGGGCCTAGCAGCCCATGAAAAGCCTCGTCTACAAATTTTCATTTGCTTTTATTTGCCAAGTTTTTTCTCCTTTGATGAAATTTATAGTGTTTTTGACAAAACGGTGTTCATTAACCCGACTCGGCTTTCAACTACAAGTTGTCAGTACATGATCAGTTATTATCCGGTGTTATTAACTCGGTCTGGCTTTGGACATTAATTCGCCAGTATATATTGGGATTGCGCCATTGGAATCATGCGCATAAAAATTAGTGGGTTATATTATTCAAATCTTTAAATAGCCAACATGGCTGGATTTTATTATGGTTATCAATAACAAATATTATGATTGAGGTTTTCAAATTCGCTTTAAGCAGAATGGATATTATTTCATCGATGGAAATGATTTATTCTACAATCGAAGGAATAGTCCCAGGTCGCTGCAGGCTTACGACCCGGCACTTGGGGGCTACATTATTCAAATTGAGATTACATCAAATATGCAAGTCTCATGTCGCTGCAAGCATGCACCATGACACTTGGGGGCTAATGCAAAGTCATTTTTTGCACACCATATTGTAGAGCCGACTCATCACATTGTAATGAGCCGGCCCTTGGGGGCTACCAATTGCTCCAGTCAACAATTCAAGGTACACAAGTATTAATCCATTATATTGAAGGGTCCACTGCTCAGTTGGTAAAGCTCAAAGCTCTTAACCTTATGTACGTGGGTACAAGCCCCATGATGGGAGTTACATTATATAATGTTATTTTCAATGAAGTATATATAAAGTCCCAGCTCAATATTCTTACTAAGCCGACCCTTGGGGGCTACACGTTGTTGTTCAAGTCTACATGATCATATCTACACAGTCCATGCACATTATTACATAATAACTAGGCCCTTGGGGGCTACACTGGTTGAAGTTTTTGAGCATCAGGCAGTTACAAGTCCCAGGTTGCTGCAAGCATGACAACCCGGCACTTGGGGGTTACATAATATGGAGTATTCAGTTTTTAATAGTGACTGAGATGAACAATCTGGATTTCTTCAAGGTTGTAACATTTATATTGAAACAAGTCTTAAGATATCACAATGTTCTCCTCTTAAGACTTGGGGGCTACAAGTAATATGCATATAAAGGAGGAACATCTTCAAAATTCTCAGTTTTGGGCAAATAAGGAAGATTAATTGTGTGACCCGGCGTTGGCAACAATCATAACCCGGCATCTATAAACATCCATGACCTGGGATCATCAGTTTTTAAAACCCGGTAATTTTGGCAATCATAAACCGGCAAGTCTACATTTTCAAACCGGCTGAATATCAGTTGAATATTTGAAGACCAATATATTTGTTAAATCAGAGCATTGAAGGCCGATTCAATTGGATTCTTTATTTACAAAATATCTTCTGCAAGCAAATTGATTATGAAGCTGGTCTATTGACTCAAATTTTTTAGAAGGAAGAAATGACAAGGATTAAAGGATGATCGAGTGTCGGTTTACAAGAATTCTTAACCCGGAGCACAACCTGTCAAATTTATTCCCGTATTTATTTTCCAGCATAAGTTTACCATGGATAAATCCAAGCTAAACTAGGGGCTAACGTCGGGGATATACCCCGCGGTATGACCCGGCCGGAAATATGACGCGACCGGACTTGGCGGTTTACTTGAGACGCGATTTATACTTGGCGATTCATTAGCAACCCGCCCTGACCAGACGGTTTACAGGCAACATGCTTGGTTAGTATGACTCACTGGCAACCCGGCGGACGGACGGACGGATGACAAGGCCCAAGGCCCAGAAGGCTGGTTGATGTTAAGGAGGGCCGGTTTATGAGGAAAGCACAAGGAATATTCTCCTACAAAGGAAGCAAGACTAGGACTCCACTTGTAATAGAGTAATCCTAATCCCAATGTTGAGGATATCGCTTATCGTTATTGTCTCGGTCAGTTGTGGATTAGAGATTAATCGGAAATCGGCCGATTAATCGATTTTATCGGTCAACTATTAATCGGTCATTTCTTTGCCAATCTCAGGTTCGCAACACTAAAATATGTTATATTCAACAATAACAAAATATTGGGAAGAAGTGTTACCTTGATTCCTAAGCTTTGAATCCTTGTATAATGACGAACAAAATAGGACAACAGTACATATTGCATAAGAAGGTCCACCAAACACAAATAAACATAGTTTTTGTAAACATAGTGCTATGAATCGGCCCGATTTATCAGTAGATTCCTGATAAATCGCTTGTCATAGCGATAAATCGGCCCAAACGATAAATGGTGAAGATAAGGCATAATCTTATCGGTCACCCTAAGAGTAGCGATAAATCGGATGATAAATCGTTGAATCGGAAGATTTCTTGAACAGTGCCTAATCCTACTAGGACTAGTCATGTAACCCGTCCCTTCAACATATATAAGGAGGGGTAGGGCTCCCCAAATAGGACAGGCAAGAAGAAACAATCTCTAGGGCTAGACACAAAGAGCCAGTTTACCGGCGACTCCCTCGTGATGATAATGAGATCTAGCGACAAACAGCACGTAGGCCTACTACCGGATGATGTTTCCCGGGGCCCGAAGCTGTCTAAATCATTGTCTTGCATCGCGTCTCTCGGTTCCGCTCAACCCCTCTCAAGCCACTAAATAGATGCGTTGGCCTCACGACTAAGTCCTCACACTAGGACTTCTGCCGTGACTATACCACGATAGGGAGTATTCATCTTTTTTGTTTGTAATAACGAGGCACTTCCGG
The DNA here is from genome assembly GCA_902687465.1 of Secale cereale. NCBI lineage: Eukaryota > Viridiplantae > Streptophyta > Magnoliopsida > Poales > Poaceae > Secale > Secale cereale. The sequence continues at coordinate 197,054,305 of LR738709.1, forward strand.
TGGGTCCGAGCTGACAGCTTGGGATTTTTTTTCGTGCAATACGGTGGCCTGTCCGGTGGGTCCCAGCTTAGGGGGGAAACGTTTTTTCGCGAAATACGGTGGCCCGTCCAGTGGGTCCCTGTTGTCAGGTGGAGAATCATTATTTTTCGTGCAATAAGGAGCCACTTCCTTGCTGCCATCGTGGACCCAGCTGTCAGCCTCTCCACGGACAGTCCACGTCCGATGGAAGCCGTTCCTTGACCACGTTGACCATGCCGCGCCGAGAGCACAAGGGCGGTGGACGACGGCGAGGCCTAGGAAGGGGCCGAGGCGGAGCTGGGGAAGACGCGGCAGTGGAGGCCCACGCATAGAGGAGTACGAGGATTCACTAGGTTCGTTGTGATGTGAGGCTGCCGTCGCCGCAGAATAACAGGGGGTGTGGGTGAGTAGAGGGATGGCCTAGCTAGCGGTGGGAATAGTAGGGGTCAGTGAGGCCTCCGCGGCAGCACAGCTTGCCACAGAAGGCTGGAGCTGGCGGCACGACCGGCGCTGCTTTGGGCGGCTGAAGCAACAAGACCAGAGATTGAAGAAGCACTATGGCCGTTGGATGGACATCGTACGGTCACTGGAGCTAGAATCATTCATATTGACTAAGTTGACAAAGCACACCGTCCCCGTCAACTTAGTAAGCCCACAAGTCAGCCTCCCACCAAGGTGGGTCCCAACCAGCAGGGGGAGTATTCATTTTTTGTGCTTAATAAGGTGGCACTTCCGGTGGGTCCGAGCTGACAGCTGGGGTAACGTTTTTTCGCGCAATATGGTGGCCCGTCCGGTGGGTCCCATTAGTCAGGGGGAAAACATTTTTTTCGCGAAATACGGTGGCCCATCCGGTGGGTCCCTGCTGTCAGGTGGAGGAATCATTATTTTCCGCGTAATAAGGAGTCACTTCCTTGCTGCTGTCATGGACCCAGCTGTCAGCCTCTCCACGTATATTCCACGTCCGATGGAAGCCGTTGCTTGACCACGTTGACCACACCGCGCCAAGAGCACTAGGGCGATGGACGACGGCGAGGCCTAGGAAGGGGACCACGCGGAGCCGGGGAAGACACGGCAGTGGATGCCCACGCGTAGAGGAGTACGAGGGTTCACTGGTTCGCTGCGGTGTGAGGCTGTCGTCGGCGCAGAATAACAAGAGGTGCGGGTGAGTAGAGGGATGGCCTGGCCAGCGGTGGGAATAGTAGGGGGCGGTGAGGCCTCCGCGGCAGCACAGTCGGCCTCGGGAGGCAGGAGCATGTGGCACGACCGGCACTGCTTTGGGTGGCTGGAGCAACAAGACCACAGGTTGAACAAGCACTATGGCCGTTGGATGGACACCGTACGGTCACTGGAGCTAGAATCATTCATATTGACTAAGTTGACAAAGCACACCATCCCCGTCAACTTAGTAGGCCCACAAGTCAGCCTCCCACCAAGGTGGGTCCCAACCATCTAGGGGAGTATTCATTTTTTTGTTGGTAATAAGGAGGCACTTCCGGTGGGTCCGAGCTGATAGCTAGGGGAACGTTTTTTCACGCAATATTATGATTGAGGTTTTCAAATTCGCTTTAAGCGCAATGGATATTATTTCATCGATGGAAATGATTTATTCTACAATTGAAGGAATAGTCCCAGGTCGCTGCAGGCTTACGACCCGGCACTTGGGGGCTACATTATTCAAATTGAGATTACATCAAATATGCAAGTCTCATGTCACTGCAAGCATGCACCATGACACTTGGGGGCTAATGCAAAGTCATTTTTTGCGCACCATATTGTAGAGCCGACTCATCACATTGTAATGAGCCGGCCCTTGGGGGCTACCAATTGCTCCTGTCAACAATTCAAGGTACACAAGTATTAATCCATTATATTGAAGGGTCCACTGCTCAGTTGGTAAAGCTCGAAGCTCTTAACATTGTGGACGTGGGTACAAGCCCCATGATGGGAGTTACATTATATAATGTTATTTTCAATGAAGTATATATAAAGTCCCAGCTCAATATTCATACTAAGCCGACCCTTGGGGGCTACACGTTGTTGTTCAAGTCTACATGATCATATCTACATAGTCCATGCACATTATTACATAATAACTAGGCCCTTGGGGGCTACAGTGGTTGAAGTTTTTGAGCATCAGGCAGTTACAAGTCCCAGGTTGCTGCAAGCATGACAACCCGTCACTTGGGGGTTACATAATATGGAGTATTCAGTTTTTAATAGTGACTGAGATGAACAATCTGGATTTCTTCAAGGTTGTAACATTTATATTGAAACAAGTCTTAAGATATCACAATGTTCTCCTCTTAAGACTTGGGGGCTACAAGTAATATGCATATAAAGGAGGAACATCTTCAAAATTCTCAGTTTTGGGCAAATAAGGAAGATTAATTGTGTGACCCGGCGTTGGCAACAATCATAACCCGGCATCTATAAACATCCATGACCTGGGATCATCAGTTTTTAAACCCCGGTAATTTTGGCAATCATAAACCGGCAAGTCTACATTTTCGAACCGGCTGAATATCAGTTGAATATTTGAAGACCAATATATTTGTTAAATCAGAGCATTGAAGGTCGATTCAATTGGATTCTTTATTTACAAAATATCTTCTGCAAGCAAATTGATTATGAAGCTGGTCTATTAACTCAAATTTTTTAGACAGAAAAAATGACAAGGATTAAAGGATGATCGAGTGCCGGTTTACAAGAATTCTTAACCCGGAGCACAACCTGTCAAATTTATTCCCGTATTTATTTTCCAGCATATGTTTACCATGGATAAATCCAAGCTAAACTGGGGGCTAATGTCGGGGATATACCCCGCGGTATGACCCGGCCGGAAATATGACGCGACTGGACTTGGCGGTTTACTTGAGACCCGATTTACACTTGGCGATTCATTGGCAACCCGCCCTGACCAGACGGTTTACAGGCAACATGCTTGGTTAGTATGACTCACTGGCAACCCGGCGGACGGACGGGCGGATGACAAGGCCCAAGGCCCAGAAGGGTGGTTGATGTTATGGTGGGCCGGTTTATGAGGAAAGCACAAGGAATATTCTCCTACAAAGGAAGCAAGACTAGGACTCCAGTGTAATAGAGTAATCCTAATCCTACTAGGACTAGTCATGTAACCCGTCCCTTCAACATATATAAGGAGGGGTAGGGCTCCCCAAATAGGACATGCAAGAAGAAACAATCTCTAGGGCTAGACACAAAGAGCCAGTTTACCGGCGACTCCCTCGTGATGATAATGAGATCTAGCGACAAACAGCACGTAGGGCTACTACCGGATGATGTTTCCCGGGGCCCGAAGCTGTGTAAATCATTGTCTTGCATCGCTTCTCTCGGTTCCGCTCAACCCCTCTCAATCCACTAAATAGATGCGTTGGCCTCACGACTAAGTCCTCACACTAGGACATCTGCCGTGACTATACCACGATAGGGAGTATTCATTTTTTTTTTGTGTAATAACGAGGCACTTCCGGTGGGTCCGAGCTGATAGCTTGGGGATTTTATTTTCGTGCAATACAGTGGCCTGTCCGGTGGGTCCCAACAGCCAGGGGGGAAACTTTTTTTCGCGAAATACGGTGGCCCGTCCAGTGGGTCCCTGTTGTCAGGTGGAGAATCATTATTTTTCGTGTAAAAAGGAGGCACTTCCTTGCTGTCGTCGTGGACCCAGCTGTCAGCCTCTCCACGGACAGTCCATGTCGGATGGAAGCCGTTCCTTGATCACGTTGACCACGCCACGCCGAGAGCACAAGGGCGGTGGACGACGGCGAGGCCTAGGAAGGGGCCGAGGCGGAGCTGGGGAAGACGCGGCAGTGGAGGCCCACGCATAGAGGAGTACGAGGATTCACTAGGTTCGTTGTGATGTGAGGCTGCCGTCGCCGCAGAATAACAGGGGGTGTGGGTGAGTAGAGGGATGGCCTAGCTAGCGGTAGGAATAGTAGGGGGCAGTGAGGCCTCCGCGGCAGCACAGCTGGCCACAGAAGGCTGGAGCTGGCGGCACGACCGGCACTGCTTTGGGCGGCTGAAGCAATAAGACCAGAGATTGAAGAAGCACTATGGCCGTTGGATGGACATCGTACGGTCACTGGAGCTAGAATCATTCATATTGACTAAGTTGACAAAGCACACCGTTCCCGTCAACTTAGTAAGCCCACAAGTCAGCCTCCCACCAAGGTGGGTCCCAACCAGCAGGGGGAGTATTCATTTTTTGTGCTTAATAAGGAGGCACTTCCGGTGGGTCCGAGCAGACAGCTGGAGGAACGTTTTTTCACGCAATACGGTGGCCCGTCCGGTGGGTCCCATTAGTCAGGGGGGAAAACATTTTTTTCGCGAAATACGGTGGCCCATCCGGTGGGTCCCTGCTGTCAGGTGGAGGAATCATTATTTTCCGCGTAATAAGGATGCACTTCCTTGCTGTTGTCATGGACCCAACTGTCAGCCTCTCCACGTATATTCCACGTCCGATGGAAGCCGTTGCTTGACCACGTTGACCACACCGCGCCAAGATCACCTGGGCGATGGACGACGGCGAGGCCTAGGATGGGGACCACGCGGAGCCGGGGAAGACACGGTAGTGGATGCCCACGCGTAGAGGAGTACGAGGGTTCACTGGTTCGCTGCGGTGTGAGGCTACCGTCGGCGTAGAATTACAGGAGGTGTGGGTGAGTAGAGGGATGGCCTGGCCAGCGGTGGGAATAGTAGGGGGCGGTGAGGCCTCCGCGGCAGCACAGTCGGCCTCGGGAGGCAGGAGCATGCGGCACGACCGGCGCTGCTTTGGGCGGCTGGAGCAACAAGACCACAGGTTGAACAAGCACTATGGCCGTTGGATGGACATCGTACGGTCACTGGAGCTAGAATCATTCATATTGACTAAGTTGACAAAGCACACCATCCCCGTCAACTTAGTAGGCCCACAAGTCAGCCTCCCACCAAGGTGGGTCCCAACCATCTTGGGGAGTATTCATTTTTTTTGTTGGTAATAAGGAGGCACTTCCGTTGGGTCCGAGCTGATAGCTAGGGGAACGTTTTTTCACGCAATACGGTGGCCCGTCCGGTGGGTCCCAGCAGTCAGGGGGGAAACATTTTTTTCCTGAAATACGGTGGCCTGTCCGGTGGGTCCCTGCTGTCAGGTGGAGGAATCATTATTTTCCGCGTAATAAGGAGGCAATTCTTGCTGCCGACATGGACCCACCTGTCAGCCTCCCCAAGTACAGTCCAAGTGCGATGGAAGCCGTTCCTTGACCACGTTGACCACGCCCCGCCGAGGGCACCAGGGCGGTGGACGACGGCGAGGCCTAGGAAGGGGACGACGCGGAGCCGGGGAAGACACGGCAGTGGAAGCCCGCGTAGAGAGGAGTACGAGGGTTCACTCATTAGGTTCCGGTGTGAGACTGCCGTCGCCGCAGAATAACAGGGGGTGTGAGTGAGTAGAGGGATGGCCTAGCCAGCGGTGGGAGTAGTAGGGGGCGGTGAGGCCTGCACAGCAGCACAGCTGGCCATGGGAGGCATGAGCAGGCGGCACGACCGGCGCTGCTTTGGGCTGCTCGAGCAAGAAGACCAAAGGTTGAAGAAGCAGGACGGCCGGTGGATGGACATCGTACGGTCACTGCAGCTAGAATCATTTATATTGACTAAGTTGACAAAGCCCTTGGTACGCGTCAACTTAGTAGGCCCACAAGTCAGCTTCCGAAACGGTGTGACCCAGATGTCAGGGGGAGGAATCATTTTTGGGCGGGTGAAGCTAGAATATCCGAGATTGAAGAAGAAGCACGACATCCGCTGGATGGACATCCAACAACCACTATTGCTAGAACCGTGTGTTCACTGTAAGTTGACAAAGCCTTGCATACGCGTCAACTCTCTTTTCATTAGGGGACACGTCAACTTAGTAAGGCCGCAAGTGTGTGGCAGAGAACTTATAGCCCACTTGAGATTTGTAAGAATATGCAGCCAAATTTTGAATTCTAATGGAATTTACTACAGCCCATTTACAGTTGTTAAAAGTACAACCCATTTCAACCAACCGTTCAAAACAGAATTCAATAAAATTTCCCACATTTTGATGGGATCCGAAATATTTCTATCCCAAATTTCTAGTCAGATTAAATACAATTTCAATATAAATTTATATTACGTAAAAATCCAACGAAACATTGCGCTCGCAACAATTAATAAAATTAAAATTTTCAATATCCAAAAATAACATTTTATAAAGTATTACGTGTTTGGTGCATTTTTTATAGTTAAAGCCCAGTTTTTATGATTACATCCCATTTATTATTTCTTAAAGCCCATTTTCTTGTTAAGCCTAATGCATCCCTCCTAGGAAAGATTTGCCGCCCAGCGGGGCGGAGAATAACAACTTGTCCTTGCCTGGGTATTCCTAAACAAAATTATAGCTGGGCTAGCCATTTTTAGCTTGGAAAATAATAATATCTGGGCTGGATATTTGTCCTGGGCTAGACGGGCCACAATCCTCCCAGTTAATAGCTGCAGCGATGTCTTCATTGTTGTTCAGAGGAGAAAAGTTAATATCTGGGCTAAACATCGCTCAAGAAAAACTCTGCAGTGCTCACACCTCAAAACCACAAATACTGCTCGAGCTGCTTGGTCCCAGCTGTCAGCCGCTTCTTGTGCAATTCTCTCGTTTATTGACTACATAGGTTGACAATGGTGTGGGACCGTGATGTCTAGAAACCAGGAGGAAGCAAAAAAATGTTTTGTATACTAATAAGGAGGCACATGCGCACGTGCGGCTATAGCCCTGGTGGGTCCTCACTGTCATCCTCTCCAAGTAAAGTCATCTCCTCATCCTCATGTCCGTTGACCATGTTGACAACGTGAGACGGCGGCACCACGGCAAGCGCAACAACTCGAAGGACGACGGAGAGGACCTCGAGGGCCCTACAGATGGTCTGATACAGCGCCTGCTGCTCATTCGAGAAGCCAGGATCATGGGCCACATGTGCGCGACGGCATTGTCGTTCGCTTGTTGTTCACCGGTGCTCGTTGAGGAGATGGAGGTTGCAGCACAGGTCCTCCTACACTGGTAGCTCTTCCGCCATTAGGGGGTCGATGTGCGGCCGCACCTGCTCTATGGTGAACACGGCATGAGCCGGCTTGGAGAGTGGCGCCGGCTCCTGGTCGAAAGTTATGTCCATTGTCTGATTGTCGTTGCTCAGATTGGCGAGGTAGCTCGCGAGCCCGCATGTCCGGCTACTTGACGGACCTGCTGCCAAGCACGAGTCCGACTGTCCTGGCATACCCAGACCGCCTCCCTCGCCCGCGCGCACTTTCCGCACGAAACAGTCATCGCCGCCCGCCCCCCTTCCCGGTACTTGCGATTGCTCCGCCTTCAAACGACACAAGTTCCGTCCGTCTGTCCTTCTGGCGCCCACATTAATGAAACGTGGTTGCCGAGGCGGCTACTCCGGTGCCACACGTCTGTCCCTCCGCCACCCACCATTGTTATATAAACTGCTACGCCGGCCATAGCCGCAGTCATCCGCACCTGTTCCTATTCTCCTGTCCACACCACTACTACACACCATGGCTTCCTCGCGCTCCAGCGCTCTTCGGGACGGGCGGACGACGGACCACAGGGAGATGGCAGCCATTTCTGCCGACTGGCTGGCCGACAGGCAGCCGGAGGACGACGACGTACCAATGGAGAACATGGTAGTCGATGATCCGGCGCCAACCCCCTCCTCCGCACCATCCTCGCTGGTGCATTGCACCATGACCATCGGCGAGGCCCGAGCCCAATATATGGACACAGCGAGGCCGACGCCGCCTACAACCACCATCTCCTCGAGGATAACCTACAGGCGGAGGAGCGGATCGCCGCGGAGCAGGAGGCGCTGCTCGACTCATACTGCTCCGCCCGCGAAAGCCGCCTCGAGCGCTGGTGGTACCGCATGCGGGTGGCGGAGGCTGCGGCCGCCTACAAAGAGGGCGATGAAGTGGGCGAGGCGTTGTTTGGCAAGACCGAGGACGAGGTAGAGGACAATGCCGGCTACGACGAGTACCTGCTCTGCCGAGGCCCCGCGGCGCCAACAACGAGGTAGAGGACACCGCCGGCTCCGCCGAGGCCCCACCCTGCCGGCAACGAGGGGTGGATTTCCCTAGCTCCACCGAGACACTGCCCGCCGGTAACTAGACAGAGGACATCGCCGGCTCAGCCGATGCCCCGCCCCACTGCCAACGAGGCCGCGCCACACAGAAAACGGGGAAGATTAGAACACGGTAGGTCGCCGCCGCTCGTGTCCAAGTAAGGCCACCGCTGCCCTAATCTCTATGAAAAGATTGGCTTGTTGACCACTGATGACCGGTTAGCTTCTTGGCGGCGACGTGGAGTCGGAGAGCTATGTTGGAGAAGGACACAGCTTCTACTTAACTGCTGGTGCAGTTGGCTGACTTACATGTGGGCCCAACAGGCATCTGGGCCACATGTCAGTTACGCAACTGCACCTGCAGTTAAGTCACTGAAGCTTCTATTCGGCTCAGGCAAACACAGGTGGGTAGCTTCGGTTAATTAATTATACCTCCAGCACACCCATTTTTAGTTGAAGAATGTATGAAATGTAATGAAATCCGGCATGTTTATATGAAATCCGACTGTGTATGAATGAATTTATTTTGATTAGTTCGAATTCTGGGATCACTGGCATTGGATGAACATGCAAAACAATACGTACAAGTTTCACATGTACTCCCAGGGTGATCACCTCGTTTGCAGCAATTTCACATGTACTCCCTCCGGTCATTTCTAGTCTGCATACAAGTTTTGTCTGCAGTCAAAGTATCTCTACTTTGACCAATCTTATAGAAAAAGGTATGCACTTCACAATGTGCGAAGTAAAAAGGAACAGAAGGAGTACAAAGAGTTTGAGCAGCTTTTTAGCGTTCCTGTACATTGCAATCAAACACACAGGCTTGGCAATTCATAGAGAACATGCAAAATAATCGATAATTATGCATCTCAGCGATTCACATGTTAGAGCCAATATTTACTTCACAACTAAACAATAAAGGAAAAATGGATCAACGCTGCTGACAGCAAAGGGCGTCCCATTCGAAAATATCAAACGCATGTCTTCTTGCTAAAATCAATGGGCAAAATTTGACAAGGTTTTCCCATTCCAAAATATCAAATTCCTACAATTGTGGAATGGGCAGGGTTTGCCATCAGTTCAGACATTGACATGGCACCTCGTGCTAAATAAACCACCCGACCAGCTGTTCTTTTTGTGCAGTTCCACCAAAATCAACCAAATTCGCGAGTAGCTTGTATGATTTCGCCCTTATATGTTGCGATGCCTTGAACTTTCGGCACCTCCTTTCTAGTGGTGGAATCAAGCTGAGCACCCATGTTTGCACAAATACAAAAAAGAGATTAGTATAAAGCAAACGGCACTATGAATTGACAGTTTAAACAGGCACCTACATGGTCGATGTAGAGCACCCTTTTAGAAAAATAGAACTCACCGGAAAGAATCCTAAAACAACATTGTACTCGCGCATCACAGCAAGAAAATGGAGATTTGTCAGTCCTTCTGAGCTGAAGTTAGTTTGGTCTTGTGGGCGGTAATGTAACCATCCTTCAACTGCCCTGATGAGAAGATAGACAGGGTTTCTTCATCCTGGCATAATCGTAACTAGTCACTTCATGTACTCCATATTCTTCTTCAGTCTTGTTCGTTTAATCCTCCTCCCAAGGGGATTGGAGTGGATTGGAAAGGATTTTGGCTTGTAGGGTATCTAATCCCCCTCAAACCCTGCCATTCCCCTTCAAAAACCACCTCAACTGAACAAGGCCTCAGAGGAGGAAGATCTTGTTGTGCAAAGACAAGAGGATAATTAAATGCTAGCATCCCTGTTTGCTCAAAAAAAAGGAAAGGAAATATTTAAAACAACACAGATGAAGCACTTCTCAAGGACAATACCACTTTTTGATGACACTATCTAAACAGTAGCACAACAGCAATAGAGATGACAAAGCTCAATCATATGAATGAAATCTGTGGGCGAGTACCAACCTTTGTCAGGAGGCTTATTGCGTAGAGCATACAGATGAAGCACTTCTCCGGAACCATCTGTTGCTATCTACTGTGGTGGCCATGCTTACTATATACTCCTTGATTTGATTAATGTTTCCAACATCTTCTTATGCAGTTCTACGAAAATATATGGTATCTTCAAAGAAGATCCTTGTTTGTACAAGTAGAGATAATTACGTATTACATTAAGAGTGGCATTAAATTCGTGGCAAAATAATTGCTCGTTCCAGCCATAGCAATAAATTAAGATGCAAAACTATATCATTACTTGTGTCATCATAGTTCTAGTGCTTCTTTACAGCACCAGGAGTTGATTTTTGTTTTTCTTCCGCTCGTTCTTCCCCTTCAATGTGAAACAAGGCTAGTACAGACCTCTCATGATGTGGAATTCAAACAACTCACAAGAAAATGATCTGAACCAAATTTGCCAACACAGATAGGAAGTAAGATCTCCACTTGTTCAGTTCCGCTAAGATCAAGCAATCAAGCAACATTGTCGGTGTGATATTTTGGTTGAACTGGACAAAACACTCTTAAAACAAAAGTGTTTTGTGCAGTGCAACAAAAGGTCACAATGGCAATGAGGTGAAGTAGATAACCCTGTTTACACAGAGGTGCAAAGGAAACAACTAGTGGTCAATAACAGTGGATGACATAGAAGCCACCAAAAAGAAGCATCTACCTTATCTAAATGGGAAAGAAAGCAAGGCAGTAGCTTTTCTCAAACGTTGGCATTGATTAATATTAACAAAGAGATTATATTAACAATAAAATTCGTTAAACATGTAATTTGCTTTTAACTGTGGCATTGCATCAATTTTCCAGCGGCATTATTAGAGGGTGCTTGTTTACAGGGACATTTTGGTACAGGGACTAAAAAAACTCCATGTCAGTCCCATCTAAACAAAACAGGAGGGACTTTTAGGGACTAAAAGTGGGCATTTGGGACTAAACAAAGAAGACCTCGAGGGATAGTCTTTTTGGGACTTTTTCCAACAGTTGCCCCTTGTCTCTATTAGTTCATTACTAGGGGTGACATGGTCTTTTTGCATGTCATTTAATAACCTCCAGTCCATGTTTAGTCCCTGGAACCAAGCAAGTAAGGAATAGGGAGCTTTTAACCAAACAAGGCCTTAGATTAACAACATCTAAAGAATTGCAGGGGACAGTGGACGCACCAGCACCATATGCATCTACCGATGTATTGGGGTGATGCACAGTCTGTTGCAACATAGAACAAACAACCAAGGAGCATATTTGTGTTGGTCCCAGTTTTGTTATCTTTATACACCTTTCCCTATGTGAGCGCAGCAAATCTAGTCCTGCTCAAACTCTATAGCCTTGTCCCCCCAAAAAAAGATCTGTTTGTTACAGATGTGCATACTGCGTTTGTCATTGTTTTCCCTTTTCGAACAACGTAGGTGTTGGATAGCCAGTCTGTACTAGTACTTTTCCCACTTCCTTTCCTCTATGAACCATGTCCTAGATTTATTCTATACAACTTTCCCCACTACTTTCCCCCATTCCTGTCCTCTTTGAACCACGTCTTAGATTCATGTGATACAACTTTCCCCAATACTTTCCCCCTTCCTTTCCTTTTTGAACCACGTCCTAGATTCATGCTATACAACTTTTCCAACTACTTTCCCCCATTCCTTTCCTCTTTGAACCACGTCCTAGATTCATGGTATACAACTTTCCCCACTACTTTCCTGTTTGAACCAACACCTAGATTCGAGTGCAGAAGCGGAAAAAGCCCACATCCAGCTAGAGCAATGCATGTGGACTAAGTAAATTATACCTTAAGGTTCTTGGGGTGTGGTTCGGTGGGCGACTAGAGGCCGTTCGACCCACACTATGTACGGCAGAGAAGAAGAAGGGGTCAGAGGCCATCCGCACAGCCGCTGGGTGAAAGTGAACAGCTGGGCCGGTAGTGGATTCACTCCCTCACCGACGGCGGCAACATTAAGCCTCCTTCCCTTCCCGGTGGATGGATCCAGCCGTCTGAGAGAGTGTGAAGAGAGCAACTACAAGTAGACCAGCAGTGAGGGGAGAGAGAGAGGCCAAGAAGTCTTTTTTAGATCTGGAGAGGGTGAGAGAGTGTGAAGAGAACAACTACAAGCGCTGAGGCTGCAGCGTGTATATATATACTTGAGAGAGTGTGAAGAGTGCAAACCATAGAAAACAAGCGCTGAGGCTGCAGCTTATACGTGATGAGGTGATTGTACGGTCACTACGAGATTGTATAGCTCTGTATCCATCCATTTTGACCAGTCAAAGAATCCTCCTGGCACGAATTATGCTCAAGTGTAGTTATCGAACACGAGACCTCAAGTTTGATGAGCGAACAGGCTAACCAGCTACACAACCCTCCCGTTATGTTCAACGAGAGGAAAATAACCTTTTATACATTTTTTCTGTGTGGGAGTCATTGCGATTTAAATCATAATCGTGTCATGTGGCTTTGGTGGTAAGACTATCCACAGTGGTGCAAAAATAATGCAGCCTTACATTTTTGTGTGTGTGTGGGAGTCATTGGGAGTTTTAAATCATAATCATGTCATGTGGCTTTGGTGGTAAGACTATCCAAAGTGGTGCAAAAATAATGCAGCCTTAGTCACCTTACATCTCTCCACATAGTATGCACCAGTCAGAGGGTGAAACAAACAAATTAACAAGAAAAATTAAAAGCGCCTGTGGTGTATCTTACCTCACACATCTCGTACTGCTCAGGAACACTTTCCAATTGATCCCTCTGTTTGCTCACGTACTATTTTAAGTGAATGCTTATTATAACATGCACACAATTTTGGGCACTTGTATTCGACCTAAGTTAGTGTGCCACCGTATCTCGTACGACTCCCTCTGTCTAGGTGTAATAAGTCACGTTAGAAGGTGCAGCGGGACCAAGGTGCAAGAAGATTGGAGGAGAAAGAGAAACTTGACCGGTCATACCTCCAATCAAAGCCCTTATTTCTGTCTCTAAACGCAACAATTGATCCAAACAACTAAGAGATGCCGTTTTAGCTACCATGCAGGGCCACGTATTAACTCGCATGCAATCCGACTTTGATTTCTTGACAGATCAACGCGTAGTTGGGCTCCATGCATTGGGTTTACGGGGGAGATAACAAGGCAGAGTAAGGAGCGTTTGGTTACATTACTTAGGCTGGTCATAGTTTGTACGTACTCCATTTGCATCTCACTTCATGTGGCTTCGCACTCACACGATTTTCCTATTCTATGAACCTGTGTGTGCGTGCGCGTGTGTGTGTTTAACAGCATGTGTGTGTTAGAGAGAGCGACAAATCGACCTACTCCTACATAGAGATGGTGTGTAGTGTACGATTTTAGCCACGAGAGTCAGTGTATCCATTCGTTTTCGGGCATCCGATAGGGACAGGCGGACAGCTGCCACGGCCGCTACTGACCAGCATGGCCCACGCAAAGCCCCTCCATCGCCCACGCGCGCTTCCTGCTCGAAACGGTCAGCGCCGCTCCAAAGAATTGGTGCCGCATTCATGCCCGGGCAGAGCGGACGTGACCTCTCACTGGCGCCTGCTTTGAAGGTAGAAGGGGATTCAAGAGTGATTGTTGCTTTGTCCATCCAACTTACTGCTGGGTCTATGTGATTTGATAGCTCATTTGTCATTATTACTGAGGTGGTAGGACTGCTGGATGTCCCACGCTTTCGGCGAAAGGAGGTACTACTATATTACAATTGTCTCCATTCTTACGGCGGAGGAGTGCAAGAGCAGTGAAGACATGGCCCACCTCACACTATCACCATATTTTCTAGACACCATGCGACACCTAACTGTTTACATAGTACAATCGCAAAAAAAAACTATTTACATATTAATAGTACTTCCTCCGTTCCTAAATATAAGTCTTTGTAGAGATTTCACCATGAACCACATAAGGATATATATAGATACATTTTAAGTGTAGATTAATTCATTTTGTTCCGTTTGTAGTCCAGCTAGTGGAATCTCTACAAAGACTTATATTTAGGAACAGAGGGAGTACGTACTGTAATTTATCAGCGAGATAGTACAATGCTATGAAGCTTCCAGCTTCTGTTACATGTATCTTGAATCCAAGGTTGCCCATTGCAACATTTCATCAAATACAAAGGAGACTAAAATGTATTCTATTGCATCTCAATGATTGACAGATCATAACAAATATGTACTCCCTCCGTTTGAAAATAAGTGTCTCAACTTTATGCTACATACAGAGCAAAATGAGTGAATCTACACTCTAAAATACGTCTATATACATCAGTGTTTGGAGTATGTACTAGTAGTTCATATTGAAATCTACTAAAGGACATATATATTCCAAACAATATTATAATCTCTCTAACCAAGGTAGTAGGGACGAGGAGTAAACAGAGGGAGTAGTAAAATTTTCTCCTCGTCTCGCGAGCCACCGCGCGCGTGGGCGAGGGAGCGGGCGTAAGGCGTAGTAAGCAAGCTTCACCTTGTCCTGCGAGACACCGCGCCCATGGGCGGGGGAGACAGCGTACTAAGCAAGCTTCTGCTCGTTCCAAGTTGATGGGACACATCAAAAGTACTCCAGTGTATACAGCCTCGCCTCTAAGGTAAGCCCCACATGGTTTGCCTCTTTTTTAACATAACGCGTCAATTCGCAATTTGTTTGTTCACCCGTGGTAGAGCAAGTATAATAGGCTAATGTAAGCGGGCTATAAGGGTTGCCACCTCAGATTTATGATGATGTGGAGGAGATAGGAGAGGAGAGAGAAGAGGAGTGGACTGTAAACTTGTAGCCAGCTGCAGCACAAGCTCCAATGCATTTTGTGAGAGAAGAAAGTGGGGTCAAGAATTAACTACATGATGTATAGAGCCAGCAACTATTATATGAATGGGCTTTTAGGTCGGCTATAAGTAAGGTGGCACAAAGATAGAGCTAGCAGCCGGCTATGTTATTAATCTTGCTCGTAGACGATCCTCCCTCCATCTAGTGGACAACCAGTACACGTGTCAAGTTACCACGTGGGCTTCCTTTTCGTACAGAAATGAGCTCCACCGTGTACCCGCGCGGGTGTGGTTGGGAAAGAGACAGGAGCACGTGGCGCCGTGCGTGCACCTCTTCTCCTGGTGCACGTCCCCAACTTACGTGTGTGTGAAAGAGAGATACAAACCTAGAAACATGGCTTGTGTGCGTTCGTGAGTGTTTTTTGTTTTGGGGGGATGTTTATTCGTGAATGTAGTTGTAGGAATATGTGTCGATGACATCTCAAACAAAATTTTGCATGCAATGTGTGTGAAATGGAGGCCTATCCATATCATATATAGAGGGTCAGGCGATCCACGAGAAGAGAGGGAGGGGTCATAGATATCGATAGAGTGGAAGAGAGGATCAAGTGGGTGCGTGCGAGATCGATGAAGAGAGCCATCGAAATTGTGTGTGTGTGTGTGTGTGTGTGTGTGTGTGCAAGTCAAAGATATAGGGCGACTGACCTAGTTATCGGAACGTTAGAGGGCACATGTCAAGTTTGTGTGTGGCAGGGAGACATGACTAGAGCGCTCTACGTATTGGTGTGTGTGTGTGTGTGTGGGAGGGGGTTTGCGGAGGGGTAGGTAGAGGCGTAACTATAGAGGTAGAACGACTCGTATATGTGTTGAGAAGGAGAGACCCAGCTATTTCTTGAGGGAGATTGGTCCATATCCATACATAACTGAAGGACGGGCAATAGGATGTGACAAATAGAAGGAGAGGAGAGAGAGAGGGAGGTAGAGGGGTAGAGTGTTGGATGGGTGATGGGGTTGCTTCCCGAAGATGGTGGGAGAGGCCTACTAGACAAACTAAGGGTGTAACTGCAATATTATCAATAAGAGTGGGGATGTGTTTCTGTGTGTGCCTGTGCATGATAGATCTGTCGGGACACATCCATGGAGGATGAAGGGGAACCATGTGTTTCGTAAGCAAACCTAACTAGATCGGTAGATCAATTGTTGTTTGTCGGAGGAAGGGAGAGACATAACTAATGAGGTAGATCGATCGACGCGTGGGGAAAAACGAGTTATATGGACCTAGCTAGCTATATGTATAGCGGGAGATCGGTCGATGTACGTCCATTTGTTAGAGGCAAATAAGGCCCGGCGAGATGGATAGACAGAGAGAATGGAGCTAGGATATGGTGCTAGAGGCCCAGCTACTAGCTAGATAGGGGGAGCAGTGTGCGGTTGTGAGATCGATGAACAGAGGGGCGAGAGTTTACATGTGTGTGGGATCATATGAGAGACACGAGGCAAGGAAACATAAAGGAGGAGATTGAAGATGCGTGTGTATGTTGTAGGCAGACATCGCTGGAGAGGTTTATCAATCAGTGTGTGTCGGAAAGGAGTTGTGGAGACTGTGGCTGAACGACCTAAAGAAAACAAAATGAATGTGCGCGATGGATAGAATCCTGAGGGAGGGGGTGGGCGAGGAGGCCGTGTGCATGCATGAGAGAAAGTTAGTGGTAGCTACAAAGGTTAGAGGATTGTGTGGGTGTAAGAGACTAACAAAGATCATAATTTGATATGAAAGTGGATTCATATATTTGAATAGGAGATCATAGTGTTTTAAACATATACAAATCAACATAAAGTGGATTCAAAATCAAGAGTTCGAGTTCATATAATACACATAGTTCATATGTAACTCGAGACTAATCATGTGGTGTGCTGTGAAGATAATACACAAACGGTGATTTAACTTGACAATAATGACGATTGTAGATCTTATTAAAACAGAGAAACGAATTCAAATGCTTTGACTTCACAACAATCATTATTGTAGATCTTATTCAAATGGAGAAACGAATTGAAATTTAGTTCATATTGAAGCGGTAGTATATACATTTGGAATGTACTAAAACGTTCATTTGAGTACTAGGTTGCATGCATTATACACGTAGCAAAATATTTTAATTGAACATAACATGAATTCAAAGTTTTGAATGACATTTGTAGTGCGAATTGATTTGGTACAGTACACGTTAGGCTTGTCTGGAAATTTCAACCCGCGCCTTGTTCGCCCGAAATATTTAAGATATATCTTTGTCTCGTTGTGCTCCGACAACTCCCTCCATGTCAACCCGCGCCTTGCTATTCGAAAATTTCAACGCGCGTGAAAACTCCCACTTCCTATGAAATCCCGACACGCGAAATGCCCGTTATACCCCTGAACCGAAAGAACCGCCTCAAATCGGTGGGGGTACTTTCGTAACTTACCCCACATTTCGGACAAGCGCATCCCTATGCCATGGTTCCCCACTCCCATCCCATCTGCCCTCCCATT
Source organism: Secale cereale (assembly GCA_902687465.1). NCBI lineage: Eukaryota > Viridiplantae > Streptophyta > Magnoliopsida > Poales > Poaceae > Secale > Secale cereale. Next base: position 197,071,704 of record LR738709.1, read on the forward strand.
CATACACTGAGGCCGGCAAAACCCGCAAAGCCCCACACCCTCCTCCATCCGCCACCCAGCCGAAGCCTCTTACCCGACGACGTTGTCCCCAGCAACACCCTGACGTCATACACCGTACCGGATGAGGATCCGTCGTCGATCTGGTCGTCCCGCCGGTTCAGCCACCCCGCCTCCACCTCCAAGGAGCTGCCCCAACATTCCCCTCGTCTTTCGCGCCACCTCCATTCCAACACCGCCGTCTTCACCTGCAACACCGAAAGAGCATCATCATCACCATTTCCTCGGATGAAGCTGCGGCCTAATCGGCACCACCAAAGAGGTTTTACATTAATAGGCTCATTTTCTTCTTGATTCTATCTCACGGTGCTGTCGGCGCTCGGTTCCGACCCAACATGGCGGCATCGCCGGCCACTTCCTCCATGGTGTCGCTCCCTTGGCGGCAACGCACACATCAGTAAGAGCTGCTGCTGCTTTAGCTCTCGCTCGCGCTGCTGCTCTGCTCTTGCTCTTGGTCCCCTGCCTGGTCTGCTCTTGCTCTTGCTCTTGCTCGTGCTGTTGCTCTCACTCTTGCTCTTGCTTGCGATGCTACTCTGCTTTAGCTACACTTTGGTCGACTGAATTGACTTTT
>LR738709.1:197074463-197271769 GCA_902687465.1 Secale cereale
CCCCCCGAGGTGCATGCTTTAACTTGCCAGGGTTATGTTGCTCATATCGTGCGTATGGTATCTTGCATTGCTATGTCATTTGCTTAGTTTAGACATGATTTGTGTGAATGGCACATGTTTAGTGTCTAATTACCATATATGTGAATTATGCAATGCCATCTTTTTGCAAGACATTATATATGTGAATTATGCAATGCTATCTTGTTGCAAGGCATTATATATGTGAATTATGCAATGCCATGCTGTTTAGCCAGGCGTCATATATGTGAATTATATCATGTTGTCCTTTTTTTGTATTTCTCATTGCTTTTGTCGACAATGTTTGTATATTCAACTGCTCTTCCTGTGCATCAGCCATTTTAACTGGTGATGGAGAAATCTGGAGTGAAAACAAGATCTTCAAAGCAGACAATGCTACCTGGTGAAGCAGATATCTTCCTGGTTACAGATAGCTCTTTAGAGGAGGATTCAGAGGCAGATGACCAGTCCTATTATCCCCCTGACGTGTATGCTCAAACATGGCAGGGTTATATTACTCATATCATGCATATGTTGTATTGCAATGCGTAGTTTTTACATCATATACATGATATTGAACGCCCTCTCCTTAGTTGACACATCATATATGCGATTGCCCTCTGCTCACTTCCTTAGTATATAAATCATATATTTGAATTATATCATGCCATGATGTTTACATAGACAGCTGATATGTCTCCAACGTATCTATAATTTTTTATCATTACATGTATTTATTTATGATGTTTTGGATGTTTACTGGGCTTTGTCATACACTCTTATATTATTTTTGGGACTAACCTACTAACCCAAAGGCCCAGCCCAGATTGCTGTTTTTTGCCTGTTTCAGGGTTTTACAGAAAAGGGATATCAAACGGAGTCCAAACGGAATGAAACCTTCGGGAGATATATTTTTGGAGAAAATCACGCACGAGAGACTTGAGAACCATGGAGTAGGGGCCACGTGGTGCCCACGAGGGTGGGGGCGCCCCCCAGGGCGCGCCCCCCTGCCTCGTGGGTCCCAAGTAAGGCCCCCGGTGCCCTCCTTCCTCCTATATAAGCCTACGTACCCCGAAACTATCAGAAGAATAGAGAAACCCCTAGTTCCACCACCGTAACCTTCTGTTCCCGTGAGATCCTATCTTGGGTCATGTTCGGGAACTCCGCCGGAGGGGGGATCTACCACGGAGTGCTTCTACATCATCATCATCGCCTCACCATGAGTTGTGAGTAGTTTACCACAGACCTTCGGGTCCATAGCTAGTATCTAGGTGGCTTCTTCTCTCTCTCTTCATCTCAATACAAAGTTCTCCTCGGTCTTCGAGGATATCTATTCGATGTAATCTCTTTTTGCGGTGTGTTTATCGAGATCCGATGAATTGTGGGTTTATGATCAAGATTATCTTTGAGAAATATTTGGTTCTTCCCTGAACTCTTTATGTATGATTATAATATCCTTGCAAGCCTCTTTGAATTATTGGTTTGGTTTGGCCTACTAGATCTATAGTTCTTGCAATGGGAGAAGTGCTTGGCTTTGGGTTCAATCTTGCGGTGTCCTTTCCCAGTTACAGTAGGGGCAGCAAGACACGTTTTGTATTGTTGCCATCGAGGATAAAAAGATGGGGTTTATATCATATTGCTTGAGTTTATCCCTCTACATCATGTCATCTTGCTTAAGGCGTTACTCTGTTCTTATGAACTCAATACACTAGATGCATGCTGGATAGCGGTCGATGTGTGGAGTAATAGTAGTAGATGCAGAATCGTTTCGGTCTACTTGTCTCGGACGTGATGCCTATATATAATGATCATGCCTAGATAGTCTCATAATTATTCGCTTTTCTATCAATTGCTCGACAATAATTTGTTTACCTACCGTAGAATATCGCTATCATGCGAGAAGCCACTAGAGAACACTATGGCCCCTGGGTCTATTCTCAACATATCAATCTACATCTACTTTACTTTTTCCGCTTTTACTTTATGTTCTTGTAACCAAAAATACCAAAAATATCAAACTATCATCTCTATCAGATCTCAGTTTCGTAAGTGACCGTAAAGGATTGACAACCCCTTATCGCGTTGGCTGCGAAGTTCTTATTTGTTTGTGGAGGTGCGAGGGACTCGCGCATGGTCTCCTACTGGATTGATACCTTGGTTCTAAAAAACTGAGGGAAATACTTACGCTATTGTGATGCATCTCCCTTTTCTCTTCGAGGGAATACAACGCAAGCTCAAGAAGTAGCAAGAAGAATTTCTGGCGCCGTTGCCGGGGAGGCTTATGCAAAAGTCATATACCAAGTACCTATCACAAACCCTTATCCTTCGCATTACATTTTTTGCCTCTCGTTTTCCTCTCCCCCACTTCACCCTTGCCATTTTATTTGCCCTTCTTCTGTCGTGTGTTTATCGTTCGCTTGCCTCTTGTTTGCTTGTGTGTGTTGGATTGCTTGTGTGTGTTGGATTGCTTGCTTGTCACTATGGCTCAGAACAATACCAAATTGTTTGACTTCTCCAATACCAGCAATAATGATTTTAATAGCACTCCGATTGCTCCTATTACCGATGCTGAATCTTGTGTGATCAATGCTGCTTTGTTGAATCTTGTCATGAAAGATCAATTCTCTGGCCTTCCTAGTGAAGATGACACTACCCATCTAAAAAACTTTGTTGATTTTTGTGATATGCAGAAGAAAAGGGATACGAATAACGATATTGTTAAATTGAAGTTATTTCCGTTTTCACTTAGAGATCGTGCTAAAACTTGGATCTCTTCTTTGCCTAGAAATAGTATTGATTCATGGAATAAGTGCAAAGAAGCTTTTATCTCTAAGTATTTCCCTCCCGCTAAGATCATCTCTCTTAGAAAGGATATTATGAATTTTGAGCAACTAGATCATGAGCATGTTGCACAATCTTGGGAGAGAACGAAATTAATGATACGTAATTGCCCTACACAAGGTTTGAATCTATGGATGATTATTCAGAACTTTTATGCAGGCTTGAATTTTGCTTCTAGAAATCTTTTAGATTTGGCCGCAGGAGGCACTTTCATGGAAACTACCTTAGGAGAAGCTACCAAACTCCTAGATAATATTATAGTTAATTAATCTCAATGGCACACCGAAAGAAATTAGTGTTTTGAGTGGAAAGATGGATGAACTTATGAAATTATTTGCTGCTAAGAGTGCTTCTTCTGATCCTAATGATATGCCTTTGTCCACTTTGATTGAAAATAACAATGAATCTTTGGATGTAAATTTTGTTGGTAGGAATAATTTTGGTAACAATGCTTATAGAGGGAACTTCAATCATAAGCCTTTTCCTAATAATTCCTCTAATAATTATGGTAATTCCAACAACAACTCTTATGGAAAGATGCCTTCTGAATTTGAAACTAGTGTTAAGGAGTTTATGATTTCGCAAAAGAATTTTAATGCTTTTATTGAAGAAAAATTGCTTAAGATTGATGAATTGGCTAGAAGTGTGGATAGAATTACTCTTGATGTTGATTCTTTGAAACTTAGATCTATCCCACCTAAGCATGATATCAATGAGTCTCTCAAATCCAAGAGAATTTCCATTGATGAATGCAAAGAAAGGACCGCTAGGATGCGTGCTAAAAGAGAGGATTATATTAAAGCGAGTTCTTCTAGTTATCACAAAAATAAAAATGAAGATCTGAAAGTTATTGACGTGTCTCCTATTAGATCCTTGTTTTCTAGCAAAAATATTGATGAAGATAGGATCGGAGATTATTCTACTTTAAGGTGTCCCAATGATTCGGAGTTTTTAGATCTTGATGCTAAAATTATTAAAAGTGGGAGTGAAGACATTAAAACTTTGCATAATGATGAACCCACTACTTTGGATTTCAATGAATTCAATTATGCTAATTGCTCTTTGATTGATTGTATTTCCTTGTTGCAATCCGTACTAAACTCTCCGCATGCTTATAGTCAAAATAAAGCTTTCACCAAACACATAGTTGATGCGTTGATGAAATCTTACAAACAAAAAATTGAGTTAGAACTTTCTATCCCTAGAAAGCTTTATGATGAGTGGGAACCTACTATCAAAATAAAAATTAAAGATCATGAATGCTTTGCTTTGTGTGATTTGGGTGCAAGTGTCTCCACTATCCCAAAACTTTGTGTGATTTGCTAGGGTTCCATGAGCTTGATGATTGTTCTTTAAATTTGCATCTTGTGGATTCCACTATTAAGAAACCTATGGGAAGGATTAATGATGTTCTTATTGTTGCCAATAGGAATTATGTGCCCGTAGATTTCATTGTTCTTGATATAGGTTGCAATCCTTCATGTCCTATTTTTCTTGGTAGACCTTTCCTTAGAACGATTAGCGCAATTATTGATATGAAGGAAGGAAATATTAGATTCCAATTTCCATTAAGAAAAGTCATGGAACACTTTCCTAGAAAGAAAATCAAATTACCATATGAATCTATTATGAGAGCCACTTATGGATTCCCTTCCAAAGATGGCAATACCTAGATCTATCATGTATCGTGCCTAGCTAGGGGCGTAAAACGATAGCGCTTGTTGGGAGGAAACCCAATTTTATTTTTGTTGTTTTTGCTGCTGTTAGGGAATAAATGTTGCATCTATCTTATGTTTAGATGTGGTTATGTGTTTTGTTTAATGTTTGTGCCAAGTAGAACCTTTGGGAAAACTTGTGTGAAGTTTATTTGATCTTGCTATGAAAAACAGAATCGTTAGAACTAGCTAGAATGGTCATCATATATTACTGGAGCGTGCTATTTAGTTGATTCTTTTTGCAGATGATTAATAGACAAATTCCTCACTTTTACCAATTTAGTTTGAATTTTTTGGAGTTACACAAGTATGGGAAACCTGCATATTACTACAGACTGTTCTGTTCTTGACAGATTCTGTTTTTCGTGTGTTGTTTGCTTATTTCCATGCATCTATGAGTAATATTGGGAAGTATGAACCATAGGGAAGTTGGAACAAAGTAGGTTTATGTGGGGACCCCGACTCCTAAGTCATGATCACCGAATGCACGTGTACAGTGATCCCAGAGATCAATGCTCAATGAATACACAGAAGCTGAATAACAAGAGTCTTACATCCATACATACCGTATTACACAAATAGGACCATTAAGGTCAAGTCCTGAGTATATCGTTGCAGCGGAAATCTTCAATAACAACTTGGACCCATGCCATCTGCCTTAACCCTACAAGCATTCTGATTGGGAAGCGTCCTAGCTCGCATGGTCGTCACCAAGGAATCTTCATCATATCCTATTCTCTCATGCCTGGCCAATAAAATAACCAGTGGCAAGCCAATGAGTACTTTGAATGTACTCACAAGCAACCCAAGTGTGATGACAGAATAATTATGCAAGGCTCTACTACTAGATTGGCAGTTTTGCGGAAAGCTAGTTTTTCATATGCAAGTATGATCAACATATAACAAGGGCATGTTTGCGTCTGCAACAAGTACCAGGAGGTTACAGACATCAACATCAGAAAAGAGTTAAGAACAACTCTTGCTCACGCTCATCGTGACTTTCTCACAATCACATCAAGAGATTTACCAAACCGTGTTGTTTTCCAGAAACTTATGGACATAGTCTCAGTAGCACCACCCAACTGTCCTTGACCGTGGACACGGCTATTCGAATAGTTTTACACTCTACAAAGGTTGCACACTTTACCCACAAGATCCCGGGAACTTCCGTGTCATTCACGACCCGCGGTACCTCAAGTACCCGGGGTAAGCACCCGATCACTATCTTTCCCTAGACGACACTAACACAGAGTCCACTCGATTGGTAGCAACCCCCGTGCCCCACATTTCACACCTTAAGATTTTGGAGCCTCGCTCCCATATTCATCACATACCACAAGCACGGGGTACCAATGGTGTGTCCGGTGCCCTATAAAGATAGTCATGGCCGCCTATCCACGCACGACCCCGTCCCGAGAGTGACCTCATGTCACCCCCGTCACTAGTAATGCGGGCACCATGCTAGTATCGACCTAGGTAATCAATAATGCCCTTTCCCATATAAGGGTAGAGTGGTTGCACATGTTTGGTTGGGACAGTAGTCACACATAAATCTAATCCATCTCTATAAACAAAACTTTCATCAAGCCTCGGCACACTACTTCTCTACCAAGTAGTGCCCTAGTTTTCATCATCTCCCAAGGGCATTAGTGGCACCCACTGGGTTATTTGCAAGTATGTCAAACCACACTTGTTTCTTTCCATGCATAACCATGACCCATATTGCGTAGCAAACTATTATAGCATATATATATCTACTCCCACCCACATAACCATCATAGGATTGTAGGGTAATGTTTGATGCAAGTTTCAATAGTAAAGTAACAAAGGTACCAACCAAAGTGGTCACCACCTCTACATGATTCAGATGCATTGATAATAAGGTGCTATGAGACATGCATAAAAAGGTTTCTCGAACATGGTCATAGGGCTACTTGCCTTGTCCTTCCGAGTCTTCGAACATGGTCATAAGCAACACAACAAGGCAAAGATAAAAGTGCTCTAAAAATAGGAGTTGGACTTTTCTAGGATACCTCTGGTCATATGCGAAATGACCAAGGTGGTTTCATAGGTATTGGATTAATGGATAGTTTGGAACATTTCAATATGATGGAATCAACGGGTTTATGGATTTGAAAGAAGTGTACAGAAATATATTTTTGGAAACTGAACAAAGGCACCCATTTAACAAATCATGATTTTATAAGCATCTAGGAGTTAGTTTCACTAGATTTGGAGTTCAAATGAATTTCCTAGGATTTTGCAAAGTTGACAAATATGAAGAAATAGGCCATTATTTTGTGGGGTATATAAAGTATTAGGAAAAATGTTCCAAAACTAAGTTTTGATATTACAAGCACCTAGGAATTTGAACCATTGCATTTGGATCAAATTTGAGCTCTCTGTGATTTTCTAAAGTTTATCACAGAAATAGAAAAATGGCATTTGATAAATATTTGTGAAGAAAACGTCTATAGAAAAATGTGCATGTTGCACCAACAGGTAGATCAGGGTTTTAGAAACTACCAGAAATTTGAATAATCCAATTTGGAGTTAATTTGAATTATTTATGGATTTATGAAGTTTACTGGAAACGAAAAAGGAAAAGGGAGAGGGTTTATACCCTTATACAGTGCACTGGGCGAGGCTTAGCGCTGCCGTGCACTGGGCCGGCCCAGCGGCTCGGCCACGCGGGCGATAGGGCGACGTTGAAGACGGCTTCCCTGAAATGTGCCTTCGCCACGGTGACGCGGCAGCTGCCCGTCCCGCCTCCACTTATCCTCAGCGAGGCGAGGCCCACCCGCCAGTGGGCCTTGCCCCACTGGATAGCCGACTGGCGGGGCCCAGTTGTCGGGTTCATCCCCTTCCTCCCGCGCGACGCGACAGGGGACAGAGGCGATGCTCGACGGCGGCCATCGGTGCTATCGGCCACCGTTGGATGCGTCAGGGGCACAGGCGGGCTCAGGGGATGGCGCCGCACCCGCCCCGCGTGCCAGCACGTCCAGGGGAGGACGGCCATGGCGGAGACCGGCGACGGCGAGGATGGGCACGGCGAGGCAGGCACGGGGAGGAAGGGCTGGGGTGCAGGGAGTGTTGGAGGTGGTGCTGGTGATGCTCTAGAACGGAGAGGTGGGGAGAAGGAGCTGTTGTGGAATTAGCACGGCAGTTGTCCGGTTTAGCGGACTTGATGATGGAACCATCGCACGGGTTAGCTTGAAGGGGTTCATAGCACACAAAGGACACAAAGAATTTATACTAGTTCGGCCCCTTCGATGAAGGTAAAAGCCTACGTCTAGTTGGTTTGGTATTGCTTGGGCGTCGGTTTACAGGGAGCGGATCGCTTGCCTATAGTCTCGACGGGTTGATTCTTGCTTCCCCTTGAACCGTCGCCGGATCGTCCCTTTATATAGAGGTGACGCCTGGTCCGGTTTACAGAGTCCCGAGGCCGGCTCATACTTGTGTCCGCCTCGGTCTCTGTCTTTTCTTCCTTATCTCTCAAGTTACAACGCTTGGCGGTTTACAAACTATAATTCTATACATGGGCCCTAAGATTTTATGGGCCGTAGCCTTTACTGAATATTACAACTAAGTATAATATAAACTAAGCCGGTTTACACTAGCCGGTTCATACCTGCTAGTCATATCCCTGACATTAGGCACCAGAATGATTTGAACTTGTTCATATCAATCCCCCTTGTCTTGCATAATTTTCTTCTGTGTCTTCTCATTTTTTGTAAACCGGCTCTGACGTCATCTTCGAGAATCATTGAATCTGACCGTGACATCATCTCCACATTTAACGCTGCGAGCTGTACTGTAGCTTTGTTTAATGGTTATCCCGAAAATCGAGGCGTCAAAGGGATCTTTATCCGATCTTTGCCCCCTCGAATCCCGCATCTGTCGCTTCACCTCTGTCTTTCTCTTATAAATACCGCCGTCCCCCTTCGTTCTTTCTTCTTCTCGCCTCTTCTTCCTCCGTCTGCCGCCCGAGCTTCCAGACGCCATTGATGCCTGAGCTTGAAGCGCCGCCGTTGCCTCGCCGAGTCAAGACCTCCCTGGCCGCTGCATCAACCTGATTTGACCAGAGAACTCCGCCGCTGTCCTCCATTGTTCAGGTATGTTTTTTTCTTCCTCGTTATAGATCTGCATCCTCTAGGGTTCTTCCCCGTTCCTCCGCCATTAGGGCTTTCAACGAAAGCTTCATCTTGTTCCTCTTAAACGCTCACTTCGTAGAAAGTTTTTGACCTTTATACCCAGTTAATAGATCTTCCACTAGTATTTGCTTTAGATCCCGCCACTTATACTTATCCTGTAGATTCATTTGCTCCACATAAAGCCCTTGCGTTTCTTCCCGTACTTTCTTGCACTTTATTTTTCTTTTCTTTGCGCGCCCAGATCTGTTCCACTTTAGCCGTTTACAAAGAAACTGTTTCTTCTCCTTTGTAGATCCATTAGGTATACTCCGGTTTATACTGTTATGCCATGTTCCTGTAATTTTTTTGAAGTTGAACGTAACGGTTTAGCTGTTCTTCTTTTGCTGTCGTGAACCGGTAATGACATAGCTCCCTGTTATTGCCGGTTTAACCATATCATTAGTCCTTTGGTTAAACCGTTGCGTAACTTTCATTGATATCTTCCGGTTTATACTGTTGTACCCGCATAATCCGTTTTTTGCACTTTATCTTTTTCAGTACTTGTCCTTCCATTGCTATGGCCAAGCAGTTTGTCTCTTGTGATTGGGTCCCTTCCATCATCACGGAAGAAGACTTGGTCAAAATTTCTGAAATTGGTACTTTAGGCCCTCAGTCTGTTTTGAAGTGGCGGGCTCCGAGGAATGAATGCCCTACTACTCCCAGACCCGGGGAGGTTATTGTTTTCTTTGACCACATATCTCGAGGCTTCTCCCCCCCCCCCGGTTCAAAGTTTTTCGGGGACGTTCTTCCTGCCTTCCAGCTCCACCCTCAGGACATTGGGCCCAACTCTATTTCAAATATCTGTGATTTTCAAGTCTTCTCAGAGGTATATCTGCAAGAAGAATCGTTTGTTGATCTATTCCTGGACTTTTTTCATCTGAACCGGCGCACGGAGTTCACCAGTGGACCGCATCAGGAACTCGGCAGTGTTAGTATCCAGAAGCGGAGAGACGCCGTCTTCCCTCACGCCGCCTTACACACGCATCCAAAGGAGTGGAACAAATCATGGTTTTACTGCATTGACACTTCTCCTGAAGGGGAGAACCCTTTGCCGGGTTATCGTAAGCACCGTATCCCGGAGGATCATCCTCTCCCACAATGGCTCAGCTCTGTTGAACGGACCCGGTTTGCATCACAGCTCTCCAGACTAAAAGCTTTCATGGCCAATGGCTTAACTGGAACCGACTTTATGCGCTGCTGGTTGTCTTGGAGCATCCTTCCCACGAGCCGGCGATCACAGCTGATGTGCCAGTATTCTGGTAAACCGGACGACCCTCAATGGTTTACCAAGGAAAAACTCTCTGAATCGGAGGTTATAGAATCAGCCAAGAAGATGCTCAACGTCTCCTTAGTAGACTGCAGCAAAGTCGGTTTAGCTCCGTATTATAAGAAGAATAAGCTGCCCGCGGTAAGTTTTGCTTTGCCCTGTATTTGTAACCCGTTCCTTTAAACCGTCCTTTCAATTGTCTTTCTTTCTTTTGAATAGGCTGATGATCCTTTCTGGAAGAGAAAGCCTCAGGAGAAAACCGGCAAACAAGCACATCGGAAGACCTTTGCTAACAAGAAAAGAAAGGCAGCTCTTGACTCTAGCTCTCACGCCGAGGATGATGATCCGGATTCCGAGGTATGAATTAATCCAGTTTTAACTTGCCTTCTTGTACTCATATCTGTATCTAATGATAACTTTCCACAGGAGTTGGCTGAAGGTGATAATCCGGCCGAAGTTGAGGTAACTATCCTTTCTTCTGATTCAGAACCTCTTCCACAAAAAAGTCGTCGGACCATCCGGAAATACCAATTTTCTCACCCTTATGCTCAATTGGATCCTAATTTTCTTTCGAAGAAGCAACAACATGAAGCTCTTCGCCGGACCACTCGCCATAGTGGCCTGGCAGTGGAATCATCCGGGATTTCTTTAACTCTGGCTCGGAAACGCCGTGCTGAGGTGATACTTTCTCCGACTCTTCTTCATCCCAAGGCCGGGCTTATCCGAAAACCTCTTAAACCATCTGACCCTGATTATCAGGAAACTCCACTATCCTCTTCTGGTGAATCGACCGCCACGCAGCTTCCCCCGTTGAAAACTGTCCCAGGGTAAATCTTTTTAACATTTCCGGTTTAAGATTCCCTTTTTGCTTTACAATGTTAACTCATTTTGCAAACTTTTTTCAGCAAGCCAAAGCCTAGCAAGAAACCAAAGGCAAACAAACCCCCTGCTGAGACCTCTGCAGATAATCCGGCGATTGATCCGGTCAACTCTCCTCAAATTAATCCGGTATCTCCCAATCCGGCTCACACTACGACTCCACCAACTGCACTTGCTTCTCCAGAAGTTGTAGTGACTGGGGCTGCATTCGTTGCTCCGGCTGAGCCCACCGTTTTAGCCAAGCATACGGCTAAAACGGAGAAGCTATATAAGGAGAAGGGCAAATGGAGTACTGAAATATCCAATCTTGCAGATATGAGTGCCCAAGAAATCTATTCTGGGTACCTAAACCGGCTCCACAGCAGCCGAGACTATGAAGCAAGTTTGGTTAACTTGATGAAGGAGAAATATGAGGTAAACCTTTCTTCTGACTTTGTGCTTGTGATATGCTCCTATCCCATAACAGCCCCCAAGTTCCGGTTTAGCTCCATACTGAAGGTGAACCGGAACTTTATAGTTTGAACAATTGATCTTTACATTAGCCCCCAAGTATCAAGTAGATAACTTGTTTATGTATTTGATACTTGTAAAAAAATTCTATTGATACTTCAATCATCCATTAGCCCCCAAGTGTCAAGTAGACAACTTGCTTGTGTGCTTGAGACTTGTAATTTTGAATTGCTGTTGTTTATTGCTTCAACTGCCATTAGCCCCCAAGTGTCAAGTAGACAACTTGTTTGTGTGCTTGAGACTTGTCTGATTTTTGCTTCTTGTCACTTGATTATGCTTTGCAGGCTGACTTAAACCGGAACGCTGATGAAATAAATGAACTTCCGAGCCGTCTTGCTGAGACAGAATCTGCCGCTTCGAAAGCTAAGAAAGATCTTCAGGTAAGTTTAAAGACTGCTGAAGATCTGAAGAAATTCTTTGAAGAAGAGCGGACCACATTTGAGGTTCAAAAGAAAGAGCTGGAGAAAAGGGTTCAGGACGGTGAAGGGGCGCTTAATCCGGTTACAGAAGAGTTAACCGGTTTAAAGCAGCAGATTGAGTTGATAACCTTTGCAATCTTTGGTAAGTATAATCTGAACTCCTCCTTTATCCTTGTAATCTTCCATCTGTGTCGGTTTAACCGTAATATCTATATGCAGGGCGCCGTGTCTCCCATCTTGGGGATGACCTACGAAAGAAACTTAAAGCATATTACACCTTGGTCGAGCAGCTGTATTCCGGCGCTCAGAGGATCATTAGTGCAACATCTTTCGGTAAGCCGGCCCCTACGACCATCCAAGACACATTGAAAAAATTATCTGTTTTTCCGGTTCATCTTGAAGAAGTTAAAAAATCTGCTGCCCGAGGTGGTGCCCTTCTGGCCCTTACCAGGGCTAAGGCCTGGGTCCCGGATCTTGATCCGGAAGAAGCTTTAACTGGATTTCCTAAGACAAAAGACGACGGTTCCACTTTTACCGCAAAGGATCTCTACGCCTTGACGAAGGAGATGCGCCCCCTCGCCAGCAAGCTTGCAGCTGAATCCGATTTATCCAGGTATCATCCGGGGTACGACTTGCAAAACGAGTGGGTGGAGCGGCCGGTTTATGACACCATCAATTTAATCCCGCCGGTTCGTCCTCATACCTTCGCTCCAGATATCGAACCTTCTGAACTTATCAACGAAGAGATGTATTTCCGGGCTTTGATGAAGATTGATTGGCGTGTGCCGGACTTCCAATCGCTTCAAGAAGACAAAGATATTCCGGATCAAGGTGATGGCCAGCCGTCTCAGCAAGGAGGAGCATAATTCAGAATTTATTGTTGTAATCGCAGTCTTTGTTTTGCCAAACAATCTTTTTAATCCGTCAGGCTTGCTATGCCTTGTAATAGGATAGCTGAAACATGATCTGCTTTAATCCGGATATTCTGTCTTTCTTGTGTGAAATATTTGCCAATTTAAATATTGTCTGATGTCGCTTATCTTGCATATCCTCTGCTCCTGCAGAAATAATACTGAAAATATGTCCTAGCGGTTTACCACTGGACGGATTAAATTGTTCTCTCGAAACGTCAATAAGTACATACTTATACCAGAAATAAAGTTATACATGAGATTATATATGCTCAATACACTTAATCCGGTAGGACTTTAAAGACTCTTGATGAAGACCTTCATCGATCCAATTAGAAACCCGGGTTTTGATGATAGACTCCGGTTCATCTTGTTCTGAAAAACTTTGTTCAGAAATGTGTGGCTTGTTGCCTGATAGATGATCCGGGTTATAATGAACACCGGTTTATTCATGCTGGTATTCATGACCCAGACTTTTCACTTTATAGATATGTGGTCAGCTTCTGTAGCTGTTCCACTTCGGTTTAAAGGGTTATAAAACACAAACACCAAAAGATGCAAATTTTGCAAATAAGACCATGTAGTCGAGGCTTTTTAAGAGCTGCCAGGCTCAAAGCAAGGTTCAACCAATCAATGGAATGTGGATTATCCATCTTTCCCCGAGGGCCTAGCCAATCACTGAATGTGGATTATCCATCTTTTCAGAGGGCCGATAGAACCGCAAATAAAAAATTGAGCCAATCACTCGATGTGGATTATCCATCTTTCCAGAGGGCCTAGCCAATCACTGAATGTGGATTATCCATCTTTTCAGAGGGCCTCCATGGTTCCTTGAACCGGTGGGTAAATATAAACCAATCACTGAATGTGGATTATCCATCTTTTCAGAGGGTCTCCATGGTTCCTCGAACCGGTGGGTAAATATAAACCAATCACTGAATGTGGATTATCCATCTTTTCAGAGGGTCTCCATGGTTCCTCGAACCGGTGGGTAAATCGACTGTTCATAAGAATTTTAGCCAATCACTGAATGCGGGTGAACCCGACTGTCCAGAGGGCCTCCATGGTTCCTCGAACCTGTGGGTAAATCATGAAGCGTCCTCTCTTTGAACCGGATGTGACCTCATGTTCTTTAGAGAGTTTTATTGCTTCTTTGTATACTCTGCAAAAAATCAACTTTAACCCGGCCAATATGTTGAAATATAATATCTGATAAAAACTTGCGTGGTTGTCCTCACAAGATATTTGTATGTGGAAAAAGGGCTGAGCCCCCGGTTTACCGAGGGTGCCGGTTTATTCATTAATCATAATATATACATAGGATACAGTGGAGCTCGTAGCTCGTATAGTATGGCCGTAAATGGGCGATGTTCCATGGCCTCTTCGTCTCCTCCTCTGATGTCCGTGAGTCCTTGTGTTCTCGAACGTCCACCAAGTAATATGAAGCGTTGTGTAGATTCTTACTGACCACAAAGGGCCCTTCCCAAGGTGGGGATCGCTTGTGCATATCTGTTTGATCTTGGATGAGCCGGAGTACCAAGTCGCCCTCCTGGAACGTCCTTGTTTTGATCCGGCGGCTATGATATCTGCGTAAGTCTTGCTGATAAATTGCAGATCGTGCCGCAGCTATATCACGCTCTTCATCTAGCTGGTCTAAACTGTCTTGCCTTGCTCTCTCGTTGGCTGCTTCAACATAAGCTGTTAGCCTTGGTGAATCATGATGTATATCGCTTGGAAGGACTGCTTCAGCACCATAGACCATGAAGAAAGGTGTGTAACCTGTAGACCGGTTTGGTGTAGTGTTGATACTCCAAAGAACAGATGGCAACTCCTCAACCCAACATCCTGGGGTTCTCTACAAAGGTGTCATAAGCCGGGGTTTGATACCTCGCAAAATCTCCTGATTTGCCCTTTCAGCCTGACCATTGGATTGGGGGTGGGCCACAGAAGACACGTCCAAGCGAATATGTTCTCGTTGACAGAATTCTTCCATCTCACCCTGAGATAAATTGGTGCCATTGTCTGTGATGATGCTGTGTGGAAAGCCAAACCGGAAAATTATTTTTTTGATGAATTTGACTGCCGTCGCCGCATCACACTTGCTTATAGGCTCAGCTTCTACCCACTTTGTAAACTTATCTACTGCTACTAGTAGATGAGTTTTCTGATCTTGGGATCGCTTGAAGGGTCCAACCATATCAAGCCCCCAAGTCGCAAACGGCCAAGTTATTGGTATCATCCGGAGCTCCTGCGCCGGAACCAGAGCACGCCTCGAAAATTTCTGACAAGCATCACACTTTCGGACCAGATCTGCCGCATCTGCATGAGCAGTTAACCAATAGAAACCATGCCGGAATGCTTTAGCCACCATTGGTTTTGAACCGGCGTGATGACCACAATCCCCTTCATGGATCTCGCGAAGAATCTCACAACCTTCCTCAGCTGACACACAGCGCTGAAATACTCCAGAAGTACTGGGATGATGAGGCTCTCCGTTTGCAATCGTCATGGACTTAGAACGCCGGATTATCTGTCGTGTTTCTTCTTCATCGTTTGGTAACTCTCCTCGGCTCAGATATGCCAAATAAGGCAGCGTCCAATCTGGAATAACATGAAGCGCTGCAACTAACTGTGCCTCCGGATCAGGAACAGCTAGGTCTTCCTCCGATGGTATCTGAACCAAAGGACTGTGAAATTCATCCAAAAAAGTGTTTGGTGGCACCGGTTTACGTTGAGAACCCAGCCGGCTTAGAGCGTCGGCCGCTTTGTTCCTTCGCCGGTCTATATGATCCACCTGATATCCTTTTAAGTATCATGCGACTGCTTCAACCTCTCGTCTATAAGCTGCCATGAGGGGATCTCTTGAATCCCACTTGCCGGAAACTTGCTGTGCCACCAAATCTGAGTCGCCAAAGCACTTAACCCAGCTCAAGTTCATCTCCTTTGCCAGCCGCAAACCATGAAGTAATGCTTCATATTCTGCTGCATTATTAGTACAAGGAAACAATAGGCAGAGGACGTAACAAAATTTATCACCTCGGGGGGAAGTTAAGACAACTCCAGCCCCCGAGCCCTCCAATTGTCTTGAACCGTCAAAGTGAATCGTCCAGTAAGTAAGATCCGGCTTCTCCTCAGGAGTTTGCAACTCTGTCCAATCATTGATGAAATCCACCAATGCCTGAGATTTTATAGCGGTGCGTGGCACATACTTCAACTCATGTGGGCTGAGCTCTATGGCCCACTTTGCCACCCTACCTGTAGCCTCCCTGTTCTGGTTTATGTCCCCCAACGGTGCTGAACTAACCACAGTTATGGGATGACTTTGGAAATAGTGCTTCAACTTCCGGTTTGCCATAAACACACCATATACCAACTTCTGCCAATGAGGGTACCTCTGCTTGGATTCAATGAGTACTTCACTCACGTAGCAAACCGGGCGCTGAACCGGGTATTCCTTCCCTGCTTCTTTACGCTCGACCACGATTGTGACGCTGACTGCCCGTGCATTGGCAGCGACGTATAACAACAACGGCTCCTTGTCAACAGGGGCAGCTAGGACCGGTGGTTTTGCCAATTGCCGTTTTAGATCCTCAAACGCTGCGTTTGCCTCATCACTCCATATAAACCGGTCTGTTTTTCTCAGCATCTGGTAAAGCGGGATCGCCTTCTCTCCCAAACGGCTGATGAACTGGCTTAATGCTGTGATCCGGCCAGCGATACGCTGAACATCGTTGATGCAAACCGGTTTAGTCAAAGATGTGATGGCCTTGATTTTCTCTGGATTGGCTTCTATTCCTCTGTTTGAGACCAAGAATCCCAGTAGTTTACCTGCCGGAACACCAAAAGCACACTTCTCCGGATTAAGCATCATCCTATAAGCTCGAAGATTATCAAAAGTCTCCTTAAGGTCCTCTATCATTGTCTCCTCTTTCCTCGATTTAACCACGATGTCATCCACGTAGGCGTGAACATTCCTCCCTATCTGCCCTTTTAGACAATTCTGAACGCAACGCCGATAAGTTGCTTGAGCACTCTTTAGTCCAAAAGGCATAGACACATAGCAAAAAGCACCAAAAGGGGTTATGAAAGCTGTCTTCTCTTGGTCTTTAACTGCCATCTTGATCTGGTGAAACCCTGAATACGCATCCAAAAAGCTTAGCTGCTCACATCCCGCTGTGGCATCGATGATTTGATCAATGCGAGGGAGAGCAAAAGGATAAGTTGGGCAAGCCTTGTTGAGGTCTGTGTAGTCCACACACATTCTCCACTTCCCATTCTTCTTTAACACCAGCACCGGATTAGCCAACCACTCCGGATGAAAAACTTCCACTATGAATCCTGCGGCCAAAAGCCTGGCCACTTCTTCTCCTATAGCCTTGCGCCTCTCTTCGTTGAAGCGGCGCAAGTATTGTTTAACCGGTTTATATTTCGGATCAATGTTAAGACTGTGCTCAGCGAGTTCCCTCGGTATACCTGGCATGTCAGAAGGTTTCCATGCAAAGATATCCCGGTTCTCACGGATGAACTCGATGAGCGCGCTTTCCTATTTGGGATCAAGGTTAGCGCTGATAGTGAACTGCTTAGACGAATCTCCAGGCACAAAATCAACTTGCTTGGTCTCCTCTGCTGATTTAAATTTTAAAGCCGGATCATGCTCTGTAGTTGGCTTCTTCAGCGGAGTCATATCTGCCGGATCAACATTATCCTTATAAAATTTCAACTCTTCCGTGGCACATACTGCTTCTGCATAGGCTGCATCTCCCTCTTCACATTCCACTGCTATCTTGCGACTTCCATGAACCGTGATCGTGCCCTTATGACCCGGCATTTTAAGCTGCAAATAAACATAACATGGCCTAGCCATAAACTTAGCATAAACCGTCCTTCCAAACAGAGCGTGATAAGGGCTTTTGATTTTGACGACTTCGAAAGTTATCATCTCCGACCTGGAATCATGCTCATTCCCAAAAGTAACTTCCAAGTCAATCTTTCCAACCGGATAAGCCGACTTACCTGGGACCACTCCATGAAACACTGTGTTTGATTGCCTTAACTTCTTATCCGTCAGACCCATACGACGGAAAGTCTCATAGTACAAGATATTGATACTGCTACCACCGTCCATGAGGACCTTAGTGAATTTGTAACCTCCCACCTGGGGTGCCACCACCAAGGCTAAATGGCCCGGATTATCCACCCGCATCGGGTGGTCTTCTCTACTCCACACAATGGGCTGCTCTGACCAGCGCAGAAATTGCGGTGTTGCCAGTTCAACTGCGTTAACAGCTCGCTTCAAAACCTTCTGATCTCGCTTACACAGACTTGTGGTGAAGACATGATATTGCCCACTGCTCAATTCCTTTGGATTACTTTGATATCCGGATTGCGGCTGCTGTTGCTGACGCTGTTGATTCCCCTGATTATTGTAATTCCCTTGGCCATGTTGCTGATTGCTTTGGTTATTGTAACCACCTTGATAATGCGACTGATTGCCCTGGTTATTATAACTTCCTTGATTATTTTGATTACTGGCCCGGTTTTCATAACCATTGTTATTGCCCCTATACCCTGATCCGGAGCTGCTCCCCTGATGACCCGGACCATAAAATCCAGGACCTGAACCGGCATTTGGAGGCCTGTCATGAGGATTAAAGCGGCCCGCCATTGCTTTCATAAGGGGCCTGCACTCTCTTATGGTGTGCTTTGCCGGTCGATTTCTCGCGCCATGCTTCAGACAAGGCTGATCTAACTCTTGGTCCCAGCTAAGAGTCCCTCCGCCGGTTTGTGGAGGTGGGTTTCCCAAGCCATGCTGAAAGTCCCCTTGAACTTGAGTGTTGGCCACGAAGTCAGAGCCACCTTCTGCCTTCCTTTTGCCCCGAAAACTCGTAGTAGCCGGATTAACTTGCGCCGGTTTACCAGACTTGCTAACCTTCCCCGCCTTGTCTCCTTCAGCTTCTGGATACTTGGTATTATCAGAGTCCCCATATTTTACCAAAGCACTCATGAGAGTCCCCATATCATTACAATCCCTTTTAAGCCGTCCGAGCTTTAACTTTAAAGATTCAAACCGGCAATTGTTTTCCAAAGTCACTATCGCCGTACTAGGATTGATACTATTCGAAGAGTGCAAGATCTCCGCTACTCTCCGCACCCAAGGAGCTGTAGACTCCTGCTCTCCTTGTACACAAGCTGCTAGATCCACCACTGACATCGGCTGCTTGCATGTATCCTTGAAGTTTTTGATAAACTGGCTGCGCAGTTCCCCCCATGATCCGATAGAGTTCGGGGGTAAACCCTTCAGCCAAGTCCTGGTCGTACCCTCAAGCATCATAGTAAAATACTTTGCACAAGCCGATTCATCCACGTCCAGCATCTCCATGGCCATCTCATAACTTTCAATCCAAGCTTCTGGAGCTAAATCTGCTGTGTAATTAGGTACCTTGCGGGGCCCCTTAAAATCTTTAGGCAGCTTGATACCCCGTAAAGCGAGGATAAGACATTGCACCCCAAAAGAACTCGTCGTAACTCATGTTTCTGCTGTGGCTGTATGAACCGGCGTCGTTTGACGAACCTCCTCCCGGGCTCCTGACCGAACCCAGTTTATATCCGGAGCTGGTGCGGCTGCGCCTGCCGGATTATCCTGTCTGCGCTGATGCCGCCTACGTTCACTGCTAGATGCTTCTGGTTCCTCCCAATGCCTAGTGTAACTCCGGCTGGGACGTGGTGTTGAATGTAGCCTTTCCCTACTATGAGAGTATGCTTGCTGCTGTATTAACGCCGTATTAAGCAGCTCCTTGACCCTGCGCGCCTCCAATGCCACCGGAGACGTCTCCTCCACGGGTAAAGCGGCCAAACGTGCAGCAGCTGCAGCGATGTTATCCAAAGGGTTTGAATAATGACCCAGAGGGGTGGGAACGTAAGGTGCCGACGTGATCCGACGATCCTGCTCTGCGGTGGGCTGCTGAACCAGCTCCTCCCTGGCTGGGGGTGCCCTCCGGTTTGAAGCCGGATTATTACTAGTCCCAGCCCCAGGTGTCCTGAACAGATTCGTTGCTTCATAAACTGGCGGCAGACGAGATTGGTACTTTCGTCCCCTTACTCCTTCCATAGATGCTTGCTCCAACCTTAGGTGAAAAGCCTGATCATTCAGCTCTGCTTGTCTCACCGCTATCATTGCCCTCTCTGCCTTCAGATCCTCCTTTAATTGATCAATCCGGCCTTTCAACTGAAGGAGCTCTGCATCATGATGCGCCTTGTCTGCTGGAGCTACTGTTTCCACCGCTTTAGCTGTGAACTCCTCGATCAAGGTGGATAGAACTTTAGTAGGTGAGAGGGCCGGGCTTCTCCCCCCTACACCAGCTTCTGCTGTTGTTCCGTTCACTGGGGGCTGTGATCCGGCCATAAAGACAGCCACCCGGTTTGGCGGGCCGAAGGGGTCCGGAATACTGTTTCCATCGGACTCGCCCTCAGACCGGCCATCCTGCAACTGATATCGAGACTCAGTTTCTCCAGATGAAGATTCGTCGTCGGAGAAGACAACTGTTGCACCATCGGATTCCGATCCGTCCTCGGCTCGAACTCCGTGGATTGCTCCAACGAACACGTGCTTCATGGCGGGCTGAATCCGGGCCGATCTCGCACGCTGAGCCGGCTCGACGATGTTGGGGAAGATGTCCGGCTCAGGTCCCGGTTCGCCGATTTTGCCAATGAAGACTTGGATGCCACCGAAGGGAACCCGGTACCCGTATTCGATTGAATCGGCCTCCGGTCCCCAACCTGCGTCGTCGATGTAGATCCGGCCGCGGTGACTCTTGGTTATCTGGCCGACCGCGTAACCCTTGAGCCCTTCAAAGCTGCCCTTCAAGAACTCGAAACCATTGTGCGGAGGCCCCACGGTGGGCGCCAACTGCCATGGAATTAGCACGGCAGTTGTTCGGTTTAGCGGACATGATGATGGAACCATCGCACGGGTTAGCTTGAAGGGGTTCATAGCACACAAAGGACACAGAGAATTTATACTAGTTCGGCCCCTTCGATGAAGGTAAAAGCCTATGTCTAGTTGGTTTGGTATTGCTTGGGCGTCGGTTTACAGGGAGCGGATCGCTTGCCTATAGTCTCGACGGGTTGATTCTTGCTTCCCCTTGAACCGTCGCCGGGTCATCCCTTTATATAGAGGTGACGCCTGGTCCGGTTTACAGAGTCCAGAGGCCGGCTCATACTTGTGTCCGCCTCGGTCTCTGTCTTTTCTTCCTTATCTCTCAAGTTACAACGCTTGGCGGTTTACAAACTATAATTCTATACATGGGCCCTAAGATTTTATGGGCCGTAGCCTTTACTGAATATTACAACTAAGTATAATATAAACTAAGCCGGTTTACACTAGCCGGTTCATACCTGCTAGTCATGTCCCTGACAGGAGCTCTCAGTGGCACGAATTTAGGCGGAGTCCGGCGTCTCGGCTCCGGCCATGGTGGCGCATTGAGGGCGCGGGGAGAGGTGTGTGTCGCTCCAGGGGGTGCACGTTAGCCAGGGGAAGCAAATGGGGCAGAGAGGAGCATCGGGGAAGGCCTTATATAGGTAGCCCACGGAGCACCGTGAGCTCGTGCGCCGACGAGGCCGTTGCCGTCGTTGCAAGCTGCGGGGGCGCGCGTGGGTGTGTCCGGGGTGTTCGTGGGGTTGGTCCAGGTCAAGAGGAAGGGAGAGAAGGAGCAGGGGAGCGTCGGGGTAGCGCTCGTGCGAGGTTGCCCATTGGAGTGCTCTGACGGCCAACGCGCATGCGAGAGGAGGCAGGAGGAGGAAGAAAGAGAAGGGGTCGACCAGCCAAGCGTGTCCCGGACGTCGAGGTGGTCCTTCTGGCGTGCGGGGAACAGCCGGAGTGGTCGGGGCATCGGGATGGGGGCGGCTACAGTGCACCAGAGCACTATAGCGCGCTGCAGAGCGCCGTTTTGGCATGCCAAGGCGTGCCATTGACAGTTGGGTGTGCCCAAGCATGTCTACTGGCTTTAGGGAGGTGTAAAGAATGGGAAATATGCATTGGATGCTCTAGGAATCCTCTGGAGGGAAGGAGGGGTTGAGAGATAGGGTGAATGGTGCTGTCCAGAGGGGTAAAGTGAGGTTTTACCCCCCCCCCCTCAATCATTGATTTGATGAGGGGAAGGAGTTCCTGGAGGTAGAGGGTGACTAGGAGCAGCTGTGGTAAAAACTTGGGCTCATGTAGAATACTAAATGGGGGCAAAATAGTGGTTTTGGTAAAATGGCAAAAGGTGTTTGATGTGGTTTTGGGCAAGCAAATGACTTCCAATGGACATGAGACTTAACAGGATCAAATGTCACATACATTTAGGCCCTTCCACCAAATTTGAGCTCATTTGGGCAAAGTTGCCAATGCAACTTTGGTGAACCCTAGAAATCCACATAAATGGATTTCTCAAGATTAGGTTAAGAAAATAATCTCTCCTTGATGCACCACTTGGTGTAGTGTCATCATTTGGGTTTGTGAGCATGACCACAAAATTTGAGGCCCCAAGTAAAAAGTTGGCAATGTAGAGTTCTTCAAATTTGGATCTGGTCAGAAAGGGTTTTGGGGCACTTAGATCAAGTTTTCCTTCTCCAAAACTTATGTCATTTGGCATAGATGCATAATTACATCATTTTAGCATGTGCACTAAGTTTGAGAGCATTTGGACAAGTTTGGCAATGTAAAGTTGCTCAAACTTCAAAATGGACAGAAATGGTTTTGAGGGGATTAGATGATGTTTCCTTGATCTTCAAGGCACGAGGCCTTGTAAGATCATCTCATATGTCATATTTGACATGATGGAATTTCCCTGGAATTTTTGGAGAATATTTCCTTTGTAAAAATTTCAAAAGCTTGAAATATCCAGAAAGGGTTTTGGAAGGATTTGTCCAATATTTTGAACATGACCATGTGTTGAAACTCTTATATATGGACAATATATGTCCTATGAGTTTCCCTGAATTTTGGCAAATATTTTTGAAATAGCTAAATATTTTTTATCTATTAAAGACCATATCTGGCCTAAAGAAAAAGCATTTAAATAAAATATAAAAATACTTTTAAAATTACAATGTTGTGGTTTAAGGGAGTCCTATACCTAATAGGATTCAAATATACCTTTTGAAAGATTTTTCACACCCTAAATAAGGTACTTGCAGTGCAAGCCTCAATTCAGGGGTTTTTGGAAAAACTAATTTTAGAAAATACTATTTGGCCAAAATATTTTTATAAGAAAATACTATACTGGTCAATACACATGGCATGATCATTGGGAAAAGGTTTTGGATCAAGGAGATGAAGTATAAGAGTTGGAGGATTTATTTGATTTTTAGAGCACTAGCAAACAACAGACAAGAATCAAATAAAGCAATGACCCAAAACACTCAAAAGTTTTTGTCAATCCACATTTTTAGCATGATTTTTAGCTTAAGTGTTGTGGCATGAAAATCA
This sequence comes from Secale cereale, assembly GCA_902687465.1. NCBI lineage: Eukaryota > Viridiplantae > Streptophyta > Magnoliopsida > Poales > Poaceae > Secale > Secale cereale. Next base: position 197,097,685 of record LR738709.1, read on the forward strand.
GGGTGTGACAGACCTACCCCCCTTACAAGAATCTCATCCCCGTGGTTCCCAGACTTGGCGTGGAAAGGAATACGAAAACTTGGATATGGGGTAGTCTTCACTTCTTCTTGTTGGTTCTGCTTCCGAGTGGTGCTCCATGGAATCTTGAAGTACTTGGTGGTGTGGCTTCTTGCTTGTTGCCCTCTTTGATGCAGGTTGCTGAGGGGTCTCTGGTATGGGTTAGGTTGAGCTAGATGTCAAAGGCTCAGTGATCGATGTCCTTGCGGGGACCGGGCTAGTTAGGAAGTAAGAAGTACTTCCAGAGTGGTGACCCGTGGAATATTTGGTGCACGGTGGGTATCTCAGGTGGTAAATCTAGCTGGTAGCCATCTACTATTTTACTTGAAGTGGTCTTGAAGAAGGTCGATAAATCTTGGTGTGAGCGTTCCTTCGACAAGGAAATGCTTGGTTTCTTCGAGAGGAGTGGTTTGCAGATACGCCTGGTCTTGGACGCGGAAGTTTATCTCTTGATGATGGTGGTCGATGTAGTTCTTCCTCCTTGACATGTCGGTCTTCAATCGTCTTCTAACCAGCTGCACAACTCTTCCTTCGACTTCGGGTAGTCAAGTACGTTGCCAAATAAAGATGACAACTAACTTGTCCAAGTACTCCATGAAGTCTATGGGGTACGCAAGGTAGGCTGTGGTATTGGTGGTGGTCTCCGTTGAGTATTGGTAGAGGTCTTCTTGACTCAGAGTCAAGGCTGTGGTCAGGATCTGACCATGTTGTGGCTCGGTGGGGCTTAAGGGTTTCAAGGATTCTAGTGAGTGAGTGAACGTATATTATCTTATCCTTAAGCACGGTTTCTGATATGCCAATAGCTCTATCTAGTACTCCGAACGAAAAAGCATCCTCTCGCATAGACCAACTTCAATCACCACTCATGCCATACATATCCTCATGACTCTCAAGAGGCGGTTTAACAAAATTGTACTTGTCTACGATCCCCAAATCCATATTAATGTCTACCCCTAAAATCCATGGGTAGATCATACATGCTGCTAAGCTTAAATTAAATACCATAATCCAAGCACTCAACCTATTCTTGCAAGGCTCACAATAATGCATCTCTATTCTAAGGAAACATGTCATATGCCACTCCAAGATCTAGTTTCCTTCCTATAGATCAACTCCAATAGCCCGGTAATTTCCATCAGTCACCACATAATCCAACAATTCTACAAATCCGATGTCTATGGTGTTCCACAAGATCTCAAGTCCCCATAATACCCAAATACTTGGAAGGGCTATGCATCACGATAGTAAGTCCACCAAATTCCCAGCATCCGGGTCAAGTAAATTCCAAGGTCGTGCTTATATGGATCCCTAAATCAACTCTGACAAATAATCCAATCTACTAGTTTATTGTCCACCAGGAAACATGGTATCAAGATCAACGGTCTAAATCCAATTTACTCCGAACCATGCAGACATATCTAGTATCTAAACCCAACCAGAATCACCTACTTAGATCCAAATCTCAGGTCCAACGAGAACTCCTACATTTCCACCAAGTCATTCTCAAAATGTCAATTATCTTCTATCAATATCCCCTGGCTAGGTCAAATCCTTATACCTCCAAGAATTTCAATTTGCGATCACAATAGCCCTGCAAATCCAAGTTGCTCTAGGGTGATGAAAGTTACGCTACTCTATTAATCATGATCCCACCAACTTGAAAACCTCACAAATCATCAAGGTCTCAGATAATTCCTCGAAGTCACTGATATGAAGCCACCAAGTCATCTGTCTTAATCCTCAAATTGATCTATCTATGGCATCGTCAGTTCTTCTGCTATATTAGGATGAAAATGTGCTCACTCACTGTGTCCACTAGTTCCATTACGGACCCAGTGTTGTGCAAGGTTACAAAGGCTTAACTGATTCTCTCACAATTCTATGGGTTAGGCACATGGTTAAGGGTTCGTGTTGGAGTATCTCGTGAAGTCTCAAAGGGTCTAGGAATGGGTTACTAGTCTGGAGGGTTAAACATAATTCTACGGGGTTGCACTTGGTCGTGGAGGTTGTAGCAGAAGTCTTCATTGTTAGTTGGTCGCTGAGTTGGAATCCTTGGTACTTGTTGTCTTGCGGGTCTTCAGTCGAGGAGATAGAAGAGAGGGAAAAAGTAGCACAAAGGAGGGGAATGCCTAAAAGGGTTTCTATAGTGCAAGTGCAAACAAACAGGTGCAAAAAGGCCGAAACAAAAGAAACAAGGCAAGGAAGGTGATATAGTCGTGTACTTGTTGCCTAGGGCAACAGTGCGACTTATATCAAAGCACAAACAATTAAAATCAAGCAACACACAATCATGGTTCTATTCGAACCATCATACGGACTTGACTACGCATAGGGGGTACACGACTCATCCTACCCTAGGGGTTCTCGGACTCAGTGTCGTGACTTGTGCCTCGTGCAGTCTTCTGAGTTTTCCTCAGGTGTTGCTATGCCCCTCGTAGTTGTTTGATGAACGATCCGGGTTGAGCCTACAGAATCTTCAACAACTTCTAGCCTGATGAGGTGATGTGGTGAAGGGGTCTCCTTGTAGCTGGCGTTGACTTGGTCTTCTCTTGTCTCTTTAATCATGACGATCCCTTGTGCCTTTTGGGGCGTCGATGGTACCAGGTAGGCAATCGTTTATGCAATGTTATTAATCAAGGCATAGTAGAGGTTCAACATGTCGGTTACATTGATGACAACATCGACACCAAGAGCGGGGGACGAAGAGAACCGTTTTCCTGCTCAGTATGGTGAGGCGGACCAAATGGCGAGGTTCTCATCCACCGGTGGTTGCCGATACAACAACGGTAGTGACAAGATTACTCTATTAGCGATGTATATCATGAATTTGCACAACTCATGCCATGGCCATCATAGGCTAGGGTTGCACCATCTTGGGGCAGTGTCAAGGATGTCACCATCTTCTGGGTCTTCATGACTTCATTCATCGAGGATGTATCTTCTGTTGGCATCGTCTTGTTATGGTGTCGCCAATCTTGTGTTCAGAAGAGGTGGTCAAGATATCATCGTTCTAGATTATCCACGGGGATCTCAGGAAATCCAGTGGTCTGGGGCATAAGGGTTCTAGCAACCAAAGTTTTGAAGGGGAAGAGATCAAGTATAGCCTAGTTTTTGAAAAACTGAGAAGGGAAGAGAAGTATAGATAGTTTGGAAAACTAGTAAAAGTTTTGGAAATAGTTTTACCCTAACTAACGACCATGCTAACTAAGGCTTCCTACCGTCAGGATGGCTCTGATACCAGCTCTGTGGGGACCCCGACTCCTAAGTCGTGATCACCGAATGCACGTGTACAGTGATCCCAGAGATCAATGCTCACTGAACACACATAAGCTGAATAACAAGAGTCTTACATCCATACATACCGTATTACACAAATAGGACCATTAAGGTCAAGTCCTGAGTATATCGTTGTAGCGGAAATCTTTAATAACTATTTGGACCCATGCCATCTGCCTTAACCCTACAGGCATTCTGACTGGGAAGCGTCCTAGCTCGCATGCTCATCACCAAGAAATCTTCATCATATCCCGTTCTCTCATGCCTGGCCAATAAAATGAGCAGTGGCAAGCCAATGAGTACTTTGAATGTACTCGCAAGCAACCCAAGTGTGATGACAGAATAATTATGCAAGGCTCTACTGCTAGATTGGCAGTTTTGCGAAAAGCTAGTTTTTCATATGCAATTATGATCAACATATAACAAGGGCATGTCTGCGTCTGCAACAAGTACCAGGAGGTTACAGACATCAACATCGGAAAATAGTAAAGAACAACTCTTGCTCACGCTCATCGTGACTTTCTCACAATCACATCAAGAGATTTACCAAACCGTGTTGTTTTCCAGAAACTTATGGACATAGTCTAAGTAGCACCACCCAACTATCCTTGACCGTGGACACGGCTATTCGAATAGTTTTACACTCTGCAGAGGTTGCACACTTTACCCACAAGATCCGGGGAACTTCCGTGTCATTGACGACCCGCGGTACCTCAAGTACCCGGGGTAAGCACCCGATCACTATCTTTCCCTAGACGACACAAACACAGAGTCCAGTCGATTGGTAGCAACCCCCGTGCCCCAAATTTCACATCATAAGATTTTGGAGCCTCGCTCCCATATTCATCACATACCACATGCACGGGGTACCAACGGTGTGTCTGGTGCCCTGTAAAGACAGTCATGGCCGCCTATCCAAGCACGACCCCGTCCCGAGAGTGACCTCATGTCACCCTCGTCACTAGTAATGCGGGCACCATGCTAGTATCGACCTAGGTAATCAATAATGCCCTTTCCCATATAAGGGTAGAGTGGTTGCGCATGTTTGGTTGGGATGGTAGTCACACATAAATATAATCCATCTCTATAAAAAACACTTTCATAAAGCCTCGGCACACTACTTCTCTACCAAGAAGTACCCTAGTTTCTCATCATCTCCTAGGGGCATTAGTGGCACCCACTGGGTTATTTGCAAGTATGTCAAACCAAACTTGTTTCTTTCCATGCATAACCCTGACCCATATTGCGTAGCCAACTACTATAGCATATATATATCTACTCCCACCCACATAACCCTCATAGGAAGGTAGGGTCATGTTTGATGCAAGTTTCAATAGTAAAGTAACAAAGGTACCAACCAAAGTGGTCACCACCTCTACATGATTCCGATGCATTGATAATAAGGTGCTATGAGACATGCATAAAAAGGTTTCTCGAACATGGTCAAAGGGCTACTTGCCTTGTCCTTCCGAGTCTTCAAACCTTCTGGTCCGTCTCCGAGTACTCCGTTTATTTCGTTAACTAACGATGGATACAATCATAATAAGCAACACAACAAGGCAAAGATAAATGTGCTCTAAAAATAGGAGTTGGACTTTTCTAGATACCTCCGGTCATATGAGAAATGACCAAGGTGGTTTCATAGGTATTGGATTAATGGATAGTTTGGAACATTTCAATATGATGGAATCAAGGGGTTTACGGATTTGAAAGAAGTGTACATAAATATAATTTTGGAAACTGAACAAAGGCACCCATTTAAAAAATCATGATTTTATAAGCATCTAGGAGTTGGTTTCACTGGATTTGGAGATCAAATGAATTTCCTAGGATTTTGCAAAGTTGACAAATATGAAGAAACAGGCCATTATTTTGTGGGGTACAGAAAGTATTAGGAAAAATGTTCCAAAACTAAGTTTTGATATTACAAGCACCTAGGAATTTGAACCATTGCATTTAGATCAAATTTGAGCTCTCTGTGATTTCTAAAGTTTATCACAGAAATATAAAAATGGCATTTGATAAATATTTGTGAAGAAAAGGTCTATGGAAAAATGTGCATGTTGCACCAACAGGTAGATCAGGGTTTTAGAAACTACCAGAAATTTGAATCATCCAATTTGGAGTTAATTTGAATTATTTATGGATTTATGAAGTTTACTTGAAAATAGAAGAGAAAAGAGAGAGGGTTTATACCCTTATACAGCGCACTGGGCGAGGCTTAGCGCTGCCGTGCACTGGGCCGGCCCAGCGGCTCGGCCAAGCGGGCGACAGGGCGACGTTGAAGACGGCTTCCCTGAAATGCGCCTTCGCCGCGGGGATGCGGCAGCTGCCCGTCCCGCCTCCACTTATCCACAGCGAGGCGAGGCCCACCTGCCATGGTGGCGCATTGAGGGCGCGGGGAGAGGTGTGTGTTGGTCCAGGGGGTGCACAGGAGCCAGGGGAAGCAAATGGGGCGGAGAGGAGCATCGGGGAAGGCCTTATATAGGTGGCCCACGGAGCACCGTGAGCTCGTGCACCAGCGAGGCCGTTGCCGTCGCTACAAGCCACGGGGGCGCGCGTGGGTGTGTCCGGGGTGTTCGTGGGGTTGGTCCAGGTCGAGAGGAAGGGAGAGTAGGAGCGGGGGAGCGTCGGGGTAGCGCCCGTGCGAGGTTGCCCATTGGATTGCTCTGGCGGCCAGCGCGCATGCGAGAGGAGGCAGGAGGTGGAAGAAAGAGAAGGGGCCGACCAGCCAAGCGTTTCCCGGACGTCGAGGTGGTCCTGCTGGCGTGCGGGGAACAGCCGGGGTGGTCGGGGCATCGGGATGGGGGGCGGCTACAGTGCGCCAGAGCACTGTAGCGCGCTCCAGAGCGCCGTTTTGGCATGCCAGGGCCTGCCATTGGCAGTTGGGCGTGCCCAAGCATGTCTACTGGCTTTAGGGAGGTGTAAAGAATGGGAAATATGCATTGGATGCTCTAGGAATCCTCTGGAGGGAAGGAGGGGTTGAGAGATAAGGTAAATGGTGCTGTCCAGAGGGGTAAAGTGAGGTTTTACCCCCCCCCCCACTCAATCATTGATCTGATGAGGGGAATGAGTTCCTGGAGGAAGAGGGTGACTACGAGCAGCTGTGGTAAAAAGTTGGGCTCAAGTAGAATAGTAAAAGGGGGCAAAACAGTGGTTTTGGTAAAATGGCAGAAGGTGTTTGATGTGGTTTTGGGCAAGCAAATGACTTCCAATTGACATGAGACTGTCGGGGGAAACTGTCCTCCCACGAGCACCTATGGGACCGGAGCCCCTTCTACGTTACGGTAAGGGAGCGGAGGGAGCACGGAGAGCAGATCGAGGAGCACACGCGGGCAGTTTACCCAGGTTCGGGCCGCGATGACGCGTAAAACCCTACTCCTGCTTTGGTTGTATTGAGTTTTCGGAGCTCGGGAGCTTGAAGATCTACAGTACCAGCTACACCGAGCGTGGGAGTGAGCGAGTTTCTGGGATCGAACCCCCTCTACGTCGTGCATGGGCCTCCTTTTATAGCTCAAAGGGGTCACCGACAGGTGTCAACGTAGAGGAGGGTAAAAGTGTAAATTTGGTGGCAGTTGTAACAGTGCATGAATAGTGTATGAACAGTGGTATTCACCTAACCTTGACGGTGGGGGACAAGGGCATTTAATGCCCGTCGCCGTCGACCCCAAAAGCGTCTGTCCATGCGTCTCCGTTCGCCACGGCGGTAGATTCGTCACCGCGGCTCGCCAGCGTGTCCCTCAGGTTGCACAACCATCTGCCACGTGCCCCTGGAAGGGCCCCAGGGCGACGCGTGGCCGAATGAGCTGGAGCGCAGGCACACAGTGTGAACTTCCTCCGGCAAGCACCTTGCCGGGGCCGCTATCTTGCCGGGCCCGGAAGCTTGCCGCTTCCCAGGCCCTGCCGGGGCGCACGATGCGCCATGATGTATCTTTTGCGGTGTTATCCTTTGGCCTTCCTGGCAAGCACCTCTTGCCAGGGTCTTGTGCTGAAAAGATGCCCTTGAGCCTGGTGCGGCCTTCCCGGCAAGCTCCTCTTGCCGGGGTCTTGTCTTCTAACTTGAATACTTTGTTCTTGAATGGCTTGAAGGGGTCTGGAGGGGGCCTTGGCAAGCGCGTGGTAAGCCCTGCCGCGGGAAGCTGCTACTGCCCGTGCACAAGTTGGGGTACTAAGGTACCCCTACCTTAGTACACCGATAGGAACCCCCGGGCCTGGGCCACACACGGTGCCGAGCGCTGTTGGGCCAGGCCCAAGACAGTGCACAGGCACACGCGGCCCACGGCGAGCCGTATCCCTCTCCGTATCCGCCGCATCCCTCCCTAACGGCACGCGTCGATTGCGGCGTCGTGGGAGAGATCGTGGCCTGTTCTTTAATGGGAAATGCGGAACGTCCCCCACTTCCCCCTTAAAAGCAGAGGAAACAGGGGCAGTTTCCCCCATCATCTTCATTGTGCCTTGAGTCCTCAGAAACCCCCGCCGCTCCCTGCTTCTGCCCTTCCTCCACCGTCTTCCCCACCCGCCGTGCCGCCGTCCTCCCTCGCCGCCCCCGCCATGGCCCCGAAGAGCGACCAGGCGAAGAGCGACAAGGCGAAGAGCAACAAGGTGAAGAAGGAGAAGTCCGAGCAGGCGGCGAAGCTGGCAGCCATGCGGAGAAAGAGGGTGGTCTTCCCGCCAAGGCTCGGCCCAAGGGAGCTGCGGGACAAGTACTACTTGTTCTGGGTGAGGGAGACGAAGGATCATCCCCGCACCCAAGTCCTCCCTGCCGTGGCCGTCGACATGTTTCCGGGAGGTTACTACTTCTTCGCTGCATTCTTCTATTGCGGTCTTTGCCCTCCGTTCTCGGAGTTCTTCTGCGATGTAATGAATACGTACGGCTTCCGTCTCTTAGATTTCACCCCAAATGCCGTTCTCACCATGGCCGTTTTCGCACATCTGTGCGAAAACTACGTTGGGGTCCACCCAAATTTAGCTCTTTTCCGCCATTTCTTCACGCCTAGAGTAGAGTCCGGATCCCCCCTCTCCGGCGGCATCTCTTGGATCTTCAGGCTGAACAAGAAGGAGGCGTACTTGAAGGGAGAGCTCCGCTGCAAGTGGGAGGAGTGGCGGTCAGATTGGTGTTGGATTCTGGAAAAGGAGCACGAGCAGTTTATGTGGGGACCCCGACTTGGAATTCGAGATCACCGAATGTACGTGTACAGTGATCCCAGAGATCAATGCTCACTGAACACACAGAACCTGAAATAACAAGAGTCTTACATCCATACAAATAGTCTTACACGAATTAAGGCCATTATGACCAAGTCTTACATAGATAGAGCCTCACGGGCTGAATAGCAAATAACTCAAGTAGCGGAAGTCTTCGATAAACGGGTAGAACCCATGCCATCTGCCTTAAACCTATAGGCATTCTGACTGGGATAGCGTCCTAGTTCGCATGATCGTCTCCAAAGAACTCTTCCTCATAATCCTGTTCTTCCATGCCTGGCCAATTAAATAACCAGTGGCAAGCCAATGAGTACTTTGAATGTACTCGCAAGCAACCCATGATGTGGTAACAATGCAATGGAACAATAATGAACAATCCAGCAGGAAGCTAGAACAATATGCTATCATCAAGTTTATGCATCAATAACCTCGCGTAACCTCGAAGACAGGTTACCGACATCAACATGAATATGATTCATCTCATCGAGTCAAGTCACCACCGTGACTCACATACACACGCATGGTTTCACAAACATTGGACGTAGCCCAAGAGCGGTTACCCAACTGTCCATGACCGTGGACACGGCTATTCGAATAGTTTGACACTCTGCAGAGGTTGTACACTTTACCCACAAGATCCGGGGAACTTCCGTGTCATCCACGACCCGCGGTACCTCAAGTACCCGGGGTAAGCACCCGGTCATTACCTTTCCTTAGACGACACTAACATAGAGTCCACTCGTTGGCACACGGCCCTCGGGTACAAACAATAGATCACGGGACTTGCCCTAATTTCAATGTTCACGCGTACCCGAACGGACCAACGGTGTGTCCGGTGCCCTGTAAAAACAGTCATGGCCGTCTATCCAAGCACGACCCCGTCCCGGGAAAGACTTCAAGTCTCCCCGTCACTAGTAATGCGGGCACCATGCTAGTATCGACCTAAGTAATCAATAAAGCCCCGTCCCATAAGGGGTAGTGTGGTTGCACATGTATGGTTGGAATAACGGTCGCAACTTCAACCAATCCGTTTGAAAAACACACACACTTGCCTTGGCACACCACTTCGTCATCAAGTGGTCACCCAACTCATCATCATCATCTCCCTCGGGCATAAATGGCACCCGACGGGGTTTTATGCAAAGACTTCAACCATGAAGGTTCATGTCACTCATGCATTACTTTCCATAACTACTAACCATATGCAAGTCATCTAGCACATAGCAAGATCAAGATCATGTCATGCATCATATAAGCATCATGACCACCTATTGCATGTTATCTAGCTTATAGCAAGATCAACAATAAAGCATGCATCATGTGGTGGTTCATCTAGGTTACCATCGTAACCCTAATCATCATGAATCGGAAACAAACGGGTTCCGAAGAACAAGTGTATCATGGTCAAAGGGCTGCTTGCCTGGATTGGCTTGGTCTTCAAAGTCTTCAAGTCCTTCTCCTTCTTCTTCCATAGCAACTTCGTCAAATACGGGATCTATACGTCGCATAATAACCACGGAAAATAAGAATACAAATAAAACAGAAGAATCAAAGTGCTCAGAAAAATGTCAACTCATTTTTGTAAAATACTAGAGGGATTTCTAAGATGGGGAAAAATCTTAGTTGGAGTTTTGGAGTTACAGAGTAGGACATATTGATTTTTGAACAGGAGTTATACTGCTCAAATTTGAATTTAAATTAGAACAGTACAGAAAAGTTTCATGGATTTGAGTGAAAGTAGTACCATTAAATAGGTTGGAATATTACAAGATTTGAGGAGTTGGAAATATTTAATTTGGATCAATATTATTTTCTATATAAATGTTTACGGCATTTACAGAAAAGAAAAAGAAAAAGGGGTCCTGTGCACTGGGCCAGAGAAGGCCACAGTGCACGGCCCAGACGGACTGGCCCAGCCGCACGGAGCCAGCGCGCGCGCACGTCAGGTTTTCAAACCTGACGGGCGGGGCCCGTGGGTCAGCGGCTCAGAGGAGGGGGAGAGAGGTGGGGGGATGACAGGCGGGGCCCGCCTGTCATCTCTAACCCCTCGGTCACGGCGGCGGCGAGCTCACCGGCGAGGACTCCGGCCACGGCGACGGCAACGGAGGCCAGGGACGGACTCAGTGTTGAGTGGCGGTTGTAGTGGTGGTGGTGCGGCACGGCGGGGAGGCCTGGTTCACCGGCGGCGAGGTGGGACGGCGGAGGCTCGTCGGAGGGTAGTTGCTGCGGCCGTTTCCGACTGCAAACGGAGGGGAAAATAGAGGGGAAAGGATCAGTGGAGGGTGGCGGTTCCGAAACGAGTGGAAGGAGAGGCAGGGGAGGCCTGTACCTCGAGATCGCCGGCGGCCCGACGCGGCGGAGCTCCGGTCGATCCCGAGCACTGGGACCTCCTGGGGTCGAGCTGGTGGTGCAGGAGGGATGCTGGGGAGGAGGAGGTGCTATTGGAATGGCTCGGGAGGGCCTATATATAGGGGCCCGACGAGGACCCGTGGTCCAGCGCGCCGGCGAGCTCCGGCTCGACGCTACAGCGCACGGGAGGCGACGGGGATGAGTCTGGGGAGTTCCTGGACGAGCCCTACGTCCAGCTGAGGCGAGAGGAGGAGCGGGGGAGTGTCAGAGGAGGGCGCGCGTGTGAGGTAGAGGAATGGCCGAAGTGGGCGGCCGGTGCGCGTGCGACGTCGTTCACTGAAGGGCGCAGGAGGAGGGGGGACAGCGCCGGGGAGGTTGCGGATGTCGAGGCGCCTCGACTGGCGTGAGGGGGAGGCTCGAGGTTGACGGGGATCGGCGATTGGCTGGAGCCAGCATGCGAGGTGCACTGTTCGCGCGCTCCAGAGCATGCGTTTGACTGGCATCGACGCGCTCTCGCCGGTTTGGTCCGTTCCAGCGTGTCCAACAGTGTCTAGCACGTTGTAGGAGAAGTAAAGAAATGCCTTGAGGCCTTGGATGCCCTGGGGATGCAGAGAGAGAGAGAGAGAGTGTTGGTGAAATGGTAGAAACCTACTGTACAGCAAGGTAAAACAGAGGTTTCACCCCTCAATCATCGAGCTGAGGTGCTGGGGGAGTTACTGGAGGTAGCTGGTAACTCATTGAGCCTGTGGTAAGAAGTTGAGGCCATGGAGAAAAGTGAAAGTGGTCAAAATGGAGGTTTTAGCATTTCTGCAGAAGGTGTTTGATCAGTGTTTGATCAAGTAAATGAAGTCCACTTGACATGGCACTTGACAGGGTTGAAAGACATGAGAAAATAGGGTGCTTCACCAAATTTGGGCTCATTTGAAGAAACTAGCCAGTGTAACTTTGGTGAACCCTAGAAATCAACAGAAACAGTTTCATCTTGGTTGAGTCAAGCTAATCATCTCCCCTTGATGCACCACTTGGTGTAGCATCATCATTTGGGGTATTGATCATGCCCACAAAGTTTGAAGCTCCAGATAAAAAGTTGGTAATGTAAAGTTGTTCAAATTTGCATTTGAATAGAAAGGGTTTTGAGGTGATCTGATCAAGTTGCTCTATTCAAATTCTTGTGCCATTTGGTCTAGGTGCCTTATTAGGCCATTCTAGCATGTGCACCAGGTTTGAGAGCATTTGGACAAGTTTGGCAATGTAAAGTTGCTCAAACTTCAAATATGGACAGAATGGTTATGAAGGGGTTTGAGGATGTTTTCTTGCTTCCCAAGGCATGGGACTTGGCAAGATCATCAAATATGTCATATATGACATGATAGAATTTCCCTAGAATTTTTGGAGAAAGTTTCCTTTGTAAATATTTCAAAAGCTTGAAATATCCAGAAAGGGTTTTAGAGGGTTTAGCCCATTATTTTGAACATGACCATGTGTTGAAACTCTTATATATGGACAATATATGTCCTATGAGTCTCTCTGAATTTTGGCAAATATTTTTGAAACAGTTAAATAATTTTCTCCTATTAAAGACCATTTCTGGCCTTAAGAAAAAGCTTTTAAATAAAATAGGAAAATAACTTTTAAAATTATACCTTTGTGGTTTCTAGGAGTCCTATGGCTACTAGGTCACAAATAAACCTTTTGAAATAATTTTCTCACCCTAAATCAAGTACTTGCAGTGCAAATCTTAATTCAGGGGTTTTTGGAAAACTAAATTTATAAAATACTTTTTGGCCAAATTAATTTTGTAAGAAAACACTATACTGTTATATAACACTTGGCATGATCATTGGGCAGGAGTTTAGAGTATGGAGATGAAATCTACAAGAGGTCATAGTTGACTTTAATGAGCACATGAAAAAGCAAATGAAGAAAACTCAATTCCAAATAAAGGTCAAATGATGCTAAAAAATTTTGCTGGTCCAAATTTTCATGCTTCAAAGTTACAAATAACATGTTACAAAATGCAGGGTGTGACAGACCTACCCCCCTTACAAGAATCTCGTCCCCGAGATTCCTAAACTAGGGCTTAAAAGAGATCGGGAAACTCGGATCTAAGATAGTCTTCTCGTTCCCAGGTTGCTTCTGCTTCGGTGTGGTTGCTCCACTAGACCTTGAAGTACTTGATGGTACGGCTCCGCGTACGTCGTTATGCTTCGTCCAGAATACGAATGGGCTTCTCGCGGTAGGTCAAATCAGGCTGCAGATCAATGGCCTGGTGATCCACATCCTTGTAGAGACTGGGCTTGTCTGGAATCTGGAGACATTTCCGGAGTTGTGACACATGGAATACATTGTGCACATCGGATAGCTTAGGTGGTAGTTCCAACTGATAAGCCACTTCTCCTCGTCGGTCGGTGATCTTGAAAGGGCCAATGAACCTTGGCGCGAGCTTCCCCTTGACGTGGAAACGCTTGGTTCCTTTCAGAGGAGTTACCCACAGGTACACATGATCTCCGACACGGAAACTCATGTCTCGGCGTCGAGTGTCAGCATAACTCTTCTGCCTTGACTTGGCTGCCTTTAATCGCTCTCTGACTAGTTGGACTTGCTCTTCTGCTGCGCGGAGAATATTCGGTCCAAAGACTAGTCCTTCTCCAGTCTCTGACCAATTGAGGGGTGTGCGGCATCTGCGTCCGTACAACACCTCAAATGGTGCCATCTGAAGGCTTGACTGGTAACTGTTGTTATAGGAGAACTCGGCAAAAGGGAGACAGTCTTCCCACTTGGCTCCATATCCCAGGACACAGGCTCGGAGCATGTCTTCGAGAATCTGATTGACTCGCTCAGTTTGACCTCCGGTCTGTGGGTGGAAAGCTGTGCTGAAAGACAATTTGGCTCCCAAGGCTTCTTGGAATCTCTTCCAGAACCTTGAAGTGAACTGGGTGCCTCGATCTGACACAATCTCCTTGGGAACACCGTGAAGACTTACAATTCGGTTCATATAGAGAGTTGCCAGCTGGTTGCCTGAGTAGGTAGTCTTGACCGGAATGAAATGGGCCACCTTGGTCAAATGATCGACTATGACCCAGATAGAGTCATGTCCTCTATTTGACCTTGGTAATCCAGTGATGAAGTCCATTCCGACTTTATCCCACTTCCACTCAGGAACCTTGAGTGGTTGAAGCAATCCAGCAGGTCGCTGATATTCAGCCTTGACCCTTTGGCACACATCACACTTCGCAACATAGGTTGCAATCTCTCTCTTCATACCGTGCCACCAGAATCGTGCCTTCAAGTCTTGGTACATCTTGGTTCCTCCGGGGTGGATGGAATACGGGGTGTCGTGGGCTTCTTGCAGAATCAGCGTCTTCAGCTCGGTGTTGTTAGGTACGCAGAGACGACCTTTGTACCAAACAATCCCGTGCTCGTGTTCGGAGAATCCTGGGGCCTTGCCCAGCTTCATCTTCTTCTTGATACCTTCGATGCTTGCGTGTCCATCTTGAGCCTTCTTGACGTCGTCCATCAGGGTCGGTCTGACTTCCAAATGATCCAAAAATCCGGGGGTGACCAATTCCAAACTGAATTGTTCGATCTCCTTAAACAAGGCAGGCTGCCTTTCCTGAATAATGACATTCAAAGAGCAAGCCTTCCTGCTTAAGGCATCGGCCACCATGTTAGCCTTCCCAGGGTGATATTGAACACTGAGGTCATAATCCTTGATGAGTTCCAACCATCTCCGCTGCCTCTTGTTCAATTCCTTTTGGGTGAAAATATACTTCAGACTTTTGTGGTCTGTGTAAATCTCACATCGTTTCCCTAGGAGGTAATGCCACCATGTCTTCAAGGCATGAACTACTGCCGCTAGCTCAAGATCGTGAGTAGCGTAGTTCTCCTCATGGGGTCGTATCTGCCTGGAGAGGTATGCTATGACGCGGCCTTCTTGCATCAGAACGCTTCCCAATCCGGTTCGAGAGGCATCACATTATATCACGAACTCCTTGTGAATATCAGGTGTTGCCAGAACTGGGGCGGTGGTCAATCTCTTCTTGAGCTCTTGGAAGCTCTCTTCGCAATTTGGCGTCCACTCGAACTTCTTGTCCTTTTTAAGGAGCTGAGTCATTGGTCGTGCAATGCTAGAGAATCCTTCCACGAACTTGCGGTAATAGCCCGCTAATCCGAGGAAGCTTCTGACTTCTTTGACGGTCGTTCGAGATTGCCATTGGGTCACAGCTTCGATTTTTGCAGGATCAACAGATAATCCTTCCTCGGTCAAGACATGACCTAAGAATCCAACTTTATGCAGCCAGAACTCACACTTGCTGAATTTGGCATACAGTTGGTGCTCACGAAGCTTGTCTAGGACCATCCTCAGATGCTGCTCATGCTCTTCCTGCGACTTCGAGAACACAAGAATATCATCAATGAAGACAACAACGAACTTGTCCAAATATTCCATGAAGACTTTATTCATGAGATACATGAAGTAGGCTGGGGCATTGGTTAACCCAAAAGACATGACCGTGCACTCGTACAGGCCATATCTGGTTACGAATGCCGTCTTCGGAATATCTTGGGGTCTGATCTTCAGCTGGTAATACCCAGATCTGAGGTCGATCTTGGAGAATACCTTGGCTCTGCTGAGTTGATCAAACAGATCTTCGATCTTGGGAAGTGGATACTTGTTCTTGATTGTAACTTCATTGAGGGAACAATAGTCAATGCAAAAGCGGATGGTACCATCCCTCTTTGCCACAAACAGAACAGGAGATCCCCAAGGGGAGGCACTCGGGCGGATAAATCCCTTCCTTAGATGCTCTTCTAGCTGCTTCTTCAACTCGGCTAATTCTTCCATCCCCATTCTATAAGGCTTCTTATAGATGGGTCCTGCTCCGGGCACGAGCTCGATGATGAACTCAATGTCACGGTCAGGGGGCATTCCTGGTAGTTCATCCGGAAAGACATCAGGATACTCACATACCACCGGTACTTGATCTAGCCCAACTTCAGACAGACAGTTGACTTTAGCGGCTTGAGCGGAAGAGGAGTTGGGGGCAAACTTGACTTCTACTCCTTGGTCATTGGTCACAGTGACTGTCCGATTGGCACAGTCTAACAAGCCTTGGTGCTTACTGAGCCAATCCATCCCTAAGATCACATCCAAGCCTTGCGATCTCTGGATGATAAGGTCTGCTAGGAAGTCTACACCGTTAATGGTAATACTGACTCCTTTACAGCCTATCTTGGCTCTCATCTCGGCTCCGGGGGTTTGTACCACCATAGGGTTATTCAGGGGTGTAGGGGTCATGCCACTTTTTAATGCAAATCT
Source organism: Secale cereale (assembly GCA_902687465.1). NCBI lineage: Eukaryota > Viridiplantae > Streptophyta > Magnoliopsida > Poales > Poaceae > Secale > Secale cereale. The sequence goes on from LR738709.1 coordinate 197,113,892, forward strand.
TTGAGTGACAAATGAATGCGTTGCTCCATAATCAAACAAGACAGTTGCAGGTGCTGAGTTGACAAGGAACGTACCCAGCACGACGTCCGGGTCTTCCTGGGCTTCTTCACCAGTGGCGTGATTCACACGCCCCTTCCCATAGTTCGGTGGATTGCGAGGAGCTGGGTTCCTTGGTGGCATTCCACGGCCTTGTCCCTGGTTCTGCGCATTGGGGCGCGGGGCATCAGGCTTCTTGTTGGGGCACACCCTGGAGATGTGTCCGGGCTGACCACATCCAAAGCAAGTGACTTGGTTTGGAGTGTTGATCTTGTTGCCACCACTGGTATTGGGGTTGAAGGCTGGCCTGGGGTTGGCATACTGCTGAGGCTGAGGATTGGCACGAGGTGCAGGAGCTCTTGGCTGCTGATAGGTTGGCTTGGCCGGGGCTGACTGCCACGGACGAGGCTTCTGGTTGCTGGAACTTCCCTTACTGACCAATTTGCGCTTGCGAGTGTCTTCCAAAGCACGCCGCTTGTCTTCAAGCATAAGTGCCTTGTTCACCAGGTCAGGGAAAGATGGGCAATCGCACACGACAAGCGAGTATTGCAGAGTCTGATTAAGGCCTTCCATGAAGCGCTCCCTTTTGGCAGCATCAGTGCTGACATCTTCAGGGGCATACCTTGACAGAATACTGAACTTCTGCATGTACTCCTTGACAGTGCCACTTCCTTGCTTCAGGGCTCGGAACTCGCGCTTTTTGATAGCCATGATTCCGGAAGGAATGTGGGCCTTGCGGAATTCTGCCTTGAAGTTCACCCAAGTGATGTCTTGTTCAGCATGCATGACCTTGAATCCATCCCACCAAGCTCTAGCAGTTCCCCCGAGGCAGTGGGCTGCATAAGCCACCTTCTCGCGATCTTCGGTGCATCCGACTAGTTCCAGGATTTCCTCAGTGGAACGGACCCAGTCATCTGCATCCAGGGGTTCAGCAGTCTCGATGAAGGTTGGCGGTGCATGCTTCTTGAACTCTGCCAACGTGGAACGTCCATTGCCATTCCCCGCCGGCTGGCGGTTGTTGGCGACAGCATGAGCAATCAGCTGGAGAGCTGCAGTGTTGGCTTGGCGTTCCTCTCGGAAAGCTTGGAGAAGCTGAGCCATGTCCATGCTTGGAGGAGGTGGTGGTGGAGCTTGGTCGTTGGTTTGGTCATGGCCTGCCTCTGGCTGAGAGGATGCTCCGGCTTCGGGCTGCTGGGTAGAGGTACCAGTACGAGTTACAACAGGCATCCTGTTGGAGCGGTAAAAGGTCTCATGACTCGGAAGAGGGAAAGCAAGAAAGATGGGTGCCTAGTAAGGGGGTGGGTGTGACACTAAATCAAATCATGCAAGGGCCGAGAGGCCAAAACACATTCATTAAAATCCAGATGGGTGATGTAGTCGTTTACACATTCCCGAAGGAAGAATACGACATACATCCAGACACAATCAAAAGCAAATGCTAGATGGTTTCATATGAACCATACAAGGACTCGACTGTGCATAGGGGTTACACGACCTATCCTACCGTAGAGGTTACAACTGGCATATCCGAGTAGCGAATAATGCCTAAGCGGCGGAATGCTCGGTCGCGTATTCCGGTTCTTCTGGGTCTTCCTCCTTGTCTTCATCTGTCTGGGCTCCCTTGTCGCTGGAGGGAGTGGGGGAGTGGAGGAGTTGGATACGACGGTGCTTCGACGGTGGTGCAGGGAAAATCTTGCGATATTCTCTTGCTGTCATCCGGCGTCGCCGAGGTGGTTCTTCACCCTTGGAAGACACATCCTCGGAGGGCCTTCCGCCTCGATATGCGATAGCGGATTGTCCAGAAGGTGCCCCTTCTTTCTTGATCCTGTTTGCCTTCTCTTGAGCTCGACGAAGAAGTGTCTTGGTCTTGTAAAGTTCTTCCCGAAGCTTCGTTGATTCCGAGGCCAAGTCTTGTGCCAAGCTGTCGGCACATAGACTGAAGTAGGTCTGGAACCGAAGCGAGAGTCCTTCCTTCAGTGGAGGGGCTAGTGCGCTGCTTTCTTCGTCACCTTCCTTCCGGTAAGGTAAGAAGCGAGTTGCCATCTTGGCTGCCATCTCCGGAAGAAGCTCGCGGAGACGGGTTAGTGCCTTGAGTGCAGCAGCCTCAACTGCGAGTGGTAGTGTCGCCATCTGGGGTCCCTCGAAGAACCAACTTGTGGGAGGATCGTTTGCCTTCACGATCACTTCCACATGGTACTCCACCTCAGTATCGCTCACCCAATGCTCAAGGTAGGTGAGGATGGGTGCTCGGTGGAACTGACACTCCTGGAGGCTATCCTCGAGAAGTAGGGGAAACCCAGTGGTCAGGTGCTCTTCGGGAATAGCGGCCATCTACAAAGGTGGAATAGGAGGGGTTAATAAGCTGAGGAAATCTCAGGTTTAGAAAAGAAGAGAGGTTCAGAAGGTTTTGAAAAAGGGGTCTCAACTAACTAACGCCCATGCTAACTAAGGCTTTCTACAGTCAGGATGGCTCTGATACCAGCTCTGTGGGGACCCCGACTTGGAAGTCGAGATCACCGAATGTACGTGTACAGTGATCCCAGAGATCAATGCTCACTGAACACACAGAAGCTGAAATAACAAGAGTCTTACATCCATACAAATAGTCTTACACGAATTAAGGCCATTATGACCAAGTCTTACACAGATAGAGCCTCACGGGCTGAATAGCAAATAACTCAAGTAGCGGAAGTCTTCGATAAACGGGTAGAACCCATGCCAACTGCCTTAACCCTACAGGCATTCTGACTGGGATAGCGTCCTAGTTCGCATGATCGTCTCCAAAGAACTCTTCCTCATAATCCTGTTCTTCCATGCCTGGCCAATTAAATAACCAGTGGCAAGCCAATGAGTACTTTGAATGTACTCGCAAGCAACCCATGATGTGGTAACAATGCAATGGAACAATAATGAACAATCCAGCAGGAAGCTAGAACAATATGCTATCATCAAGTTTATGCATCAATAACCTCGCGTAACCTCGAAGACAGGTTACCGACATCAACATGAATATGATTCATCTCATCGAGTCAAGTCACCACCTTGACTCACATACACACGCATGGTTTCACAAACATTGGACGTAGCCCAAGAGCGGTTACCCAACTGTCCATGACCGTGGACATGGCTATTCGAATAGTTTGACACTCTGCAGAGGTTGTACACTTTACCCACAAGATCCGGGGAACATCCGTGTCATCCACGACCCGCGGTACCTCAAGTACCCGGGGTAAGCACCCGGTCATTACCTTTCCTTAGACGACACTAACATAGAGTCCACTCGTTGGCACACGGCCCTCGGGTACAAACAATAGTTCACGGGACTTGCCCTAATTTCAATGTTCACGCGTACCCGAAGGGACCAACGGTGTGTTTGGTGCCCTGTAAAAACAGTCATGGCCGTCTATCCAAGCACGACCCCGTCCCGGGAAAGACCTCAAGTCTCCCCGTCACTAGTAATGCGGGCACCATGCTAGTATCGACCTAAGTAATCAATAAAGCCCCGTCCCATAAGGGGTAGTGTGGTTGCACATGTATGGTTGGAATAACGGTCGCAACTTCAACCAATCCGTTTGAAAAACACACACACTTGCCTTGGCACACCACTTCGTCATCAAGTGGTCACCCAACTCATCATCATCATCTCCCTCGGGCATAAATGGCACCCGACGGGGTTTTATGCAAAGACTTCAACCATGAAGGTTCATGTCACTCATGCATTACTTTCCATAACTACTAACCATATGCAAGTCATCTAGCACATAGCAAGATCAAGATCATGTCATGCATCATATAAGCATCATGACCACCTATTGCATGTTATCTAGCTTATAGCAAGATCAACAATAAAGCATGCATCATGTGGTGGTTCATCTAGGTTACCATCGTAACCCTAATCATCATGCATCGGAAACAAACGGGTTCCGAAGAACAAGTGTATCATGGTCAAAGGGCTGCTTTCCTGGATTGGCTTGGTCTTCAAAGTCTTCAAGTCCTTCTCCTTCTTCTTCCACAGCAACTTCGTCAAATACGGGATCTATACGTCGCATAATAACCACGGAAAATAAGAATACAAATAAAACAGAAAAAATCAAAGTTCTCAGAAAAATGTCAACTCATTTTCGTAAAATACTAGAGGGATTTCTAAGATGGGGAAAAATCTTAGTTGGAGTTTTGGAGTTACAGAATAGGACATATTGATTTTTGAACAGGAGTTATACTGCTCAAATTTGAATTTAAATTAGAACAGTACAGAAAAGTTTCATGGATTTGAGTGAAAGTAGTACCATTAAATAGGTTGGAATATTACAAGATTTTAGGAGTTGGAAATATTTAATTTGGATCAATATTCTTTTCTGTATAAATGTTTAAGGCATTTACAGAAAAGAAAAAGAAAAAGGGGTCCTGTGCACTGGGCCAGAGAAGGCCACAGTGCACGGCCCAGACGGACTGGCCCAGCCGCACGGAGCCAGCGCGCGCGCACGTCAGGTTTTCAAACCTGACGGGCGGGGCTCGTGGGTCAGCGGCTCAGAGGAGGGGAAGAGAGGTGGGGGGATGACAGGCGGGGCCCGCCTGTCATCTCTAACCCCTCGGTCACGGCGGCGGCGAGCTCACCGGCGAGGACTCCGGCCACGGCGACGGCAACGGAGGCCAGGGACGGATTCAGTGTTGAGTGGCGGTTGCAGTGGTGGTGGTGCGGCACGGCGGGGAGGCCTGGTTCACCGGCGGCGAGGTGGGACGGCGGAGGCTCGTCGGAGGGTAGTTGCTGCGGCCGTTTCCGACTGCAAACGGAGGGGAAAATAGAGGGGAAAGGATCAGTGGAGCGTGGCGGTTCCGAAATGAGTGGAAGGAGAGGCAGGGGAGGCCTGTACCTTGAGATCGCCGGCGGCCCGACGCGGCGGAGCTCCGGTCGATCCAGAGCACTGGGACCTCCTGGGGTCGAGCTGGTGGTGCAGGAGGGATGCTGGGGAGGAGGAGGTGCTGCTGGTGCTGTTGGAATGGCTCGGGAGGGCCTATATATAGGGGCCCGACGAGGACCCGTGGTCCAGCGCGCCGGCGAGCTCCGGCTCGACGCTACAGCGCACGGGAGGCGACGGGGATGAGTCTGGGGAGTTCCTGGACGAGCCCTACGTCCAGGTGAGGCGAGAGGAGGAGCGGGGGAGTGTCAGAGGAGGGCGCGCGTGTGAGGAAGAGGAATGGCCGAAGCGGGCGGCCGGTGCGCGTGCAACGTCGTTCACTGGAGGGCGCAGGAGGAGGGGGGACAGCGCCGGGGAGGTTGCGGACGTCGAGGCGCCTCGACTGGCGCGAGGGGGAGGCTCGAGGTTGTCGGGGATCGGCGATTGGCTGGAGCCAGCGTGCGAGGTGCACTGTTCGCGCGCTCCAGAGCATGCGTTTGACTGGCATCGACGCGCTCTCGCCGGTTTGGTCCGTTCCAGCGTGTCCAACAGTGTCTAGCACGTTGTAGGAGAAGTAAAGAAATGCCTTGAGGCCTTGGATGCCCTGGGGATGCAGAGAGAGAGAGTGTGTGTTGGTGAAATGGTAGAAACCTACTGTACAGCAAGGTAAAACAGAGGTTTCACCCCTCAATCATGGAGCTGAGGTGCTGGGGGAGTTACTAGAGGTAGCTTGTAACTCATTGAGCCTGTGGTAAGAAGTTGAGGCCATGGAGAAAAGTGAAAGTGGTCAAAATGGAGGTTTTAGCATTTCTGCAGAAGGTGTTTGATCAGTGTTTGATCAAGTAAATGAAGTCCACTTGACATGGCACTTGACAGGGTTGAAAGACATGAGAAAATAGGGTGCTTCACCAAATTTGGGCTCATTTGAAGAAACTAGCCAATGTAACTTTGGTGAACCCTAGAAATCAACAGAAACAGTTTCATCTTGGTTGAGTCAAGCTAATCATCTCCCCTTGATGCACCACTTGGTGTAGCATCATCATTTGGGGTATTGATCATGCCCACAAAGTTTGAAGCTCCAGATAAAAAGTTGGTAATGTAAAGTTGTTCAAATTTGCATTTGAACAGAAAGGGTTTTGAGGTGATCTGATCAAGTTGCTCTATTCAAATTCTTGTGCCATTTGGTCTAGGTGCCTTATTAGGCCATTCTAGCATGTGCACCATGTTTGAGAGCATTTGGACAAGTTTGGCAATGTAAAGTTGCTCAAACTTCAAATATGGACAGAATGGTTATGAAGGGGTTTGAGGATGTTTTCTTGCTTCCCAAGGCATGGGACTTGGCAAGATCATCAAATATGTCATATATGAAATGATAGAATTTCCCTGGAATTTTTGGAGAAAGTTTCCTTTGTAAATATTTCAAAAGCTTGAAATATCCAGAAAGGGTTTTAGAGGGTTTAGCCTATTATTTTGAACATGGCCAAGTGTTGAAACTCTTATATATGGACAATATATGTCCTATGAGTCTCTCTGAATTTTGGCAAATATTTTTGAAACAGTTAAATAATTTTCTCCTATTAAAGACCATTTCTGGCCTTAAGAAAAAGCTTTTAAATAAAATAGGAAAATAACTTTTAAAATTATACCTTTGTGGTTTCTGGGAGTCCTATGGCTACTAGGTCTCAAATAAACCTTTTGAAATAATTTTCTCACCCTAAATCAAGTACTTGCAGTGCAAATCTTAATTCAGGGGTTTTTGGAAAACTAAATTTATAAAATACTTTTTGGCCAAATTAATTTTGTAAGAAAACACTATACTGTTATATAACACTTGGCATGATCATTGGGCAAGAGTTTAGAGTATGGAGATGAAATCTACAAGAGGTCATAGTTGACTTTAATGAGCACATGAAAAAGCAAATGAAGAAAACTCAATTCCAAATAAAGGTCAAATGATGCTAAAAATTTTTGCTGGTCCAAATTTTCATGCTTCAAAGTTACAAATAACATGTTACAAAATGCATGGTGTGACAGTTTACCTTGCCGCGCCAGGCTGCCATAGTGCGCGGCAAGGATTGGAGTGACTTGGCCCCGGAGGACGACAAGCTGCAGATCGCCCTAACTAGGATTCTTCGTCTCCGGGCTGCCAATCTGACTGTGGGTGAAGTTGGAGCTGATTTCCTCCGCTGCCGCATGGCCCCTCTGCAGGAAAGGAAGATGCCTGCTTGGGAGTTCGGCAATGCGGCAGACCGCATGAGGCTGCGCCCCGGGTTGAACTACAACTTCACCGTCTTGGAGTTGAAGGGGATGGTCCGGGAGCTGTTCAAACACGACCCCAAGCACCCGGAGTGGTTCAAACCGTCGACCGGAGTAGTTCCCTTGTGTAACAACACTGCCCTCAGTGCCATCCGCGCGGCAATGCCAGAGTGCGACTCCCACGGGGTCGTCCCCACTTGGCTGGAGCCTTCAGCGGAGACCGTGCAAGCCTTCTTCGACAACTTGGTTGAAAAACCACGCAACACCGATGAGAGGAAGGGGCTCACCCGGGGGACCACCGCGCGAGATGTGGCGTATATTGCCTCTAGGATGGAGGAGGCCGCCGCGGCAGCAGCGGCAGGCGAGTTTGGATACACTGTTGATGAAGCGGAGGCGGCGGACGCGGTGAGCCAGGCCGAGGAGGAGGAAATCCTCAAGTTACTGCAGATCACGCCCGAGGAGTTTGCCGGGGAGCCGGCCGGGATTGGCGAGGCTGCCGGGCAGGGTACTGAGTCCAGCGGGCCTGCCGAGGAGGAGGAGGAGGAGGAGGCCGAGTCCGGTGATTCCGATGAAGACTCTGGCGGATCCCTGAATCTTGACGACGACGCCTCCTCATCCTCGGAGAACTCTCCGCCACCACCAAGCCCAAGCCCTCCGCCGCAACCGAAGAAGAACCTCCGCAAGGTCGTCGAGACGGTGAGGCCGCCGGCGCCCCAACAACGACCGCAGCGCCTGGCGACGCGCGCCACCACGACGAGAAAGGTCGTCAAGGAGGCGCCCCATGCCCGAGCGACAAGCGGAGGGGGGTCTTCCCGGAGTGACTCCGGGGTACCTTTTGCTCCTCGGTCCTCAGCGACGACCGGTGCTGGGTCTTCACAGCCCACAGCTCCGGAGCCCGCAAAGCGCCCGAGGGAGCCCTCTCCTGCAACTCCTCGCGCTGGAGCACCCGAGGCGGGATTTGACTTCTCCGCTCTCAGCTCCGACGAAGAGGAGGAAGAGTAAGTACTTGCAATTTTCATTTCCTTTGATTTTGTCTTGGTTTCTCTTGCTTGGTTCTGATTCTGATCTTGTTTTGCAGGACCTTGACCCAGAGGATGGCGAAGAGGGCCAAAATCCCTATGGTCAACATCGAGGACGACGAGCCTGCCGCAGCGACGGAGGATGCGCCGGCGGCAAACTTGCCAGACCAGTCTGCTGCTCCGGGGAGCAGCCCCCAGCGCAGCCCCCAGCATAAGTCTTGGTGTTCACTTTCCTGCTTGATGGGTGCGCTTGAGGTCGTTATCCTTGCTGATATCTTGTTGTCTTGTGCAGAAGTGGAGCCGCGACCGCAGGAGCACCAAGAGGTCGACCCCGACGAGCTGCTCGCTCCATCCTCCCCGCCAAGGATGAGCTCCCCGGCGAGGGACGGTGCTCCGCCAAGGATGGGTACTCCGCCAAGGGCGAGTACCCCACCAAGGGTGGGCACCCCGCCAAGAGCGGGCTCCCCGCCAAGGGAGGGCACCGGAGGCCCTCCGCCGGCTGGGGCTTCTTCTACGCCGCCAAGGGATAACTCCCCGGCGAGGGACCCCGTCATCGAAGAGGCCCGCGCAGGTAAGCCCTTGTACTTTCTTCTTCTTAAATTCCTCTTTTTGGATATTTGCTTGACGAATCTTTCTTTTCTTTTTCTTCTACTAGATCCTCCCGCCCCGGAGCTGATGGACACGGAGGCCACCGCCGAGGAGGGCGTGCATGGCGATGGCGGCAACGCCACTACTGCTGAGGGAATGGCTAGAGCTGACGAGCCAGCCGTCGAGGAGGCCGCCCCGACCACCGACGCCGCAGCTGGGGAAGGGACCTGTGACCACACTGCTGGCCCGGAGGCTGCAGGAGCGTCGGACGCTGCACCGGCCGCCGACCCCTCCGCCTCCACGGACCGATCGGGTGTCTATCTGGAGGCCGCCAACGGGGTCTTCATTCAAGTCCCGTGGGCGTCCTCGTCTAGGGCACCCGCGGAGGGAGAGACCTTCGACGGAGAGGTTCTCGCCTCCGCCGGGCTGAGGGTTGTGGATGCGCCCGGCAGCAGCGACGAACCCGAAGAAGAGAGACTCCTTCGTCGGCTCCTGGCCTTGTACCGGGCCAGGCAGGCGAAGTTGGAGTCTCGGGAGGCTCTGGCTGCCAAGGCTGGTGTTGACCTGGAGAAGCACGCCGCGGAGCTCCGTCCCGCCAACCAGGCGGCTCTCCGAAACTTGGCGGAGGAGCGCGAAGAGCTTGCCGGGGCGCAGCAAGCATTCGTCCTCGAAAAGGCCGAGGTCGAGGAGCAGCAGCGACTGGCCGCCGAGGAGCTATCTCGGCGGGAAGGAGAGCTCAACCAGCGGAAGGTCGACCTCGACGCCCATGAGGACGACCTCACCGCCCGGGAGCAAGCCATCGGCGGGGCTCTGCAGGAGGCGAGGGACGCCGCTGCTGCCGCGAAGACTGCCAAGAAGGATCTGGAGGCCAGAGTGGCGCAGTTGGAGCTGTTCTTGAAGGCGAGAGAAGACAGGGTCACCGCGCTCAACCTGGAGCGGGAGAAGGATGCCCACACCAACTCGGAGCTGCAAATCCGCCTCTCCGAGAAGGGTAAAGAGCTCACTGACGCCAGGGACTCCATTGCTGATTTAGAGCTGAAGGTCTCCACCCTTACTAACTCGCTTGACGCTGCCCGGGACCGCGAGACGAAGCTGAAGGACGATCTCCGCGCCGAGAGGGCCCTGCTGGAAAGCACCGCCGTCTCGCAAACCCAATTCCAGCAGACGCTGGAGCGATGGACTGAGGACCTCGTCACCTCCGCCGCCAACATCGACATGGAGATGATGGCGTTGAGGGCGGAGCATCTCGTGTACTCCCCTGACGAGAACCTCCCTCACAGCGCCAAACTGAGTCTGTTCTTCAGGGGAGTGGCGCCGGCGCTTGCGCGGCTGCGGGAGAAGATCCCCGAGCAGCTGGCCGACGAGGCGCGCCGGCTCTGCATGGGCACCATGGAGCGGGTGCTGTAGAAGATTGTCTACCGCAACCCCGGGATCAACCTTGTCAACGTCCTCCGGACCCTGCGGCCCGAAGCTGACAAGGAGCCGTTGAAGGCCCAAGTTGCCCACATTGTAGCCAAGGTGGGCAAGATCCAGAGGGTCAACGGAGACCGTAGGGATTAGGCTTCTTGCTTCTTTCGCCGCTGCCAATTAAGTCATAGGCGGTAGTTGATTAGAACAGTGGCAAGCTATCTCTGTAATATATACTTTTATTTTGGGTAATCAATGCAGTGATATCTCCCTTGCTTTTGGTCCTTCACTTTGTATGCTTTTCACCTCATGCTTTTAGGGGAACTTGCCGGCAGGGGGCCCTTGCCGCGAGCGCTGAGTGCGGGACTCTTAGCAGCCTGCTAGCAAAGACCTTGTCGGCAAGTAACCTTGCCGCAGCTAGTCGCAGCACACTTAAATTGCTGAGCGAACTCGAAAACGAAGTAAGGGCGCGACACTCGTCGCAGCTCACTTAAGCCGTTGAGCGTGCTCGAAACAAAGTAAGGGTGCGGCTAGCCACGGGCAGGTTCCTCCGCGCACAGGTTTTCCATACAAAGTGTGGTTGTTCAAGGAAGATAACAGAAAATTTAATAATTTGAATGCTCAAACTTTGGTAACTTAGCTTTCATGAGTTGTTTGCTTCTCGGCAAGGCTTTTCTTGCTTGAACAGCTCTTGGTCCATACTTCTATCTTCTTCCCCCCCGGCAAACTTGTGCGCGAGGAACACTCCTTCTGTTTTAGAGAGAAAGACAAAAGAGAAGGAAATACAAGCACGGAGCCTTGCGGCTTGTTATCGCTTACCGGGAGTGTGTGCTGCACGAAATGTCAGATGATACATGCAAGTAAAATGAAAAGCACGAAATGACAAATGGTGCGAAGCACAAAAGCTTTACTGATGTACGGGGTCTGCGCCCGGCTTTGTACAAAGGTTTACATGCAACAGCAGCAAGACTTGTACAAAAGGTGGTTGCCGGAGCGGATCACGGCAACCGCGCCTTATGGGTGAAACTTGCGAAGATGCTCCATGTTCGAGGAGTTGCTCACCGGTAAGCCTTCTTCGGTCTCAAGGCGGACAGCGCCGGGCCTTGTGACTTGTCTCACCCGATAAGGGCCTTCCCACTTTGGCGTCAACTTGTTGGAGCCCTTGGCGGACTGAACGCGCCGAAGAACAAGGTCGGCTTCCTCGAGACTCCTGGCCTTGACCTTGCGGCTATGATAGCGACGCAAGGCTTGCTGATATCGAGCAGCTCGTACAGCAGCCTGGAGACGTTCCTCCTCAAGGAGCAATGCATCATCTTGTCGCAGTTGCTCTTGCTCGAGCTTGTCGTAAGCGAGCACTCGAGGAGATCCGTATACGAGTTCCGTGGGGAGAACTACCTCTGCTCCATAGACAAGAGCAAAGGGTGTCTGTCCGGTGGCTCGATTTGGTGTCGTCCTGATTGACCAAAGAGCCGCCGGCAACTCCTTTATCCAGTTTCTTCCACACTTGTGCAGCCTGTCAAAGGTTCTTGTATTCAGTCCGCGCAGCACTTCAGTGTTTGCCCTCTCCGCTTGACCATTGCTCCTTGGGTGAGCAACAAAAGCGAAGCAGACCTTGGCGCCAAGGTCTTGGACGTATTGCATGAAGGTGCGGCTTGTGAACTGTGTGCCGTTGTCGGTGATGATCCTGTTAGGGATCCCGAAACGGCAAACTATTGATCTGAAGAACCTGACTGCTGACTGTGATGTCACCTTTCTCACTGGTTCCACTTCTGGCCACTTTGTGAACTTGTCGATTCCAACGTACAAGTACTCAAAGCCCCCGACGGCGCGGGGGAAGGGGCCGAGGATGTCGAGCCCCCAGACCGAGAAGGGCCAGGACAAAGGGATTGTCTGGAGAGCTTGAGCTGGCTGGTGAATCTGCTTTGCATGGAACTGGTACGCTTCACACTTGGTTACTTGTGCAGTTGCATCTTGGAGGGCTTCTGGCCAAAAGAAACCTTGCCGGAACGCCTTCCCGGCAAGTGCTCTTGCGCCAATGTGGTGACCACATATGCCTCCGTGTATTTCTGCCAACAGCTTCTGCCCATCTTCCCGAGAAATGCACTTTAACCTGACACCGTTGAGTCTTCTTCTGTACAGTTCGTTGTCGACGAACTGGTACATACTTGACTGTCTGGTTATCCTCTCTATCTCTTCTGGTTCTTCGGGAAGTTCTCCAGTTTGAAGAAAACGGACGATCAGCTGCGCCCATGCTGGAGCCTGAGGCTCAACAACAAGGACTAAAGGCATCAGGGCTGCTGCGGGAACCTCAGCTTCTACGGCAAGAAACTGCGGTTCTGCCGGAGCTGAGGGTTCCCCGGCAAGCCTGCCGGGGCAAGGCTTGTCGGGAACGCCGGCTTCAACTGTACAGACCCTTGGGTCAGCAGGAGCAGACTGTTCCTCAGCATCTTGGTTGCTGATCTTGGGGACCTTGGCGGCGGTTTCGGGAAGATCCGCCGGCAAGTAGTCGCCGGAGACCAACTTCCTCTTCTTGCTCTGCCCAACTGATGGTGTAACGGATGGCTGAGTTAGCTTGAGCACGAAAATCCCTGGTTCCACAGGTAACTTCGTTGCAGCACACTTTGAAAGGCCGTCTGCGATGTCATTCTGAGCTCTTGGAACGTGCTCCATCTGTAGGCCTTCAAAGTGTTCTTCAAGCTTCCTCACTTCATCTACATAAGCTTCCATCAGAGGGCTCTGGTAACTCTTGTTTACTTATCGGACCACCAACTGTGAGTCTCCCCGCACAATCAACCTCTTGATCCCAAGCTCGGCCGCAATTCTGAGACCGGCAAGCAAACCTTCATACTCCGCAGTATTGTTTGTCGCTTGTTCCTTGGGAAAGTGCATTTGAACAACATACTTGAGGTGCTCTCGGGTGGGTGCTATGAGTAACACGCCAGCGCCGGCGCCTTGCAGCGAGAAGGCACCATCGAAGTACATTATCCACTCCTTGCTTGCTTCTTGGGCGGGGATGCTTGTCTCTGGAACTTCTTCATCTGGCGTTGGGGTCCATTCCGCTATGAACTCTGCCAAAGCTCTGCTCTGTATGGTTGAAGTACATTCAAATTTGAGACCAAAGCTCGACAGCTCCAGTGCCCACTCGACGATCCTGCCTGTTGCTTCTGGATTTTGCAATATCCTCTTCAACGGAAAGCGAGTGACCACTGTTATCTCATGTGCCTGGAAGTAATGGCGCAGCTTTCTTGAGGCCATGAGGAGGCCGAAAAGCAACTTCTGCACTCCAGAGTATCTTGATCTAGCCCCCTGCAAGAGGGAACTTACAAAATAAACTGGGCGCTGCACCATCTTCCTTCGCACTTCTTCTTGTTCCTGCGCAGACTTGTCCTTGTCGGGGCCAGAGCTTGTCGGGGCAGCCCCCTGCTTGCCGCTGGATGCGCTTGCCGGGGATGTGGGTTCCTCATCTGTCTCTCTCTCCGCTACTAACGCAGCACTAACCACTTGATTGGTCGCCGCTAAGTACAGCAGCAACTTCTCTTGCGGTTTAGGTGCGACAAGTATTGGAGTGGAGGATAGGTATCTTTTCAAGTCTTGCAGCGCAGCCTCCGCTTTCGGAGTCCATTTCATAGGACCTGCCTTTTTCAAGATTTTGAAGAAAGGCAGGGCGCGTTCTGCAGACTTCGAAATGAACCTGCTGAGGGCATCCACACAACCAGCAAGTCTCCTTACGTCCTTGACGCGCTTCGGGGCTTCGATCTGCTCGATGGCTTTAATCTTGTCGGGATTGGCTTCAATCCCCCTCTGGGACACGAAGAACCCGAGAAGCTTGCCGGAGGGGACTCCGAAGACGCACTTCTCGGGGTTCAACTTGAGTTGTATCTTGCGCAGATTCTCAAAGGTTTCTTCTAAGTCTTGGATCAGGGTATCTTTGCTCTTGCTCTTGACCACTATATCATCCATGTAGGCTTCTACATTCCTGTGTATCTGTGGCTCAAAAGCAGTGTGTACCACCCTTGCAAATGTTGAGCCTGCATTCTTCAATCCAAAGGGCATGCGTATGAAGCAATATGTGCCACATGGAGTGATGAATGCAGTCTTCTCTTCATCTTCCTCAGCCATGAATATCTGGTGGTAACCTGAGTATGCATCGAGAAATGAAAGCAACTCACATCCGGCGGTGGAGTCAACAATCTGGTCGATGCGCGGCAAGGGAAAAGGATCCTTGGGACATGCTTTATTCACATCAGTGAAGTCTATACAAAGTCTCCACTTCCCATTAGCCTTGCGCACGACAACTGGATTGGCCAACCATGTGGGATGTAGTACACCTCTAACCATGCCTGCTGCTTCCAACTTCTTGATTTCTTCGGCGATGAATTCTTGGCGCTCCACGGCTTGCTTCCTGACCTTCTACTTGACGGGCCGCGCATGAGGACAAACAACAAGCTTGTGCTCAATTACCTTCCTGGGAACGCCGGGGATGTTAGATGGTTGCCACGCAAACACGTCCACATTCGCCCGCAGGAAGGCAACGAGCGCGCTTTCCTATTTGGGGTCGAGTGTAGCACTGATGGTGAAGGTACCACCAGCGCCGTCCTCCTTGGCGGACACCCTCTTGGTTGCCGGTGGAGCTGCCATTCCTTTCTTGCACTTGCCGGTGGAGCTCGATGGTGCGTCCTCGACGGCAGCGCAGCACTTCGAAGAGGTGCGTTTGCCGGAGTGGGCCCCAGAGCTCTTGCCAGACTTGGTCTTGGTCTTCCCCCCGGGAGCTTCAACGGCAAGTGTTTTGCTGTCTGTCGCGGCCGCTGCATCCCGATAGATCTTGTCGGCGCAAATAAGCGCATCCTTCTTGTCGCCGGGGACAGAGATGACGCTTATCGGCCCCGGCATCTTGAGCATGTTGTATGCGTAGTGGGAAGCTGCCATAAACTTGGCGAGCGCAGGACGGCCAAGTATCCCATTGTACGGCAATGGGATATCGGCGACGTCGAACGTGATCCTCTCCGTCCTGAAGTTGAGCTCCCCACCAAAGGTCACTAGCAGTTTAACCTTCCCCTTCGGCTTGCTCCTTCCCGGGTTGATTCCTTGGAACATCCCGGTTTCTTCGAGCTCGCTGTAGGGGATCTGCAGTTTCTTGATCACAGCGGAGGAGATCAAGTTGAGGCCGGCCCCGCCGTCAACCAACATCTTGGTGACCTTGAGGTTGCGGATAGTTGGCGAAACCAACATCGGCAAGCACCCGACCGCAGTTGTGCGGTCAGGGTGGTCCTCAAGGTCGAAGATGATGGGCGTGCCGGACCATTTCAGCAGCCTGCGCGACTCGACGGGTGGCTCAGCTGCATTCACTTCCCGCACCCATTGCTTGAGTTGGCGGTGGGAAGTGTGCAGAGAGGCACCTCCATCGACGCACAGGACTTCCGTGGCCTTCTGGAACTCCTGCTCGCTGTTGTCTCCTTCATCCATATCCTCATCGTCATCTTCATCGTCGTACTTGTCGTGGCCCTGGGGAGGTCTGTCTCCTTGCCGCAGCTTGGCCTTGCCGCGGCGTCCTCCCCGGCCATTGAACGGCCGCTTCTTGCTGGGCTCTCCTCCGCCTCCTTGGGCCTTCTCCTTATCACGACGCTCGTATTCAGCCTTCTGCTGTTCTACGAGGTACTCTACCCTCTTGCAGTTCTGGAGATCGTGGCCCTTGGTGCGGTGGATCTTGCAGTACTGCTTGTCGGAGCCGTCCTGCTTGTCGGCTTCCGCTACAGGGGCGGGCTCCTAGCCGGAACCACCAGCCTGTGACTTCTTGGCGGGAGCCTCCTTGCCGGACTGCTCGACAACCAATACCTCCTTGTTCTTCTTCTTCCTGTTATTCCGCCGCCGGCCTTTCCTTGCCGGGGCGGCATCCTCACTGTCACTTCCTCCAGCGCCGGTATCCTCTCCGGGGAGTCTTCTCCCCTCTTCAGCACGGGCACACTTGTCAGCCAGAGCGTAAAGCTCGCTGACGTCCTGGATCTTGGTCATGGCCATCTCCTCCCTCATCCGGCGATTACGCACGTTCTGGTGGAACGCGCTGATAACCGCGGGAGGGTGGACATCGGGAATATTGTGCTGAACGCGGCTGAACCTTTGGATGTATTTGCGCAGGGACTCTCCCTCCTTCTGGGCAAGGATATGAAGATCGCTCTCCTGGCCGTGGGGTTTGTGGCCGCCCGTGAAGGCGCCGACAAACTGGTAGCACAGATCCGCCCATGAAGAAATGGAGTTCTCCGGCAAGTGCATAAGCCAAGACCTGATGTTTGGCTTAAGCACAAGCGGGAAGTAATTGGCTAGGATCTTCTCGTCGCGTCCCCCGGCAGCCTGCCCCGCAATGTTGTAGATGCTGAGGAACTCCGAGGGGTGTGTCTTGCCGTCGTACTTCTCGGGTACGTCGGGCTTGAAATTCTTCATGCTGGGCCACTGGACTTGCCGCAGCTCTCGGGTGAAAGCAGGGCAACCTGCCGCGTACGGCAAGTCGCCTGGTTCACCGGGCGCGTGCATGTCGACAGCGGTTCCAGCATGCTGATCGGACTATCTTCTGGCTTCTCGTCGATGCTCGATACGAGTTCGAGCGTCCTCTTGTCGCCTGTCCTCGAGGACTTGGCGCTGATCGCGGCGAGCCCGCGGATCCGACGACGTCGTGGAGTCGTCGTCGACGTTGTTCCGGCGGGGCGGCGTTTTCTGCTTCCGCGGCGGGGAGTGCACGGTAGGTGCACCCCCGGCGGTCTTGTCTCCATCGGCCTTCGCTTGGTCAACTTGCCGCGGCCGCGAAGTTGCCGGCTGCTGCGGCGCATCGTTGTTGGCGAAGGCGATGAGGCTCTGGATCGTCGCCCTCCAGTCTTCGGCCTTGTCCGCCGCTGGAGGGAAGTCGAGGAGCAGCTGAGCCCTGGCCAGGGCTTCTGCTGGAGAGGAGGGAAACGGCGGCGAACAGTGCGAGGAGCGGGACACGCTCGGACTTCTAACCACGTTAGAAGGAGCATGTTCCCGTCCCGGTGACCGCGCCTTGCTCGTGCCAGGACGTCGGGGTAGCGCCCGTGCGAGGTTGCCCATTGGAGTGCTCTGGCGGCCAGCGCGCATGCGAGAGGAGGCCGGAGGAGGAAGAAAGAGAAGGGGCCGACCAGCCAAGCGTGTCCCGGACGTCGAGGTGATCCTGCTGGCGTGCGAGGAACAGCCGGGGTGGTCGGGGCATCGGGATGGGGGGCGGCTACAGTGCACCAGAGCACTGTAGCGCGCTCCAGAGCGCCGTTTTGGCATGCCAGGGCCTGCTATTGGCAGTTGGGCGTGCCCAAGCATGTCTACTGGCTTTAGGGAGGTGTAAAGAATGGGAAATATGCATTGGATGCTCTAGGAATCCTCTGGAGGGAAGGAGGGGTTGAGAGATAGGGTGAATGGTGCTGTCCAGAGGGGTAAAGTGAGGTTTTACCCCCCCCCCCCAATCATTGATCTGATGAGGGGAATGAGTTCCTGGAGGTAGAGGGTGACTACGAGTAGCTGTGGTAAAAAGTTGGGCTCAAGTAGAATAGTAAAAGGGGGCAAAACAGTGGTTTTGGTAAAATGGCACAAGGTGTTTGATGTGGTTTTGGGCAAGCAAATGACTTCCAATTGACATGAGACTGTCGGGGGAAACTGTCCTCCCACGAGCACCTATGGGACCGGAGCCCCTTCTACGTTGCGGTAAGGGAGCGCAGGGAGCACGGAGAGCAGATCGAGGAGCACACGCGGGCAGTTTACCCAGGTTCGGGCCGCGATGACGCGTAAAACCCTACTCCTGCTTTGGTTGTATTGAGTTTTCGGAGCTCGGGAGCTTGAAGATCTACAGTACCAGCTACACCGAGCGTGGGAGTGAGCAAGTTTCTGGGATCGAACCCCCTCTACGTCGTGCATGGGCCTCCTTTTATAGCTCAAAGGGGTCACCGACAGGTGTCAACGTAGAGGAGGGTAAAAGTGTAAATTTGGTGGTAGTTGTAACAGTGCATGAATAGTGTATGAACAGTGGTCTTCACCTAACCTTGACGGTGGGGGACAAGGGCATTTAATGCCCGTCGCCATCGACCCCAAAAGCGTTTGTCCATGCGTCTCCGTTCGCCACGGCGGTAGCTTCGTTACCGCGGCTCGCCAGCGTGTCCCTCAGGCTGCACAGCCATCTGCCACATGCCCCTGGAAGGGCCCCAGGGCGACGCGTGGCCGAATGAGCTGGAGCGCAGGCACACAGTGTGAACTTCCCCCGGCAAGCACCTTGCGGGGCCCCTATCTTGCCGGGCCCGGAAGCTTGCCGCTTCCCGGGCCCTGCCGGGGCGCACGATGCGCCATGATGTATCTTTGCGGTGTTATCCTTTGGCCTTCCTGGCAAGCACCTCTTGCCAGGGTCTTTTGCTAAAAAGATGCCCTTGAGCCTGGTGCGGCCTTCCCGGAAAGCTCCTCTTGCCGGGGTCTTGTCTTCTAACTTGAATACTTTGTTCTTGAATGGCTTGAAGGGGTCTGGAGTGGGCCTTGGCAAGCGCGTGGTAAGCCCTGCCGCGGGAAGCTGCTACTGCCCGTGCACAAGTTGGGGTACTAAGGTACCCCTACCTTAGTACACCGACAGAGACTTAACAGGATCAAATGTCACATACATTTAGGCCCTTCCACCAAATTTGAGCTCATTTGGGCAAAGTTGCCAATGCAACTTTGGTGAACCCTAGAAATCCACAGAAATGGATTTCTCAAGATTAGGTTAAGCAAATCATCACTCCTTGATGCACCACTTGGTGTAGTGTCCTCATTTGGGTTTGTGAGCATGACCACAAAATTTGAGGACCCAAGTAAAAAGTTGGTAATGTAGAGTTGTTCAAATTTGGATCTGGTCAGAAAGGGTTTTGGGGCACTTAGATCAATTTTTCCTTCTCCAAAACTTGTGCCATTTGGCATAGATGCATAATTACATCATTTTAGCATGTTCACCAAGTTTGAGAGCATTTGGACAAGTTTGGCAATGTAAAGTTGCTCAAACTTCAAATATGGACATAATGGTTATGAAGGGGTTTGAGGAGGTTTTCTTGCTTCCCAAGGCATGGGACTTGGCAAGATCATCTCATATGTCATATTTGACATGATGGAATTTCCCTGGAATTCTTAGAGAATATTTCCTTTGTAAATATTTCAAAAGCTTGAAATATACAGAAAGGGTTTTGGAAGGATTTGTCCAATATTTTGAACATGACCATGTGTTGAAACTCTTATATATGGACAATATATGTCCTATGAGTTTCCCTGAATTTTGGCAAATATTTTTGATATAGCTAATTAATTTTTACCTATTAAAGACCATTTCTGGCCTAAAGAAAAAGCATTTAAATAAAATATAAAAATAACTTTTAAAATTATATTTTTGTGGTTTAAGGTAGTCCTATACCTAATAGGATTCAAATATACCTTTTGAAAGATTTTTCACACCCTAAATAAGGTACTTGCAGTGCAAACCTCAATTCAGGGGTTTTTGGAAAAACTAATTTTAGAAAATACTATTTGGCCAAAATATTTTTATAAGAAAATACTATACTGGTCTATACACATGGCATGATCATTGGGAAAAGGTTTTTGATCAAGGAGATGAAGTATAAGAGTTGGAGGATTTATTTGATTTTTAGAGCACTAGCAAACAACAGACAAGAATCAAATCAAGCAATGACCCAAAACACTCAAAAGTTTTCGTCAATCCACATTTTTAGCATGATTTTTAGCTTAAGTGTTGTGGCATGAAAATGAGGGTGTGACAGTTTAACACCAATATAAACAAAGAATGAATTAAGTGCAGTAACTTTGAGTAGTGGTTTTCTTTCTTATACTAACGGAGCTCACAAGATTTTTGTCTATGTTTTGTGTTGTGAAGTTTTCAAGTTTTGAGTATTGCTTTTATGTACTATGGAACAAAGAGTTGCAAGAGCCTAATCTTGGGGATGCCCATGGCACCCAAAGGTAAAATTCGAGGACAACAAAAATCCTAAGCTTGGGGATGCCCCGGGAAGGCATCCCCTCTTTCGTCTTCATCCATCGGTAACTATACTCGGAGCTATATTTTTATTCACCACATGATATGTGTTTTGCTTGGAGCGTCTTGTATAATTTGAGTCTTTGCTTGTTAGTTTGCCACAATTATCCTTGCTGGACACACCTTTTTGAGAGAGTTAAATATGGCCTAGGAATTGTTAGAACACTCTATGTGCTTCACTTATATCTTTTGAGTTGAATAGTTTTTGCTCTAGTGCTTTACTTATATCTTTTAGAGCATGGTGGTGATAATATTTTGAAGAAATTGTTGAACTGTCATGCTTCACTTATATCTATTTGAGAGTCTATTAAAACAGCATGGTAATGTGTTTAGGCTATAAAACTAGTCTTCACATGATAGACATCCAATATCAATGTAGTAAAAACTTTCACACTAAGTGCACTAAATATGATGAGAAGTTGGATGCTTGATAAATGTTTTGAGATATGAGGATAGTGATATTAGAGTCATGCTAGTGGAGTTATTATGAAATTGAGAAATGCTTGTGTTAAGGTTAGTGATTCCCGTAGCATGCACGTATGGTGAACCGGTATGTGACGAAGTTAGAGCATGATGTATTTGTAAAGTGTCAACCTTTGTGTGGAGGTCGGGGGTGCGCGATGGTTAACTCCTACCAACCTCCCCCCTAGGAGCATGCGTTGATTTCTTTGTTTTGATGACTCGTAGATTTTTGCAATAAGTATATGAGTTCTTATGACTAATGTTGAGTCCATGGATTATACGCACTCTCACCCTTCCACCATTGCTAGCCTCTCTTGTACCGCGCAACCTTGGCCAGTACCATACACTCACTATATATCTTTCCTCAAAGCAACCACCATATATATATTCCTCAAAACAGCCACCATACCTACGTATCATGGCATTTCCATAGCCATTCCGAGAAATATTGCCATGCAACTTTCCACCGTTCCGTTCATATGACACGCATCATATTGTCATATTGCCATGCATGATCATGTAGTTGACATCGTATTTGTGGCAAGGCCACCATGCATAATTTTTCATACATGTCACTCTTGATTCATTGCACATCCCGGTACACCGGCGGAGGCATTCATATAGAGTCATACTTGTTCTAGTATCGAGTTGTATTATCAAGTTGTAATTCAATGAAAGTGTGATGATCATCATTATTAGAGCATTGTGCCATGTGAGGAAAGGCTAAATTAATAAAGCCCCTGCACAAAAAAGGGAAAGACCAAATAAAAAAGAAAGGCCCAAAAAAAGGAAAAAAACAAAAATAAAATAAAAGAATAAGGGACAATTTCTGCTATCTTTTTTCACACTTGTGCTTCAAAGTAGCACCATGTTCTTCATGATAGAGAGTCTCATGTTTAGTCACTTTCATATACTAGTGGGAATTTTCATTATAGAACTTGGCTTGTATATTCCAATGATGGGCTTCCTCAAATGCCCTAGGTCTTGGTGAGAAAGCAAGTTGGATGCACACCCACTAGTTTCTTTTGTTGAGCTTTCGTACATATTTAGCTCTAGTGCATCCGTTGAATGGCAATCCCTACTCACTCACATTGATATCTATTGATGGGCATCTCCATAGCCCGTTGATACGCCTAGTCGATGTGCGACTATCTCCCTCCTTTTTGTCTTCTCCACAACCACCTCTCTATTCCGCCCATAGTGCTATGTCCATGGCTCATGCTCATGTATTGCGTGAAAGTTGAAAGGTTTGAAAGAATAGAGTATGAAAACAAGTGCTTGGCTGAAATTGGGGTTGTGCATGTTATGAATATTTTATGTGATGAAGAGGGAGCATAGTCAGACTATATGATTTTGTAGGGATAACTTTATCTAGCCATAGTATTTTGAGAAGACATGATTGCTTTGTTAGTATGCTTGAAGTATTATTATTTCTTATGTCAATATAGACTTTTGTCTTGAATCTTTCAGATCTGAACATTCATGCCACAATTAAGAGAATTACATTGAAAAACTATGTTGGTTAGCATTCCACATCAAAAATTCTATTTTTATCATTTACCTACTCGAGGACGAGCAGGAATTAAGTTTGGGGATGCTTGATACGTCTCCAACGTATCTTTAATTTTTTATTGTTCCATGCTATTATTTATGATGTTTTGGATGTTTAATGGGCTTTGTCATACACTTTTATATTATTTCTGGGACTAACCTACTAACCCAAAGGCCCAGTCTAGATTGCTATTTTTTGCCAGTTTCAGGGTTTTACAGAAAAGGGATATCAAACGGAGTCCAAATGGAATGAAACCTTCGGGAGAGATACTTTTGGAGAAAATAACGCATGGGAGACTTGAGAACCACGGAGTAGGGGCCACGTGGTGCCCACGAGGGTGCCCCCCCTAGGGCGCGCCCCCTGCCTCGTGGGTTCCACGTAAGGCTCCCGGTGCCCTCCTTCCTCCTATATAAGCCTACGTACCCTGAAACCATCAGAAGAACAGGGTAAACTCTAGTTCCACCGCACTAACCTTCCGTTCCCGTGAGATCCCATCTTGGGGCCTGTTCCGGAGCTCCGCCGGAGGGGGATCTACCATGGAGTGCTTCTACATCATCATCATCGTCTCACCATGATTTGTGAGTAGTTTACCACAGACCTTCGGGTCCATAGCTAGTATCTAGATGGCTTCTTCTCTCTCTTTGGATCTCAGTACAAAGTTCTCCTCGGTCTTCGAGGAGATGTATTCAATGTAATCTCTTTTTGCGGTGTGTTTGTCGAGATCCGATGAATTGTGGGTTCATGATCAAGATTATCTTTGAGAAATATTTGGTTCTTCTCTGACTCTTTATGTATGATTATAATATCCTTGCAAGTCTCTTCGAATTATTGGTTTGTTTTGGCCTACTAGATCTATAGTTCTTGCAATGGAAGAAGTACTTGGCTTTGGGTTCAATCTTGCGGTATCCTTTCCCAGTGATAGTAGGGGCAGCAAGGCACGTATTGCATTGTTGCCATCGAGGATAAAAAGATGGGTTTATATCATATTGCTTGAGTTTATCCCTCTACATCATGTCATCTTGCTTAAGGCGTTACTCTGTTCTTATGAACTTAATACACTAGA
Source organism: Secale cereale (assembly GCA_902687465.1). Lineage (NCBI taxonomy): Eukaryota > Viridiplantae > Streptophyta > Magnoliopsida > Poales > Poaceae > Secale > Secale cereale. Next base: position 197,137,221 of record LR738709.1, read on the forward strand.
TGCATGCTGGATAGCGGTCGATGTGTGGAGTAATAGTAGTAGATGCAGAATCGTTTTGGTCTACTTTTCTCTAAGGTGATGCCTATATATAATGATCATGCCTAGATCGTCTCATAATTATTCGCTTTTCTATCAATTGCTCGACAGTAATTTGTTTACCCGGCGTCGAATATCACTATCATGGGAGAAGCCAGTAGAGAACACTATGGCCCCCGGGTCTATTCTCAACATATCAATCTACATCTACTTTACTTTTTCCGCTTTTACTTTCTGTTCTTATAATAAAAAATACCAAAAATATCACACTATCATCTATATCAGATCTCACTTTCGTAAGTGACCATAAAGGGATTGACAACCCCTTATCGCATTGACTGCGAAGTTCTTATTTGTTGTGCAGGTGTGAGGGACTCGCGCGTGGTCTCCTACCGGATTGATACCTTGGTTCTCAAAATCTGAGGGAAATACTTACGCTATTGTGTTGCATCTCCCTTTCCTCTTCGAGGGAATTCAATGCAAGCTCAAGAAGTACCAACAACATGTATCTTAATTATGGCATGCCAACCCATTTTCTAAAGACATAATATAGTTATATCATCTCATCCAGTTCAGATAGTCATCATATTTTGAATTATGTCATTCTATTCGTGAATTATATCATGCCATCATGTTTCCATCGACGACATGTTTGTGATTTATGGCATGCCAACCACTTTAATAGACACATCATATAGTTATATCATGTCATCCTGTTTACATAGTCATCATATTTTGAAGTATGTCATTCTATCCTGTTTAGTTAGCCATCATACATGTGAAATTGTGTCATGCTATCCTGTTTAATTAGCCATCATAAATGTGAAATTATGGCATGCTATTCTGTTTGGTTAGACAACATAAATGTGAATTATTTCATGCCCCGTTTTCTTCCCTACTATCCATTGCACCTATCTATCTTACAATGTCTGTACATTCAATTACTTTTCTTGTTTATCAGCCATTTCAATTGGAGGGAGTGATGGCAGTATTTGTGGGAGTAAAAACACGGTCTTCAGAAAAGATCGTGCTACCTATCGATGGAGATAGAACCACGGTTGTACTTGCCCAAGAACAAGCCCCACCACACATAACCCAGACTCATGCAGATTGTACCCCTACCCAGTTGGACAGAGAACCAGCTATACCCCTTCTAACCCCAACCCTAGCAGATAGTAACCCAGTTCCCGTTGACACATCACCGTCTCCACCACAGAGCACCCAAACACGAGCAGTTAGTAAGGCAACTGAATTCCCCAAAGCACGAGGACCACCATTTCGAACCCCAAGTCAACGCTTAAAGCAGAAGAAGAATTGTTCTCGGGTCAGGTTCTGTAGCTATGGTTCATACTACTTTGCTCTTGCATCACTGTATTTACTCATACCAACTAATTTCAAATTTTAAGGATGCAATTGAAACTCCAATGGCGCAACATGTATGTTTTAAACCTGTTTCTTTAATGTGTTTGCTGTTGTAACTTGCTCTATGTTGATTTTAGTTTCAATTGAATTAACAGTTATATTCTCATGCCATGCACCTTACAAGTGTTGTTATTGCTGTGTAGTTTCCTACACTTATATTTTGTCTAAGCTGCTTTGTCTTAAATAGATATGATTCGATCTGTATCTATCTTGATTTGGCAACATAAACTAGAATGATATAGACCATACAGTGACCATACTACATAGATATATGTTTTTTCATGTTGTTATCCTGTCCACCTTACTACTGAACTGGTTTACCAAAATGAGTTTCATATACTACATTGTAAACATATGATGTGTTTGTTTGTTTCTCTTTTAGAATGCGGATAAAATATTGGAGAAGAGTACCCCGTTATGCAATGGTACAGGAAGTAATGCAGATAAGGTTCAAGATAGTGAGACATCCCTGTTGGTCTCAAGAAAGCTGATAAAAACTATATTGAAGACACTGAGACAACCCCAAAGTCCTGTCTTGATGTAGTGTTCGAGTTACTGGCTACTACTGCTGGCACCAGCTCTTCGACCTCGCTGCCTGAATCGGTTCGGCTTCTTGAGTCTCAAATTCAAGTTGAAAGTCATCGATCAGATGTTATGCGACAGAAAGCCGAAGGACTGAGGAACTCCCTACAGAATTCAGATGCATACTTTCTGGTGCAACAACAAGTGCTGGAGGATTTAAGCGCCAAACAAGAGAAAGTTAATAATCTTGCTAAGCATCTTGCCAGCATTATGGGTACCCAGGATATTGTTTCTTGAGCTCTTCTAAAGTGGTTTCAGTTCTGGACTTGTTCTGCTGCGGCATTTATATGCTGCTTTTTTCCCTATATTTGCACTGGTGGCGAACTTTGATGCCCAGTGGATGTAATATGTGTAATAGCCGTGATAGCCTGGCGTAAGTTGCTTGCCTATTTATTTCCTTATTGTCTTGTTTATTTGTTTTCTTGTAGCCAGTGCAGTTCTTTTTCTCCGGTTTGCTAGTGGCCGCAATAGCCTATTTTTTAAAACTAGGCCACATTAACCATGGGCTACATATTTACTGTAATTAACTTGGGCCTCTTACTGGCCGTAGAAACAATGGTGCTTCTAAGGGCCGTAGAAACAATGGGCCTTATACGGGCCGTAGACACAATGGGCCTTCTACGAGCCGTATGATCGGTTGGCCAAACATGGCCATTAACAGACCACATTATGGCCGTAAATGGGCTAGTGTTGAAATTGTCCGTTCATGGGCCGACCATAATTGGCCAACCATTACGGGCCGTCGATAATCGGCCGTATTTGATGACGCTATGAAAACGGCCCAACGGATTAACGGGCCACAAATGGGCCGACTATAACCACGGGCTGAATTTGGCCCACAAGCAATAAATGACAGTAAAGGGCCGAAAGTAAACGAATGTTGGAAATGAGCACAAGAATAAATGGGGCCTGAGAAGGCCGAAAGATAACATGGGCTGGAAACGGCCCGACGGAATAATGGGCCGTTAATGGGTATAAAGTAAAACACTGTTCAATATGGGCCACTTTTAACACGGACCGTTAATGGGACGAGGGTTACTAAGGACCTGATATGGGCCGAAAGACATCATGGGCCATACATGGGCCAGAAGTTAAAACGGGCTGGAATTATATTGGACGCCCTAGATGACGCTAGTGGGCCTAATTCGGATAGGCCGTAAATGGGCCCTGGGTTAGCGGGCTGTAAATGGGCTATATGCGAACATGCCGTTAATAGGCTTGCCGTGGGCCGGCCCGTCACCTTTTGACAAAGTAAAACGGGCCGGCCTTTTAACAGGAATGGGCCTTTGTTGGGCACTGTTCATTACGGGCCAGTTTTACCACGGGCCGTTAATGGGTCGAGGGTTACTAAGGGCCTCATTTGGGCCGAAAGACATCATGGGCCATACATGGGACGGAAGTTAAAACGGGCTGGAATTATATTGGACGGCCGAGATGACGCTACTAGGCCTAATTCGGATAGGCCGTAAACGGGCACTAGGTTAGCGGGCTGTAAATGGGCTATATGTGAATAGGTCGTTAACAGGCTTGCCGTGGGCCGGCCCGCCACCTTTTTACCGAGTCAAACGGGCCGGCCTTTTCATAGGAATGGGCCTCTGTTTGGTCGTGCCACGTGTCGACGTATCATAGGCGCTATGGGTCGAATGGGTGGATGACATCTGTTCCAAGGGCGAGCCGACACATGTTCCCTCCGACCAATGATGATTTTACACGTGGAAAATCCCCATTGGTCGGGGCTGTTAATGGGTTATCCGATCCAAAACCCGATCCGATAGTTTAATAGCGTTCCGTTACGGTGGATGCCATGTGTCGGTCACCCTTGACGAAAGAACTTCTGTGACGCGCGATTTATCATCATGGAAGTGGACACTTCCGTGATGATAATTTTGGTAATGTCATGGAACACTTCTACGACAGCACAGGTATGACAATCTTGATTCTGTCATAAAAATCGTCATGGATGTACATGCATGACAGAAAACTTGACCTACTGTGACAAACACGTATCATCACGGAAGTGTATTTTTTTTGTAGTGAAGCCTTGCGCCGCTACCATAGCCGCAAGGTTCATGCCCAAAGCTTTGAGGAAGGTGACCTTGTTCTTCAGCACGTTTAGTCGGACAAGAATTCCAACAAGTTGACGCCAAAGTGGGAAGGCCCTTATCGGGTAATATGAGTCACCAGGCCCGGCACATTCTGCTTGCAGACCGAAGATGGTATCCCAGTGAGTAACACCTGGAACATCGAACATCTTTGCATGTTTTATCTGTGAGGCGCGGTTGCCGGGACTCCCGGCAGACCACCTTTTTTGCAAGCCTTCCCGGCAAGGCATGTGACCCTTTGTACAAAGCCAGGCACAGACCCTGAGCAATAGATGAATAAAGGAAGCGCTGATAGTGCTTAGTGGCAACCAACCCCTAGCATAGAGGTCAAGTATGTATCTTTGTATCCCTTCCAGTACTTTTTGGTTCTTAGGCCGCACGGGCACTTCAGCGGAACTTTCTGGAGGAAAGGAGAAGGGATGACACCCCCGACCCCGGCAAGCCAATCCTGCCAGGGGCAGCTAATTCAGCTAAGTTTTTTTTCCTACTATGTACTTCCGTATGAAGTTTGAACGTATAAAACTTCGCTCGATCCCTTGGCACCGTGCTCCCTCCTTCCTACACCCAAAACCTTCCTTTTTGGGGCTATAATTTGGTTGTAGTTGCGATGGAGGGGGGGGACGGGCGAAAAGCCTAATCCTGCTTTGCCCCTACCTCCGCCAAGGGCGTGGGCGTAGCCGAGGTATGAAGCGGGGGGACGGCAAGGCCTGTTGCTAGGTGATGTTGTTTACTTGAAAAATCACAAGGACTTGTTGCTTGGTGTGAGCCTCACTGACGCACAAAAGCACCCGAAAAACACCCTTTTTCTTCATTAATACGTTGATTAACAAGTACAATTCATATGGAATATAAGCATGATCAAGGGGTTACAAAGTTTAATTTCGGCGAGTGCCCGCGGGCTTAAGCTCTAAAAAAGATAAGATGCCCGTAATCCCTTTCTTGTCCCTCTCCTCAGGAAGCGGATCAAGATAGCAGGAGGGCAAAAAGAGTGCCCATGCGAGGTGCACGCGATAGACCAAGAGAACATCCCAGCGGTCGCCCAGACGAGGGCTAGTGATGACGGTGCCAGGAAAGGAGCCGAAAGATGAGGCAGGGGGCGACAATATGAGACAATGGAGTCAGCGCCATCGTACTCCGACATGACGGCCCGCCACCCGCCTTCTTCGTCTTCTCCGGCCTTCTAGCGCTAGCCGCCAGAAGCGATAGCCCCGAAAAGTTCAAGGAGCTGGCTTGAGGGGTCGCCACCAAGAACTATCCCTCGGAAAATTGATCTGCCAGAGAGAAGGCCGGGTGAAGATGGTGGTGCTGCCAGCATCGCCTAGTGACGGGGTGTCCGACGTCTAGTCGGACCCGCCCGGATCATCCTCCCCACCGTTCTCTTCCTCGTTGCTATCGCTCGAGGAGGAGCTTTCGTCATCGATCGAGCTCTCCGCACAGCACCCTAATCGGTTTCCCGAGCGCCCTAATACCTTGACGGAGAGCAGGTCAGCTTCCACCAATTTGAAGCGAAGGAGGTGCCACATCGTCAAGAATTGGGCGCGTGCGAAGGTTTTCCAACCATGACGAAGAAGCATTACATTAGGGACGGGGAATTTCACGTTCGCCCACATATGACCATTACAACATCCCTTCATGTGAAGCCTCAACCTCGCTGGCTGGTCAACCTCCAGCACTCTCGCAAATGGATCAGGAAGGCGAAGACGGTTATGCGGCGGTTCGCGCAGCTGCAAGAGAAACTCCAGCGCCATGTCTCCCACATGGCCGCTTGGTGAAGAGGGAGGAGACGGTGGCACCGCAGGTGCCCCACTTCCACATCCCCTTCTGCCTCGACCACCTCGTCGATCGCGACCCCATCCAGAACCTCTGCCTTGGGCGCTTGGCTCTTCCTTGACCGTCACGGATCTCTAGCGAGAGGATGATCTAGTCGCCTCCGCCGAGGGACGGCCGCAACCGCGCCCTCTCGGCATGATTGTGGATGGGAGAACGGAGAAGAAGAGAAGATGCAAGGGAATGCCCCTCCTTTCTCCTAACAATGCCCCATTTATAGCCAAGCAGGGAGGACTGGGGGCTGGCTCTATACCTTATCTGAAAGGCCCTTTCGAGACCTTCTCATTAAAGCCATTGGCAACGAGCAAGGTCGTCGGCCTCCCTCCCTGCGCCAATCAAAGGTGCATGGGTATCTACCATGTGCGTAGTGGGAAGAGTGGAATAGTTATTACCATCTCATGAATAAAGGCTATTCACGGGCCACTGCGAGAACGGCAGACGAGAAGATTACAGCAGTCGTACCCCGTCGTGCGTGCCCGCGCACTGTTTGGGCCTGGTCGAAGGAAGCTTCACACTCGTGTGCGGCCCAGGCCCGGGTGCTCCTGTCAGTTTACTAAAGTTTGGGCCCTTTAGCACCCCAAACTTGTGCACGTGCAGTCGTAGCCACGCCCGCGGCGAGGCCTCACGGGGGCGATCGAGGACAGATGCAATTTGAAAAGAAACGGCCAAGCCAGAGAGCAGAGGACGAGCTGGACCCCTGGCAAGATTCTTGCCAGGACGGCTTGCGAGACCCCGACAAGATCCTTGCCGGGATGGCTTGCGCGACCCCGGAAAGATCCTTGCAGTGACAACTTGCCGAGAACTAACAAGAGCACCACCCTCGGGGTTGAGACCTCTGACACCATCGACAACGTTAAGGCCAAGACCTAGGGGTGTGCGTGTAGTGGCGTGCAGATCTTTGTGAAGGCCAGAAGATGAGGTACCTTGCAAGATCCTTGCCAGAGGAATCTATGAGGACCCGGCAAGATCCTTGCCGGGAACATCGGAAGGACCACGGCAAGGCTCCACCACCCTGTCACCACTCCAGCGCAGTTGCCAGCCTGCCAGCCTAGCAAGCGCCTGCGTGGTGGCATGTAGATCTTTGCGAGGATCCTGCCACCTCTCCAGCGCAGCAGCTTGCCAGCCAACTTGGCACTGCATGCCTTGTTGGCATGGACACATTTCAAGACGGAGTGGGGCGGCGACGGACGGGACGGGTTCTACTACTGTCCCTGATAAAGCTAGAGGGCATGTAAGCAACACATTGAATGTGTTATCCTAAGATGCCGATGATAAACATAGACACTGTAGCTACTTTACACCTCATGTATGCCACTATGACAGCCCCTTGGACATATAAAAGGAGGCCCACGACATACTGGAGGAGGATTCAATCCTTTTGAACCTCTCGGCCCACCTTGCATGCATAGCAGCGAGCCGAAGCACAACAACACATAATACACACTCAAGCAGGACTAGGGTTTTATGCGGCTTAGCGGCCCTAACCTGGGCAAAAATCTGTCGTGTTGATCATTAGATCTGCTCTTTGCTCTACCCCTCTTCCCTGCCAAATAGCAGAAGGGATACACGTGACCCCGTAGGTGTCGTTCTACACCGACACTAAATTGGAGTATCGAAACAGTGTCATTATTAAATCAAATGGAAAGGCGTGTTAAATACTCCCTCCGGTCATTTTACTCTACATATAAGAATTGTCTCAAATCAAACTTCATAAAGTTTTACCATATTTATATGAAGAAATATCAACATCTACCATGCTAAAGTTATACAATATGAATATTTAAGTCATGACACGTCTACTGATATTGATTTCATATTATGAATGTTGGTAATTTTTTCTATAAAGTTGGTCAAACTTTACGTGGCTTGACTTTAAACAAATCTTATATGCGAACTAAAGATTCAGAGGGAGTACAACATGCTTAACAGCAACCAAATATATTCATTCATAGAGTTATTGTTAAAATTGGTATTGATGAAATTGAACTACGCAGTTCATACTAGCACATATACAACATCATACTGTGAATTGCTAAAATAAAGAAGGCATACTACGAACAACCAAAGATGGAAACTGAATCTGGACATATGCTAACTACAAACAACCAAACAACCAAAAACCATAGAAATAAACAAGGCGTAATGCAAACAACCAAATATAGAAATAAATATTGGACACATTCTCACTACAAAAGGAGTTCGAGAAAACAAATCATGGGTTTCCTCACTTGTCTTAGATTGGCTCCTCCTTGTTGTCGCCGTTGATGATGTCTTAATTGGTAGCTTAGGATCCCAAGCCACCATCATAGAACGTGTCCTTCGGAAATGACAAAAGGGTCTCCATGGCGATGAAGGATGGAAACTTTTCATAACAAGCCGCAGGAGATCAGCGGCAGGGCAATCAATGAGATCGACGGCTATTGAACCTCGAGGGTCGGGGGTCGACAACTTAATCTATGACATGGCTCGTGTCAATCCGTCATTGTCGACAACCTTGATTTCGTAGGCGATTCCCGCGACAAGTCAGAATAGTCTAGCCCGTGATACGTCCATTTTGCATCACGTTTTCTTGCTGTAATTTTTGTTGTTATTATGCATAGTAATGCTTTTTGGAGTAATTCTAATGCCTTTTGTCTCATAACTTGAAAGGAATACACCAAGAGGGAGAATTCCGGCAGCTGGAAATCTGGACCTGAAAAAGCTACATCAGGCCACCTATTCTGCACAACTCCAAACAAGCTAAAACTTCACGAGGATTTTTTATGGAATATATAATAAATACTGGAGCTGATAAAAACTAGAGGGGGCCCACCAGGTGGCACAACCCACCTGGGCGCGCGAGGCCCCCCAGGCACGCCCTGGTGGGTTGTGCTCACCCAGGCCCATCTCCGGTGCCTGTCTTCTGGTATATATGTCCTTCTAACCTTGAGAAATAAGTAGAATACTTTCATGATGGAGCTCCGGTGTCTCGAGGCGGAACATAGGCAGGAGCACTTTTGCCCTCCGGCGGAGTGATTTCGCCGGGAGAACTTCCCTCCCAGAGGGTGAAATCATCGTCATCATCATCACCAACAACTCTCCCATCATGGGGAGGGTTATCGTCATCAACATCTGCAATAGCACCATCTCATCTCAAACCCTAGTTCATCTCTTGTGTTCAATCTTTTTACTGGAACTATAGATTGGTGCTTGTGGGTGACTAGTAGTGTTGATTAGATCTTGTAGTTGATTACTATATGGTTTATTTGGTGGAAGATCATATGTTAGGTTCCACTATGCTAGTCAATAATCCTCTGATCTTGAGCATGTTTATCACTTGTGAGTTGTTACATTTGTTCCTGAGGTCACGTGAGAAATCATGTTGCTAGCAATCATGTGAACTTGATAAGTGTTTGATATTTTGATAGTATGTATGTTGTTATTCCCTTAGTGGTGTCATGTGAACGTCGACTACATGACACTTCACCATATTTGGGCCTAAGGGAATACATTGTGTAGTAGTAATTAGATGGTGGGCCGCGAGAGTGACAGAAACTTAAACCCCAGTTTATGTGTTATTCCGTAAGGGACAAAAGTTTAATTCTATGGTTAGAATTTATTCTTAATACTTTTCTCGTAGTTTCGGATGCTTGCGTGTAACACCCCAAAAATATTTATTTGGAGTTTCGAAAACTTTTTCAAATTTTAGTTAGGATTTAAAAAAATTTCTTGGAGGGTTCTGTTTGAAGGTGGTAATTATTTGGGTTATTTTATTTTTGGAGGTTTTCAAAACTATTTCTTTCTAAAGAGTTCTTGGTTTTGGTTTTTATAATTCAAAGGCAAAAGCCTTTTTCACCTCTTCTAGCACCCCAAACCACTCCAAATATTTTTCTGCCACTCCAAGAATCACCTCTCAAGTCATGCACACCTTCTATGACATTGTTCAACTCCTTTCCACTCCACAAAAATATTTCTTCAATATATTTTAAATTCCAAAGATGGAATTTGAAATAATCATAGTTTCTTGACATTACAAAGGGACTATATTTTATATGACTCTTTTGCCACCACCAAAATTATGCCTGCATATACATGGTACCCTTAACCCATTTCTTCAAAAACATTTGGTCCCACAGTTCAAAAAGTTCAAATTCTATTCAATTCAAATTTGGTCCAGAAATCAATTTCCTGCTCCAAATCATTTCCAAACTCCACCAAAATTTTTGGCCTTCTGGCAAACTCAATTTTGAGCAACCATACACCACAACAGCAAGTCTCATGACCATCCAAGGAGCCTAGCACCCTCAAACATTTCATCAAACACCTAACCTACGCATTGTTCATAACTGAATCTAATTCAGTTAACTGAACTTAATTCAGTCGACAGGGGCCGGCGATGCCGTGCACTCCTCTCTTTCCCCTCCCGCACGGCGTCGTCGCCTGCTTTCAATGCCGCCGCCCTCCCCTGGCCCATCGCCCAGCCTCTCCATGCCGGTGAGCTGGCAGCTGGCCGGTGCAGCCAACCCCGAGCTCATCCACGGCGAGGCCGAGCGGATAGCCACGGCCACCTGCCTCCATTCACTGCGCCGCACCTCCCCTACCTAATCTCCTGCCCACGCGTCGCTCTCTCTCGCCTCTCCGCACACCAGACGCGCCGACCACGCCGCCCTGGGCCCGTGTGGCAGTCGCCGGAGCTGGCAACGCCGCCGCACCCGTACGGGACAGCGCATCGCGGGCGAGGCCAACGAGCCCGAGCCCGTCCAAGCTGAGGCTTCTGGCGAACTCCACCGACCTCTTAAATGCCTCGCCGCCCCTGACCACCGGCCAAAACCAACCACGGCGACCCAATTTACTCCGGCGTCATCCGCCCGTCTCGGCCACCCTCGGCTCGACTATAAAAGGGACCCCCGAGCCCCTCCAGCTTACCACTCGCCTCCACCGCCACCCAATCTTCCTCCTAGCCACCCACCCGGCCACGAGAGGGTCTTCTTATCCCTCTCCGGCCACCGTCCCGCCGCCTCTGTCCACGAACCAAACTTCACCCCTACTCCACCAGAGCCACCCAAACTCCGCCAGTCCACCTCTTTTCCACCACCACGTCGAACCCCTAAGCCTATTCCAACCCCAAAGCCCTCTCCGACGAGCCCCAACTCCACCCGAACCACCGTCCGCCGGCGTCGAGCTCACCACCGTTCAGGTGATCGCCGGTGGCCACCTCCACCACCCACCGATGCGGAAGTCCACGCTGGTCACATTGCGACCAGCGCCGGGCTCTGAAACCCCGGCGATCGTCGCCGGCGATCGCCGCCTCCTCTCTGTACACGCGCGCGAGCGCTCAATTCAAACCTGACGGGTGGCCCCCACCCGTCAGCTCTCTCTCTTTTTTTCGGCAGCTTAAAGGAAAACATATTTTCCGGTTTACGTCTTCTCTACTGGGAAACGTACTGAGGCCGAAGCGTTTTCTTTTTAAAAACAGCTCAGGGGCTTCTGTTTTGCAGAAAGACCCCTGGTTTTAAAAAGTTAATAACTTTTAAACTATAGCTCCAAATGAATTGATTCTTTTTGCTAAATTTTTCTTTTCCTCTCTAGTTTTTTTTAAGATTTATTTAAAAATATTTTGAGAACATTTTTCTGTTCTGTGTTGGAATTCTTATTCGAATTCAAATTTGAATTTTCAGAAAAAGAAGAAGGATCTTTTGCTGGAATTTCAGAGGGGTTTTCTCCTGACTATTTTGGACAAGGCAAGCATTATTTGAACCTGGGATATGGTGTTTGCATTTTGCATGGTTACATAGTTTGGTATTGCACTGCATATGTTGCATGTTATATCACAAGTGCATGCATGGTCATGTCACCTTTTTCCTTTGCTTGCATATCACACTTGCATCTCCCTGACGTGCTTGAAGTTACTAAGTTGGCAGAATCTCACTGTTGGTTTGGACGTGCCGGTGGGCACGGTCCTTTACTGACACAGTGGTGTCTTGTGATAATGGTAAAGAACACCGGTGATATTTCTAGTAACACCTCCTGAGTCGGCCTAGATCGAGTCTTGCTCTTACACCTAGTTGTACACCGTGCTGCCACGGGTCCTTCCGAAAGGAGGGTACGGCTTAGTAAGTTGATAACCCCTGTCCGGGTGCACACCACCCAGAGAACTACGATGGAGGTTGTAGCCGTCATCGTGTCAGGGGCATGGGTGTTTCCGGTTGTAGCCGAGAGGGGGGCACCCCTTGTAATCCGCGGGTTTAATAGTGATCCCATGCTTTTCGGAGGTTGTAGCCTCCCTGACTTAAGGTTTCTGGAGCGATGCTTTGGGTGATTCCTGGCATCTGGTCGGTGTGGGCGCGCCAGGCGTGTTTTCAACCCAAAGTCCGTAATGGGTATTAGCCAGTGCACGGTGCTGACTAAGGGAACCCCATACGCGTGGGTAAAGAGTACACCCTCTGCAGAGTCATATCTATTCGAATAGCCGCGTCCACGGTCAAGGACTTGGTTGGGTGGGTCAAGTATCGGTCCCGGTGTCAGTCTCTGGAGGAAACTAAATAAACCTGACCATGTTTATGTTTGCATGATATTCTTGTCGCAGTTAGTATTATCATGAATTTATTTATGATGAAGATTATGCTTATGGACTAACCCTCTGATCTTATTTTTACTTTACAGAGTGTCTCAGGGGCTGGCTAGACTACCCCGGACACTCGCCTTTATTTTCAAGTCCTTTTGTGGCGTCCCTCGAGTTTCAGGCGGTTTATCACGCCACTACTCTTGTGGACACCCGACTGGCATTTCTTTTCAAGTCCTTTTGTGGCGTCCCTCGAGTTTCAGGCGGTTTATCACGCCACTACTCTTGTGGACACCCGACTGGCATTTCTTTTCAAGTCCTTTCGTGGCGTTGCCTGAGTTCTCGGATGGTATCGTCCGATTACTCTTTTAAACACCCGTCTGGCATTTCTCTTCAAGTCCTACCGTGGTGTCACTTGACATCCGACCGGCATTTCTTTCATTTATATATATTGTGGATACTAATATTTATTTCTGCACTAACCATGATTCACCATGCCAAGTTTTGATAATTGTTTGCATGCATGTAGTTCAACTATCATGGCATTCGCATTCGGTATATCTTATGTTCATAATGTTTGCGAGTACATTCAAAAGTACTCACTGGCTTGTCCCTGGCTATTTACTTGGCCAGACTTGGAGGAGGACGAGCTTTTGGAGGAGAATTGCGCTAGCGAGGCCGACGCTTAGAAGGTTCCCAGTCAGCACACCTGTGTCATGGAGTCTACCACTTGTATCATCCGTCAAGCTTCCGCCACACCAATAAAACAGTCAACCCTCACACTGACGCTTGACTCTATGCTATTGTACCAGTGTTGAGTTCCACCACCCACTGTCATATTCCGCCACCTTAGTGCGTTGAGTTGTTGTAATAAATCGTTGAGTCACCCTGACTCAACCCTGTGTAATACTATATTGTACTGGTTATCTGTATCAAGGTTGTCCACTGGTTGTTCTTGGGAGCCAGTGTGACTTCAGGCTATTCTGTGATTTATTTCTCAGAAATGGGCCTGACATTGCGGGAGGGTTAATCATAAGTAGTAGGTTTGTTCAAGTAAGAACAGCACCTAAGCATGGATCCACCCACATATCAAATTATCAAAGTAGCGAACATGAATCAAACCAACATGATGAAAGTGACTAGATGAAATTCCCGTGTACCCTCACGAACGCTTTGTTCATTATAAGAGACCGTCTTGGCCTGTGTTTTGCCTCAAAAGGATTGGGGTTTGTTGCTGCACTTTTGCTACTACTATCATTACTTGCTCGTTACTAAATTTTCTTGCTATCAAACTATTCTGCTACTTACAATTTCAGCACTTGCAGATACTACCCTACTGAAAAACACTTATCATTTCCTTCTGCTCCTCGTTGAGTTCGACACTCTTACTTATCTAAAAGATCTACAATTGAACCCCTATACTGGTGGGTCATCAAGGCAATTTTCTGGCGCTGTTGCCGGGGAGTGAAGCACTTCTGGAAAGTGGAAATTGGTAAGGAAACATTCATATAGTGTGCTGAAATTTATTATCACTTGTTACTATGGAGAACAATCCTTTGAGGGGTTTGTTCGGGGTATCTTCACATCGATCGGAATCACAATTAGCTACCCATCAATCCGCTGCACCTACTGAAAATGTTGAATATGAAATCCCTTCGGGTATGATAGAACAATCGCTAGATAGTCCTTATGCATGAGATGGAACTGAACATCCTGATATGCACTTGATATATGTAGAACAAATTTGTGGATTGTTTAAGCTTGCAGGTTTACCAGGAGATCAAATTATGAAGAAGGTTTTTCCTTTATCTTTAAAGGGAAAAGCATTAGCATGGTATATGCTATGCGATGATATTTGATCTTGGAACTGGAACCGATTGAAAATGGAGTTTCGCCTAAAGTTTTATCCTATGCATCTAGTTCATTGTGATCTGAATTACATATATATATTTTGGCCTCGTGAAGGAGAAAGTATCGCTCAAGCTTGAGGGAGGCATAAGTCAATGCTATACTCATGCCCCAATCATGATCTCTCAAGAGAAATTATTATTCGGAACTTTTATGCTTGGCTTTCTCACAATGATCGATCCATGCTTGATAATTCTTGTGTTGGTTCTTTTATGAAGAAAACTATTGAATTTCGGTTGGATCTTTTGGAAAGAGTTAAACACAACTCTGAAGATTGGGAAATCGACGAAGGTAAAGAGTCAAGTATTAAGCTCCAGTAAGATTGTGTTAAATCTTTTATGAATACCGATGCTTTTTCAAAGTTTACCACTAAATATGGACTTGACTCTGAGATAGTAGCCTCCTTTTGTGAATCTTTTGCTACTCATGTTGATGTCCCTAAAGAGAGGTGTTTTAAATATCACTCACCTATTAAAGAAGAAATTAAAGAACCGGTATGAGTTAAAGAAGAAACCATACTTCATAATGTCGATCCAGTTGTTCCTAGTGCTTATATTGAAAAACCACCTTTCCCTGTTAGGATAAAGAAACATGCTAAAGTTTCAACTATGGTTAACAAAAGTTATATCAGAACACCCAAGCCAGATGAACAAATTAAAGTAGAACCTAATGTTTCTATGGTTAAACATCTCTTGGAAGAAATTTTAGTTGGGCATGTTATTTGCTTTAATGAAGAAGCTGCTAGAATTGCCATACCTGATATCAAAGATAAACACAGACCTTTTGTTGGCATGCCCGTTGTTTCTGTTAAAATAGGAGATCATTCCTATCATGGTTTATGTGACATAGGTGCTAGCCTGAGTGCTATTCCCTACTCTTTATACCAAGAAATTATGAATGATATAGCACCCATAGATATAGAAGACATTGATGTCACCATTAATCTGGCTAATAGAGACACTGTTTCACCAATTTGTATTGTTAGAGATGTTGAAGTCTTGTGTGGGAAAATAAAATACCCTACTGATTTTCTTGCTCTTGGTTCCCTACAAGACGACTTCTGTCCCATTATCTTTGGTAGACCTTTCTTTAACACCGTTAATGCTCAGATAGATTGTAAGAAACAAACTATCGGTGTTAGTTTTGGTGATGATTCTCATGAATTTAATTTTTCCAAGTTTAATAGAAAGCTTCATGAAAAAGAATTGCCTAGTAAAAATAAAATTATTGGTCTTGCTTCTATTGCTGTGCCTCCTACTGATCCTCTAGAACAATATTTGCTAGACCATGAAAATGACTAACATATGCATGAAAGAAATGAAATATATGATATTTTCTTTGAACAACTTCCTCTACTTAAAAACAATTTACCAATTGAAACTCTAGGAGGTCCTCCTACACCTAAAGATGATCCTATGTTTGAATTAAAACAATTGCCTGACACTTTGAAATATTCTTATTTTGATGAAAAGAAGATATATCATGGTGTTATCAGTGCTAACCTTTCAGAACATGAAGAAGAAAGATTATTAAAAGTTCTAAGGAAGCACTGTATTGCTATTGGATATACTCTTAATGATTTAAAGGGCATCAGTCCCACTCTATGTCAGCATAATATTATTATGGAATCTGATGGTAAACCCGTTGTCGATCAGCAACATCGGTTAAACCCAAAGATGAAATAAGTGGTAAGAACGGAAATACTAAATATTCTGGAAGCAGGTATAATCTATCCTATAGCTAATAGTAGATGAGTAGGTCCCGTTCATTGTGTTCCTAAGAACGGGGGTATTAATGTTGTTGCTAATGATAAGAATGAACTTATTCCACAAAGAATTGTAACAGTCTATAAAATGGTAATTGATTTTAGGAAGTTAAACAAAGCAACTAGAAAAGATCATTACCCTCTACCTTTTATTGATCAAATGCTAGAAAGATTATCAAAGCACACACACTTTTGCTTCATTCATGGATACTCTAGTTTTTCACAAATACCTGTTTCTCAACCTGATCAAGAAAAGACTACTTTTACTTGTCCCTTTGGAACTTATGTGTAACGCCCAGGATGTAACAATTCCATTTATGGCATTATATGCATCGTTGACTTAATCAATTCCATTCTAGGCTCCTTCTTCTTTTCGAGTTTCTTTTTTTTCGTGTTGTGCGTGTGTTGCATGTCACCATGTCATTTTCATTATGTGCATTGCATTGGCTTAGTCTCACTTGCATCCGTGTGTAGTTGCATCGTCTCCGTTCTCTCCGTTGTCCGATTCGAGCTCCGACACTCACACAGGTACCCGTCGCACCTCTCAAGCCTTTGTTTCGTGAGTTGGTTAAAAACATCGTCAGAATAGGCCGAGACTTGTCGAGTGGTCTTGGTATATCATCGGTAGACCGCCTGTCAAGTTTCGTCTTGTTTGCACGTCGTTTGATACTCCAACGGTTAACCACGTGGGCCGAAAACCCCTATTTCTTTTGGCCGAACACCCCTCCACAACAGCCCACTAGCCTAACACGACCACCTCCATCCTCTCGGTCGCTAGATCGTGATCGTGTGGGCGAAAACCGCACCTCATTTGGACACTCCTAGCTCCCAGAATCTATAAATAGGCCCTCTCCCTCGAAATTTCGGGCAAAACCCTTGCAGTTCGTCCCTCCCTAGCCGCCGGACATGTCCGGACCGCACCGGACACGTCCGTTCGCTGGCCCGAACGAATCCGGAGACGCCACGTGGTACCGCCGCCGCCAGCTCCTCCCCACGCCGACGGGCCCGCCGCGGCCCGAGGTCGGCCTGCCCGGCCCGCGCGTCCGACTCCGCGCCCCCGCGCCTCGGCTGCTGTCCTCCGCCTCGGGCTCGGCCCCGCGCCCGCCCCGCGCCGGAGGTACTCTGCCCGCCGCTGCCACGGTCGACCGCCGCCACGCCATCTCCATCGCACCGCCCGCCTCCGGCCTCGGCTCCGACCGAGCCCCGCCGGCCGACCACCGTCACCGCCGCCGGACGCCTCGCCTCCACCGCCGGCGCCACCGCCCGCCGCCGCGGCGAGCTCAGCCCCGCCGGCACTCGCCACCACCGCTGGCGGCCCCAACTCTGGCGACTTCTCCGGCCACCGCCTAGCCGGATCCCGATCTAGATAGGGGAGTGGACGTGATCCACCACTCCCCCATCCAAATGGCCCCATCTCCGTCCCGGATATCCTCGTCCCGCGTTGACTTTTACGCGAGGTGAAATATCACTAAGTCCCATATCCGTTTAAATTTCTTGCCTCCTTCATCATGTGGAACCTTTGTGCTCGGTGCTCCATTTTGCGCATATGATATATCTAAATGTTCATCGCGAAGTGCTCTACAGGTTAGCATCAGTTTCATGCATGATAGGGTTCATCTAGTTGTCTTAATCTTTGTTGCAAGAGTGCATCCTGATGTTACTGTTTCAGCACTAGTTGTCTGTTAACAATTTGCTGGCATGTTCGTGAGGTCACAACTTGGTGTATGTTGGTCCAAATGGAGTGTATGATATGTCAAAATGTTCGTCTTGTGATTCTATTAATGATGGATGCATTTGCATACATGTTAGGTTGCATTATGCCATGTTTAACCCTCTTGCAAAAGTTCATGTGGGTGATAAGTTTCTGAAGTTGTTATGAGATGATGTTTTGTCTTGTTTGTGTAAATTAATCCTTGTGTCATATGAGCTAGGTGTCCACATGGTTTTTGCTCATTGGAATGTGCTCTAAATGATATATTTATTTTCATGCCATGATATGTCTTGAGATGAGTGCATCAAGCTTGTTAACATGCCATCGTGATGTTAATTTTCTGCTAATGCTGAATCTATTAATTTTTATGCCATGTTTCCATGATGCCACCATCATTGTTGTGCATGGTTAGAGTTGTCCAGTGGGTGTTCCTTGATGTATATGTTATGCTCTAGCTATCCTTGCTCTTGTCTGCCATGATTCCATGTTCTAACTTGTTCTTTTGAGGCCCTCTAGTTGCTATAAAATGTTTCTGTCAGCATTTATCAACAAGTTCAGTTTTGCCACGTGAATAGCTAGCTTTCTATGCATCCTATGACCATGTTATTGCCATGAGTAGCTTCACAAACATGTATTCTTGCTATTGGTTACATTCACATGCCATGCTATTCTTTGAGATGAGTTGCATAAGCTTGCAAACATGCTACTTATCACCTTTATCTTTGTCTTGCTATTTATCTCGCTCTTTAGCTATGCCTCAATGCATATTCCTGTTTGACAGCCTCCTATTGTTGCCATGAAACACTCTAACCGCCTTCCTAGCAAACCATTGGTTGGCTAAGTACGCTTTTGCTTAGCCCCTCTTATAGCATTGTTAGTTGCAGGAGAAGTTTCGAAGATCGTTCCACATTCGGACTTGTTTATTAGGTTAACACAATGTATCTCTTAAGGTAAATTAATACACACATATATTGGTAATGGGTGGAAGGCTTGGCCTTTTGCTTGGTGTTTCATTCCACTCATGCCACCTTAGGACCTGATAAACCGGTGTTATGTTCCTTGATTTTGCGTTCCTAACACGATTGGGGTTTGATGAGCCCCCCTTGTTAATTCGCACTGCTTAAAGCCTTTCCAGCAAGGCCCAACATTGGTTCTACATTTTCCTAACAACTAAAACTTGCATAGGGAGTTGCAAACCCGAGTTCTTAATTAAAAACCCGGACCAGTGCTCCTCATGAGTTTTGGTCCAAACTGGGCGGACTGTGGGGCCACGTTGGGGAAACCCGAGGGCTGGTATATGCCTGTAGGATGTCCCATCCGGTCGTGGCCTGAGATGAGATACGTGCGGCTACTATCAGGGTGTTGGCACACCGGGAGGTCTTGTTGGATTAGTTTTACCTTTGTCGAAATATCTTGAGCACGGGATTCCGAGAATACACAAGTCTTCCCACTTTGGAGTTGCGACTCGGAAGACCATGAGCTTGTGATGGGCTAAGTTGGGACACCCCTGCAGGGTTTTGAACATTCGAAAGCCTTGCCCGTGGTTATGTGGCAGATGGGAATTTGTTAATATCTGGTTGTAGATAACTTGACACCCCATCCAGAGAATACACTACCTGTGTGAGTAACCGTGATGGTCTCTTTGTGAAGGGCTTTGGGAAGTGAACACGGTGGGGTTATGCATGAACGTGATTAGCTAGGATCACTTCTTGATCAACTTTGGCGACCGTTGGCACATATTCTCATCTCGCTCTGAACTCGTAAGCTAGTTTCTTAGTGCTTGCTACAAACACTTCATTGCCTCTCCACACCTAAAGGCTTTGTTAGTTTTGATACCCGGGAATGGGATCGCTGAGTCCTTGTGGCTCACAGATTACAACACACACCAGATGCAGGTACAACCGAGTACGATGCAGGAGATGGATCAGAACTTCACTAGGAGTTCGATGAAGAGCGTGGTCGTTACTATGTATTGTATCCCGACGATCAGTAGTGGTTCCTACTAGGGGCTATCAGGCTTTGTGATATGTGGTATCTTTTCTCTTTCGTTTTCGTCCGTAATTGGACCCTGTGTTATTTGGATGAATGTATGTTATTGTATTCATTATGTGACGTGGCGAGTGTAAGCCAACTAACTTTTACACTTTCATCCCTGAACTTCTACATGAGTTGTGCAAAGATACTACGCTTGCGATCATTCCAGCATGTGCTTATGTATCTAAGTCGCGCCTCGACACGTGGGAGACATAGTCATATCTTGGGCATTACAAGTTGGTAATCAGAGCCTTCTCCAACCTAGGAGCCCCCTGATTGATCGAACCGCTGACGTTTGAGTCTAGGCACACACACAAAATGTTTTGAGTCCTATATATATATCGGAGAGTAGGATTTCGTTTTACTCCTCATCTCCTTCATCGCTCTGGTGAGGACTCCTGACGTTGTTTTACCTTCACTACTCTCAAAATTTCACCAATTTTTTTTAGGATCACGCGGGTATTGTTTGGATTGTTCCGATATCTTTGTCACGAGAACATTGTTCTCGATGCCTCCTGTCATTTAGGGTTTGTGGCAGTGTCCCAGGGAGTTGAGCTCCGAGGTGTTGTCATCACAAATGTATCGTAGCGGTTCTAGAATACCAGAGGCGGCCGACATCGAAAACTCTTCTATACATGTCTGGTTGTGAGATAACACCGACGTCACCCAGTACTGGGGGGATAGTTCAGGAGTATTGCCATAGCTAGTATAGCGGATTCGTTTCGAAGGTCTGAGGTAAAGAGTTTCTGAAGATGACTGGTTATGTGTTGACGGATGGATACAACTGGATGTAGGTTTAGAGTTCAGTGCACGATGCTTCCCCTGTATCCCCAATACCAGACTGCATAACCGGAAAGCTTCGGGAATTAATAGGTGTGTTTCAAGTAGCTCGTAGGTAATCTTCCAACAGGTGCATGGTATGAGGTTTGGGGTTCTACATCTAGTGAAGAGCTTTCATGGGCGCTGTTCCAATTGGGAGTTGCATCTTAAAGGATCCTTGGCTATGCTGATCCGAGGATTGCAAGGCCCTTTGTAACACGTGCCATGGGGCATTCAACACGAACATGTGGGACGAAACCTCTATTATGTATTTGTTCCATCTGTACCTTTTTGTTTTTGTTCTATCATTTTTTTCTCCCATGTGGCTTCTCGACAAGTTGTTGTACTATTAAGCTATGGAATTCATTCGTTCAATTTTTTGTTCAAATGTTCATTGTGAAGACTATATGTTGCAAATATCTAGCCGTTTATTCAGCTTATCTATTATTTGCTTCAATGGCTAACAATTTTCATCATCTTTAGGATGGCACCTAAGAAAGTTCCCAACCAAAACCCGGAGGGTGAAGAAGAGCATCCTCCTTCCCCTGCTCCTCCGTCTAAGGCATGGAGAGAGATTATGCAGGCAACCAACCAAAACACTCAAATGCTCATGCAAATGATGTAGAGTTTTGAAGCCAATCAAGCAAATCAAGGCAACCAAGGGAACGAAGGCCAAGGAAATCTGTTCAGTTAACCTCACTTTGCGACTCTGAACCAATTCCTGACAAATCAGCCCAAGTCTTTCAGTTACGGTCTGGACCCACTAGATGCTGAAGATTGGATCACAGACATCAAAAAGCATTTCGAGTGCAGTAACGTCAGAACTGAGGATTATGTCAAGTTTGCCGCCTTCCAACTCAAAGATCAAGCTGCAGATTGGTGGCAATAGTACAAAGACTCCAGAGGTGGTCGTGAGATCTCGTGGACTGATTTCTGCAGAGATTTCCATTCTCATCACATTCCAACCAGTGTCATTGATGGCATGCATGAGAAATTCCACAACCTGAAGCGAGGCACCATGTCTGTCTATCAATACAATGTCAAGTTCTAGAATCTTGGCCGTTATGCGAAGCAAGACATTATCGATGCCAAGAGCAAAATCCAGCAGTTCGGAGGTGGTCTGAAAGATGAATTCCAACTTGCACTCACTTTGTTCAAGCCAGATGAATTTGATCAATTCTACAACATGGCTCTCAAGCAAGAGGCAGCTCAGCTCAAGTGTGAAGCTTCCAAAAAGAGGATAAGAGATGTCGTTCACTCCTCCTCTTCCTCTCAAGTGGTTTCCAAGTAGCAGAAGTTCTGGCTACCGCCTCCTCCAGTGCTCCGTCCTCCAAGCAACAACAAGCACTCAGGTGGTCGTGGATTCTCCCACCCACCCAACCCAAGCAACCAGTCCAAGCCTCAGTTCCAAGCTCCAAGACCAAGCGGTCTTTATCATCGGCCACTTTCAGAAGTTACTTGCAACAAGTGTACTCAGAAGGGTCACTATGCCAACAAGTGTGCCATCCCAAGGCGCCTTACGCCTCCTCCACCTGTCTGCAATGCTATTGTCAAGCACAATCCCAAGTCAGCAAGAGTGAACCTGATGAATGCAGCTCAAGCAAAGAATTCTTCCGATGTGATAATTGGTAATCTTCCAGCTAACTTTAAACCTGCAAAATTCTTGTTTGATTGTGGTGCATCACATTCCTTCATGTCATATCCATTTGTATCTAAGCACAACGGGACACAATGGCTTTGCCAAGGGAGTTGCAAATTATTTCTCCGGGCAAACACATGACTTCTAATTTGATGGCTCCGGATAGATTTATTCATATGGGTGATTACAGTTTTCTGGTTTCCCCGGTTGTTCGCGGTAACTCCGACATTTATCTTATTCTTGGGATGGATTGGCTCTCCAAGCATGATGCAAATATTGATTGTGCAAACAAGGAGGTCAAGCTAACTCATCCTTTCGAAGAAGTGATTATCTTCGCGGCTCGAGATAACACAATCAGGCTAATCTCTCTCAATGAGAAGGGCGAGATTAATGCCATTTCTCAGATTCCGGTGGTTTGTGAATATGAGGATGTATTCCTTGAAGAGCTTCCAGGCATGCCTCCCAACCGTCCAGTTGAATTCATCATTGAACTTGAACCCGGTACCAAGCCAGCCTATCGGCGTCCGTACAAGCTTTCTCCCGATGAGTTGAAGGAGCTGAAGAAACAACTCGATGAGCAAGAATGAATGGGTCTAATCAGACCAAGTACTTCTCTGCGGTGTTCTTTTTGTCAAGAAGAAGGATGGTACAGAACGATTGTGCGTTGATTACCGGCCTTTGAACAAGAAGACAATTAAGAATAAGTACTCGCTCCCCAATATCAATGAATTGTTCGAGCAGCTCAAAGGATCCAAGGTTTTCTTGAAACTTGATCTTCGGATGCGCTACCATCAGATTCATATCCGTGAAGAGGATATTCCCAAGACCGCATTCAGAACGAGTTATGGCTCCTATGAATACACGGTCATGTCTTTCGGGCTTGCAAATGCTCCACCCACTTTCTCCTGGATGATGCACTTCATATTCAACCCCTACACCAATGAATTCGTCCTCGTCTACCTCGATGATATATTGGTATTCTCCCAGAATGAAGAAGACCATGCGAAGCACCTCCGTTTGGTCCTCGACAGGCTCCGTGAGCACCGTTTCTATGCGAAATTATCCAAGTGTGAATTCTGGCTTGATAAAGTCCTCTATCTTGGCCATATTATCTCTGCCGAGGGCATTTATGTTAACCCCGAGAAGGTTGAAGCTATTGTCAACTGGGAACCTCCTCAGAATGTCAAACAACTCCGAAGTTTCCTCGGTCTCGCAAGTTATTGCAGAAGGTTCGTTGAGAATTTCTGCAAGATTTCCAATCCTCTTTCCAACCTGTTGCAGAAGAATGTCAAGTACTCATGGACTCCTGATTGTGATGTGGCATTCAATACACTCAAAGAGAAGCTCATTTCTGCTCCGGTTCTTACTCCCCTGGATGAGTCCAAGCCTTATGAAGTCTTTTGTGATGCTTCATTGCAAGGTCTTGGCGGTGTTCTCATGCAAGACAAGAAGATCGTTGCATACACTTCTCGTCAGCTTTAACCAAATGAGAAGAATTACCCCACACATGATCTTGAGCTAGTAGCAGTTGTTGATGCCTTGATCACGTGGACACACCTTCTGTTGGTCAAAAAAGTGGACATCTTCACCCAGCCAAACCTTAACCTGTGCCAGACTCATTGGGTTGAAATGATTCAAGAGTACGATCCAAGCATTGAGTATACTCCTGGCAAGGCCAATGTCATTGCAGATGCCTTAAGCATAAAGGCTTATTGCAACAGTCTCCTCCTCAAACCGTTCCAACCTAAACTTTGTGAGTCATTCAGGAAGCCCAACCTCCAAGTTGTTCCGCAAGGATTTCTTGCCAACCTTCAAGTCGCTCCTACCTTGGAAGATCAAATCCATGAGGCCCAACTCAGTGATGCTATGGTGCAGAAGGTGAAACATGGTATTGCAAAGGGTACTCCCAAGTACAAGTGCTTTAGCATTGATGACAGAGACACTTTGTTCTTTGAGGACAAAATTGTGGTTCCCAAAGGTGATCTCAGGAAGCTCATAATGAACGAAGCACATGACTCACTTCTCTCGATACATCCAGGAAGCTCCAAGATGTACCATGGCCCCAAGCAATCCTATTGGTGAACTCGCATGAAAACAGAAATTGCTCAATTCATGAATGAGTGTGATGTCTGCAGAAGAGTGAAGGCAGAGCATCAACGTCTAGCCGGACTCCTTCAACCTCTACCTATTCCCGAGTGGAAATTCGATCACATTGAGATGGATTTTGTCGCCGGTTTTCCCAAGTCCAAGCGAGGAAATGATGCTATCTTTGTTGTGAATGACAAGCTCACTAAAGTGGCTCATTTTCTTCAAGTCAAAGAATCCATCAACGTAGCAGAATTAGCAGAGATGTACACCTCCATAATTGTCTCTTTGCATGGTATCCCTCAATTAATCTCCTCCGATCGTGGAAGCTTGTTCACTTTCAAGTTCTGGGATTCCTTTCAGTCGGTATTGGTACCAAGATTCAGTTCAGCACAACTTTTCACCCTTAGAGCAGTGGTCAAGTCGAAAGAGTGAACCAAATTATTGAAGATATGCTCAGAGCTTGTGTAATCTCCTTCGGTATGAAATGGGAATATTGCCTTCCATTTGCCGAATTCTCCTACAACAACAGCTACCAAGCAAGTGCAGGCAAAGCACCATTTGAAATTCTCTATGGCAGAAAGTGTCGTACCGCTCTCAACTGGTCCGAGACTGGTGAACGTCAACTCCTTGGAAATGATTTGATCTCAGAGGCCGAAGAAATGTGCAAAGTCATACGTGAGAATCTCAAAGCCGCGCAATCACGCCAAAAGAGTTACTATGACAGCAAGCATCGTGACTTGGCTTTCGAGATTGGTGATCATGTCTATCCCCGTGTTTCTCCCATGAAGGGCACTCAGAGGTTTGGTATCAAGGGCCAGCTTGCTCCAAGATACGTGGGTCCTTCCAAGATAATTGGCAAGAGAGGCGATCTAGCCTACCAACTCGAGCTTCCCTCCAACTTTGCAAATGTGCACGATGTGTTTCACAAGTCACAACTCCGCAAGTTCTTCAAGACGCCTAAACATCCTCTACTTAAACACAATTTACCAATTGAAACTCTATGAGGTCCTCCTCCACCTAAAGGTGATCCTATGTTTGAATTAAAACAATTGCCTGACACTTTGAAATATTCTCATTTTGATGAAAAGAAGATATATCCTGTTGTTATCAGCGCTAACCTTTCAGAACATGAACAAGAAAGATTATTAAAAGTTCTAAGGAAGCACTGTGCTGCTATTGGATATACTCTTGATGATTTAAAGTGCATCAGTCCCACTCTATGTTAGCACAAGATTTTTATGGAACCTGATGTTAAACCCATTGTCGAGCAGCAACATCGGTTAAACCCAAAGATGAAAGAAGTGGTAAGAACGGAAATACTAAAACTTCTGGAAGCAGGTATAATCTATCCTATAGCTGATAGTAGATTGGTAGGTCTCGTTCATCGTGTTCCTAAGAAAGGGGGTATTACTGTTGTTCCTAATGATAATAATGAACTTATTCCACAAAGAATTGTTACAGTCTATAGAATGGTAATTGATTTTAGGAAGTTTAAAAAATCAACTAGAAAAGATCATTACCCTCTACCTTTTATTGATCAAATGCTAGAAAGATTATCAAAGCACACACACTTTTGCTTCTTTCATGGATACTCTAGTTTTTCACAAATACATGTTTCTCAACATGATCAAGAAAAGACTACTTTTACTTGCCCCTTTGGAACTTATGTGTAATGCCCCGGATGTAGCAATTCCATTTATGGCATTATATGCATCGTTGACTTAATCAATTCCATTATGGGGTCCTTCTTATTTTCGGGCTTCTTCATTTTCGTCTTGTGCGTGTGTTGCATGTCATCATGTTATTTTCGTTATGTGCATTGCATTGGCTTAGTCTCACTTCCTTCTATGTATAGTTACACCGTCTCCGTTCTCTCTGTTGTCCGTTTCGAGCTCCGACACTCACAAACGTGCCCGTCGCACCTCTCAAGCCTTTGTTTCGTGAGTGGGTTAAAAACATCCTCGGATTGGGCCGAGACTTGTCGAGTGGTCTTGGTATATCACCGGTAGACCGCCTGTCATGTTTCGTCTCGTTTGGAGGTCGTCAATACTCCATCGGTTAACCACGTGTGCCGAAAACCCCTATTTCTTTTGGCCCAACACCCCTCCATAATAGCCCATTAGCCCAGCACAACCACCCCCATCCTCTCGGTCATTGGATCGTGATCGTGTGGGCGAAAACTGCACCTCATTTGGACACTCCTAACTCCCAGAATCTATAAATAGGCCCTCTCCCCCAAAATTTCAGGCAAAACCCTAGCAGTTCGTCCCTCCCTCACCGCTGGACATGTCCGTCCGCCAGCCCGGACAAATCCGGAGCGGCCACGTGGCACCGCCGCCGCAAGCTCCTCCCTGCGCTGCCGGGCCCGCCGTGGCCCGAGGCCGGTTCGACCAGCCCGCGCGTCCGCCTCCGCGCCCCCACGCCTCATCCGCCGCCCTCCGCCTCGGGCTCAGCCCCGCGCCCACCGTGTGCCGAGGTCCTCTGCCCGCCGCCGCTGCGGACGACCGTCGCCGCCATCTGCATCGCGCCGCCCGCCTCCGGGCTCGCCTCCGACCGAGCCCCGCCGGCCGACCTCCGTCACCGCCGCCGGACACCTCGCCTCCATCGCCAGCGCCACCGCCCACCGCCGTAGCGAGCTCCACCCCACCGGCCCTCGCCACCACCGCCGGCGGCCCCAACTCCGGCGACTTCACCGACCGCCGCCTCGCCGGATCCCGATCTGGATCGGGGAGTAGACGAGATCCACCACTCCCCCATCCAAACGGCCCCATCTCCCTCCCGGATATCCTCGTCCCGCGTTGACTTTTATGCGAGGTGAAATATCACTAAGTCCCAGATCCGTTTAAATTTCTTGCCTGCTTCTTCATGTGGTAACTTTGTGCTCGGAGCTCCGTTTAGCGCATATGACCTATCGAAATGTTCGTCTCAAAGTTCTCTACATGTTAGCATCAGTTTCATGCATGATAGGGTTCATATAGTTGTCTTAATCTTCGTTGCAAGAGTGCATCATTATGTTACTGTTTCAGCACTAGTTGTCTGTTAACAATTTGTTGGCACGTTCGTGAGGTCACAACTTGGTGCATGTTGGTCCAAATGGAGTGTATGATATGTCAAAATGTTCGTCTTGTTATGCTCTTCATGATGGATGAATTTTTGAAATGTTAGGTTACGTTATGCCATGTTTAACCTTGTTGCAAAAGTGCATGTCGGTGATAAGTTTTTGAAGTTGTTATGAGATGATGTTGTCTTGTTTGTGTATATTAATCCTTGTGTCATATGAGCTAGGTGTCAACATGGTTTTTGCTCATTGGATTGTGCTCTACATTATAGATTTATTTTCATGCCATGATATGTCTTGAGATGAGTGCATCAAGCTTGTTAACAAGCCATCATGATGTTAATTTTTTGCTAAGGCTGAATCTGTTAATTTTTATGCCATGTCTCCATGATGCCACCGTCATTGTTGTGCATGGTTAGCGTTGTCCAGTGGGTGTTCCTTGATGTATATGTTATGCTCTAGCTATCGATACTCTTGTTTGCCATGATGCCATGTTGTAGCTTGTTCTTTTGAGGCCCTCTAGTTGCTATAAAATGTTTCTGTCAGCATGTTATCAACAAGTTCAGTTTTGCCACGTGAATAGCTAGTGTTCTATGCATCCTATGACCACGTTCTTGCCATGAGTAGCTTAACAAACATGTCTTCTTGCTATTGGTTACATTTACATGTCATGCTATGCTTTGAGATGGGTTGCACAAGCTTGCAAACATGACTACTTGTCGTTGTTGCTTCCATGCCTTGTAATTTTCACCAAGTCTGAGAAATTTGTAAACTTCTTGAATCCTGCCATGCTTGTTTAATTGTGTTCCAGCAAGTTTTTGGGTGTTCTCTAAGTTCATGCTTGTTAATAATCATGTCTATTTCACATCCATGCCTCTTGTCTTCATGTTTGGGTGCTGTAGCATAATTATATCTTGCTCCAAAGATGCCATGTTGCTGTTAACTGCAGTTTTGCATTGCATCTTGTTTTGCTTGTCATTTGCAAACTTTGCATCCGTTTCTCATCATCTTTATATCGATTTCGACCGAAATGTTCCAATCTATCCAGTGGATTGCTTGGTTTCCCAAGATGAAGCCATTTCCATCATCTTATCCTTTAGGCTCGAGAGAATCCTCATGCGTACGCACATCATATTTGCATCCCATGTAATGTCTTGCATCGTGTTGATTGTGCACTGCACCGTGATTGATCTTGTACCGTTGTTGTGATCTTGTGTTGGGTAGAGCCGTGAGCCGATACCAAGTTTGAGGATCTTGTCGAGACTGAGTTGAGGAGTCGTCTTACCATCCTACCGATGACTTACCAGGCAAGATGACCGTTCCCCGATATCACCTCTATCTTTGTCTTGCTAGTTGTCTCGCTCCTTAGCTATGCCTCGATGCCTATTCATGTTTGTCAGCCTCCTATTGTTGCCATGAAACACTCTAACCGCCTTCCAAGCAACCCATTGATTGGCTAAGTACGCTTTTGCTCAGCCCCTCTTATAGCATTGTTAGTTGCAGGTGAAGTTTCGAAGATTGCTCCACGTTCGGACTAGTTTATTGGGCTAACACAATATATCTCTTAAGTAAATTAATACATATATATATTGGTAATGGGTGGAAGGCTTGGCCTTCTGCTTGGTGTTTTGTTCCACTCATGCCACCTTAGGACCCGATAAACCGGTGTTATGTTCCTTGATTTTGCATTCCTAACACGGTTGGGGTTTATGGCCCCCCCACCCTTGATAATTCACACTGCTTCAAGCTTTTCCAACAAGGCCCAACATTGGTTCTACACTTGCCTAACAACTAAAACTTGCATAGGGAGTTGCAAACCCGAGTTCTTAATTAACAACCCAGGCCAGTGCTCCTCATGAGTGTTGGTCCAAACTGGGCGGACTGCGGGGCCACCTTGGGGAAACCCGACGGCTGGTATATAGCAGTAGGATGTCCCATACAGTCATGGCCTGAGACAAGATACGCGCGGCTACTATCAGGGTGTCGGCACGCCGGGAGGTCTTGCTGGATTAGTTTTACCTTTGTTGAAATATCTTGAGCACGGGATTCCGAGAATACTCGGGTCTTCCCACTTTGGAGTTGCGACTCTGTGGATCATGAGCTAAGTTGGGACACGCCTGTAGGGTTTTGAACTTTCAAAAGTCATGCCCGTGGTTATGTGGCAGATGGGAATTTGTTAATATCCAGTTGTAGATAACTTGACACCCAACCAAAAAATACACTACCTGTTTGAGTAACCGTGACGGTCTCTTTCCGAAGGGCTTCGGGAAGTGAACACGGTGGGGTTATGCATGAATGTGAGTAGCTAGGATCACTTCTGATCAACTTTGGTGACTGTTGGCACATATTCTCATCTCGCTCTGAACTCGTAAGCTAGTTGCTTAGGCTTGCTGCAAACACTTTATTGCCTCTCCACACCTAAAGCCTTTTTTAGTTTTGATACCCGGGAATGGGATTGCTGAGTCCTTGTGGCTCACAGATTACAACACACACAAGATGCAGGTACAACCGAGTACGATGCAGGAGATGGATCAAAACTTCACTGGGAGTTCGATGAAGAGCGTGGTCGTTACTATGTATCGTATCCCGACGATCAGTAGTGGTTCCTACTAGGGGCTATCATGCCTTGTGATTTGTGGTATCTTTTCTATTTGGTTTTCGTCCGTAGTTGGACCCTGTTTTATTTGGATGAATGTATGTTATTGTATTCATTGTGTGATGTGGCGAGTGTAAGCCAACTATCTTTTACACTTTCATCCCATAACTTCTACATGATTTGTGCAAAGATACCACGCTTGCGATCATTCCAGAATGCGCTTATGTCTCTAAGTCGCGCCTATAGTTCAATGACCTGATTGGAACTTACCTTTTGACATTATGTGTGATGCTAGTGATTTTGCTGTTGGTGCTGTTGTAGGACAAAGAGTTGATAAAAAAACTAAATGTTATTCATTAAGCTACTAAACTCTAGACAGTGCGCAAAAGAATTATGCTACCACTAAAAAGCAATTCTTAGCAGTTGTGTTTGCTTGTGATAAATTCAGGTCTTACATTGTTGATTCAAAAGTAACTGTTCAAACGGACCATGGTACTATTAAATATCTTATGGAAAAGAAATATGCTAAACCTAGACTTATTCGGTGGGTACTCTTGCTACAAGAATGTGATTTGTATATCACTGATAGAAAAGGAGCTGAGAACCCCATAGCTGATAACTTGTCTAGACTAGAAAATGTGCCTGATGACCCACTACCAATTGATGATAGTTTTCCTAATGAGTAGTTAGCTGCAATAAATATTGCTAATAGTACTCCCTGGTATGATGACTATGATAATTACATTGTTGCTAAATATTTACCACCTATTTTTACTTATCAACAAAAGAAAAAGTTCTTTTATGACTTAAGACATTACTTTTGGGATGACCCACATCTTTATAAAGTAGGAGTAGATGGTATTATTCGACGTTGTGTACCTAAGCATGAACAGGAACAAATCCTTCGGAAATGTCGCTCTGAAGCTTATGGAGGACATCATGCTGGAGATAGAACTTCTCACAAGGTACTGCAGACTGGATTTTATTTGCCTACTCTTTTCGAAGATGCTCGTAAGTTCGTTTCCTCTTGTGATGAATGTCTAAGGATAGGTAATATTGTCAAGCGTCAAGAAATGCCTATGGATTATGCACTTGTTGTTGAACCATTTGATGTTTGGGGCTTTGATTACATGGGACCTTTCCCTTCCTCTAATGCCTATGCACATATTTTGGTTGCTGTCGATTATGTTACTAAATGGGTACAAGCTATTCCAACTAGTAGTGCTGATCACAACACCTCTATTAAGATGCTTAAGGAAGTTATTTTACCAAGGTTTGGAGTCCTTAGATATTTAATGACAAATGGTGGTTCACACTTTCTTCAGGGTGCTTTTCGTAAAGTGCTTACTAAATATGATGTTAACCATATAATTGTATCACCTTATCATCCTCAGTCTAGTGGTCAAGTTGAGCTTAGTAATAGAGAAATAAAATTAATTTTGCGAAAGATTGTCAATAGGTCCAGGAAGAATTGGTCTAAGAAATTAGATGATGCACGTTGGGCTTATAGAACAACTTATAAAAATCCTATGGGTATGTCTCCTTATAAAATGGTTTATGGAAAAGCTTGTCATTTGCCTCTTGAGTTAGAACATAAAGCTTTTTGGGCAATGAAGGAACTTAACTATGATTTCAAACTTGCGGGTGAAAAGAGGTTATTTGATATTAGCTCATTAGACGAATGGAGAACCCAAGCTTATGAAAATGCCAAGTTATTCAAATAAAAAGTTAAAAGATGGCATGATAATGGAATCCAAATGCGTGAGTTCAAAGTCAGAGAATGTGTCCTTTGTACAACTCTTGTTTCAGGTTCTTTGTAGGCAAGCTCCTCTCTAAATGGGAAGGCCCCTATGTCATCAAGGAGGTTTATTGGTCTGGATATATCAAAATAAATAATGCCGAAGGTACTAACCCAAAGGTTGTCAATGGGCAACGAATAAAGCATTATATCTTAGCTATGGACATTAATGTAGAAAGCAATACTATCCAAACTTTGACACGGGAAGAACACATAAAATAATCTTTCCAGAACATTCCAGAATTGTGAAAATAAGGAGGTATGTGATACGGTAAGTAAACAGACTCCGAAAAATCGGCAATTTTTTTTATCACTTTTCGAATATTTACAAAATTAGGAAAATAAAAGCTACCGGGAAGCGTACCCTGGTGGGCACAATAAACCATGGCGCGCCCAGGTGGGTTGTGCCCACCTCGGGTACCTCCGGACTCCATTTTTCTACAGCTTGCTTGTTTCCCAATATTAAAATTCTTTATGTACCCCCTAAACCTATTGACCACCGTATCGCGAGGAAATCTTATGTTCTTCTTTCTTGATGATTTCTGGCAGATCTGAGAGAATGTCGTCTCAAGGCTCGGGAGATGAGAGCCCTTCCTCCCACAAGTCTTTTGATATATATGTTTTTAAGCCTGCACATGCTTGGTCCATAGATGAGGAGGAAGAAGATGAGCCTCTCTCTCCTCGCTTCCAACAGGATAGCAAGGAAGCATTCGGCAAGAAAATATTGAAGCTTGAGTTGGAGAACGAGGACCTAAGGGACGAAAATTTTAGCCTACAACGCAAGTAGGAAGAGCTCACTATTTCTTCGTCACCACCACCATCTTCTTCACCACCAAAAGAAAATTGAGTATCGGGTATGGGCACTCCCCTCGGCTTTTGCCATGCTTGGGGGAGGTGTGCCGGTATCGTAGCATCCCCACTATCATTTTGCATTTACTTATTTTAGTTCGATCTATTTGCTTTAGAATAAATGAAAGTTTAGTTCGATCCCTTCTTTTCGTGAGTTTGCTTAGTGATCTATCTTTGTAATCATGTGCGAAATATATAATAAAGTTTAGTTTTGGGATTTTACTTTCTTTTCCTTCGTGTTGCAATAAAAAGAAAAGTTATAATCTAATGAATAAAAGAAAGGAAATAAATTAAGAAGATCATATGCTAATCTTATGGTAGGTGATTGGACCACATAAGGAAAAGTATAAGCAGAAAATTTTATTAGAGGTTGGCAAACATAACATTGGTCAATGATGTAACTCATGAAAGAATTAATAAGGGAAGAGAAGATTCACATATAAATATACTATCCTAAAAATATTTCGTGATTATGAGGCCCCGTAAAAATATTATATGCTAAAATTGTTGACGTTGGACAAGGAAGACAACTTAATGATTTATGTTTGTTCATTTTCACATAGAAGTCATATTCTCGTAGATCCTTTAACATATGGTGTTTGCCCAATATCTTTTCTAGCCAAAAATTCTGCACTAAGTAGAGATACTACTTGTGCATCCAAAAACCCTTAAACCCAAACCTTTTTCAAGAGTCCACCATACCTACCTATGGATTGAGTAAGATCCTTAAAATAAGTTGTCATAGGTGCAAGAAGGCAATAATAATTTCTTCTAAACGTGCGAGATCATTTAGTGTAAGAGAAAATTGAGCGTTGCACGAACTTGTGATGGTGAAGGATAAGATCGACAGACTACATAATAAAGGTTGCTATCACAAGGGGCAATGTAACATGACATCCTTTTGCAATAAGGGATTGAGCATACAAACAAATAAGCGCATGGCAACCTCTGCTTCCCTCTACGAAGGTCTGGTCTTTTACTTTTATGCAAAGAGTCAAAGTTTTCTCTCTATTCCTTTTTATTTTATCCTTTGACAAGCATCATGTGGTGAGGAAATATCTAGGCACATTTGTCCAGTGGAATATGGGTGACATGAGTTATTATTGTTGACATCACCCTTGAGATGAGTACGTTGGGAGGCAAACCATAAGCCCCTATCTTTCTATGTGTCCGGTTGAAATGTTTTGCTCATGTGTATGCGGTGAGTGTTAGCAATCATAGAAGACTATATGATGGTTGAGTATGTGGACTTTCCTAAAGGCGCCGATACGTGACCCTTCCTGAAAAGATGATGAATTGTAGTTGCAAAGCTGACTGAGAACATAGTTTGTTGGTTTCTAATAGAGTTTATGCTTTGTACTTCAACTGTGTGATGAACTATGACTTGCTCATTAGAAGTCTATGATACAAGGCTTCTGATAGCAGTCTTATGATTAAATTTGTTGCTGTTATAATAATTAACATGATGCTTCTATGTCCATATTTTGTTTTTATCGACACCTCTCTCTCAAAGCATGTGGACTATTTTTTATTTCGGTTTTCGCTTGAGGACAAGCGAGATCTAAGCTTGGGGGCATTGATACGTCCATTTGGCATCATGTTTTCTTGTTGTTATTATGCGTAATAATGCTTTTTGGAGTAATTCTAATGCCTTTCTCTCATAATTTGCGAGGAATGCACCAAGAGGGAGAATTCCGGCAGCTGGAAATCTGGACCTGAAAATAGCTACATCAGGCCACCTATTATGCATAACTCCAAACAAGCTGAAACTTCACAAGGATTTTTTATGGAATATATAAGAAATACTGGAACTGATAACCACCAAAGGGGGCCCACCAGGTGGGCACAACCCACCTGGGTGCGCCAGCCCCCCCCCCCCCCCAAGCACGCCCTTGTGGGTTGTGCTCACCCAGGCCCATCTTCGGTGCCCGTCTTCTGTTATATAAGCCCTTCTGACCAAGAAAAAATAAGGTGCAGAATTTCTGGACGGAGCGCCGCTGTCTCGAGGTGGAACTTGGGCAGGACCACTTTTGCCCTCCGGCGGAGCGATTCCGCCGGGGGAACTTCCCTCCCAGATGAGGAAATCATCGTCATCATCATCACCAACAACTCTCCCATCTTGGGGAGGGTTATCTTCATCAACATCTGCAACAGCACCATCTCATCTCAAACCCTAGTTCATCTCTTGTGTTCAATCTTGTTACCGAAACTATAGATTGGTGCTTGTGGGTGACTAATATTATTGATTACATCTTGTAGTTGATTACTATATGGTTTATTTGGTGGAAGATCATATGTTTAGATCCATTATGCTATTCAATACTCCTCTGATCTTGAGCATGTTTATCACTTGTGAGTAGTTACATTTGTTCTTGAGGTCACGGGAGAAACCATGTTGCTAGTTATCATGTGAACTTGATAAGTGTTCGATATTTTGATAGTATGTATGTTGTGATTCCCTTAGTGGTGTCATGTGAATGTTGACTACATGACACTTCACCATATTTGGGCCTAAGGGAATGCATAGTGGAGTAGTAATTAGATGGTGGGTTGCGAGAGTGACAGAAACTTAAACCCTAGTTTATGCGTTATTCCGTAAGGGACCGATTGGATCCAAAAGTTTAATGCTATGGTCAGAATTTATTCTTAATACTTTTCTCGTAGTTTCAGATGCTTGCGGGAGGGTTAATCATCAGTGGGAGGATTGTTTAAGTAAGAACAACACCTAAGCACCGATCCACTGACATATCAAATTATCAAAGTAGCGAACACGAATCGAACCATCATGATGAAAGTGACTAGATGAAATTCTCGTGTACCCTCAAGAACGATTTGCTTATTATAAGAGACCATCTTGGCCTGTCCTTTGCCTCAAAAGGGTTGGGCTATCTTGCTGCACTTTTTCTACTACTATCATTACTTGCTCGTAACAAAATTATCTTGCTATCAATCTACTCTACTACTTACAATTTCAACACTTGCAGATATTACCTTACTGAAAAACACTTATCATTTACTTCTGGTCCTCGTTGGGTTCGATACTCTTACTTATCAAAAAGAGCTAAAATTGATCTCGTATACTAGTGGGTCATCAACCCGGTGCTTGAAAGGCTTCATCTAGGTCAAGTCATCATCGCCAGATTCCTCGGCGGCCACCTCTCTGACGTCGGGTGAAGAGGTCGTGGTAAAAGCTCTTTTGATCCATTCGCTCCTCGAGCTCCCGGGGAAGTGTAGCCGGGCTTAGGCTGTGACACTCTGAAGTGGGGGAGGGGTGGGGATGGGGATCTATGAGAAAGAAGGGTTTCGCAGGCGTCATCTAAGAAACTCAGGGCGGCGCGGGTATGTATATCGATGGGTCAACTGCACGGGTAGACCAGTAGAGGTTGACGATGGTGGTGGCTCGGCGGCAATGATCTAGCTAGTTTTCGAGCGAGGGAGGAGTGGTGTGTATGTGTGTGAGCGGGGGATTTGGGGTGAGAGAAGGATTTGGTGTGTGTGTGTGTGTGGAGGGGGTCCAAGGTGGTGTTTGAGGAAATGCCGTGGGTATTAAAGATTTTACTAGGAGGGAGTAAAATGGCGGGGCTACCGAAAATTTGTATCAAGGGATTGAAGCAGAGCAGGGCGGGAGTAACGAACATCACACACGGTTAAAACATAATAATGTGTGAGATCAAATAGAAAACACTCCAGCCAAGCAGATATTTTTGAGATTGCGAGAGGTGCAGGTTGGAGTATAATGTCGGGACTACTGAAAATTTACATCTATTGATTGAAGCAGAGCGAGGGTAACACACATCGCACATGGTCCACACATACTAATCATGTGCTATAAAATATAAAAATCATCTTGGCAGGTAGATATTTTTTAGATTGTGATGGAGTAGATATTTTCGAGAGGGGAAGGGATGCCTCGTGGAGCCCAATATACTGTGATCATGTGGGTGACAGGGGCAGGGAGCAGCACATGGGTAGTCCTACGGAATCATGTTTGTTTCGTACCCTATCACAGACGGTCGTTGTGTCCGACTCATCTACTTTTTATAAATTTGGCGAAAAACATGGGAAAGGGTCAGAACACGAACACACTTGCATGTGGACCAAATATATGTACGAAAAGGGTGGTTTGATGTTCCAATACCCAATGCACAACATTGATGTGGCACCTGTTGCACAAAGCGCACATCATTATTTCTAGCCCCCTCCCCGAAGTCACACACACACACTTCATGTAATTGTTCTGATGGGAGGGGAATCCTAGCTATGATGCATGCCCCCAATAGCTAGGTCTCACATCTCACTCTACTGTAAAGCAGTACATCATGGTGACCCCCCCCTTTGTTGGGGAATGTAGCATGCAAAACAAATCCTACGCTCATGCAAGATCTATCTAGGAGATGCATAGCAATGAGACGGGGAGAGTGTGTCCACGTACCAACGTAGACCGAAAGCGGAAGCATTAGATAAAAGCGTTTGATGTAGTCGAACGTCTTCGTGATTCAACCGAACAAGTACCGAACGTACGACACCTCTGAGTTCTGCACACGTTCAGCTCGATGACGTCCCACAAACTCTTGATCTAGCAGAGTGTCGAGGAAGAGTTTCGTCAGCACGGCGGCGTGGTGATGGTGATCATGAAATAATCCACGCAGGAGTTCGCCTAAGCACTACGACAATATGACCGGAGGAGAAAACTATGGAGGAGGGCGCCGCACATGGCTAGGAACAATTTATGTGTGTTCTAGGGGTGCCCTTTCCACGTATATAGAAGAGGGAGACGGAGGGAGGCAGCCTAGGGCGCGCCCAAGTAGGAGGAATCCTACTTGGGCGCTGATAACCCTCGACCGTAAGGGATCGAGATAGTCTTCGCGCGTAAGAATAACCCAATTTATTGATTCGACACACGGGGAGCCAAAGAGTATTTATAAGCTTTAACAGTTGAGTTGTCAATTCAACCGCACCTGAAATATACTAACTTGCAACAAAAGATAAGCGGTAACAGTGATATGATAGTGATGATAGTAATAGTAAAAGTAAATAGCAAAAGTAAATAGCAGTAGTAAATGGCAAAAGTAGCAACTAGTGACAAGCAAGGTTTAAAATACTGTAGGCTAGGGAGATGGATGGTTGGGCGTTGCATGGATGAGATAGTTTCTAACTTGGGGCACGGCACACGGAAAAGTAATGATCATCTAGGCAAATATCAAACATTAGGCATGTATCTCGTAGGTAGTTGTACGTGCTTGCAATAAGAACTTGCACAACATCTTTTGTCCTACCATCCCGCTACGAACGGGGCCAAAAGGAACTAATGGATATTAAGGTGCTCCTATCAAAGAGCACTAGAACAAAGCAATGAACTCAATGGATACATGTAATCCTCAAACTACGGACCGTCCCCTTTGGTGTCCTAAGCTGTCACCTTTGGGATCGCCGGTTCCGAACCGTAACAGGTGCATACAACTCATAGATAGGATCAAGAACACAAATATATTCATGCAAACACATAAGGTTCAGATCTGAAATCATGGCACTCGGGCCCTAGTGTCAAGCATTAAGAATAACAAGTTGTAGCAAAGATGATAAACACCATACTAGATGATAGGCAACATGCCCCCAACAATCTGACGAACTATTACATGATCTAACTCATCCAATCCCTACCATCCCCTTCGCCTACAACAAGGGAATTACTCACACATGAAGGGGGAAGTCATGGAGGGATGATGGAGTGGTGATGATGATGACGATGGCGACGATCTCCCCTCTCCGGAGGCCAAATCAGCCTCCAGATTAGCCCTCCCAAAGAAGAACAGAGGGTGGCGGCGGCTCCGCGACGCGAAACAGCGAAAAGGACTTCCGATCTGGGGTTTCTGCCTCGGAGGAAAAAATACGGGCTAAAGTAGGGCACCAGGGGGCGTGGGCCCCACCCAGGCGCCCCCCCGGCGCGGCCCAGTGGGGGCGCGCCCACAGGGCGCCTGAGCACCCCCTGGCCCCCCTCTGGCCCCACTTCTGGTATGTTGTTTCTTCGGGTGCGTGGATTTTTCGTGATTTTTTGTGGGTTTTTCTGAGATGCTTAAAAATCCGTTTTCCTGCACACAAATAAACCATACAGGCAG
Organism: Secale cereale; assembly: GCA_902687465.1. Classification (NCBI taxonomy): domain Eukaryota; kingdom Viridiplantae; phylum Streptophyta; class Magnoliopsida; order Poales; family Poaceae; genus Secale; species Secale cereale. The sequence goes on from LR738709.1 coordinate 197,176,112, forward strand.
CTCTGCTGAAAACAGCGTCAGTCCGGGTTAGTTTAGTCCAAATCATGCAAGAATGAGGTCAAAACAATATCAAAAGTGTTTGGAAAAGTAGATACGTTTGAGACGTATCAACTCCTCCAAGCTTAGCATATTGCTTGTCCTCAAGCAATTCAGTTCAACGAACTGGACGGGACAAATAAAACTTTGACAAACTCTTTTGCTTCATTAGATGTATATAAACATGTACTACGAAAAGAGTCTAGCCAGTATTGAAACAGTACTTATGAGAACAATGCAAGGAGCAATCCTTCTTTCAAGTGACCAGTCACAAATAATTAAGAGTAAACAATATATTACTGAAAATCAAGACAAGATCATATTGCACATAGCTTGAGCATATTAAGGTGGTATCTCGCTAGCCTCCATGAGTGAAGCAAAACATAAATGCAGAGACTCCTCCAGAGTTTTTAACGGAGACTAGAACTAAGAATTTCAGAATAAATCATATCACAAGTATGCAGAAGACAATGTAATACTTTGGGACAATGCACATTACACTCAGAATGACAATTATGCTCTCCTAGTTAGTGCTTTGAAGAAAGAAGATGAGACTCTCGAACCGTGGCTTTTATTGGCAAAGTTGAAAGCCCGTGATCGGAAACAAAAACTAAACATGTACCAGAGCTCTTGGTTTTAAAAACAGAAGTAAATATGTTTTTGAGGGGTGCATATTTCGTCAACGAATGCTAGCAGATAACTCAATCACTTTTTAAGCTAGACAAGTCTCGAGGAACGGCTCCCGCATGAGGACGATCACATCCTCTTAATCTCCTTTGTTTATCACTGCCAAAGTTTTCTGATTTCTCATGAACAAAGCGTGAAGGAGGGTTTGTTTGTTATATTATCTTTTCGAGCCGGGCGCACTCAATGCCAGTTCCTTTTCATATTAGGGGTTTGCACATTATGCATGCAATCCAGGGGTGAAACTTGTCCAACTTAAAGAGATCATGAATTAACTACTACTTCCTCATGAGCTAAAACATAGGCACAAAAGAGAAATGCTTTTGATTAATTTCGAGATGGTACATGAAAGTCTTTGTCGGTGTACTAAGATTGGGGTACCTTAGTACCCCAACTTGTGCACTGGCAGTAGCAGCTTCCCGTGGCAGGGCTTACCACGTGCTCGCCAAGAACCTTTCTGGTCCCTATGAAGCCATTTAAGAACAAAGTATACAAGTCAGAAGATTAAGGCCCCGGCAAGAGGAGCTTGCCGGGAAGGCCGCACCAGGCTCAAGGTCATCACTTTAGCACAAGACCCTGGCAAGAGGAGCTTGCCAGGAAAGCCAAGGAATACATATCTCAAGAGATGCCTCGGCGCATCATCCGCCCCGGCAAGACCCGGAGAGCGGCAAGCTTCCGGGCCCGGCAAGATCACTACCCCAGCAAGGGGCTTGCCGAGGAAACCTACGCTGTGTGCCTGCGCTCCAGCTCATCTGCCCACACGTCACCCTGGGGCCCTTCCAGGGACGTGTGGCAGACGGCTGTGCAGCCTGGGGCACACGGTGGCAAGCCACGGTGACGAGGCTACCGCCGTGGCGAACGGAGAAGCATGGACGGACGCTTTTGGGGGCGACGGCGACGGGCATTTAATGCCCTTGTCCCCCACTGTCAAAGTTAGGTGAAGACCACTGTACATATACTGTTCATGCACTGTTGCAACTACCACCAAATTTACACTTTTACCCTCCTCTACGTTGACACCTGTCGGTGACCCCTTTGAGCTATAAAAGGAGGCCCATGCACAACGTAGAGGGGGTTCCGAAGGTTCGAAACCTAGACAACTCTCTCGCTCGGTGTAGCTAGTACTGTAGATCTCCAAGCTCCCGAGCCCAATAACTCAATACAACCTAAGCAGGAGTAGGGTTTTACGCGTCCGCGCGGCCCGAACCTGGGTAAAACTGCTCGCGCGCGCCCCTCGATCTGCTCTCCGTGCTCCCTCCGCTCCCTTACCGCAACGTATAAGGGGCTCCGGTCCCATAGGTGCTCGTGACCGGCAAGCTTCACGGAAGGCTCCCCGGCAAACTCCTCGGGTGCAATCTTCAGCAGCTTGAGGATTTCCGCCTCCTCTGCTTGACTCACTGCGTCCGCGGCCCGTGCCTCGTCCACAGTGTATCCAAATTCGCCTGCAGCCGCAGCTGCGGCGGCCTCCTCCATCCTGGAGGCGATGTAAGCTACATCCCGGTCAGTAGTATCCCGGGTCAGGCCCTTCTTCTCCTCGGTGTTGCGGGGCTTCTCGACCAAGTTGTCGAAGAAGGTCAGCACGGTCTCCGGTGGAGGCTCCAGCCAAGTGGGGACGACGCCATGGGAGTCACACTCGGGCATCATCGCTCGTATGGAATCGCGGGCAGTGCTGTTGCACAGCGGCACCACTCCCCGAGAAGGTTTGAACCACTCCGGGTGGGCAGGGTCATGCTTGAAGAGCTGAAGGACCATCCCCTTCAACTCCAAGAAAGTAAAGTTGTAGTTCAATCCAGGGCGCAGCCTCATGGTGTCCGCCGCGTTGCCGAATTCCCAGGCAGGCCTCTTCCTTTCTTGTAAAGGGGCGATGCGGCGGCGGAGGAAATCTGCTCCAACTTCTCCAACAGTCAGATTGGCGACCCGGAGACGAATGATCCTAATGAGGGCGATCTGAAGCTTGCTGTCCTCCGGGGCCAATTCACTCCAATCCCTGCCGCGCACTATGGCAGTCTGGCGCGGCGAGGTAAAGGGCTCAGGCTCAGCTTCCAGCACCCGGCACCAATCGGCTCTCCACTCCTCCCACTTGCCGCGGAGCTCTCCCTTCAAGTACGCGTCCTTCTTGTTCAGCCTGAAGATCCAGGAGATGCCGCTGGAGAGGGGCGCACCGGACTCTACTCTAGGCATGAAGAAGTGGCGGAAAAGAGCTACATTTGGATGAACCCCAACATAGTTTTCGCACAGATGTGCGAAAACGGCCATCGTAAGGATGGCGTTCGGGGTGAAATCAAGGAGGTGGAGGCCATACGTATTCATTACATCACAAAAGAACTCCGAGTACAGAGGGCACAAACCACAATGGAAGAATGCGGCAAAGAAAAAGTACCCGCCGGGGAACATGTCAGCGGCGACGGCGGGGAGGACTCTGGTGCGGGGATGAGCTTTGGTCTCCCTCGCCCAGAACAAATAGTATTTGTCCCGCAGCTCCCTCGCGCCAAGCCTCGGCGCGAAGACCACGCACTTCTTCCGCAGGGCTGCCAGCTTCGCCGCCTGCTCGGACTTCTCCTTCTTGGCCTTGTCACTCTTCGCCTTGTCTCTCTTCGGAGCCATGGCGGGGGCGGCGAGGAAAGAGGCGAGGAGGTCGACGGTGCCGCGGATGCGGGAGATGGCGGAGGAAGGGAGGGGCTTGGCTCTCTGCCGACCTTTGGGAGGCGGAGGACGACGGGGGTTTCTGGAGAATCAAGGCGCAATGAAGACGATGAATGGAACTTCCCCTGCTTCCTCTGCTTTGAAGGGGGAAGTGGGGGACGTTCCGCATTTCCCATTAAAGAACAGGCCACGATCTCTCCCACGACGCCGCAATCGACGCGTGCCGTTAGGGAGAGAAGCGGCGGATACGGAAGGGGATACGGCTTGCCGTGGGCCGCGCGTGCCCGTGCACTATCTTGGGCCTGGCCCAACAGCGCTCGGCACCGTGTGTGGCCCAGGCCCGGGGGCTCCTGTCGGTGTACTAAGATAGGGGTACCTTAGTACCCCAACTTGTGCACTGGCAGTAGCAGCTTCCCGTGGCAGGGCTTACCACGTGCTCGCCAAGAACCTTTCTAGTCCCTATGAAGCCATTCAAGAACAAAGTATACAAGTCAGAAGATTAAGGCCCCGGCAAGAGGAGCTTGCCGGGAAGGCCGCACCAGGCTCAAGGTCATCACTTTAGCACAAGACCCTGGCAAGAGGAGCTTGCCAGGAAAGCCAAGGAATACATATCTCAAGAGATGCCTCGGCGCATCATGCGCCCTGGCAAGACCCGGAGAGCGGCAAGCTTCCGGGCCCGGCAAGATCACTACCCCGGCAAGGTGCTTGCTGGGGAAACCTATGTTGTGTGCCCGCGCTCCAGCTCATCTGCCCACGCGTCGCCCTGGGGCCCTTCCAGGGACGCGTGGCAGACGGTTGTGCAGCCTGGGGCACACGGTGGCAAGCCACGGTGACGAGGCTACCGCCGTGGCGAACGGAGAAGCATGGACGGACGCTTTTGGGGGCGACGGCGAAGAGCATTTAATGCCCTTGTTCGCCACTGTCAAAGTTAGGTGAAGACCAATGTACATATACTGTTCATGCACTGTTGCAACTACCACCAAATTTACACTTTTACCCTCCTCTACGTTGACACCTGTCGGTGACCCCTTTGAGCTATAAAAGGAGGCCCATGCACAACGTAGAGGGGGTTCCGGAGGTTCGAAACCTAGACAACTCTCTCGCTCGATGTATCTAGTACTGTAGATCTCCAAGCTCCCGAGCCCAAGAACTCAATACAACCTAAGCAGGAGTAGGGTTTTACGCGTCCGCGCGGCCCGAACCTGGGTAAAACTGCCCGTGTGCGCCCCTCGATCTGCTCTCCGTGCTCCCTCCGCTTCCTTACCGCAACGTAGAAGGGGCTCCGGTCCCATAGGTGCTCGTCGGACGACAGTTTCCCCCGACAGTCTTCGTTAGGGATGGCAGGTAAATACCACGTATAGGAAGGTATAGTGGACTCATATGGTATAACAGGTTTAAAGGTTTTGGATGCACAAGCAGTCATTCCGCTTAGTACGGGTGGAGGTTTAGCAAAAGACTGGGAAGCGACCAACTAGAGAGCAATAACGGTCATAATCAAGCAGAGCGACAAAGCAACATTGAATCGGGCATGAAAGTGATATAACTATTCTAAAACTCAAAGATCATAAAGGCAAGGTAGACTTTTTAGTCTTAAACATGTGTAAGCATGTGCCAAGTCAATCCAAAAATTCTCTAAAGGGAAATACCACCATAGTATGCCAGACTAGGAACAATGCAATGCATGTAGATCATTTCAATAACACATTATATACTCTAGTTATTGGAGACCAGCCACAAAGAAAGCATGAACCACTGGATGAGCATTGTAAACATAGCACTATGTCGCTACAAGCTGGTCTCTAGATCATAAGTACAGGCATATGTACAAAAGTAGAAACAATAAGAGTTCATACCGGTCTTCCTTGTTTCTTCCTTTCAGTCGATCTTCATCATTACTGCTTGTCACTTGCACGATCGAACGTAGGAAATATAATCAAATGCCATCACGGACTCGAGCTGATCTCTGAAAACAAAGCAAACTAAAGAGAGAAAGAAAATCTTTTTGGGTTTTTCATAGGTTGAATAAAAAGCAAAAGAAAGAGAAAATCTTTTTGTTGTTTTTGCAAATAGAGGAATAAAGAAGAACGGGTAAAAACTTCGAAAATATCAAAGTAAATAAAACGAATAATACAATGAAAAAGTGAGAAGGGCACGTACTCCCCCAAGCTTAGGCTTTTGGCCTAAGTTGGTAGCAGCTACTACCCCCAGGAGCCTCCTGCTCCAGGGGTATAGTGGTGAGACCAAGGGTCATAGAAGGATGATGGCGCGTAAACTGAACTCCTCGGAGTCTCCCATGAGGAAGGTTCCGAGCGCCAAACAGAGGAAGACCCTTCACCAAACTCGGTGGCGGTCTCATCCTAAAAATGTGGTATCTCACCGTGCCTATCCTCGTCGGGCACAACCCCCTTCATGGGGTTATGGAACTGATGCTGGACCATGAACTCATCGAACTGGACAACATCAAAGGACCATCCGTTCCTGCGAGAATAATCAAACAAAAGAGGTGCAGGTAGATGGATCTCGCGTTCCGCGGTAGTTCCGAAACGCAAGATATAAACAAGGTTATCAAGTTCAGAGCCCATGGTAACAAACTTATGCCTTTTCATAGCAGCAAGATCAAAGTTTAAATAAGTAAAAGGAGTATCATCAGGGTGTGGGGTGCCTCCAAGATGCTCTAAGATAAGCGTGGCATAAATCCCCGCATATAAGTCCCCCTTGTTACCGTTCATAGTAAGGCGTCGAGCAATTAAGGTACCAATATTATAATCGGACCTCCCTGAGAGGGCTGCTGCCAGGATAGCAATATCCGGAGCAGAAATGTTGCTCGTGTTGTCACGAGCTAATACCCCTCTAGCAATATAATATGCAAAATACCTGAGTTGAGGAAACAAGATACTGGAGATCTTCGACCGATGAATATCCCTCGTACCCATGCTGCAGAGAGAGTTGATGACGGTTTTCAGCTCGGAGGGCTGCGTGCCCATCCTTGCCGTCCTCCCAACGTTCGGCACACCTATTACTTCACAAAAATTTCCCAGAGTCATGGTGATAAGATCATTATAAATTTTAAAATCAATAGCACCTGAATCAGGATTATATCTAAAACTGTTAATGAAACCGGAGGTGAGTTTCTGATACTGAGTAACACGGCTCGTGACGAGTCGTGTCGAACCTGCATTAGCACAAAGATTATAAAACTCATCCTTGATTCCCGCAGCTTCCATGAATACGTCACATGGATATGTCATCGCACGTGCTGGACTTGTATCTTCCAATAACTCCAGGGGCACATGATCTTCATTATAGCTCACCCTGGCAGTCGATGGTGAAGCTGCGGCTCTAGTGACTCGATCGGAGTGTGCAGGTCTCCTCTTCTCAAGCATCCTTTTGCCCTTCCTAATAAACTCATTTCTGAAATTTTTTACAATTCACAAAAATGAGGATTAAAACAAAGTGAGCTAAGGCAAACTACTCAACTCACTTGCCCAAGGCATAAACTTGCATCAAAACTTGGAAAATAACTTTCTACACATGCATGCAAGCTCATCTCTATAGCACCAAGAACTACTAAATACTCACAAATGAGGCCACCAATCAAAAATCTAATTGGAGGGGTGGAGGAGTCACATACCAGGGAGTATTTGCTCAAAATTTCAGCTCGAATGATAGGCTGTAGAGGGAGATCGAAGAATCTCCCCCAAGAACAGCAAGAACAAGAAGAACACGACCAGAACTCGGGTTTCTGGAAAAAGAGAGAGAGAGAGAGGAGGAAGAGGTACCTGGAGGGGGGCCTTGTGGGCCCAAGGCGCCCTGTGGGCGCGGCCAGGGGCTGGGCCCCCCCTGGCTGGCCCCAGGACTTTTCGGGTCTCTCCCGTTGTGGAAATTTTTAATATAATTTTTCTGGAATTTTTCTGAAAACATCACTGTTGAAAAATTTTCGAAGTTCAAAAAGCTGCGAAACTCTCTGAAAACTTGAAGTAGTTAGTAGTATTGTGAAGTTTCAAAAACATAGATACTTGGTACAGCAAGTAGGACAATACTAAAAACAAATGAAAACATAGAAAGCTCAATTTTTTATCTGTATATAACACGTTTACTAGTAAGGTTGATCAAGTCTTACCAACAAACAAGCGGTATATAGAACAAAAAGTCTCACCTCTTACGAAGTAATCACTGAACTTTTACCTTGATGGACATTGTCCCTACCATGATAGTTTTGTATTTGTGAGGCACATGTAGTGGACAATCCCATTCTCCAATTTTAACGGTCTCGATATTCTCTATAGAGTTGAGGGCATGCCTCGTGTCGGTCTTCTTTGGAAAATATACCATGTGTTCTTTATGATTCACATGAAAGGTAACCTTCCCTTTGTTGCAATCAATAGTAGCACCTACGGTGTTAAGGAAAGGTCTACCAAGAATAATGGACATGCTCCCATCCTCGGGCATGTCAAGCACAACAAAATCAGTAAGAATTAAACAATTAGCAACTTCTACTGGAACATCCTCACAAATACCTATCGGAATAGCGGTTGACTTGTCAGCCATCTGAAAGGAGATATCTGTAGGAATTAGTTTCTCTAAACAAAGCCTCTCGTAAAGAGAGAAAGGCATAACACTCACTCCCGCTCCAAGATCACATAAAGCAGTTTTGACATAATTATTCTTTATGGAGCAAGGAATGGTGGGTATACCTGGATCACCGAGCTTCTCAGGAATTTTTCCACTGAAAGAATAGTTAGCAAGCATAGTAGATATTGCATCGTTAGGAACTTTTCTTTTGTTAGTGACAATATCTTTCATATATTTTGAGTACGGAAGTAACTTAATAGCATCAGTAAAAGGGATTTGAAGAAAAAGAGGTTTAATCCATTGACAAAACTTATTATAATGCTCTTCTTCTTTAGATTTGACGGACTTACCTGGAAAGGGCATGGGTTTCTGTACCCATGGTTCTTTCTCCTTCCCATGTTTTCTTGCGATGAAGTCTTCTCTAGTGTACCTCTTACGTTTGTCAGGTGCTTCTTCTTCTCGAACTTCAGGTGGATCATTCTTCTCATTTTTATTACCTTCAGGTTCAGCACCGTCTTCAGTCCCATCATCGGAGATAGATACACTATTGGGATCAATAGCTGGCTCTTCATCTGCAATAGGATCATTAGAATTGTCAGTCTCTTTATGTTTCTTTTTCTTATTTGGAGAGACAACAATTTCTTCTTCCTGCATTTGAGAATCTTGCTCGATTCTCTTCGGATGTCCCTCCGGATAAAGAGGATCTTGAGTACTAGTTCCTCCTCGGGTCTTAATCCCAAAAGCCTGCAGTTTATCTTGTTTGGCATTGTTAGCAAGCAAATCTCTTTGCACATTAGAAATTTGATCAAGCTGAGTTTGAACCATATGAAAATGCTTCACAAGACATTGAACATCATTAACTGTTCTATTTAAAACACCAAGCAACTTTTTGATAGCAAGGGAATTATCATGCAACTGACTTTCTATCCTCTCATTAAAATGATTCTATTTCATAATAAAATTATCAAACTCATCTAAACATTGATCAGGAGGCTTACCATGAGGGATGTCACTTTCATTGAAATCTAAAAGAGAGTGTACCTCTACCATAGGAGGGTGAGTGGTAGGCTCACACAGCTTCTCAATAGGGGGTAGATTCTTCACGTCTTCAGCTTTAATACCTTTCTCTTTGATAGACTTCTTTGCTTCCCGCATATCTTCGGGGCTTAGGACAAACATGCCCCTCTTCTTTGTTGGTGGAGGTGGTTCAGGAACGAACCAATCTTCATAGTTTTTGGCTATCCTGCCCATTAGATCTTCCGCGTCGTCTGGTGTTCTTTTCTTGAAAACACAACCAGCACAACTGTCCAAATAGGACCTAGATTCATCAGTTAAACCAGCATAGAATATATCAATTAATTCATTCTTAGGAACTCCATGTCCTGGTCTAGCCTGGATCAAACTGCAGTACCTCCCCCAAGCTTTAGGGAGGGACTCATCCTACAACTGTTTAAAGTTATAAATTCTTTGTAAAGCAGCATGTTGCATATGAGCAGGAAAGTACTTATCAACAAAAGAGTGAGCTAAGTCCTGAGGACTCTTAATAGAACCGCATGGGAGTGAATCATTCCATGCTTTAGCACCTTCCTTCAAGGAGAAAGGAAGAAGCTTGGTCACATAAAAGTATAGTTAGGTGTGCAATAGCATCATCATTTTCATCTGTAGTAAACAGGCTACCTAGCTCACCAAGTTTAGTTAGGTGTGCAATAGCATCATCATTTTCTCTGCCATAAAAGGGGTCAGCTTCAACCATAGGTATAAGTGAAAGATCAACAGAGAAATCAAAATCAGGATCATCAATGCATATAGGAGATGTAGCAAACTCAGGATTAGGTACGGTTTTGTTTTTCAAAGAGTGTTTTTCAAATATTTTCTTAGTAGTTTCAGGGTCAGAGCCGGCAAACTCTGTCAGTTCCTTGCATAAATCTTCATCAAGTATATAGTAATCATCATCAAGGAGCCTCTCCTGGAGTTTACTCAATTCAGGAAAATCATAAGTTTCACCAATAGGGTAGCGAGTAACAGGAAGTTCAATTCCATATTTTTCAGCAGCAGCAGTAATTTGTTTCTCAAGAGCATAACCAAGTGAACTAATATCATCATCAAAAGTAGTAGAAGCATCATCAAGTGTATCAGACTTAGTAACAGATTCAGCAGGAGCATCATGTGGTGGTGGTGAGGCAAACTTACTCATAACAGAAGGTGAATCAAGCGTAGCACTAGTGCTCAGAGCAATACCTCTTCTTGTAGTGGATCGTAAGATCGGAACCTTGGGGTCACCTTTCTTACCCATAGTGAATAAAGTGCAGAAGGTAGGATACCTCAAGTAGACTTGTAAATATTGCTATGCTCCCCGGCAACGGCGCCAGAAAACGGTACTTGATAACCCTCAACCGTAAGGGATCGAGATAGTCTTCGCGGGTAAGAATAACCCAATTTATTGATTCGACACACGGGGAGCCAAAGAGTATTTATAAGCTTTAACAGTTGAGTTGTCAATTCAACCGCACCTGAAATATACTAACTTGCAACAAAAGATAAGCGGTAACAATGATATGATAGTGATGATAGTAATAGTAAGAGTAAATAGCAAAAGTAAATAGCAGTAGTAAATGGCAAAAGTAGCAACTAGTGACAAGCAAGGTTTAAAATACTGTAGGCTAGGGAGATGGATGGTTGGGCGTTGCATGGATGAGATAGTTTCTAACTTGGGGCACGGCACACGGAAAAGTAATGATCATCTAGGCAAATATCAAACATTAGGCATGTATCCCGTAGGTAGTTGTACGTGCTTGTAATAAGAACTTGCACAACATCTTTTGTCCTACCATCCCGCTACGAACGGGGCCAAAAGGAACTAATGGATATTAAGGTGCTCCTGTCAAAGAGCACCGGAACAAAGCAATGAACTCAATGGATACATGTAATCCTCAAACTACGGACCGTCCCCTTTGGTGTCCCAAGCTGTCACCTTTGGGATCGCCGGTTCCGAACCGTAACAGGTGCATACAACTCATAGATAGGATCAAGAACACAAATATATTCATGCAAACACATAAGGTTCAGATCTGAAATCATGGCACTCGGGCCCTAGTGTCAAGCATTAAGAATAACAAGTTGTAGCAAAGATGATAAACACCATACTAGATGATAGGCAACATGCCCCCAACAATATGACGAACTATTACATGATCTAACTCATCCAATCCCTACCATCCCCTTCGCCTACAGCAAGGGAATTACTCACACATGAAGGGGGAAGTCATGGAGGGATGATGGAGTGGTGATGATGATGACGATGGCGACGATCTCCCCTCTCCGGAGGCCAAATCAGCCTCCAGATTAGCACTCCCGAAGAAGAACAGAGGGTGGCGACCGCTTCGCGACGCGAAACAGCGGAAAGGACTTCCGATCTGGAGTTTCTGCCTCAAAGGAAAAAATACGGGCTAAAGTAGGGCACCAGGGGGCGTGGGCCCCACCCAGGCGCCCCCCCGGCGCGGCCCAGGGGGGGGCGCCCACAGGGCGCCTGGGCAGCCCCTGGCCCCCCTCTGGCCCCACTTCTGGTATGTTGTTTCTTCGGGTGCGTGGATTTTTCGTGATTTTTCGTGGATTTTTCTGAGATGCTTAAAAATCCGTTTTCCTGCACAGAAATAAACCATACAGGCAGCTCTGTTGAAAACAGCATCAGTCCGGGTTAGTTTAGTCCAAATCATGCAAGAATGAGGTCAAAACAATATCAAAAGTGTTTGGAAAAGTAGATACGTTTGAGACGTATCAGGCGCCTAGTCCAATTCGGCCCCCCTTACCATATTTGGAGAAGGGGGAAAGGAAGGAGGGGGAGGGGAAGGAAGTAGGAGTCCTACTTCATACTTTCCTTTTCCTCCTCTCCTTTTGCTTTCTCCTCATGTGGTTGGCCCTATAGGGGGCGCACCAGCCCCTTGTGGGCTGGTGTGTTCCCTTACTTGGCCCATTAAGCCCATATTTTTGCCGGGGGTTGCCCGGAACCCCTTTCGGTGACTCGGTATAACCCGGAACAATTCCGGTGTCCAAATATCATCGTACTATATATGAATCTTTACCTCTCGACCATGTCGAGATTCCTCGTCTTGTACGTGATCTCATCTGGGACTCCGAACAAACTTCAGTCACCAAAACACATAACTCATAATACAAATAGCCATCGAACGTTAAGCGTGCAGACCCTATGGGTTCGCGAACTATGTAGACATGCCCGAGAAACATCTCCGGTCAATAACCAATAGAGGAACTTGGATTCTCATATTGGATCCTACATATTCTACGAAGATCTTTATCGGTCAAACCGCATAACAAGATACGTCATTCATTCGTCATCGGTATGTTACTTCCCCGAGATTCGATCGTCGGTATCATCATACCTAGTTCAATCTCGTTACTGGCAAGTCTCTTTACTCGTTCCGTAATTCATCATCACGTAAATAACTCATTAGTCACATTTCGTCCAAGGCTTATAGTGATGTGCATTACCGAGAGGGCCCAGAGAATACCTCTCCGATACACGGAATGACAAATCCTAATCTCGATCCATGCCAACTCAACAAACACCTTCGGAGACACCTATAGAGCATCTTTATAATAACCCATTACATTGTGATGTTTTATAGCACACAATGCGTTCCTCCGCTATTCGGGAGTGCATAATCTCATAGTCGGAGGAACATGTATAAGTCATGAAGAAAGAAATAGCAATAAAACTTAATGATCATTATGCTAAGCTAATGGATGGGTCTTGTCCATCGCATTATTCTCCTAATGATGTGAACTCATTCATCAAATGACAACACATATCTATGGTTAGGAAACTTGACCATCTTTGATTAACGAGCTACTCAAGTAGAGGCATACTAGGGACACTTTGTTTTGTCTATGTATTCACACATGTATCAGGTTTCCGGTTAATACAATTCTAGGATGAATAATAAACATTTATCATGATATAAGGACATATAAATAACAACTTTTATTATTGCCTCTAGGGTATATTTCCTTCAGTCTCCGACTTGCACTAGAGTCAATAATCTACTTCACATCATCATGTGATTTAACACCAATAGTTCACATCGTGATGTGATTAACACCCATAGTTCACATCGCCATGTGACCAACACTCAAAGGGTTCACTAGAGTAAATAATCTAGTTCACATCGCCATGTGATTAACACCCAAAGTGTAGTAAGGTGTGATCATGTTTTGCTTTCTGAGAGAAGTTGAGTCAACGGGTCTGTCACGTTCAAACCCGTATATATTTCGCAAATTTCTATGTCTGCAATGCTCTACGTGGACCTACTCTAGCTAATTTCTCCGACTTTCAATACGCATCCAGATTGACACTTAGAGTCATCTGGATTAGTGTCAAAGCTTGCATCGGCGTAACCCTTTACGACGAACTCTTTATCACCTCCATAGTCGAGAAACTTTCCTTAGTCCTCCAGTTACTAAGGGTAATTTTGACCATTGTCTAGTGATCTACTCCTGGATCACTATTGTACCTCCTTGCCAAACTCATGGCAAGGTACATAACATGTTTAGTACACATCATGACATACTTTATAGAACCTATGGCTGAGGCATAAGGATTTACTTTCATTCTCTCTATATATTTCTGTCGTGGTTGGGCTTTGAGTCTTACTCAACTTCACACCTTAAAATTAGGCAAGAACTCCTTCTTTGACTGATCCATTTTGAACTACTTCAAAATCTTATCAAGGTATGTATTAGTCGAAAGTGGTATCAAGCGTCATGATCTATCTCTATAAATTTTGGTGCCCAATATGTAAGCAGCTTAACGAGGTGTTTTATTGAAAAACTCCTTTTAAACAATCCTTTATGCTTTCCAGAAAATTCTACATCATTTCCAATCAACAATATGTCATTCACATATACTTCTCAGAAATGTTGTAGTGCTCCCACTAACTTTCTTGTAAATATAGGCTTTACCGGAAGTCTGTATAAAACCATATGCTTTGATCACCTTATCAAAGCGTATATTCCAACTCCGAGATGCTTGCACTAGTCCATATGTTGGAGCTTGCACACTTTGTTAGCACCTTTAGGATCGACAAAACCTTCTGATTGCATGATATACAACTCTTTTTTCAAGAATCCATTAAGGAATGTAGTTTTGACATCTATTTGCCAGATTCTATAAAATGCGACAATTGCTAACATGATTCGAACAGACTTAAGTATCACTACGGGTGAGAAAGTCTCATCATCGTAAACTCCTTGAACTTGTCAAAAACCTTTTGCGACAAGTTGATCTTTGTATACAGTAACATTACCATCAGCGTCTGTCTTCCTCTTGAAGATACATTTATTCTCTATGGCTTGCCGATCATCGGGCAAGTCAACCAAAGTCCACAGTTTGTTCTCATACATGGATCACATCTCAGATTTCACGGCCTCAAGCCATTTCGCGGAATTTGGGCTCATCATCGCTTCCTCATAGTTCGTAGGTTTGTCATGGAATAGTAACATGACTTCCAGAATAGGATTACCGTACCACTCTGGTACGGAACATACTCTAGTTGACCTATGAGGTTCGGTAGTAACTTGATCTGAAGTTTCATGGTCTTCATCATTAGCTTCCTCACTAATTGGTGTAGGCATCACGTCTGTGATGAGCTACTTTCCAATTTGAGAGAAGCTACATTTACCTCATCAAGTTCTACTTTCCTCTCACTGACTTCTTCCGAGTGAAACTCCTCTAGAAAGGATCCATTCTTAGCAACAAAGATCTTTCCTTTGGATCTGTGATAGAAGATGTACCCAACTGTTTCTTTTGGGTATCCTATGAAGATGCATTTCTCCAATTTAGGTTCGAGCTTATTAGGTTGAAGCTTTTGCACAAAAGCATTGCAAGCCCAAACTTTAAGAAACGACAGCTTAGGTTTCTTGCTAAACCATAGTTCATACGGTGTTGTCTCAACGGATTTAGGTGGTGCCCTATGTAACGTGAATGGAGCTGTCTCTAATGCACAACCCCGACATGATAGTGGTAAATCAGTAATACACATCATAGATCGCACCATCTCTAATAAAGTACAGTTATGATGTTCGTACACACCATTACGCTGTGGTGTTCCAGGTTGCGTGAGTTGCGAAACTATTCCACATTGTTTCAAATGAAGACCAAACTCGTAACTCAAATATTCGCCTCCGCGATCAGATCATGGAAACTTCTTTTCTTGTTACGATGATTCTCTAGTTCACTCTGAAATTCTTTGAACTTTTCAAATGTTTTAGACTTATTTTTCATTAAGTAGATATACCCATATCTGCTCAAATCATCTATGAAGGTTAGAAAATAACGATACCCGCCGTGAGCTTCAACACTCATCAGACCGCATACATCTGTATGTATTATTTCCAATAAGTCATTGGCTCGCTCCATTGTTCCAGAGAACGTAGTTTTAGTCATCTTGTCCATGAGGCATGGTTCACAAGTATCAAATGATTCATAATCAAGTGATTCCGAAAGTCTATCAGCATGAAGTTTCTTCATGCGCTTTACACCGATATGACCTAAACGGTAGTGCGACAAGTATGTTGCACTATCATTATCAACTCTGCATCTTTTGGCTTCAATATTATGAATATGTGTATTACTACGATCGAGATTCAATAAACCATTCACCTTGGGTGTATAGACGATAGAAGGTTTTATTCATGTAAACAGAATAATAATTATTTTCTGACTTAAATGAATAACCATATTGCAATAAACATGATCCAATCTTGTTCATGCTGAACGCAAACACCAAATAACTTTTATTTAGGTTTAACACTAATCCTGAAAGTACAGGGAGTGTGCGATGATGATCATATCAATATTGGAACTACTTCCAACACACATCGTCACCTCACCCTCAACTAGTCTATGTTTATTCCGCAACTCCTGTTTCGAGTTACTAATCTTTGCAACTGAACACGTATCAAATACCCAGGGCTACTACGAGCACTAGTGAGGTAGACATCAATAACATTTATATCAAATATACCTTGGTTCACTTCGCCATCCTTCTTATCCGCCAAATATTTGGGGTAGTTCCGCTTCCAGTGACCATTTTCTTTGAAGTAGAAGCACTCAGTTTCAGGCTTGGGTCTAACTTTGGGCTTCTTCTCGGGAGTGGAAACTTGCTTGCAGTTCTTCTTAAAGTTCCATTTCTTTCCCTTGTACTTGTTCTTGAAACTAGTGGTCTTGTTTAACCATCAACACTTGATGCTCTTTCTTGATTTCTACCTTCGCTGATTTCAGCGTCGCGAAGTGCTCGGGAATCGTTTTCGTCATCCCTTGCATATTATAGTTCATCACGATGTTCTAGTAGCTTGGTGATAGTGACTAGAGAACTCTGTCAATCACTATCTTATCTGGAAGATTAACTCCCACTTGATTCAAGTGATTGTAGTACCCAGACATTCTGAGCACATGCTCACTAGCTGAGTTATCCTCCTGCATCTTATAGGCCAAGTATTTGTCAGACGTCTCATACCTCTCGACATGGGCATGAGTCTGAAATACCAATTTCAGCTCTTGGAACATCTCATATGCTCTGTGGCATTCAAAACGGTTTTTAAGTTCCGGTACTAAGCCGTAAAGCATGCTGCACTAAACTATTAAGTAGACATCATATTGAACTTCCTCAAACGTTCATAATGTTTGCATCTGCTCCTGCAATAGGTCTGTCACCTAGCGGTGCATCAAGGACATAATACTTCTGTGCAGCAATGAGGATAATCCTTAGATCATGGACCTAGTCTGCATCATTGCTACTAAAATATTTCGACTTAGTTTTCGCTAGGAACATATATAAAACATAGGATATCTACAACGCGAGCTATTGATCTACAACATAATTTGCAAATACTATAAGGACTAAGTTCATGATAAATTAAAGTTCAATTAATCATATTAGTACAGAACTCCCACTTTGATAGACATCCCTCAAGTCATCTAAATGATCACGTGATCCAAATCAACTAAACCATGTCTGATCATCACATGAGATTGAGTAGTTTTCAATGGTGAGCATCTTATGTTGATCATATCTACTATATGATTCACGCTCGACCTTTCGGACTCCAGTGTTCCGAGGCCATGTCTGTACATGCTACACTCGTCAAGTTTAACCCGAGTATTCTGCATGTGCAAAACTGTCTTACACCCGTTGTGTGTGAACGTAGAGCTTATCACACCCGATCATTACGCGGTGTCTCGGCACGACGAACTATCGCAACGGTGCATACCCAGGGAGAACACTTTTACCTTGAATTTTTGTAAGGGATCATCTTATAATGATACTATCGTTCTAAGAAAAATAAGATGCATAATAAGATAAACATCACATGCAATCAAAATATGTGACATGATGTGGCCATCATCATCTTGTGCTTTTGATCTCCATCTCCAAAGCATCATCATGATCTCCATCGTCATCGGCTTGACACCATAATCTTCAACGTAGCATCATGGTCGTCTCGCCAACTATTGCTTGTACTACCATCGCTAAATCATAGTGATAAAGTAAAGCAATTACACGACGTTCACAATTCATACAATAAAGAGACAACCATAAGGCTCTTGCCAGTTGCCAATAATTTAAAAAACATGATCATCTCATACAATATCGTATAACTCATCACGTCTTGGCAATATCACATCACAACATGCCTTGCAAAAACAAGTTATATGTCCTCTACTTTATTGTTGCAAGTTTTACGTGGCTGCTACGGGCTTCTAGCAAGAATCGTTCTTACCTATGCATCAAAACAAGTGTGTTGTTTTAACCTTCAACAAGGACGGGCCGTAGTCACACTCGAATCAACTAAAGTTGGAGAAACAGACACCCGCCAGCCACCTGTGTACAAAGCACGTCGGTAGAACCAGTCTCATGAGCGCGGTCATGTAATGTCGGTCCAGGCCGCTTCATCCAACCATACCGCCGAATCAAAATAAGACGTTGGTGGTAAGCAGTATGACTATTATTGCCCACAACTCTTTGTCTTCTACTCATGCAAATCATCTACGCATAGACCTGGCTCATGATGCCACTTTTGGGGAACGTAGCATGCAAAAAAATCCTATGGTCACGCAAGATCTATCTAGGATATTGAAAGTGTATTATATAGACTAGAGGGGGTGAATAGGCGATTTTTATGAAATGCTTCAGAACATGGAAGTTTCAAAGACAAATGATAAACCCAATCCTATTTATATGCAACGGAAGGTAGACTACACTAGACAAGCCATAGTCAAGTATTCAATGAAGTGAAAGCATGAAGACTAATAGCAGCTATGCAATAAGGATCAGGATGGAAGATGGAATGAAGCCAATTAGAATAAGTAGTCACACAGTGAAGTCAATCAGATAAGGCAAGCAGGAAATGACTTCACAACATAAGACAATAAGTAAAGGGAAGGAAGGGATAGAACCAGTAGCTCGGGGAAGACAGTGATTTGTTAGAACACTTCTAGTTGTCGTGCCAACTGTACGTCTGCTTAGGGAGGTTGCGATTTAACTCAGAAGACCGCGTATTCACCTTATTCCCCTTAAGCTAAGGACACCTAGTCCTCGCCCAATCACTCTAGTAAGTCTTCAAGGTAGACTTCTAAACCTTCACAGACTTCGTTCACCGACGATCCACAATGACTCTTGGATGCTCAGAATGCGACGCCTAACCGGCTGCAGGAAACACAGTCCTCAAGTGTAACAAGTCTTCAGGTCACACAGACAGAAAGACTTCAGTGATGCCTAACACTCCTTGGCTCTGGGTGTTTGGGCTTTGTCCTCGCAAGGATATCTCTTTCAAATGCTTCGGAGGTGGGTTGCTCTCAAACGACAAAAGCCGTGCAATAACTTTGAGTAGCCCCCAATTTATGGTGTAGGGGGTGGGCTATTTATAGCCACTAGGAAACCCGACCTGATTTGTCCGAAGTGACCCTGGGTCACTAAGGAACTGACACGTGTTCCAACAGTCAGATTTCAAACACACACGGCAACTTTACTTGGGCTACAAGTAAAGCTGACTCATCCATCTATGGATAAGATTTGCTCTCATTGTCTTCGCTCGAAGACATAGGATTTGGTTGAGCATCACTTCAGTCACTCTGACTTAGTTCACTTGGACCCCACTTAACAGTACGGTGGTTCCTGTGACTCAACAAAGAAGAAAAGGAAACAATGAAACATCTAAGTCTTCGCGCTCCATAGTCTTCACACAATGTCTTCTGTGTCATAGGCTTCAATATGATTATCTTCATATATGTACCACCATTGTCGTCAATTTCTTCATACATTTTTAGGGGTCATCTCCGGTAGGTAAACCGAATCAATGAGGGACTACTACCTGTGTTAACCTACAATTCTCACAAACACATTAGTCCCTCAACCAGATTTGTCGTCAATATTCCAAAATCAACTAGGGGTGGCACTAGATGCACTTACAATCTCCCCCTTTTTGGTGATTGATGACAAACTGGTTGAAGTTTTCAACGGGGATAAAAAGTATGTGAGATTGTACGGGATAAAGGTATTGTCTTCGTAAGTAGCAAAAGGCTCCCCCTGAAGATGTGCATATAGTTGATTTGCTTTTGAATGCACATGTACATGGCAGGTTGTACTTGTGGAGATCCTCTTCAACTTATGAAGACAATTCATCATGCACGATTGATATGTCGAATATGATGATATGCATAATGAAAAATGGACGTCTACAAAATGACTAAGTGCAGAATATAACGTAGCACATGCGGAATTTATCATCGCATTATAGAGTACCAGTAAACGTAGCAGACGACCATCAAGTTTAAGTGTTACAACTCAAAGAACCAAATGTAGCAAAAACGAGAGTTGGAAACACTAGGAAAAATATAAAGCACCCGCCCATATGGACCCGCTTGAAGACTATCAACTCATATGCTTCTCCCCCTTTTGTCGGTAAGGACCAAAAAGGTTTGAAGACATAGAGCCTCTACTCGTTCCCAGTTGGAGCAGGAGAGGATGCAGGGTCGGCGTTGGTGTTTGGCGGTGCAGAAGTAGTTGGTGCAGTGTCGACACGTGCTGAAGGAGGAGGTGGTGAGGTAGCATCATCTTGATAATCTATCACCCTGGCGTCAACCGTTGCAGCGGAGGAGGAGTAGTCAGAATCTTCAAGAGATGGAGTTCGACGTAGAACAACATTCCATGGAGAAGTGTGGTCAAACTTGAATCTATGTGTGAAGCCATCATCTTGAAGATCCGCTTAAGCACTCAGCAAGGTTAAACTCTTCCATGACCTCCGACAGGTTTCATGAGTTACAAAGGCATTCTTGGTGGCAAGATTGCGAATGCGATTGACGTCCATCAAGGGGCTTTGCATCTGATGCTTCAGCTAGTAGTGATGCTTATCCTATTTCTGATGGAGGGCAACGAGAAGCTCTCGGTTATTGAGAACACGAGAACGCTTCTGAGGCCTTTGGGCAATGGTGCTCTCGGTAGCTTCAGTTTCAGCATGTCGAGGTAGGCGAGTACGGCCAGCCAGAGGATAAATGTGAGAGACTGCTGGAACTCCCTCAATTGGCTGAATGAAACTCTGGTGATCAGCGTTGTGATGACTAACAGGCTCTTTGGCAGGCTCTTGGTATATGGCTTCAGCTGACATATCAACCTCTGGCAAGAATATATGATGTTTGCGAGCAGAAGGCTGATAGGTGATAGCAGAATGAAGCTTGATGAGGCGCATAATCCATGGAGCATAGAACTTGAGACCAAACAGATCAGAGCCTAACACAGCCAACTGCCTGATGAAGAAATCTTGAGCATTGAAGCTGATACCATTGAAGATATAGAAGACCAATGTCTTCATTGTGCCTACAAGCTTGGCTGAAGAAGAATGCCCTTTGACTGGCCGTAGAGTTTGCCTGATGATATGATAGATGGTGCGTGGCAGATACTCTAGGTCTTCAACAAAGAACTCCTTTGGATATTCAGCATCGCTTGGCAAAGGCTTCATCATGCTCAGCATCTGGCTCATGTTGGGCTTGCGCTTCTGAAAGATACTCTCCAAATCTTCATTGAGCAATTGACAGCCAGGTTCATATAGTTCTCCTAGAGTGGGCAGGCCAGTAAGCTCAATGAGATCAAAGGCTTTGGCCTCATGATGGACATTGCCTGTCATCCACTCAAGGACCCATGTCTTCGGATCCCTGCTGTAGCCTTGCATGTGGAGGGTTGCATAGAATTGCAGAAGTAGCTCTTCATTCCAGTGCTCTTTGTCAGTTACAAAATTGAGCAGGCCAGCATCACGGAAGCAATCAAGAGCTTCCTAAAGATAGTGCAGTCCAGCAATAGCTTCAGTATCAAGACGCATATGAGGGAAAATGCGCCCTTGAACATAAAGTACTCCTGAATAATAATTGCGCTACTGATGGCTCCAGAACCAATCTGATGATATTCTTGGCTTGGAATAGGGGTTCTTGACGCTGTCAAAGAATGTGTTGCGCACAGTGAAGCTGTTGGCATTGAAGGACCCTTGAGAGGTGGCAATACCTAGGAACCTTGGAAGTCTTGGCTTAGGCTTCTGAACCTGAGGCCTGTGCTCAACATGATGGTCAAATTGAGGACCATCAGCATGCGGTCCAGGAGTAGGTGGAGGAGTAAAAATGGTTCATCTGACAGAGACGAGCTAATCATCTTGGTTGTATGCTTGCTCAATTGTATGGGGCCTTGGAGGCGGAACAGGAGCAGAGGCAGTGGCTTCAGGCTGCTGATTAGCTTCAGGTGCAGCACTTGCTTCAGGCGCCATCACTTCAGGCACCACAATGACTTCAGGTGCCACATTAGCTTCAGCCATGACAACGTCATTGGCTTTAGGGGTGGTGGTGGCAGCCTCAGAATTTGTAACCTCCACTTCAGGAGGTGGAGGGTCGGACACGTTCTCCTCAAGAACAGGGGGTGTGGCAGCACGTGCTTCTTCTTCTTGGGGTTGTTCTTCTTCGGCTGATGCAGCCGGAATATCTTTAGCCGCTTTGGGAGCAGGTTGATTCATAGTAGGAGTATCTTCAGGGACTGATTGTTGCTCTTCTCCTTCGGGAACACTTGGGGTAACGACTTGAGGCCTTGGTCCTTTGCGAAGCATGCGGAATGCTGGCGACACCTGAGGGGATGGAGTTGGTTGGGCCTCAAAGTCTTCATCTTCAAGCACCGAACTGGTGACTTGAGTTGGGGGAGTTGCTGGTGTATCTTGTGGGTGATCAGGCCACGAGTCATCCTGGGCAATTGGCGTCAATGGACGACCAATGCTGATGCGTTCGCTATTCGCAAGAACAGGCGAGGATTCCACGTTGTACTCGATCTGAGGAAGGACTTCATGATCTTCAACATGGTCATGAGGACCAATGTCTTCAGCCGTGGTGGGGTCAACAGCTGGAATGTCTTCAGCCTCTGTGGGAGCAGGCTCATGAACTATCAAGTGACGTTCTCGGTGTGTAGATGCGGGACGAGCAACTGAAATGGGCTCTACAACAAGGGGCTCTATGGAAGCAACCCTTTCCTTCTTTGTCTTGTGCTTCTTTGTGGGTGGAGCATCATCAGTTGTGTGCTTGCGCTTGCAAGCTTCAGCTTCAGCCACCTTTGTCTTCTTGAGTGCTAAAGCAGCTGGGGTGACCTTAGGCTTCGTGCCAGTCATGCTGGCAGGGAAGACAATGCTAGGCACTTCCTTCCTTGATTCTTCAACATCGGGCACAGGTTGCTTCTTCTTTTTCTTGGCACCCATCCTAGGGTCAATGCCAGGACGCCCAAGGGCTTTGCGCTTTTCAGCTTCATTATAGGCTTGAACGCATTTGGCAGTCAAGGCCTTGATTCGCTCACGAGAACCTTTGGCTTCTTCATGCCTTTTGCGAAAGGCTTCCTTGAGTTCATGCATCATGACCTTGAAGTTCTGGATCTCTTGGATGCTGAGCTTGTCCATATGCTTCTTGAACTGAGCCTTTTCATAGTCAATCTTTTGCTTCAGCTCAACAATTCTATGAGCAAGAGCTAGCTCAGAAGCAATGCCGCCATTGAAGGAGACGCTGAGGCCAACTAGAAGCTGCAGATTGTCATAGCTGCGGTAGGGGGTGTCAAACCATTCATCAATGAAATTGTTCAGCACTTCCACGTCAAAGAGCGGCAAATCATTGAAGATTTCTGCGTCTTGCTTGCTCTTGATCAATTGCTCCACAGCATCATCAGCTAGATCTTCATCGCTTGAGAGATCAATGGCTGCATTGGCGTTCTTCAAAACAGCGTCAGGAGTGAGAGCTGGACTGGGATTCTGCATGGGCTTCTTCCTTAGCTGTCTGCTCTTGGATATGCGAGAGTGCTCCTCAGACTGCACACTTGGTGCTGGTGGAGCAGTGGCCAATGGCTTCACTCTTGAAGCAATTGGTGGAGTGGTCTTCGAAGCCTTGGATTTCTTCTTCTTCTTGGGCTTCGGAGTTGCAGGCGCTTCATCAGAATCAGCGTCATATGCAGGTTGATCCACATCCGCCCCTTGAACCCATATGTGACTGATGAGACCTTCTAAGTTGTAGAAAGTCTCAACCAGGTTAGGTTCAGCTTCGCGCGTGCCATCAGCACGGGGTGCAGAGGGGCCAGGATTGAAGTCCAATCGCCAGGTCTTCTTGTTTTGGCCGAGTTCTTGGCATATTGAAGATTGCGCTTGAGCAAATTGTCGTCACGACACCAGAGCAGAGAAGAAGGATCGACATCTGCTGGTTGTGGCCCACTGACCATGCAAGGGTAGAAGCCTTGAGCTATGGCTTCAGCTTGTGTCCTGGGTGGAAGATTCTTGTACGTAATATCTTCCCATGGACGCTTGATGGCATTCTTTTCAGCATAATCTTGGGTAACGAATCTCTACTTGAACCATTGTTCAGCCCAATATCTTCGAATCCATTGGATTCGAGTCTTCCTCTGATTGTAATCCTCCTCTGGATCAGTCTTGTACATTTCACTGAGATCAGGAGGCAAATCTTTGGAGGTGTTGCCACAGCGCTTTCTGTCACCCTTCCTAATTGACATGTCGGTTGCCATTGGGTTCAATCTGAAAGGCTTCAAACTGAATGGCTTCAGCACTGGCAAATGCTTCGGTCTGCTGGTCAGACAGGAACTGGCTTCGGGAGAGTGAATATGACGCTTCAAGAATTCTGCAAATGAATGCAGACTATGAGAACCAAGGGATTCTCCCACGGACATGTACATGTGACAACATTAGAGATGCGAGGGAAGGGGAAGAGGTCATCTGCATTCTCAGAAGTTTTTGAAGATAAATTAGTTTAGAAGACTTCGACCTCATAGCACGAAGACATTCACTTATATGATGAGACTTGGTTCCAGATTTGTACGAATCCGTGAATAGGTACAAGTGAGGAATCTAACTATGTTTGAAGCATATGTGAATGTACTAGGCAATATATGAGATGCAGACAGGATAGATCCATATATGTGTAGGCAGAAACTTCTCGTGGTAAAAGTGATGAATCTGTTTGGATCAAGAAGATGGTAAAAAGAGAGTTTAATTTACCACACGATGAACTACTTAGACGGATAAGAATTGGATGCCTAGCAGTTCGATCTTCCGTGCCCTAACTTGGCGACGGAGCACAGCTACGGTGACGACGGAGGAGACGATGTTTGCGGTCGGCGTGAAGACGGCGTCGACGAGGTCGCGGCAGCGAAGCGCTTCGTTGCCGGCGTCCTCGAGAGTTAGCAGAGGCGCTAGGGTTGGTCGAGGTGGAGAGGTGGTAGAAAGATTTTTGACCGTGATGGGACATGCATTTATAAGCATGGGAGATGGCACAGCGCAATTACGCAGGTGCCCCTAGCGGTTCACATCTGAGGGACACGTGGCGGACATGTAACACATTGGGAGTTGTCCCACGATCCCACGTACACCACAACTGTCCGAGTGGTCGTTCCGGCTTCTCCGGGTTTCAGGCATAAAGGATGGAGCATTAAATTCAGATTTAAACTTTGTCTATGTATCTTCTGCTGACAAGGACGCAGAGAAGACATTCGACGGTTCCAACAGAATGCATATGATTTGGACAGATAGAGTTTGAGGTGAGGAAGCATAGAGAGGTTAGGGTCCGATCACATTCACTTAGTTCAAAAGATTCAAATAAGAAGACATAGCTATAAGTGAATGCTGTAGAGGACATAACACAAGTCTATATATATATCCTATATGAAGATAAACCAAGTGTGAAGACTTTGCAAATGTAACGCCACGAGAAATGCTTCAGACAAAGATTTGGTGGTGGCGTTACCCACCGTATAGGAAGTATTAGACCCAAACACGGCGCACAATTATCATGGCGCTCTGAAGTCAAGTTCCGCGTTAATGTATTCACACTTAGAATGTAAGTCTTCATTGATTGAAGATATACTTTACTTCATATGTTGCACATCTAAGTCATCCATATGCATAAGTGTTAGGATGTGTGCCTGATTACAGGACATTTGAGGATTCTAAGATATTTAGCTCACACCGCAACTTGCAAAACCTTTTCTCATCCAAGGGCTTTGTGAAGATTTCTGCTAGTTGCTCTTCAGTGTTGACGTGTATGATATCAATATCTTCCTTCATGACATGATCTCTGAGAAAGTGATGACGAATTTCAATATGCTTTGTCTTTGAGTGCTGAACTGGGTTGTTGGCAATCTTGATGGCGCTTTCCTTGTCGCAGTAGAATGGCACATGCTTCAGATGGACACCATAGTCCTTGAGTGTTTGCTTCATCTAGAGAAGCTGAGCGCAGCAAGATCCAACAGCAATGTATTCAGATTCAGAAGTGGAGAGTGATACACAGTTCTGCTTCTTTAAAGACCAACAGACAAGTGATCGTCCTAGAAAGTGACATGTGCCTGATGTAGACTTGCGATCAACTTTGTCACCAGCATAATCAGCATCTGAGAATCCAACTAGATCAAACTCTGAGCCCTTTGGATACCATAATCCTAGTGTTGGGTTGTAAGCCAAATATCGAAGTATTCGCTTCACAGCTAAGTGATGTGACTCCTTCGGTGCCGCTTGATATCGAGCACACATGCAAACACTACACATAATATCTGGCCTAGATGCACATAAATAAAGTAAAGAAACAATCATGGAGCGGTATACCTATTGATCGAAATCTTTACCATTGGCGTCGGGACCCAGATGGTGTTTAGCTGGCATAGGCGTCGAGTACCCTTTGCAGTCTTGCATTCCAAACTTCTTCAGGCAGTCTTTGAGGTATTTCTCTTGAGATATGAAGATGTCGTTGCTTTGCTGACGAATTTGAAGACCAAGAAAGAACTTCAGCTCACCCATCATGGACATCTAATATTGCTCTTGCATCATGTGACCAAACTCATCACTGTATCTTTTGTCAGTGCAGCCGAAGATAATGTCGTCCACATAGATTTGGCAGACAAATAGTTCATCATCATATGTCTTCGTGAAGAGTATGAGATCCAGGGATCCAGGTTTGAAGCCTTTGCTCTTCAGGAAGTCTTTGAGTGTGTCATACCAAGCAGAAGGTGCTTGTTTGAGGCCATATAGTGCCTTGTTGAGCTTGTATACCATATCAGGATGTTTTGGATCTTCAAAGCCAGGTGGTTGTGCAACATACACTTCTTCTTCAATCCTACCATTGAGAAAGGCACTCTTCACATCCATTTGATACAGAAGTATGTTGTGATGATTCGCGTAGGCCAGCAGTATACGAATAGCTTCAAGTCTAGCCACAGGAACAAATGTTTCATCGAAGTCAATCCCTTCAACTTGAGTGTATCCTTGAGCAACAAGACGAGCTTTGTTTCTGACAACTTGACCATGCTCATCTTTCTTGTTGCGATATATCCATTTTGTGCCTATTATGTTGTGCTTAAGAGGGTTAGGACGCTTGACAAGTTCCCATACATTGTTCAACTCAAACTGTTGAAGCTCTTCTTGCATTGTTGTAATCCATTCGGGTTCCATAAAGGCTTCAGCAACTTTCTTGGGTTCAGATACTAAGACAAATGCAAAGTGCCCACAGAAGTTTGCTAGCTGTGTTGCTCTTGAACGAGTAAGTGGACCAGGTGCATTGATGCTGTCAATTATCTTCTCAACTTGTACTTCATTTGCAACACGAGGATGAGTTGGACGAAGATTTTGCTCTTGCTGTACATTGTCATCATCAGGAGGATTGTCTTCAGGCTGAGCATTGTCGTCAGGCTGATTTGGAGCAAAAATGATGAGTTCCTTGTCAGGCTGTGCTTCAGAAGGCATGATCTCACAGGTTCCCATTAGCTTGATAGATTCATTTGGTGAAGCTTCATCGAGCACATTTGGCAGGAACTCTCTTTGTGAACAATTCGTTTCATCAAACCGCACATCCACTGTTTCAACCACATTATAGAGAGATGTTGAAGACTCTGTAGGAGTGTGTGTCCTTTCCATAGCCGAGCATGAAGCCTTCATGTGCTTTTGGTGCAAATTTTGACTTGTGATGAGGATCCTTGATCCAGCACCTAGCTCCAAATACTCTGAAGTAACTTACGTTTGGCTTCTTTCCAGTAAGGAGTTCATAGGATGTTTTTTTCAGTAGCTTGTGAAGATAGACACGATTCATGATATGGCATGCAGTATCAATAGCTTTGGGCCAGACCCTTCTTGGTGTCTTGTATTCATCGAGCATCGTTCCAGCCATCTCAATTAGGGTTATGTTCTTGCGCTCTACGATGCCATTCTACTGAGGTGTGTACGGAGCTGAGAATTCATGGGTGATTCCCATTGTATCCAGATAAACATCAAGGCCGGTGTTCTTGAACTCAGTGCCATTGTCACTTCTGATATGCTTGATCTTGACGCCATAGTTGTTCACGGCACGATTGGCAAAGCATCTGAAGACATCTTGTACTTCAGTCTTGTAGAGAATTATGTGCACCCATGTGTATCTTGAATAATCATCAACAATGACGAAGCCATAGAGACAAGATGTGGTAGAGAACGTGGAGTAGTGAATAGGGCCAAATAAGTCCATGTGAAGCAGCTCGAAGGGTTTGGATGTCGTCATGATTGTCTTCGAGGGATGCTTGGCCCTAGTCATCTTCCCTGCTTCACAGGCACCACATAAATGATCTTTCTTGAACTTGACATCCTCGATTCCTACGACGTGCTTCTTCTTTGCGAGAGTGTGCAAGTTCCTCATGCCGGCATGTCCTAGCCTCCGATGCCAGAGCCAGCACTCTGAAGCTTTCGCTAGAAGACATACGGCCATCTGTGGTCTAGCTGAGAAATCTACCATATATAGATCACCTTTTCTGTATCCGTCAAATACTAAAGACTTGTCAGATTCCATTAGTACAAGGCAACGAAATTTTCCAAATATCACAATCATGTTTATGTCACAAAGGATTGAGACAAACATTAAGTTGAAACCAAGGGATTCAACTAGCATGACTTTGTCCATGTGTTGATCCCTTGAGATTGCAACTCTACCTAGACCCAACACTTTGCTTTTGCCAGTATCAGCAAATGTGATGTGGCTCTTGTTAGATGGACGTAAGGTTGAGTCCATAAGAAGACTTCGATCTCCAATCATATGATTTGTGCGTCCGCTGTCCATAATCCATTCTGAATACTTTGGTGTCACTCCCTTGGCACCGCGTGCCATGAAGCAGTAGGTGGGAGCAGAGTCGTCGTCCTCATCATTAAGGTTGGTGACGGGGCCATTGTCTTCAGTGTTGAAGATGGACTTGGCCACGTAGGTTGTGGCTAGAGCCAGACTTGCAGCATCAGAATCGGATTCCTCCTCACACTCCACGTCTGCTTCTTCTGAAGCTGACTCCTCCTCTGAATCCATCTCCTTGCCAACAAACGCACGAGCCTTGCCAGATGAATTCTTCTTATGTGATGAATACTTTGATGAAGACTTGGAAGAAGACTTTGAGTAGTTCTTGCTTTTCTTGTCATCAGAATCATATTCCTTGCTCTTCTTCTTCTTCTTCTCATTGTCCCATTGAGGACACTCAGAGATGTAGTGACCAGGTTTCTTGCACTTATGACATGTTCTCTTCTTGTAGTCACGGTTAGAAGCTTCATTATTTCTTGAGATGGATCGTGAAGACTTTCTGAAGCCTTTCTTCCTAGTGAATTTCTGGAACATCTTCAGAAGCATGGCAAGCTCCTTTCCAATGTCTTCAGGATCATCAGAACTACAGTCAGATTCTTCTTCAGATAAAGAAACAACATTTGCCTTCAAGGCGCGAGTTCGGCCATAGTTGGGACCATAAATGTCACGTTTCTCAGATAGATGGAACTCATGTGTGTTGAGCCTCTCAAGTATGTCAGACGGATCGAGAGTCTTGAAGTCAGGGCGTTCTTGAATCATCAGGGCAAGGATGTCAAATGAGCTGTCGAGTGATCTCAGGAGGGTCTTGACGATTTCATGCTTGGTGATCTCAGTGGCGCCAAGTGCCTGTAGCTCATTTGCGATGTCAGTGATGCGATTGAATGTGTGTTGTACATTCTCATTGTCGTGTCTCTTGAAGCGATTGAAAAGATTGCGAAGGACACTGATCCTTTGATCTCTTTGGGTTGAGACTCCTTCATTGACTTTGAGAGCCAGTCCCAGACTTCCTTTGACGTTTCCAGGGCATCACACGACCATACTGTCCTTTGGTTAGATGACCACAGATGATGTTCTTGGCCGTTGAATCCAGTTGAACGAGCCTCTTGACATTTGCAGGGGTGATACCTTCACCAATCTTGGGAACACCATTCTTGACGACAAACTAGAGGTCCACGTCAATGGCTTCAAGGTGCATGCGCATCTTGTTCTTCCAGTAGGGATATTCACTTCAATTAAAGACGGGGCACGCAGCGGAGACTTTGATTATCCCTGCAGTCGACATAGCTAAAACTCCAGGTGGTTAAACCGAATCACACAGAACAAGGGAGTACCTTGCTCTGATACAAATTGAAAGTGCAGTATATCGACTAGAGGGGGGTGAATAGGCGATTTTTACGAAATGCTTCAAAACATGGAAGTTTCGAAGACAAATGATAAGTCCAATCCTATTTATATGCATCGGAAGGTACACTACACTAGACAAGCCATAGTCAAGTATTCAATGAAGTGAAAGCATGAAGACTAATAGCAGCTAGGCAGTAAGGATCATGATGGAAGATAGAATGAAGTCAATTAGAACAAGTAGTCACATAGTGAAGTCAATCAGATAAGGCAAGCAGGAAATGACTTCACAACATAAGGCAGTAAGTAAAGGGAAGGAAGGGATAGAACCAGTAGCTCGGGGAAGACAGTGATTTGTTAGACCAGTTCCAGTTGCTGTGACAACTGTACGTCTGGTTAGGGAGGCTGAGATTTAACTCAGAAGACCGCATCTTCACCTTATTCCCCTTGAGCTAAGGACACCTAGTCCTCGCCCAATCACTCTGGTAAGTCTATAAGGTAGACTTCCAAACCTTCACAGACTTCGTTCACCGGCGATCCACAATGACTCTTGGATGCTCAGAACGCGACGCCTAACCGGCTGGAGGAAACACAGTCCTCAAGTGTAACAAGTCTTCAGGTCACACAAACAGAAAGACTTCAGTGATGCCTAACACTCTTTGGTTCTGGGTGTTTGGGCTTTGTCCTCGCAAGGATATCTCTCTCAAATGCTACGGAGGTGGGTTGCTCTCAAACGACAAAAGTCGTGCAATAACTCTGAGCAGCCCCCAATTTATAGTGTAGGGGGTGGGCTATTTATAGCCACTGGGCAACCCGACCTGATTTGTCCAAAGTGACCCTGGGTCACTAAGGAACTGACACGTGTTCCAACGGTCAGATTTCAAACACACACGGCAACTTTACTTCGGCTACAAGTAAAGCTGACTCATCCAACTCTTGATAAGATTTGCTCTCATTGTCTTCGCTCGAAGACATAGGATTTGGTTGAGCATCACTTCAGTCACTCTGACTTAGTTCACTTGGACCCCACTTACCAGTACGGTGGTTCCTATGACTCAACAAAGAAGAAAAGGAAACAACGAAACATCTAAGTCTTCGCGCTCCATAGTCTTCACACAATGTCTTCTCTGTCATAGGCTTCAATATGATTATCTTCATATATATACCACCATTGTCGTCATTGTCTTCATACATTTTTAGGGGTCATCTCCGGTAGGTAAACCGAATCAATGAGGGACTACTACCTGTGTTATCCTGCAATTCTCACAAACACATTAGTCCCTCAACCAGATTTGTCGTCAATACTCCAAAACCAACTAGGGCGCCACTAGATGCACTTATAGAGATGCATAGCAACGAGACGGGGAGAGTGGGTCCACATACCCTCGTAGACCGAAAGCGGAAGTGTTAGATAAACGCGGTTGATGTAGTCGAACGTCTTCTCGATTCAACCGATGACGTCCCACGAACTCTTGATCCAATAGAGTGTCGAGGAAGAGTTTCGTCAGCACGATGGCGTGGTGACGGTGATGGTGAAGTAATCCGCGCACGGCTTCGCCTAAGCACTACGACCATATGACCGGAAGAGCATACTGTAGAGGAGGGCGCCGCACACGGCTAGGAACAATTGATGTGTGTTCTAGGGGTGCCCTTTCCATGTATATAAAGGAGGGAGAGGGAGGGAGGCACCCTAGGGCGCGCTCAAGTAGGAGGAATCCTACTTGGACCCCTAGTCCAATTCGGCCCCCTTACCATATTTGGACAAGGGGGAAAGGAAGGAGGGGGAGGGAAAGGAAGTAGGAGTCCTACTTCATAATTTCCTTTTCTTCCTCTCTTTTCCCTTTCTCCCCACGTGGCTGGACCTATAGGGGGTGCACCAGGCCCTTGTGGGCTGGTGTGTTCCCTTACTTGGCTCATTAAGCCAATATCTTTGTCGGGGGTTGCCCAGAACCCCTTCCGATGACCCGGTATCACCCGGAAGACTTCCGGTGTCCAAATACCATCGTACTCTATATGAATCTTTACCTCTCGTCCATTTATAAACTCCTCGTCATGTCCATGATCTCATCTGGGACTCCGAACAATCTTCGGGCACCAAAACACATAACTCATAATACAAATCGCCATCAAACGTTAAGCGTGCGGACCCTACGGGTTTGAGAACTATGTAGACATGACCGAGACACATCTCCGGTAAATAACCAATAGCGGAACCTGGATCCTCATATTGGTTCCTACATATTCGACGAAGATCTTCATCGGTGAAACCGCATAACAAGATACGTCATTCCCTTTGTCATTAGTATGTTACTTGCCCGAGATTCGATTGTCGGAATAATCATACCTAGTTCAATCTCGTTACCGGCAAGTCTCTTTAATCGTTCCGTAATTCATCATCCCATAACCAACTCATTAGTCACAGTGCTCGCAAGGCTTATAGTCATGCGCATTACCGAGAGGGCCCAGAAATACCTCTCCGATACATGGAGTGACAAATCCTAATCTCGATCCATGCCAACTCAACAAACACCTTTGGATACACCTGTAGAGCATCTTGTTAATCACCCAGTTACATTGTGATGTTAGATAGCAAACAAGGTGTTCCTCCGGTATTCGGGAGTTGCATAATCTCATAGTTAGAGGAACATGTAGATGTCAGGAAGAGAGAAATAGAAATTAAACTTAACGATCGTTATGCTAAGCTAACGGATGGGTCTTGTCCAACACATCATTCTCCTAATGATTGATCTCATTCAACAAATGATAACACTTATCGGTGGTTAGGAAACTTAACCATTTTTGATTAATGAGCTAGTCATGTCGAGGCATACCAGGGACACTTTGTTTTGTCTATGTATTCACACATGTATCAAGGTTCCGGTTAATACAATTCTAGCATGAATAATAAACATTTATCATGATATAAGGAAATATAAATAACACCTTTTATTATTGCTTCTACACTACTAGGAAAATGGATATAGCTAATATGGACATTAATGGTGCACCATGTATGTGGTGCGCCACTGCTATATAGAAGTGGCGCACCAGATACAGGTGCGCCATTATTGACATATTACTAATGGCGCACGTGGTGTGTAGTGCGCCATTACTACTTTTGAAAAAATATGAAAAAAATTGTTAGCATTGGCGCACCAGTGGATAGTGCGTCATTACTAGTTGACATAGTAATGGCGCACCTTCACAAAGTGCGCCATTACTATGCGTATGACTAGGTCAAACCTCGATCAAACTTAGTAATGCTGCACTGTGCATAGGTGCGCCATTACTATGTCAAACTTAGTAATGGCGCACCTACACAAAGTGCGCCATTACTAACTTTGACCAACTTTTGACCAAGTCATACACATAGTAAAGGCGCACTTTGTGAAGGTGCGCCATTACTATGTGTATGACTTGAACAAATGCACCCCCCTTGGACCGCCTATTCAGTTTAAAAATATAAAAATATGACGGATATGTCAAAAAAAATAAAAGAAAGTAAGTTTCCACGTGATATGTGGTCTAGTTGTTGGGAAAATCTACAAATATGAAATTCGACTTTATTTGCAAAATCTCTCTGAAATTTAGTAAAATGGGCATAACTTTTGCATACGAACTCGTATTAAAAAGTATTTCATATGAAAAACCATCTACTCGAAAAGTTACATCTGAATTGAGCATGAGGAACATCGTTCAAGGTTTCAGAATCCCAAAAAACCTAACAAAACAAAAGATACGAGGCTTTTAAGATCTAGAGGGGGAAAATAGAAAATAATTCAAACTTACTAGTGGCGCACCATTTGCTAGGTGCGCCACTAGTAACAAAAAAAAGATTTGGTTTCGAATTTTTTTTTGGAAATGTTTTTCAAAATATGATATGTAATATGACCAGGAAGTTTGAAATATTTTTTCAAAATTTCCTCGCACTCATGAACATGAACAAAGTCCTAGACATCAACAAGGTTTAATATATTTGATATGATATATATATCAACAAGTGCCTGTTAAGTGAGATGGTGTGGGGGTTGGATAGAACTGCGAAGTTAAGCGTGCTCGGGCTCGAGTAGTGTGAGGTTGGATGACCTTCCGGGATGTTTGACCAATTAGTGCGATTTGACTTGAGATTAAGCATACTAACCCAAGATTAAGCCATAGTGACTCGAGATTAAGAAAAAAAAAGAAAAAAAAGAAAAAAAATTAATTTTGAAAAATAATTGTTAGTAATGGTGCACTTCTATGTGGTGCGCTATTACTAAGTCAGATAGTAATGGTGTACTTCTACGCATACTAATGGCGCACTATAGGTGCGCCATTACTATCACAGATAGTAATGGCGCACCTGTAGTGCGCCATTAGTATTTGTTACTAGTGGCGTGATAATAGTGGCGCACGTGTAGTGCACCATCAATGGCAAAAACAGGTGCGCCACTAATTAGCCTTTTCCTAGTAGTGCTAGGGCATATTTCCTTCACCCTTTGCTTTTGATCAAATGTGGACCGTGTGCGGGCCCTCAGATGTGTTCTTCTAGCGTTAGATGGGTGCGACCACATACAACCTGATGTTTGTGTGTGTGTGTGTGTGTGTGTGTGTGTGTTTGTGTGTGTTTGTGCGAAAACAGGTGCATCGCAAATTCACCAGACATCCCCGACCCCATGGAGGATGATCTTGTGGAAAGTAGTACTGTGCCCCCCCACACACAATTTGACGTTGTGGGAGCGGGCATCTCGCCAAGGCGTATTGTAAGACTAACCAAGAAGAATCACCACTTTGGTCATACAACCTCTCTTGTTTTTGGGTCAAAGTCATGCATGGAAGTACACACGCGGCCCCGCAAAGTAGGCT
Source organism: Secale cereale (assembly GCA_902687465.1). Lineage (NCBI taxonomy): Eukaryota > Viridiplantae > Streptophyta > Magnoliopsida > Poales > Poaceae > Secale > Secale cereale. The sequence continues at coordinate 197,210,892 of LR738709.1, forward strand.
AGCTTGTCGCTGATAACCATGCGAGGGAGTAGTGCCTGAAGACAACCACTACGTGCATGTGGCCCAATGCAAACATATGTATTGTCACACCCTGATTTTCATGTCACATTGCTCAAGCTTATTTTCATGTTAAAAATGTGGATTTGCAAAAACTTTTGAGTGTTTTTGACTTTGCTTGATTTGACTCTTGTCTGTTGTTTGCTAGTGCTCTAAAAATCAAATAAATCCTCCAACTCTTATACTTCATCTCCTTGACCCAAAACCTTTTCCCAATGATCATGCCATGTGTATAGACCAGTATAGAATTTTGTTATAAAAATATTTTGGCGAAATGGTATTTTCAAAAATTAGTTTTCCAAAAACCCCTGGCTTGAGGTTTGCACTGCAAGTACCTTATTTAGGGTGTGAAAAATCTTTCAAAAAGTTTATTTGAATCCTATTAGATATAGGACTCCCAGAAACCACAAAAGTATGATTTTAAAAGTTATTTTTATATTTTATTTAAAAGCTTTTTCTTAAGGCCAGAAATGGTCTTTAATAGGGAAAAATTATTTAAACATTTCAAAAATATTTGCCAAAATTCAAGGAGACTCATAGGACATATATTGTCCATATATAAGAGTTTCAACACATGGTCATGTTCAAAATATTGGACAAATCCTTCCAAAACACTTTCTGGATATTTCAAGCTTTTGAAATATTTACAAAGGAAATATTCTCCAAAAATTCCAGGGAAATTCTATCATGTCATATATGACCTATTTGATGATCTTGCAAAGCCTCATGCCTTGGAGATCAAGGAAACATCCTCAAACCCCTTCAAAACCATTCTGTCCATATTTGAAGTTTGAGCAACTCTACATTGCCAAACTTGTCCAAATGCTCTCAAATTTGGTGCACATGCTAGAATGGCCTAATAAGGCATCTAGACCAAATGGCACGAGATTTGGAATAGAGAAACTTGATCAGATCATCCCAAAACCACTTTTGTTCAAATTCAAATTTGAACAACTTTACATTGTCAACTTTTTATCTGGAGCCTCAAACTTTGTGGGCATGTTCATAACCCCAAATGATGATGCTACACCAAGTGGTGCATCAAGGGGAGATGATTTGCTTAACTCCAACATGGTGAAACCATTTCTGTTCATTTCTAGGGTTCACCAAAGTTACATTGGCCACTTTGCCCAAATGAGCTCAAATTTGGTGTAGGGGCCTAATTATATGTGACATTTGATCCTGTTAAGTCCCATCCCAAGTGGATGTCATTTTCTTGATCTAACCCTGATCAAACACCTTCTGTCCAATTACCAAAACTAATGGTTGAACCTCTTTTACTTTTCTCCATGGCCCCAAATTCTTACCACAGCTCCCCCTGATCATCCTCTACCCTCCAGTAACTCTCCTCTGCCTTATCTCAATTATTGGAGGGGGTAAAACCCCAAGTTACACTGCTGGACAGCAAGATTCACCCTCTCCCTCACCTCCCTCCTCACCCCAGTGGTTCCCCAGGGCATCCAAGACCACAGAGCCATTGTTTACCACCCCCTCTACCCCCTGGACACGTCTAGACACTAGAGGACACGGCCTGGAAAGCATAGACACAAGTATGCCGGCCAAAGACGTGCTCTGGAGCGCGCTACAGTGCGCTCCCGCACTGTAGCCGCCCCCAATCGGCTGCCTCCGACCACCTTGGGCAGAGGGAGCGTGTCCCCCGAGGCCCCCTCGACGTCCACGACCTGCCGGGCTGTCGGTCCTATCCTCCCCGGCCCTCCTCCTCTCTATCCACGAGCTCGCCGTGCGCGCCCTGGACCGCGCCCACGGTGCACCGCGGCCGCAGCTATAAAAGGTCTCCCCCGAGCACCTCTTGCCTCTGTTGGATCCTCCCCTTCCCCTTGCACCTCCTAGACACTCCCCCTCTCCCTCTCCGGCGCTCTTCCTCTCTCCACGGCCGAAGTGCCGCCGCCAGCCACCGCTCGGCATCGGGCACCACGGCCGTTCCCTTCTCCCGCTTCTCTGTTGGCCACCAGGAGGAAGACCCCAGGACCGTGGAGACTCCCCCCACTCCTTCCTTCCTTTCCCGAGCATCCTCTGGCGCCGCCCCGTCTCGACCCGAAGCCGCCGCTGATGCCTCGGCCGCCGTCGCTCCTTCTCCTCCCGGCCAGCTTGGAGGCCAGGGATGGGCGCGGCTCGGCCTCACGAACCCGCCGGTGCACCGGACGTCGTCGGAGACGGCCGCAGTCGCCGGCACGGGAGACCACCGAGCGCAGGACCCGTCGGCCTCCACGGACGTAGGGAGCTCGCCGCGCCTCCCTGCGACCCCCCTTGCAGATGCGGCTAGGCCCGCGGCCCTGACCCCACCGCGGTTCGACGGCGGCAGGCTGAGCTGCGCCGGCGGCGAGCAGGCTAGCGCCCTCCTCTGTCTCCCGTCGGGAGGAAGAAGAAGGAGCCATGAGGGAGGGAGAGAGAGCCCGGTGGGCCCAGGCTGTAAGTGACCCAGCGGCCTGGCCCCACTGTTTAAGTGGAGACGTACTCTGTGAAGTCCGTTTCTGGCAAACGGAGACGTATTCCCTGGAAGGCTCTATCGACGTTGCACCTGGGCGCTCGCGGCCGTGCAGCCGGGCCGGCCCACCATCTATCCTCCGCCCAGTGTGCAGCATAAGGGTATAACCCCTATTCTTCTGCTTTTTCTTTATTCTGTCAACTTCAAAAATGCCCCAAATATTCATATGAACTCCAAACTTGATGATTCAAATTTCCTATGACTCCTAAAATCATGCCCTATCACATGGTGCCACATGCACATTATTCCAAAAGCTTTTCCTATACAAATATTTATCAAATACCCATTTTCCACTTTCTGTGATTAACTTTAGAAAATCACAGAGAGCTCATTTTTGATCCAAATGCAGTGATTCAAGTTCCTAGATGCTTGTCATGTCCAAAATTAGTTTTGGAACATTTTTAATAATAGTTTCTGTACCCCACCAAATATTGAGCCATTTCTTCCTATTTATCAGCTTTGGAAAATCCTAGGAAATTCATTTCAAATCTAAATCCATTGAAACCAACTCCTAAATGCTTCTAAAATCATGACTTGATGATGGGTACATTTGCTCATCATTCAAGAAAATGTTTCTGTATACTTCTTCCAAATCCATAAACCCTTTGGTTCCATCATATTGAAATGTTCCCAACTACCTATTGATCCAACACCTATGAAACCACCTTGGTCATTCCTAATATGACCAGAGGTATCCTAGAAAAGTCCAACTCCTATTTTTAGAGCACTTTTATTGTTGCTTTGATTGTGTTGCTTATTATGATTGTTTCCATCGTTAGTTGACGTAATAAACGGAGTGATCGGAGATGGACCAGAAGCTTTGAAGACCCGGAAGAGTAAGGCAAGCAGCCCTTTGACCATGTTCAAGATACCTTTTTATGCATGTCTCATAAAGCCTTATTATTCAATGCATCGGAATCATGTTGAGGTGGAAACCACTTTGGTTGCTACCCTTGTTGCTTACTATTGATACTTGCATCAAACATGACCCTACCTTCCTATGAGGGTTATGTGGGTGGGAGTAGATAGATGTATGCTATAGTGGTTGGCTATGCAAAATGGGTCGGGGTTATGCATTGAGTGAAACAAGTGTGGTCTGACATACTTGCAAATGACCCAGTGGGTGCCACTAATGCCCCTGGGAGTTGATGAGGAGCTAGGGCACTACTTGGTGAAGAAGTAGTGTGCCGAGGCTTGACGAAAGTGTTGTTTACAGAGATGGATTAGATTTATGTGTGACTACTGTCCCAACCAAACATGCGCAACCACTTTACCCTTATATGGGAAAGGGCATTATTGATTACTTAGGTCGATACTAGCATGGTGCCCGCATTACTAGTGACGGGAGTGACATGAGGTCACTCTTGGGACGGGGTCGCGCTTGGATAGGCGGCCATGACTGTCTTTACAGGGCACCGGACACACCGTTAGTACCCCGTGCTTGTGATATGTGATGAATTCGGAGCGAGTCTGCACAAACCTTGAGATGTGAAATGTTTGGCACAGGGGCTGTTACCAATCGAGTGGACTCCATATTAGTGTCGCCTAGGGAAAGATAGTGATCGGGTGCTTACCCCGGGTACTTGAGGTATCGCGGGTCGTGGATGACACGGAAGTTCCCCGGATCTTGTGGGTAAAGTGTGCAACCTCTGCAGAGTGTCAAACTATTCGAATAGCCGTGTTCGCGGTCAAGGATAGTTGGGTGGTGCTACTTAGACTATGTCCATAAGTTTCTGGGAAACAACACGATTCAGAGGTATTGATGATGTGATTGTGAGGAAGTCACAATGAGCTTGAGCATGAGTTGATTACAACTCTTTCTCGATAATGATGTCTGTGACCTCCTGATACTTGTTACAGACACATGCATATCCATGTTACATGTTGATCATACTTGCATATGAAAAACTAGCTTTTCGCAAAACTGCCAACCTAGCAGTAGAGCCTTGCATAAATATTCTGTTATCACACTTGGGTTGCTTGCGAGTACATTCAATGTACTCATTGGCTTGCCACTGGTTATTTTATTGGCCAGGCAGGAGAGAACAGGTTATGATGAAGATTTCTCGGTAACGAGCATGCGAGCTAGGACGCTTCCCAGTCAGAATGCCTGTAGGGTTACGGCAGATGGCATGGGTCCCAGTTGTCTTGAAGATTTTTCCGCTGCGGTGATATACTCAAGACTTGACCATTATGGTCCTATTTGTGTAACACAGTATGTAAGGATGTGAGACTCTTGTAATTCAGCTTCTGTGTGTCCAGTGAGCATTGATCTCTGGGATCACTGTACACGTGCATTCGGTGATCACGACTTACGAGTCGGGGTCCCCACAGAGCTGGTATCAGAGCCATCCTGACTGTAGGAAGCCTTAGTTAGCATGGTCGTTAGTTAGGGTAAAACTATTTTCAAAACTATTACTAGTTTTCGAAACTATCTATACTTCTCTTCCCTTCTCAGTTTTTCGAAAACTAGGCTATACTTGATCTCTTCCCCTTCAAAACCTTGGTCGCTAAAACCCCTATGCCCCAGATCACTGGATTTTCTGTAATCCTCGTGGAGTGCACCTTGCCAAACACTCACCCACCACTTTTGCACACAAGATTGGTGACACCACGACAAGATGATACCAACGGAGGTTACATCCTCGATGGATGAGGACATGAAGACCCAGAAGATGGTGATACCCTTGGCAGAGCCCCCAAGAAGGAGCAACCCTAGCCTACGATGACCAGGGTATAGGATATGCAAAATCATGATATACACCGCTAATAGAGTAATCATGTCACTACCGTTGTTGTATCGACAACCACCGGTGGACGAGAACCTTGCCATTTGGTCCGCCTCACTACAGTGAGCAGGAAAACGGTTCTCTTCATCCCCCGCTCTTGGTGTCGATGTTTTCATCAACGAAGCCGACATGTTGGACCTCTATTATGCCTTGTCATTGCATATGGATTGCCTACCTGGTACCCTCGACGCCCCAGAAGGCACAAGGGATCGTCATGATTGAAGAGACAAGAGGAGACAAGTCAACACCAGCTACAAGGAGGCACCTTCACCCCATCACCTCATCAGGCGAGAAGTTGTTGAAGATTCTCCAGGCCCAACCCGGATCATTCATCAAGCAACTACAAGGGACATGGCAACACCTGAGGAAGCTCAGAAGACCGCACGAGGCACAAGTCACGACACTGAGTCCGAGAACCCCTAGGGTAGGATGAGTCGTGTACCCCCTATGCGCAGTCGAGTCCATATGATGGTTCGGCTAGAACCATGATTGTGTGTTATTTGCTTTTACTCATTTGTGTTTTGATATAAGTTGCACTTTTTCCCCAGGCAACAAGTGCATGGCTATATCACCTCCCTTGCCTTGCTTCTTTTGTTTCTGCCTTTTTGCACCTGTTTGTTGCACCTGCACTATAGAACCCCCTTTAGGCATTTCCCTCCTCTACGCTGCTTCTTCCCTCTATTCTCTCTCTCCCCAATTGAAGACCGCAAGACAAGATGCACCAAGGATTCTACCTCGACGGCCAACTGGCACTGAAGACTTCTGCTACAACCCCCGTGACCAAGTGCAACCCCGTAGAGTTATGTTTAACCCTCCAGACCAGTAACCCCTTTTCCTAGACCCTTTGAGACTTCCCGAGACACTCCAGCACGAATCCTTAACCATGTGCCTAACCCATGGTAAAGCGTGAGAATCTGTTAAGCCTTTGTAACCTTGCACAACACTGGGTTCGTAAAGGAGCTAGTGGACACGATGGGTGAGCACATTTTCATCCTGATATAGCACGAGGTCTGACGATGCCATAGATAGACCAGTTCGAGGATATTGGACAGACGACTTGGTGGTTTATATCAGTGACTTCGAGGGATTATCTGAGATCTTGATGGATTGTGAGGTTTCCTTATTGGTGGGATCATAACTTTGGGAAAGTATGTAGGAGTGCCTGTTAGGCATGAGATTTGGATTTATGCAGGTGATTCTGGTTGGTATAATGCTGGATATGTCTGCATGATTCGGAGTAAGATTGGATTTAGGCCTATGATCCTGATTATGATATCATGCTTCTGGGTGGACAATAACCTAGGAGATTGGATTATTTGTCAAAGTTGATTTAGGGATCTATATAGTCGTGATCATGGAATTTACTTGACCCGGATGATGGGAATTTGGTGGACATACTATCGTGATGCATAGTCCTTCCAAGTATTTGGGTATTATAGAGACTTGAGATCTTGTGGAGCACCGTAGACATCGGATTTGTAGGATTGTTGGATTGATGGTAATTACCGGGCTATTGGAGTTGATCCATAGGAAGGAAACAAATCTTGGAGTGGCATATGACGTGTTTCCTTAGATTAGAGATGCATTATCTTGAGCCTTGCAAGACTAGGCTGAGCGCTTGGATTGTGGAGATTAATTTAGGCTCAGCAGCATGTATGATCTACCTTTGGATTTTAGAGGTAGACATGCATATGGATTTTGGGATCTTAGACAAGTATAATTTTGTGAGACCGTCTCTTGAGAATCATGAGGATATGTATGGCAATGAGTGGTGATTGGAGTTGGTCTCTGCGAGAAGATGCTTTTCCGTTCGGAGTACTAGATAGAGCTATTGGCATCTCAGAAACTGTGCTTAAGGATAAGATGAAATAAGTTCATTCACTCACTAGAACCCTTGAAACCCTTAAGCCCCACCGAGCCACAACCTGGTCAGATTCTGACCACGGGCCTTGACTCAGAGTCAGGAAGGCCTCTGCAATACTTCTCCGAGACCACCACCAATACCCCAGCTTACCTTGCGTACCCCTTGGACCTCATGGAGTAAGTGGACAAGTTGGGTAACATCATCAATTGATGACCTACTTGTCTGCCCGAAGACGAGAAGAGACGGACAGCTGGATAGAAGACAATTGAAGGCCGCCCTGTCAAGAAGGAAGATCTACACCGACCACCGTCATCAAGAAGAAGACTTCCGCGTTGAAGACCGGGCGTATCTGCAAACCACCCCTCTCAAGGAGCCGAGCATTTCCGTGTCGAAGGAACGCTCACGCCAAGATTGTATCAAGACTTGAAGGCACGATTCTAGTGGCACATGATGAAAGAGAGATTTGCAACCTATGTTGCAAAGTGTGATGTGTGCCAAGGGGTCAAGGCTGAACATCAGCGACCCGCTGGATTGCTTCAACCACTCAAGTTCCTGAGTGGAAGTGGGATAAAGTCGGAATGGACTTCGTCACTGGATTACCAAGGTCGAATAGAGGACATGACTCTATTTGGGTCATAGTCGATCATTTGACCAAGGTGGACCATTCCATTCCTGTCAAGACCACTTATGATGGCAACCGGCTGGCAGCTCTCTACATCGACCGAATCGTAAGTCTTCACGGCGTTCCCAAGGAGATTGTGTCAGGTCGAGGAACCCAGTTCACCTCAAGGTTCTGGAAGAAGTTCCGAGAAGCCTTGGGAACCAAGTATCTTTCAGCACGGCTTTCCACCCACAGACCGGAGGTCAGACTGAGCGAGTCAATCAGATTCTCGAAGTCATGACTCCGAGCATGTGTCTTGGCATATGGAGCCAAGTGGGAGGATTGTCTCCCCTTTTGCCGAATTCTCCTATAACAACAGATACCAGTCGAGCCTTCAGATGGCACCATTTGAGGTGTTGTACGGACGCAGATGTCGCACACCCCTCAACTGGTCAGAGACTGGAGAGGGACTAGTATTTGGACCGGTTGTTCTCCGCGCAGCGGAAGAGCAAGTCCAACTAGTCAGAGAACGTTTGAAGGCAGCCAAGTCAAGGCAAAAGAGCTATGCTGACACTCACCGTCGGAACATAAGTTTCCATGACAGGGACCACATGTACCTGCGGGTAACCCCTCTGAAGGGAACCAAGTGTTTCCACGTCAAGGGGAAGCTCGCACTAAGGTTCATCGGACCCCTTTGAGATCACTGCAAGTCATGTGGAAGACGGCTCCCCCGCTAGGTCTACCACCTGAGATACCCTCCGTGCACCAAATCTTCCACGAGCCCCCACTCTGGAAGTGCTTCTTACCTCCTAGCTAGCCCGATGCCCACAAGGACATCGACCACCGAGCCTTTGACAGCTAACCCAACCTAACCTATGCAAGAGACCCCCTCAGCAACCTCCATCAAGGAAGGCATCAAGCAAGAAGCCATACCATCAAGCACTTCAAGATTCCAAGGAGCACCGCTCGGAAGCAGAACCAACAAGAAGAAGTGAAGACTACCCCGTATCCAAGACTCCGCCTTTCTTTCCACGCCTAGTCTGGGAATCTCGGGGACGAGATTCTTGTAAGGGGGGTTGGTCTGTCACACCCTGATTTTCATGTCACATTCCTCAAGCTTATTTTCATGTTAAAAATGTGGATTTGCAAAAACTTTTGAGTGTTTTTGACTTTGCTTGATTTGACTCTTGTCTGTTGTTTGCTAGTGCTCTAAAAATCAAATAAATCCTCCAACTCTTATACTTCATCTCCTTGACCCAAAACCTTTTCCCAATGATCATGCCATGTGTATAGACCAGTATAGAATTTTATTATAAAAATATTTTGGCCAAATGGTATTTTCAAAAATTAGTTTTCCAAAAACCCCTGGATTGAGGTTTGCACTGCAAGTACCTTATTTAGGGTGTGAAAAATCTTTCAAAAAGTTTATTTGAATCCTATTAGATATAGGACTCCCAGAAACCACAAAAGTATGATTTTAAAAGTTATTTTTATATTTTATTTAAAAGCTTTTTCTTAAGGCCAGAAATGGTCTTTAATAGGGAAAAATTATTTAAACATTTCAAAAATATTTGCCAAAATTCAGGGAGACTCATAGGACATATATTGTCCATATATAAGAGTTTCAACACATGGTCATGTTCAAAATATTGGACAAATCCTTCCAAAACACTTTCTGGATATTACAAGCTTTTGAAATATTTACAAAGGAAATATTCTCCAAAAATTCCAGGGAAATTCTATCATGTCATATATGACCTATTTGATGATCTTGCAAAGCCTCATGCCTTGGAGATCAAGGAAACATCCTCAAACCCCTTCAAAACCATTCTGTCCATATTTGAAGTTTGAGCAACTCTACATTGCCAAACTTGTCCAAATGCTCTCAAATTTGGTGCACATGCTAGAATGGCCTAATAAGGCATCTAGACCAAATGGCACGAGATTTGGAATAGAGAAACTTGATCAGATCATCCCAAAACCACTTTTGTTCAAATTCAAATTTGAACAACTTTACATTGTCAACTTTTTATCTGGAGCCTCAAACTTTGTGGGCATGTTCATAACCCCAAATGATGATGCTACACCAAGTGGTGCATCAAGGGGATATGATTTGCTTAACTCCAACATGGTGAAACCATTTCTGTTCATTTCTAGGGTTCACCAAAGTTACAATGGCCACTTTGCCCAAATGAGCTCAAATTTGGTGTAGGGGCCTAATTATATGTGACATTTGATCCTGTTAAGTCCCATGCCAAGTGGATGTCATTTGCTTGATCAAACCCTGATCAAACACCTTCTGTCCAATTACCAAAACTAATGGTTGAACCTCTTTTACTTTTCTCCATGGCCCCAAATTCTTACCACAGCTCCCCCTGATCATCCTCTACCCTCCAGTAACTCTCCTCTGCCTTATCTCAATTATTGGAGGGGGTAAAACCCCAAGTTACACTGCTGGACAGCAAGATTCACCCTCTCCCTCACCTCCCTCCTCACCCCAGTGGTTCCCCAGGGCATCCAAGACCACAGAGCCATTGTTTACTACCCCCTCTACCGCCTGGACACGTCTAGACACTAGAGGACATGGCCTGGAAAGCATAGACACAAGTATGCCGGCCAAAGACGTGCTCTGGAGCGCGCTACAGTGCGCTCCCGCACTGTAGCCGCCCCCAATTGGCTGCCTCCGACCACCTTGGGCAGAGGGAGCGTGTCCCCCGAGGCCCCCTCGACGTCCACGACCTGCCGGGCTGTCGGTCCTATCCTCCCCGGCCCTCCTCCTCTCTCTCCACGAGATCGCCGTGCACGCCCTGGACCGCGCCCACGGTGCACCGCGGCCGCAGCTATAAAAGGTCTCCCCCGAGCACCTCTTGCCTCTGTTGGATCCTCCCCTTCCCCGTGCACCTCCTAGACACTCCCCCTCTCCCACTCCGGCGCTCTTCCTCTCTCCACGGCCGAAGTGCCGCCGCCAGCCACCGCTCGGCATCGGGCACCACGGCCGTTCCCTTCTCCCCCTTCTCTGTTGGCCACCAGGAGGAAGACCCCAGGACCGTGGAGACTCCCCCCACTCCTTCCTTCCTTTCCCGAGCATCCTCTGGCGCCGCCCCGTCTCGACCCGACGCCGCCGCTGATGCCTCGGCCGCCGTCGCTCCTGCCCCTCCCGGCCAGCTTGGAGGCCAGGGATGGGCGCGGCTCGGCCTCACGAACCCGCCGGTGCACCGGACGTCGTCGGAGACGGCCGCCGTCGCCGGCACGGGAGACCACCGAGCGCAGGACCCGTCGGCCTCCACGGACGTAGGGAGCTCGCCGCGCCTCCCTGCGACCCCCTTGCAGATGTGGCTAGGCCCGCGGCCCTGACCCCACCGCGGTTCGACGCCGGCAGGCTGAGCAGCGCTGGCGGTGAGCAGGCGAGCGCCCTCCTCTGTCTCCCGTCGGGAGGAAGAAGAAGGAGCCATGAGGGAGGGAGAGAGAGCCCGGTGGGCCCAGGCTGTAAGTGACCCAGCGGCCTGGCCCCACTTTTTAAGTGGAGACGTACTCCGTGAAGTCCGTTTCTGGCAAACGGAGACGTATTCCCTGGAAGGCGCTATCGAAGTTGCACCTGGGCGCTCGCGGCCGTGCAGCCGGGCCAGCCCACCATCTATCCTCCGCCCAGTGTGCAGCATAAGGGTATAACCCCTATTCTTCTCCTTTTTCTTTATTCTGTCAACTTCAAAAATGCCCCAAATAATCATATGAACTCCAAACTTGATGATTCAAATTTCCTATGACTCCTAAAATCATGCCCTATCACATGGTGCCACATGCACATTATTCCAAAAACTTTTCCTATACAAATATTTATCAAATACCCATTTTCCACTTTCTGTGATTAACTTTAGAAAATCATAGAGAGCTCATTTTTGATCCAAATGCAGTGATTCAAGTTCCTAGATGCTTGTCATGTCCAAAATTAGTTTTGGAACATTTTTAATAATAGTTTCTGTACCCCACCAAATATGGAGCCATTTCTTCCTATTTATCAGCTTTGGAAAATCCTAGGAAATTCATTTCAAATCCAAATCCATTGAAACCAACTCCTAAATGCTTCTAAAATCATGACTTGATGATGGGTACCTTTGCTCATCATTCAAGAAAATGTTTCTGTATACTTCTTCCAAATCCATAAACCCTTTGGTTCCATCATATTGAAATGTTCCCAACTACCTATTGATCCAACACCTATGAAACCACCTTGGTCATTCCTAATATGACCAGAGGTATCCTAGAAAAGTCCAACTCCTATTTTTGGAGCACTTTTATTGTTGCTTTGATTGTGTTGCTTATTATGATTGTTTCCATCGTTAGTTGACGTAATAAACGGAGTGATCGGAGATGGACCAGAAGCTTTGAAGACCCGGAAGAATAAGGCAAGCAGCCCTTTGACCATGTTCAAGATACCTTTTTATGCATGTCTCATAAAGCCTTATTATTCAATGCATCGGAATCATGTTGAGGTGGAAACCACTTTGGTTGCTACCCTTGTTGCTTACTATTGATACTTGCATCAAACATGACCCTACCTTCCTATGAGGGTTATGTGGGTGGGAGTAGATAGATGTATGCTATAGTGGTTGGCTACGCAAAATGGGTCGGGGTTATGCATTGAGTGAAACAAGTGTGGTCTGACATACTTGCAAATGACCCAGTGGGTGCCACTAATGCCCCTGGGAGTTGATGAGGAGCTAGGGCACTACTTGGTGAAGAAGTAGTGTGCCGAGGCTTGACGAAAGTGTTGTTTACAGAGATGGATTAGATTTATGTGTGACTACTGTCCCAACCAAACATGCGCAACCACTCTACCCTTATATGGGAAAGGGCATTATTGATTACTTAGGTCACTCTTGGGATGGGGTCGCGCTTGGATAGGCGGCCATGACTGTCTTTACAGGGCACCGGACACACCGTTGGTACCCCGTGCTTGTGATATGTGATGAATTCGGAGCGAGTCTCCACAAACCTTGAGATGTGAAATGTTTGGCACATGGGCTGTTACCAATCGAGTGGACTCCATATTAGTGTCGCCTAGGGAAAGATAGTGATCGGGTGCTTACCCCGGGTACTTGAGGTATCGCTGGTCGTGGATGACACGGAAGTTCCCCGGATCTTGTGGGTAAAGTGTGCAACCTCTGCAGAGTGTCAAACTATTCGAATACCCGTGTCCGCGGTCAAGGACAGTTGGGTGGTGCTACTTAGACTATGTCCATAAGTTTCTGGGAAACAACACGATTCAGGGGTATTGATGATGTGATTGTGAGGAAGTCACAATGAGATTGAGCATGAGTTGATTACAACTCTTTCTCGATAATGATGTCTGTGACCTCCTGATACTTGTTACAGACAGATGCATATCCATGTTACATGTTGATCATACTTGCATATGAAAAACTAGCTTTTCGCAAAACTGCCAACCTAGCAGTAGAGCCTTGCATAAATATTCTGTTATCACACTTGGGTTGCTTGCGAGTACATTCAATGTACTCATTGGCTTGCCACTGGTTATTTTATTGGCCAGGCAGGAGAGAACAGGTTATGATGAAGATTTCTCGGTAACGAGCATGCGAGCTAGGACGCTTCCCAGTCAGAATGCCTGTAGGGTTAAGGCAGATGGCATGGGTCCCAGTTGTCTTGAAGATTTTTCCGCTGCGATGATATACTCAAGACTTGACCATTATGGTCCTATTTGTGTAACACGGTATGTAAGGATGTGAGACTCTTGTAATTCAGCTTCTGTGTGTTCAGTGAGCATTGATCTCTGGGATCACTGTACACGTGCATTCGGTGATCACGACTTACGAGTCGGGGTCCCCACATGTATGATGTGGCATGTGGTGTTTTAATATACCCAATGCACTACTTTGATGTGGTACCATGCTTTTGGAACCATAAAGTCCCCACACAGAGCAAGGGTTCACGACACGTATACTGTATATATAGGGATTCATGTGTATGCAAGCCCTCGAACTTAGGTCTCGAATCTCACCATGATCAACGTACGACTATACGGTAAAGCGAACCATTAGAAGAAGAATCGACCCTAGTAATCTCTCTCGCATTGTTGGTGTAAGTGATGGACGTCCACGCAAGCCCACCAATATATTGGTCGTCGATGATAACCAAGCGAGTGAGAGTGTCCAAAGACAACCATTGCTTGCATGTGCCCCAAACATATGTATGGACATGCATAATGCATGCATATATGTTTGAATACCAAAAGCACGACATTTTGATGTGGCGCATGCATGCGTCAAAAATCACACAGTATCCAGACCGATCTGGTTCATGATGCATCGCGTGCTCCCCCTCCCCTTCGACTCGGTTGGAGGGATTCATGCGCACACATGCGCTCAAAGTATAATATTTTATCTCTCACATCATGACATGCATGTACCATACCATATAAGACGAAAAAAATTAATCTGCTCCTAATTATAAGTCAAATTAACCTTTTTTGCTTTCGGTCAAAGTGATTGACAAAAGCGGGCACATAGAGAGGGACGAAGCATCTCGCCGATATCACCATGAGTGAGTGCTAGAGGAGAACCTCCATGGCTTTCTTGTGGGCCAAACACATGTATGGAGAGGTGTGGTCCCGATGTTTGAATGCCTAATATATATGCAAAACTTTGATGTGGCACCTACTTCAGAAATCTCTAAGTCCCCCACATGTACCAAGCTTCATCACACCCATTATATATATGCTACCCCCTCCCCTTCTTCGACGTGTAATATATACTCCTACGTACTGTAACACAACCCAGAAATAATCGTACTTGTTCATCAAAGTACTTTTCTCGTTGTGTCATATATTAGATGGATGACTACCTCGCGAACCCATGGAGGAAAGCGTCATAGTCGAATGGGTGACAACCATCGTCTGCACGTGGCCCAATGTGTTGGTGATGTTTTTAATACCCAATATGCACAACTTCTTTGTGGCACGTACCTCAGAAACCGAAAAGTCCACACACGGAGATCGATTGTTCATGATGTGTGTGTAGTATGTGCTGCCCTAGAACCCCTCCCCTCTTCGACGCGTACTATATACTCCTACCGCAACACAACCCAAAAAGAAACCTCCTTGTTGGGTCAAAGTGATGGAGGAAAACCTCGCCGACCCATGGATGGAAGCATCGCACGCGAGTGACTATCTTATATGACGCGTAGTATATGTTGTGCTCGACCACCCTCTTCAACACATACTACATATATAATCCTAACATCCATAATGAAAATAAATGACCATCCTTTTTGGTCAAATTAATCTCTCTCACTGCATGTCATAGTGCCGGACCCAGAGAGAGTGTCACATTGATACGTCTGCAACATATCTATATTTTTTTATTGTTCCATGCTATTATATTATCTTCTTTGGATGTTTTATATGCATTAATATGCTATTTTCTATCATTTTTTGGACTAACCTGTTAACCCAGGACCCAGTTCCTGTTACTATTTTCCCCTTGTTTTTGAGTTTTGCAGAACAGGAATACTAAATGGAATAAAACTTTACGATGATTTTTCTTGGACTAGAAGACACCCGAAGGAGTTGGAGTACAAGTCAGAAGAGCCATGAGGCGGCCGCAAGGGTGGATGGCACGCTCTAGGGGTGTGGGCCCACCCCCCCTACCTTGTGGGCCCCTCATGACACCTCGACCTAGCTCTTCCTCCTATATATTCACATATATTCCAAGACCCTCAGAAGCATCCACGAAAACACTTTTCCACCGTCACAACCTTCTGTTCCCATGAGATCCCATATTGGGGCCTTTTCCGGTATCCTGTCAGAGGGGGGTTGGATCACGTAGGGCATCTACATCAACTCTATCGCCCTTCCGATGAAGCGTGAGTATTTTACCACGCACCTATGGGTCCATAGCTAGTAGCTAGATGACTTCTTCTCTCTCTTTGATTCTCAATACCATGTTCTCCTCGATGTTCTTGGAGATCTATCCGATGTAATCTTCTTTTGCTGTGTGTTTGTCGAGATCCGATGAATTGTAGATTTATGATCACCTTATCTATGAATATAATTTGAATCTTCTCTTAATTCTTATATGAATGATTTGATATATTTGTATTTCTCTTCGAATTATCATTTCGTTTGGCCAACTAGATAGGTTTTTCTTGCAATGGGAGATGTGCTTAGCTTTGGGTTCAATCTTGCGGTGTCCTCACCCAGTGACAAAGTAGGGGTAGTGAGGCATATATTGTATTGTAGCCATCGAGGATAAAAAGATGGGGTTTTCATCATATTGCTTGAGTTTATTTCTCTACATCATGTCATCTTACTTAAGGCATTACTTTGTTCTTTATCAACTTAATACTCTAGATGCAGGCAGGAGTCGGTCAATGTGTGGAGTAATAGTAGTAGATGCAGGAAAGAGTTGGTCTACTTGACACAAACGTGATGCCTATAGTACATAATCATTGCCTTGGATATGTTCATAACTTTGCACTTATCTATCAATTGCTCGACATTAATTTGTTCACCCACCGTATTATTTGCCTTCATGAGAGAAGCCTCTAGTGAAACCTATGGCCTCGGGGTCTATTTTCCATCATTTTAGTTTCTGATCTACTATTATGCAATATTTTACTTTCACCTCTATAAATTAAAAACACAAAAAATATTTATCTTTTGTTTAGTTTTATTTATCTATCTCTATCAAATCTCACCTTTGCAAGTAATCGTGAAGGGATTGACAACCCCTTTATCGCGTCGAGCGCAAGTGTTTGATTGTTTGTGCATGTATTGGTGATTTGCGCATTCTTGCTACTACATTGATACCTTGGTTCGTAACTCAGAGAAATACTTATCTCTACTTTGCTGCATAACCCTTTCCTCTTCAAGGGAAAAACCAAGGCAAGCTCAAGAAGTAGCAGGAAGAATTTCAGGCGCCGTTGCCGCCGTGATGTACGCCAAGTCAAGATCTGCATCAAGCCTACCTAGTACCCATCATAAACACTCATCTCTTGCATTACATTATTCAACATTTGCCTCTCGTTTTCATCTCCCGTTCGTCCTTTTTATCCTCATTTTTCCGTTCGTCTTTTCAGTTGCTTTTTTTTCCTCGTGTGTTAGATTGTTTGCTTTGTAACGATGGCTCAAGAGAATACCAAATTGTGTGACTTTTCCAATACTAACAATAATGATTTTATTAGTACTCTGATTGCTCCCGCCACTAGTGCAGAATCTTATGAAATTAATGCCGCCTTGCTGAATCTTGTTATGAAAGATCAACTTTTTGGCCTTCCTAGTGAAGATGCCGCATCCCATCTAAATAAAAAAATTTGAGTTGTGTGATATGCGAAATAAGAAAGATGTGGATACTGATATTATTAAATTTAAGCTATTTCCGTTCTCATTACGAGATCATGCTAAAACTTGGTTTTCATGCTAAAACTTGGTTTCCAACTTTGCCAAAAAATAGTATTGATTCATGGAATAAGTGTTAAGATGCTTTTATTTCCATGTATTTTCCTCAAACTAAGTCATCTCCCTTTGGAATGATATTATGAATTTTATGCAACTTGATCATGAACATGTTGCACAATCTTGGGAGAGGATGAAATTGATGATACGAAATTGTCCAACTCATGGTTTGAATTTGTGGATGATTATACAATTTTTGTATGTCGGATTGAATTTTATTCTAGAAATCTTTTAGATTTGGCCGGGGGAGGTACTTTTATAAAATTACTTTAGGAGAAGCTACTAAACTCCTAGATAATATTATGGTGTACCGAAAGATCTTCCACTAGTAAAAAAGTGCATGCGACTGAAGGGATTAAAGTTTTGAGTGGAAAGGTGGATGAGCTTATGAAATTAATTGCTAGCAAGAGTCCTTCTATTTATCCTAATGATATGCTTTATCTACTTTGATTGGGAATAATAATGAATTTATGGATGTTAATTTTGTTGGTAGGAACAGTTTTGGTAATAATACGTATAGATGTAATCTTAATCCTAGGCCGTTTCCTAATAATCCCCTAATAATTGCCGGGGCTGGTGAAGCCCCCACGCAATGCATGAAGGTGGGCGCAGAGGTTGGTCTTGTTGACGACAAGGTCTCGCGCACGCAGCAGTGCGACATTGACTTCATCTCCGTCTTTGTGCCTTCCCAGCCGGAGGCGGAGGTCCACAGCTACTGTGACAATGACTCCGACGGAAAACTGGTTTGCCCTCCTCCCCTTTTGTTGGGAATAGAAATCCTTGGTTATGTTCACCCATTCCATGAAATCGGAGTAAGATTCGTTAGATCCGTGTAGTGTATTGATTGTTTGAATGGTACCTATGGTTAGTGATTAATTGTTTGTTGTGTACAAATGATTTTTTGCTAATAGTACGAGGAGGGTTTGCGTGCATGCTAATAATTCTAACCCGATCTTCAGAATTAAGTTTGAATGTCCTACATATATGTTTGTGCCTTTTTTTCTTCCAGATCTTGAGAATTGATTTTCAATGTCCTACATGTATGTTACTGCCTTTTTTCCAGATTGCTATGTACACAGATGAGGCTCCGGCTAGCGGCGCCGTTGGCGGTAGATCCTGCACCTGGCATCACGGGCAGAAGCGGCCACACCCCTGGATCCGATGAACCTGTAGAATATCGGGCGGACCGCATCAGCGATCTCCTGGACGCATCCTTGGGGATATCATCTTCCTTCTCCCCACTAAGGATGGCTACCACACACAGGTCCTCACATCTCGGTGGCGCACTCAGTGGCCCGCCATGCCTCTTAATCTCGACTATCGTTGGCTATCTGGCGTTCATGATTTTGAACTCCACGGAGACATCATCTCCTCCCACCAGGGCTCCGTTCAAAGCCTATGCATCCCGGCATGCCACCTGCTGCACATGCCCTACATGGTGGATGCCCGGCTGACATCCCGTCAATTCAAAAACTCCAGCATCTTGACTTCTACCATTACTATGCAAATAGCTTTCCACCAAACGTCGTAGTTGTGCCCTCACCACCAGTGTCCATATCATGGTTTTCCTCCTCTCTCCAAACCTCCATCCTGGCTCGGTGTCATCTACCAGACAATCTAGAACAAATGCTTCGACTCCCACTTCTAAAAAAACTCGCGCTTGTGGTAAACGATCTGTCGGAGGCCACACTACACAACATCATCCACTCTTATTGCCCTACCCTGGATCACTTGCTGCTTGTTTTTGGAAAATAAATTAGTATCCTTTGTCTCTAAATAAAGTCGCCTCTCTTGTAAGCATTGGAATTTGCTTTAAAGGAGACGAGCTCATCATCAAAGACGCCCCTTCACTCCAAAGGCTGCTCCTTGATTACCGTTATGCACCTTAGCAAATAACTGTGGTCTCTACACCTAGACTGGATTGGGTGTAATTCCTGACCCATTTTAAGGTTACAAGATGGTGGTTGGCTGCACATTTATTTAGGTATTGTCTATTATCGTCAACACTTTAATAATCATAAGCTGCATTTTAATTTTTTGTGCGTAAGTTTTATATCATCAACACCTTTGTAATCATAAGCTGCATTTTTCATTTGTGCGCATAAGTTTTATATAATCTTGGAGTACGCTTTTGGTACTAATATTATGTTCTATGTTCAATGAAGAGTTTGTCCATGGGTGCCCTATCAACGGTGCTGGATTCTGTCAAGACCTTACATATCAGTATCTGGTATTTTGATCTGAACATGATTATCGGCTTGCTGCGATGCTTTCCATGTCTCGAGAATTTTTATATAGAGGTGATGATATCAGGGATATTGATATACTTTACTAGAACTAACTGTTCAACTGTACTATTTTTTTAGACATTAATTTTTTTAGTCTTCATGTTCAAAGGACAAGTGCTCCCTAGGTGATTTTGGTAATTAATGACAACCTGTCTCTTGTTCGACTAATATTTTCTTCTAGTATTTTCAGATGAGTTCAACAATGGAGTGGCAGGACAAGAGGATGTGGAACCCTTTTCAAGAATATAAGGACCAAGATTGGCAAAAGCTCAAGACTCTTCATTTCTATTTTAGCGATCGAAGGTCACATTGACTCCATAGGAAAACCAATACAATTGAAAGGGGACGAGGAGTTGCTTAATGATCTACTTGCTCAAAGTGCTCAGTGATATGCTCCAAAGCCGTCAACCACTTTCTCGTTTCCACATATGTCCCAAACCTAAAAGTCAAACTCGGCACCACCGATTTGATCTATCCGGTGCCACCCAGTTCACTTGACATAGCCGCTGGCACAAATCATAATCAATTCAGTCTCACCGATAGGGATCTCGGTCTCATTGAGATGGGATTGCAAAGTCTCTGTTTCCTCTTCCTAACGGTTATGTCTCACCGAGATGAGCGAGTCAGTCCTACCGAGTATTCCTGGCCAAGTCTTTGTTAGACTATTATTGCAATCGGTCCCACCGAGTTCATGTGATCGGTCTAACCGAGATGAGTTTTGCCCTAACCCTAACGCATCGGTCCCACCGAGTTCATGTGATCGGTCTAACCGAGATGAGTTTTGTCCTAACCCTAACGCATCGGTCTCACCGAGTTGATATTGTTAGTCCCACCGAAATGTCTAAAGTTCACATTTTGAACTGCTTCTGTCTGACCGAGTTCGTTTATTCGGTCTAACCGAGTTCGGTCAAATGTGTGTAATAGCTAGATTTTGTGTGGAGGCTATATATACCCCTCCACCCCTTCTCCATCAGAGAGAGAGCCATCAGAATGTGCCTACACTTCCACTAGGGAGAGAACCATCTGCTCATGTGTTGAGAACAAGATATTCCAATCCAACCACAAGAATCTTGATCTCTAGCTTTCCCCAAGTTGCTTTCCACTCAAATCTTCTTTTCACCATATCCAAACCTGTGAGAGAGAGTTGAGTGTTGGGGAGACTATCATTTGAAGCACAAGAGCAAGGAGTTCATCATCAATACACCATTTATTACATTTTGGAGAGTGGTGTCTCCTAGTTGGTTAGGTGTCATTTGGGAGCCTTCGACAAGATTTTGGAGTTGAACCAAGGAGTTTGGAAGGGCAAGGAGATCGCCTACTTCTTGATGATCTACCCTAGTGAGGCGTGTCCTTAGTGGGTGAAGACCATGGTGGGATAGACAAGGTTGCTTCTTCATGGACCCTTCGTTGGTGGAGCCCTCCGTGGACTCACGCAGCCGTTAGCCTTCATGGGTTGAAGTCTCCACCAACGTGGATGTACGATAGCACCACCTATCGGAACCACGCCAAAAACATCTGTGTCTCAAATTGCGTTTTCACACTCCAATCCCATCCCTTTACATTGTTGCAACTTGCATGCTTAATTTTCCGTTGCTCATATACACTTGCCATGCTTGCTTGAAATGTATTGTGAATGTTTGAAATTGTGCTAAAAACTCCACCTCAACTTAAAGAACTTGAAAACTGCTACTTTTCTTGTTGAGTGTCTAAGCACCCCCCTCTAGACAACTCTTCTTCGATCCTCTCAATTGGTATCAGAGCTTTGGTCTCCATTGCTTTGGTTTAATCACCATTGGAGGAAGATGGATGAGTACGATTGGGAGTATTAGACGTAGAGTGCCTATGCTTGATGGAGAATTTATAAGGATTGGAAAAATGACATGCTTGAGATCCTCAATGAATATCATTTGAACAAGTATATTGTTAGCACTTATGTTCCACCATTGACCCTTTGAATCCAACTTCCGATGAACATCTTGACATGGTTCGCAATCTTAGAACTTTTGATCTTATCACTAGAGGATTCCCTAGAAATTTGCTTGTTTGCTTACCAAATTTCAAATGTGCTTACACTATATGGAAATTCCTTGAGGGACGATTTCCGGACTACTCTTTGAAAAATCTAGATGTGATCCTTCAAAAGTCCATTGCTTTGAATAAAATGAACACTAGTGATCCCAAATTTGATGAATGTTTATTTGAGCTTCGTGGCCTTATGCGTGCCAAAGGAGATGTAGGAATCATTAGTAATATCTTCCTGGAAGTCATTAGAATTCATAAAGATGAACATAGTCATGATCACATAACTAATGAATCACTCTGTCTAGGTGATGATCAATGACAAGATGATATTGAACATGGATAATATGATGAGGATGATGATAGTGACTTTGACCTTGGTAAACAAATGAGGCACTTTGGTCTTATGGCTAATCTTCGTGGTGACGCAGCCGGAGGAAAGGAATGGGTTCTTGATAGTGGATGCACGGATCATACGACCGGAGATAAGGACATGTTTGACGAGCTTGCTAGAAATGATGGCCCATGAAAGTATGTTACCTTTGGTGACAACTCTAAGGGTAAAGTTGTTTTCCTTGGTAAGGTGTCCATATCCAATGGTATCTCTATCAAAAATGTCATGCTTGTTGAATCTCTCGGCTATAACCTTCTTTCCGTATCTAGATTAGCTGACTTTGGTTTAAATGTGCTATTTACTCATGTTGATTGCCAAGTCTTTCATAGAGATAATCATAATATGGTCTTTACCGCCATTCATAGAGGTGACCTACACATTGTTGATTTCTCTAAGAAAGCCCAACCTCGCAGTTATTTTATTGCTAAATCTTCTAAAGGTTGGTTGTGGCATAGAAGTTTAGGTCATGTCGGCATGAGAAATCTTGATAAGCTTATTAAAGGTGATCATATCCTTGGTGTTAAAGATGTTATATTTGACAAGGATAGACTTTGTAGTGCTTGCCAAGCATCAAAATAAGTTACAGGAAGTCATCCTGTGAAGAACATCATGACCACGAGAAGACCGCTTGAGCTACTTCACATGAATCTTTTTGGTCCCAACGCTTACAAGAGTCTCAATGGTAAATCTTTTGGATTTGTCATTGTTGAAGATTTTTCAAGATTTACGTAGGTGTTCTTTCTTGATGATAAATCGCAGGTCCAAAAGATCTTCAAGAACTTTGCTAGGAATGCCCAAAATCAATTTGAAGTAAAGATCAAGAAGGTTTGGAGCAAGAACGGAACGAAGTTCAAGAACTCCAACGTGGATACCTTTCCTGACGAAGAAGGGATTTCACAAGAGTTCTCGTCTATGTACACACCTCAACAAAATGGATTTGTTAAGAGGAAGAACCGGACACTCATCAAAATGGCAAAAACGATGCTTGATGAGTAAAAGACGCCAAAACATTTTTGGGCGAAAGCGGTTGAGACAGCTTGTCATCCTACAAATCGACTATATGTTCACAAGCTTCTTGGCAAGACGGCATATGAGCTTCTCACCGGTAACAAATCCCAAGTTGGATTGTTTTGAATATTTGGCTCAAAGTGTTACAATCTTGACAAGCATCGTCATTCGAAATATGCTCCTAAATCTCATGAAGGTTTTCTACTCGATAACAGCTCAAACTCTCACACTTACCGTGTCTAAAACAATTTCACCTGAAAGGTAGAAGAGACGGTAGATGTGAAGTCTGATGATTCTAATGGCTCGCAAGTAGAGCAATTGGCAATTGATGTAGGAGACAAAGACCCTTCGGAAGCAATACAATACTTGTCTATTGGCAAGATCCGTCCAACGGAGGAGAAGGAGAGTAGTTCGTCCATTCAAGTAGAAGCCTCAACTTCACGTCAAGGTGAACCACAAGTTGAATTGGAGGCATCCACAAGTGGGACATGCCAAGGTGAAGGAAACGAGGAAGTGCATCAAGATGAACCTCATCGACCTCCTTCTCCACCTCCACAAGAGGATAAGAACGCCAACAACAATGAAGAAGAAGAATGATATTATGAATGTTAAGCAACTTGATCATGAACATGTTGCACAATTTTGGGAGAGGATGAAATTGATGATACGAAATTGTCCTACTCATGGTTTGAATTTGTGGATGATTACACAATTTTTGTATGCCGGATTGAATTTGCTTCTAGAAATCTTTTAGATTTGGCCGTGGGAGGTAATTTTATAGAAATTACTTTAGGAGAAGCTACTAAACTCCTAGATAATATTATGGTCAATTATTCTCAATGGCGTACCGAAAGATCTTCCACTAGTAAAAAAGTGCATGCGACTGAAGGGATTAATGTTTTGAGTGGAAAGGTGAATGATCTTATGAAATTAATTGCTAGCAAGAGTGCTTCTATTTATCCTAATGATATGCCTTTATCTACTTTGATTGGGAATAATAATGAATCTATGGATGAGAATTTTGTTGGTAGGAATAGTTTTGGTAATAATACGTATAGAGGTAATCTTAATCCTAGGCCGTTTCACAACCTCCTGGCTTTGTTAATCCCAAGAAACTTAATAATGTTTACAAACTTCACAAAGCTCTTTATGGTCTTAAAAAACCTCCTAGAGTGTGGTATAAATGCTTGACCAAGTTGCTTATTGAAAAAGGCTTTGAAATTGGGAAAATTGATTCAACACTTTTTACTAAAAGATTTAATGGTGAATTATTTGTGTGCCAAATTTATGTTGATGATATCATATTTGGCTCGACCAACCGTCATTTTAGTGAAAAGTTTGGAAGACTAACGTCGGAGAAGTTTGAAATGTCTATGATGAGTGAACTCAAGTTCTTTCTTGGTTTGCAAATCAAGCAAACTAAGGAGGGTACCTTTGTTTCTCAAACAAATTATACCAAGGACTTATTCAAGAAGTTCAACATGCAAGAATGCACAGGTGTGAATACACCCATGCCTACTAGTGGACACCTTGACTTGACTAAGGATGGCGAACCAGTTGACCAAACGGTTTACCGCTGTATGATTGGTTCGTTGTTATATCTATGTGCCTCCCGTCCCGATATTATGCTAAGTGTGTGCATGTGTGCACGATATCAAGCCGCCCCAAAGAATTTCATCTTAAGATTGTGAAATGGATAGTGAGATACTTAATTCACACACCAAACTTTGGCATTTGGTATGTTAAGAGGTCTTCTTTTTATCTTGTTGGCTACTCCTATACGGACTATGCCGGAGACAAGGTTGATAGAAATTCCACTTTTGGTACTTGTCAATTTCTTGGTATATATCTTGTGTCTTGGTCCTCCAAGAAACTAAACTCCGTATCCTTATCCACCACTGAAGCGGAATACATTGCCGCCGGTTCATGTTGTGCTCAATTACTTTGGATGACCCAAACTCTGAAAGATTATGGAATCTATGTGAAACATGTTCCGTTGCTTTGTGATAATGACAGTTCTATTAATATTGCTCACAATCCCGTGCAACATTCTCGAACTAAGCATATTGAAGTTCGTCATCATTTCATTTGAGATCAAGCTCCTAACGGAGACATTGATCTTAAACATGTTCATACCGATAAGCAATTGGCGGATATATTAGCAAAACCACTTGATGAGAAAGTATTTTGCCATTTGAGAGGTGAATTGAACATTATTGATGCCTCAAACTTGGAGTAGTAACTCCTTTTTGAATGCATGCAAGGCATGAGCCTTTGACTAATCCTTGATATTTCTCTAATGATGATGATCATATGTCTTGGATCTATACTTGTACCCTTGCATGCTATCTAACCCTTGTAGGTACTTGGATAAGCCCAAATCTATAAGATTGCAACTCACTCACATCCTAAGCAATCTTTACATCACCAAGTCTCTACAATATGGTGGTTGAAGACAAGGAAGCATGAATCCTTTCAATATATCCTTTGACAATTTCTATATATTAAGTTTCATTTGGTATCAAATTTTCATGATTGTCATTTTGGATACACAAGTGCTCTTCCTTACAAATCTAATCCATGTAGGTAGATGAACACCAATTACATGTGGTGCTCCCAACTCTTGATGAACTACATCAACCTTGAGCATCCAACACAAGTTCAACAACATGATCAAGATCAACACCATCACCCAAGGTATGTTATTCCATCTTAGAGAAGTTTACCCCAAGACATGGGGTCAAAGCAGCTCAACAAGATGTGAATACATCAAAGTTGTAACACCCCAAATTTTCAATTTGCAATATTATACATAGATCATATTGCATATCATATTTTATTGCATTTATGCTTGCGATCCTCGAAAATTCTAAGCAACTCAAGGACCCACAGAGAGAGTTGGGGATTTTACTGTTTTCGTATTTGAGTTTTCACAAATACAGATACGGGGATCACTTTGGTTTTAATTGTTTTTCTCTCCTAAATATATTTCTTAGTAAAATATATGAGCGGAGATAATCTGACTTCTCCAAAATAAAAAAATATTGGAGGAAAAATATTAAAATCACTTTTGAATTTTATTTGCGATTTTATTTGTATACGAAAAATATGCATTTTTCAAAATTGCATTTCGGTCCGTGAAAAATGTTCACTTTGTCCTAAATATTAATAGAGGACGGTGAAAATTTATTTTGGAATTTTTTGAGTTCGTTTAGTATTATTGTTTTGCCTGTTTTACTACGTCAGGACTGTTTATAAAAAAAAGTCAACCGACCTAGTCGGGCCGTACCCGACTAGGACTCCTCAGCCCGGGGCCTTTAAAGCTCGATGTCGGCCGCCCCGCAAGCCCACCCCGCTGCACGAACCATAAGCCACCGCCGCTTAAGCTGCCACCGCCTAAGCCGATGCCGCCGCAGCCGCAGCAGCCGCCGCCGCGTCGCCGTCCGCTGCCTGCGCCGGAGCACCGCCTCCTCGCCGCCATCCGCCGCCTTTACCAGAGCCCGCCGCTGCCGTCGCCGAGGAAGCCGCTGCCATTCTCGCCGCCGCCGCAGGTTTTTCTTTAAAAACCGTTCGGTTTTCTTAGTTAACCCTAGATTTGTTTTTCTTAAATAGATCGGTTTGGTTTTGTTTTTGGTTTAGTTAAATAGCGGACGTTCGTCCGTACGTTCATTTTAACGAACGTTGTTCGCCCGTTAGTCACATACAACGAACGTTCGTTCGTTAGCCTATTCGTCCGTTTTTCTTTTTCTGGGTTTTTCCACGATTATTTTCGATCGTGATTTCTGCCCTGATCTTGTTTTTAGTTTTTCTTTTCGCTCGAAAGTCGGAATCAGGCGATTCAAGCACCCAGATCTTCGTCTCGAAGCCCTGTTTTAGTTTAACCAACTTAAACAAGGTTTTGGTACTGTAAAATTTGAATTTAGATTAATCTAGTAAACATATATTGTTTCTTTTGCAGTATGATTTTCGTTGCTCCGTTTGATTTGATTCTTTTTGCAAACTGGAGTTCTTAAGTTGAACTTTCTGGTTAGATCTTCTTATTTGGAGTTTTACCTATGCATCTTTGCTTGATCTCTTATGTATGCTATTGTTTGATAGAATTCCCAAAGTGTGAAGCATGCTACTATGAGTCCCTAGGTTTTGCGAATCATCAGCAAGGCAAGTAACGCTGTGATCATACCCTTTATTACCTAGTTTTTATGCATTAGATCAAACCCTCAAACATTGCATTAGTAGGATCTCTTAACTTGTGGGTCTGGGAAGTAGATTGAGGTAGAACCTATTACCTGCATTATTTTCAAACCCCTGGGAGTTACCTCTACGTTATGCTTAGGTTGCTATGCTATGCTCGTAGACGTGGATTGGGTTTGAGTGTATCCATGACAGATGTGAGATGTTAATTAATGGTTCAACTTAAGGTGGCTACTAGAATACACATCTGGATGGATTGGTTGCAGGGCACCTGGAGAATCCAGTGTTGTCCTAGGAAATCCCGGAGTAATCGTGTGATTATCCTATGGATTGCCACCCTGGCTCAAAGGGACCATAAAACTATTCATGCTAGAAACTTCCGTGTGCAGCCACAATGGTGGACTAGCAGATGTAGGGGAAACTAGGTGTACAGGTCCACCCGGGGTAAAGAGTAAATGCTTCTAAAAGACCGTGTCTCGGTCATCCGTCTCTCAAACACCATGTAGTGCGAGAAATACAACGGAGGAGATCGAGTCTCGTTTGGAAAAGTGCACAAACCTCTGCAAAGTGTACAAACTAATCATGATTAGCCGTGTCCCCGGTTATTGACATCTTGAGTATCTGGTACATGAATTATTGGTTTATCTCAACACTCTAAAAATTAATTTGTTGGGTTAATGATGACTACTTGTGGGGACCCCGACTCATAAGTCGTGATCACCGAATGCACGTGTACAGTGATCCCAGAGATCAATGCTCACTGAACACACAGAAGCTGAATAACAAGAGTCTTACATCCATACATACCGTATTACACAAATAGGACTGTAATGGTCAAGTCTTGAGTATAACATCGCAGCGGAAATCTTCAACAACAACTTGGACCCATGTCATCTGCCTTAACGCTACAGGCATTCTGACTGGGAAGCGTCCTAGCTCGCATGCTCGTCACCAAGAAATCTTCATCATAACCTGCTCTCTCATGCCTGGCCAATAAAATAACCAGTGGCAAGCCAATGAGTACTTTGAATGTACTCGCAAGCAACCCAAGTGTGATAGCAGAATAATTATGCAAGGCTCTACTGCTAAATTGGCAGTTTTGCGGAAAGCTAGATTTTCATATGCAAGTATGATCAACTTATAACATGGACATGCATGTGTCTGCAACAAGTATTAGGAGGTCACATACATCATTATCGAGAAAGAGTTGTAATCAACTCATGCTCGAGCTCATTGTGACTTTCTCACAATCACATCAACAATATCTCTGAATCGTGTTGTTTCCCAGAAACTTATGAACATAGTCTAAGTAGCACCACCCAACTGTCCTTGACCGCGGACATGGCTATTCGAATAGTTTGACACTCTACAGAGGTTGCACACTTTACCCACAAGATCCGGGGAACTTCCGTGACATCCACGACCCGCGGTACCTCAAGTACCCGGGGTAAGCACCCGATCACTATCTTTCCCTAGACGACACTAACATAGAGTCCACTCGATTGGTAGTAACCCCCGTGCCCACATTTCACATCTTAATAATTGTGGAGACTCGCTCCCATATTCATCACATACCACTGACACGGGGTACCAACGGTGTGTTCGGTGCCCTGTGAAAATAGTCATGGCCGCCTATCCAAGCACGACCCCGTCCCGAGAGTGACCTCATGTCACCCCCGTCACTAGTAATGCGGGCACCATGCTAATATCGACCTAGGTAATCAATAATGCCCTTTCCCATATAAGGGTAGAGTGGTTGCGCATGTTTGGTTGGGACGGTAGTCACACATAAATTTAATCCATCTCTGTAAACAACACTCTCATCGAGCCTCGGCACACTACTTCTTCACCAAGTAGTGCCCTAGCTTCTCATCAACTCCCAGGGGCATTAGTGGCACCCATTGGGTCATTTGCAAGTATGTCAGACCACACTTGTTTCACTCAATGCATAACCCTGACCCATTTTCGTAGCCAACTACTATAGCATAAATCTATCTACTCCCACCCACATAACCCTCATAGGAAGGTAGGGTCATGTTTGATGCAAGTTTCAATAGTAAGGTAACAAAGGCACCAACCAAAGTGGTCACCTCTTCTACATGATTCTGATGCATTAATAATAAGGTGGTATGAGACATGCATAAAAAGGTTTGTCGAAACATGGTCAAAGGGCTGCTTGCCTTATTCTTTCGAGTCTTCAAACCTTCTGGTCCATCTCCGAGTATTCCGTTTATTTCGTCAACTAACGATGGAAGCAACATAATAAGCAACACAATCAAAGCAAAAATAAAAGTGCTCTAAAAATAGGAGTTGGAATTTTCTAGGATACCTCTGGACATATTAGAAATGACCAAAGTGTTTTCATAGGCATTGGATCAATGAACAGTTTGGATCATTTCAATATGATGGAACCAAGGGTTTTATGGATTTGAAAGAAGTATACAGAATTATTTTCTTGAATGATGAGCCAAGGCACCCATCAACAAGTCATGATTTTAGAAGCATCTAGGAGTTGGTTTCAATGGATTTGGATTTCAAATGAATTTCCTAGGATTTTGCAAAGCTGATAAATATGAAGAAATGGCTCATTATTTGGTGGGGCACAGAAAGTATTAATAAAAATGTTCCAAAACTAAGTTTGGATATGACAAGCATCTAGGAATTTGAATCACTGCATTTGGATGAAATTTGAGTCCTCTGTGATTTTCTAAAGTTCATCACAGAAAATGGAATATGGGCATTTGATAAATATTTGTGTAGGAAATTTGAATCATCAAGTTTGGAGTTCAAATGAATTATTTAGGCATTTTTTTCAAGTTCATAGAAAAAGAAAAGGGAAAGAGAAAAGGGCTTATACCCTTGCGCGCAGGGCGAAGAATAGCTGCACAGCAACTGGGCCGGCCCAACTGTCCGGCCGCGTGCACAGGAGCCTGGCCACGTCGAAGGCGCCCGCAGGGATTACGCCTTTGCGGCGGCTAGGCGGTTTCGGCCGAAGCCGCTTCCACTTAAACGACGGGGCCCAGCCTCCAGGTCGCTGACGCGTGGGGCCCAGCGCTCAGGTTCATCCCCTTCCTCCCACGCGACGTGGCGGGGAGGAACAGAGGCGATGCTCGACGGTGGCTTGCCGGCGCTGCAGGGCATCTCTGGCGACGCTCGGGCTATGAATGGACTCAGCGAAAAACGCCACTTCCACTCATGTATGCCACGGCTGCGAGGGATGATCGAATCGACGGCAGCTTGGACGCCGGCGGATGGTGGCGTCGGCAAGAGTTGGGCATGGTGCTATGGTGCGCCATTTGACGAGAGGAAGATCGTGGGAGGTCCGCCTAGCTCAGGGGAGTCCGCTGGTGGGGGTAGGAGAGGGAGGAAAGCTCGGGCTGGCTCGAATCCGAGCGGAGGCCGGCGGCGGGACTCCGGCCAGAAAGGTGGCTGCGAGGCACGGGGAGAGCGATGAGTTGGCCTGGGAGGCGTGTGAGAGAAGGAGAATGCTAAAGGAGGTGCAAGGGGGGCTCGGGGTGCCCTATAAGTAGGTGGGCGCCGGTCCACCGAGGCGTCGTGTGCCGACGAGCCTGTTGTCATCGCCACGGGTCAAGTGAGCTTGCCGCAGCGTGTCTGGGGTTCTTGTGGGATTGGTCCAAGCCTAAAGAAAGAGAGAGGGGGAGCACGGAGGTGCCAGAGCGTCGCGCGTGCGAGCTTGCTCACTGGAGCGCTCGGGCGGCCATGGCGCGCGTGCGAGCAGGGGTGAGACAGGAGGAGAGAGGATAGGGCCGACCGTCCAGCAGGTTGCGGACGTCGAGGCAGCCTCGGGGGACACGAGGGGGAGGCCCAAGGCTGTTGGGAGCAGCCGATTGGAGGCGGCTACAGTGCGGGAGCGCACTGTAGCGCGCTCCAGAGCGCCTGAATGGCTGGCACAGTCGTGTCCTCGCCGCTCTGGTCATGTCCATCGTGCCCAAGGTTGTCTAGAAGGTCGAGGGAGAAGTAAACAAATGCGCTGTGGCCTTGGATGCTCTGGGAGGCCACTGGAATTAGGAGGGAGGTGAAGAAGAAGGTGAAAGCTGCTGTCCAGAAAAGTGAATTTGGGGTTTTACCCCCCTCCAATAATTGAGCTGAGGTAGAGGAGAGTTACTGGAGGTAGAATAGGACTAGGAGAAGCTGTGGTAAGAATTTGAGGTAAAGGGAAATAGTAAAAGGGGTCCAAACAAGGGTTTTGGTAATTGGACAGAAGGTGTTTGATCGGGTTTTGGGGAGGCAAATGACTTCCAATTGGCATGGGACTTAACAGGATGGAATGTCACACACAATTAGGCCCCTACACCAAATTTGAGCTTATTTGGGCAAAGTTGCCAATGTAACTTTGGTGAACCCTAGAAATCAAAAGAAATGGTTTCACCTTGTTTGAGTCAAGCTAATCATCTCCCCTTGATGCACCACTTGGTGTAGCATCATAATTTGGGGTTATGATCATGCTCACAAAGTTTGAGGCCCCAGGTAAAAAGTTGACAATGTAAAGTTGTTCAAATTTGAATTTGAACAGAAATGGTTTTGGAGTTATGCTGCTCCAAAACTTGTGCCATTTGGCATAGATGCATAATTACATCATTTTAGCATGTGCACCAAGTTTGAGATCATTTGGACAAGTTTGGGAATGTAAAGTTGCTCAAACTTTAAAATGGACATAAATGGTTTTGAGGGGATTAGATGATGTTTCCTTGATCTTCAAGGCATGAGGCTTTGCAAGATCATCAAATATGTCATATATGACATGATAGAATTTCCCTGGAATTGTTGGAGAATATTTCCTTTGTAAATATTTCAAAAGCTTGAAATATCCAGAAAGGGCTTTGGAAGGATTTGCCCAATTTTTTGAACATGACCATGTGTTGAAACTCTTATATATGGACAATATATGTCCTATGAGTCTCCCTGAATTTTGGCAAATATTTTTGAAATAATTAAATAATTTTTCCCTATTAAAGACCATTTCTGTCCTTAAGAAAAAGCTTCTAAATAAAATATAAAAATAACTTTTAAAATTATACTTTTGTGGTTTCTGGGAGTCCTATACCTAATAGGATTCAAATATACTTTTTGAAAGATATTTCACACCATAAATAAGGTACTTGCAGTGCAAACCTCAATTCAGGGGTTTTTGGAAAACTAATTTTAGAAAATACTATTTGGCCAAAATATTTTTATAAGAAAATTCTATACTGGTCTATACACATGGCATGATCATTGGGAAAAAGTTTAGGATCAAGGAGATGAAGTATAAGAGTTGGAGGATATTTTTGATTTTTAGAGCACTAGCAAACAGCAGACAAAAGTCAAATCAAGCAAAGTCAAAAACACTCAACAGCTTTTGCAAATCCACATTTTTAACATGATAATTAGCTTAAGAAAAGTGACATGAAAATCAGGGTGTGACACTACTTTAATTGGGATTGAGTTGGAGGTACCTTCTGAATGATGTTTCAACTACCATGATAGTTAAAATAAAAAATATTCCTTTGTTGTAGGAAAAAAATGGCTTTATGCAAAAACTTTAACCTTAGAGCCTCCACCAGCCAAATATGCTTATAGTGTTAGCCTTTATTTTTGTTACTTGCTCTACTGTGTTATCTTGCCAGCATATTCCATGTGCTGACCCGTTTCGGGCTGCAACATGTTACGTTCCAGACTTTTCAGAAGAAGAGTAAGGTGCGCTTGGTCGTTTGTCATGCACTCAGCTATGCCGTTGGAGTTGATGGACTCACTTATCTTCCAAGTCTTCCGCTGTTATCGTGTTAGATGGCCTTATGCCATATACTTCTGTAATAAGTTCTCTTTTGAGACATTCGATGTAATAAGTGTGTGATTGCCACTCTGTTATAAATCCTTCAAGTACTGTGTGTGTCAGCATTACCGATCCAGGGATGACATAGAACATTTAGACTTCGGTCCATTCAGATCGCGGTAGCTACAAGATGGTATCAGAGCACACGCTGAATGTAGGACACGGCCACTAAGACAAACCCTAGGTCACTCTTCTCTACTCATTTCTGACTCCTCTCAATTTTCTACTCTTTAGGATGGTGGACCCAAGGAACAAGTTCACTCAACCAGATGAAGACACACCCTTTGGACGACACTTGAAGGAGGTCACTAGGTACCTGAACATTGAAATACCAAGCTTCACTGGGACCTACACCGCCACTCTATCAGAAGAGGAGCGATGGAATATTCAAGTTCAAATTCCCAGGAGGACATTCGCACCATCCACTGAGCCCATAGAGTTTTCCTTTGATGCACCAACCTGGAGCCTAGGCAAGAGTATGGAAGCCCACATTACCATGGGACGTATTGGAGAAGTCTACAAGATGGAGCTGAAGGACACTATCTACCAGATATGTGGACGCCGAGATGAGCAATGGGACATGATCAGCACCTGGAAGGACAGGTCTATTGCAGCGTTCATCTAGGAGTTAAACCAGCACATCCGTTGACTGGAGCACCAGATGTGCACAGGGATGATAGATTTGAAGAAGGCATTAACCAGGAACTTGGAGCTATAAGAGAACTCAAGTCTACACGTGATGGATACGAGGAGGAGATGACAATACTTGTGGAGAAGAATGATGACTTGAAAAGGAAGCTAGGAGTATTCATGGGAGATCCAGCCCCGGGAGGAGAAGAAGAACCAGAAGAACCTAAGGAGATTCGTTCTAAGGACTACACCATCATCGACGACACCGACTCAGACCCCGACGATAGTGATGATGACTATGAAGTTGAAGCTGGAGCAGATATCATGGAATCTTCAGCCGATCAAAATTTCTAGATGACCACCCTAAGACTAGTAGTTTATTCCCCATAAAGTAGAAGTTAGAACACTTTTGTAACGTTAGTTAGGATCTTTGTGTGCCCTTTGTTGAAATTGATTGGTGTGATATGATTGTGTTTGTCTCATGTGCATATGGGTAGTGAATTTTCCCTTAGACCTCATTTCTATTCTAATCTCTTCCCTCTAAACCCATCAGATGCCTCCGAGACGTGAGCCCGGATTTCAGTTTCCCCCTGAGCTCACTCAGTTGATCCAGCAGCAGAACACCTTGATGCAACTTCTTGCCCAGAACAATCAGAACAATCAGAACAACAACAACAACAACAACCCTCTACCACCACCGCCCGTGGACAACCTAACATGTTTCCTAAGGTTGCAACCACCGGTGTTTTCTAGTAGCATTGATCCAATAGTTGCTGATGACTGGCTGCGCAAGATTGGAAGGGAGTTGACCACCGCAAATTGTACGGATGCTGAGAAGGTGCGTTTTGCCGCACATCGGTTGGCTGGGCCAGCAGCAGCATGGTGGGAGAACTACACAGCCAACTTCCCTGTAGCCAATGTCACTTGGGATCAGTTTCAGGAATCTTTTTACACTGCCCATGTCTCAACTGGAGCCATGAGCATGAAGAAGCGAGAGTTTCACAACTTGCGCCAAGGAAACCGTAGTGTGGCTCAGTACGTAGATGAGTTTAGTACTCTATCTCGTTATGCCCCTGACGATGTGGCCACACATGCCGCGAAGCAAGTGAAGTTTATGGAAGGGCTGAACGATGAGATGAGCATACAGTTGATGGTGGAAACCTTCAACAACTACCAGGAGTTGGTAGACAAGGCTCTTATGATTGAAGGAAATTATCCGTAGATTGAGAGCCGCAAGAGGAAGTATGGAAAAGGAAGGAATAATTTTGGAGCCCAGCAGAAGCCCCATTTCACCCTGAACTCGGGAGGATATACCCATAACCATGGAAGCCACACCCATAATGGACGGAGTTATCACAACCACAATGGCTCCAAGAATGGGAATGGGAATGGAGCAAGCACTAATCAGAACCGCTCTACCCCATCCACACCCGCCAAGAGGGATTTAAGTCACGTTACCTGTTTTAAGTGCGGGGAGAATGGACACTATGCCACGGAGTGCCCTAAAGCTAAGAATGGGAATGGCAATGGAAGCATTGGGAAGAAGCCCAACCCTTTTAACAAAGGACAAGTGAACCACGTGACCGTGGAGGAAGTTGAAGAGCAACCTGATGCAGTTGACAGTAAGTTTTTGGTTAAGTCATTTACGGCGGTAGTTCTTTTCAATACTAGTGCATCGCATTCATACATTTCAAGGGGATTCATGAATAGATATAAGTTTCCCAGCAAAGTCCTTATGACCCCCATGTTAGTAAGTTCACCCGGAGCGGAATATATGGCAAATCAAGGATGTTTTCAGATGGCATTGACCATTGGACGCCATGTTTTTCCCTCGGACCTGATAGTTCTAGAGTCGCAAGGATTGGATGTGATACTAGGTATGGATTGGCTATCGATGTATGGAGGGATCATCGATTGTGCCAGTAAGTCGATTTTACTTACCACCCCGGAGGGAAAAAGGATCAAGTATGTATCTAGGCATTTGCCTAGGAGGACACGAGTACATTCTCTCTCGAGAGTTGTTCAGGAGGAAGTGCCTGTAGTAAGGGATTATCCGGATGTATTTCCAAAGGAGCTACCAGGCATGCCGCCGGATAGGGACATTGAGTTTTTGATTGAGCTATTGCTTGGCACCGGAACAATATCGAAGAGACCGTACCGGATGCCAGCAAATAATCTGGAGGAGATCAAGAAGCAGATTAAGGAGTTATTGGAGAAAGGATTTATTCGACGAAGTTCATCACCTTGGGGAGCCCCAATGCTTTTGGTCGAGAAGAAGGATGGATCTTTAAGGATGGTCGTTGATTATCGGGCACTGAATGAAGTGACGATTTAGAATAAGTACACACTACCGATGATCAATGATTTGTTCGACCAACTTCAAGGAGGTAAAGTATTCTCAAAGATCGATCTACGATTAGGATACCACCAGTTGAACATCCGAGAGAAGGATATACCTAAGACAACCTTCACCACAAGGTATGGGCTGTATGATTATACGGTTATGTCGTTTGGATTGACTAACGCCCCTGCCTATTTCATGAGTATGATGAATAAGGTGTTAATGGAGTTCTTGGATAAGTTTGGCCTGGTATTCATTGATGATATCTTGGTGTACTCGAAGAACGAAGAGGAACATGAGGAGCATTTGCGTTTCGTTCTTGAGAAGCTCAGAGAACATCAGTTGTATGCCAAGTTTAGCAAATGTGAGTTTTGGTTGAAGGAAGTTGGATTCTTAGGACATGTTATATCAGGAGAAGGTATAGCAGTGGACCCTATCAAGGTGTAGGCAGTCACTGAGTGGTAGGCACCCACCTCAGTTGCAGAAATCCATAGTTTTCTTGGACTCGCGTGATATTACCGGAGATTCATAGAGAATTTATCCAAGATTGCAAAGCCAATGACTACATTGTTGAAGAAGGACACCAAGTCCTATTGGATTGAAGAGTGCGTAGAAAGTTTCCAGGAGTTGAAGAAACGTTTGACGTCAGCCCCAGTGCTGATCTTGCGAGATATATGCAAGGATTTCCAAGTGTATTGCGATGCTTCACGCTTAGGACTTGGAGGAGTACTCATGCAGGACAGAAGAGTTGTTTCTTATGCATCTCGTAAACTTCGACCGCACGAGTTGAATTATGCTACGCATGATTTGGAGCTAGCAGCAGTAGTGCACGCACTCAAAACCTGGAGACATTTCCTCATTGGTAATCATGGTGATGTTTACACGGATCACAAGAGTTTGAAGTACATCTTCACTCAGAAGGAGATGAACCTCAGACAGAGGAGATGGTTGGATCTTACAAAGGATTATCATATGAAGCAGCACTATCACCCCGGAAAGGCCATTGTCGTTGCAGACGCTTTAAGCCGGAAGAGTTATGCCCATACCCTAGTACAGGGAGGATTGCCAAAGGAGTTAGCAGAAAATCTCCAGGAGCTTCGTTTGGAGATAGTTCCGAGAGGCTTTGTTGCAACATTAGAGGTTCAGTCAACATTATTGGGAAAGATACGAGAAGCCCAGAAGGATGACAAAGAGATTGCCGAAATCAAGGAGAGGATGTGTGAAGAAAAAGCCAAGGGTTTTCGTGAGGACGAACACGACACCTTGTGGTATGAGGACCGAATCTATGTGCCCAACGACGCCGAAATCAGGAAATTGATATTACATGAAGCACATGATTCACCATACTCGATACACCCGGAAACACTAAGATGTATTTGGATTTGAAGGAACATTTCTGGTGGACGGGAATGAAGAAGGATATTGCCGAGTTTGTAGCAGTATGTGATGTATGCCAGAGAGTGAAGGTGGAACATCAGAAGCCAGCAGGATTACTACAGCCTATTCCTATACCTGAATGGATGTGGAACAAGCTTGGCATGGACTTTATCACCGGATTACCCAGGACCAGATCGGGATATGACTCAAACTGGGTTGTAGTGGATCGCTTGACCAAAGTAGCCCACTTTATCCCCATGAAAAGCACCTATACCAGTGCGAAGTTGGCCAAGATATACATGACCAGGATTGTATGTCTGCATGGAGTTCCGAGGACCATCGTATCAGATAGAGGAACATAGTTCACCTCAAAGTTTTGGCATCAGCTACACCAGACTTTGGGAACTAGGTTAGAATTCAGTACAACCTTTCACCCGCGAACCGATGGACAGACCGAGAGAGTCAATCAGATTCTGGAGGACATGTTGAGAGCTTGTGCGCTAGATTATGGATCTAGTTGGGACGACAACTTGCCCAGTGCGATGTTCTCATACAACAACAGTTACCAGGCCAGTTTGAATATTGCACCGTTCGAAGCATTGTATGGGAGGAGGTGTCGAACGCCGTTAATGTTGGATGAAGTCGGAGACCGTTAGTTATTCGGACCAGATCTGATCAAAGAGTCAGAAGAGAAGGTTAAGCTGATTCGAGATAGACTGAAGGTAGCTCAGTCCAAGTAGAAGAGTTACGCAGACTCGAAGCGCAAGGAAGTAGTCTATGAAATAGGAGACAGAGCGTACCTGAGAGTGTCACCTCTGCGTGGAGTTAAATGTTTTGGAGTTAAGGGAAAGTTAGCCACAAGATTTGTGGGACCGTACCATATTTTGGAATGCATGGGAGAGGTGGCCTACAAGTTGGAGTTACCCGAATGATTGTCAGGAGTTCACGACGTGTTTCACGTTTCCCAGCTGAAGAAGTGCCATGTGGAGATGGCCGATATTCCTTTAAGAGACACAGTGCCCCTGGAAGCAATTCAGTTGGATAGTGATCTGACTTACGAGGAGAAACCCGTCAAGATCCTTAAGTTTGCGAGCAGAGTCACCCGCAGCAAAGTTATCATGTTTTGCAAAATTCAGAGGGGTCACCACACCGAGGATGAAGCCACCTCAGAGTGAGAGGATGATCTACGCAAGGACCACCCACACCTATTTTCTAGCCAACCCGAATCTCGATGGCGAGATTCATTCTAAGGGGGGTAGTTTTGTAACATCCCAAATTCTCAATTTGGAATGTTATACATAGATCATATTGCATATCATATTTGTTTGCATTTGTGCTTGCGATCCTCGAAAATTCTAAGCAACTCAAGGACCCACACGGAGAGTTGAGGGTTTTACCATTTTCGTATTTGAGTTTTCTCAAATACCAGTACGGGGATCACTTTTGTTTTAATTGTTTTTCTCTCCTAAAATTATTTCTTAGTAAAATATATGAGCGAAGATAATATGACTTCTCCAAAATAAAAGAAATATTGGAGGAAAATAATAAAATCACTTTTGGATTTTATTCGGATTTATTTGCGATTTTATTTGGATTGGAAAAATACGCGTTTTTCAAAATTGCATTTAGGTCCGGGAAATATGTTCACTTGTCCTAAATATTATTAGAGGACGGTGAAAATTTATTTCGGAATTTTTGGAGTCCGTTTAGTAGTTTTTTTCGCCTGTTTTACTACGTCAGGAGTGTTTATAAAAAAAATCAACCGACCTAGTCGGGCCGTACCCGACTAGGACTCCTCAGCCCGGGGCCTTTAAAGCCAGAGGCCGGCCGCCCCGCCAGCTCACCTCGCCGCCCGAACCCTAAACCGCCGCAGCCCCCGCCGCGGCGCTGCCGTCCGCCGCCCGCGCAGGAGCACCGCCGCCGTCGCCGAGGTAGCCGCCGCCGTTCTCACCGCCGCCGCCAGTTTTTCTTTAAATCGTTTTTTTAGTAAATCCTAGATCTATTTTTTAAATAGATCGGTTCGGTTTTTTTTGGTTTAGTTAAATAGCGGACGTTCGTCCATACGTTCGTTTTAACGAACGTTGTTCGCCCGTTAGTCACACACAACGAACCTTTGTTCGTTAACCGGTTCTTCCGTTTTTCTTTTTCAGGGTTTTTCCGTGATTATTTTCGATCGTGATTTCTGCCCTGATCTTGTTTTTAGTTTTTCTTTTCGCTCTAAAGTCAGAATCAGGCGATTCAAGCGCCCAGATCTTCGTCTCAAAGCCCTCTTTTCGTTTAACCAACTTGAACAAGGTTTTGCTACTGTAAAATTTTACATTAGATCACTCTAGTAAACAGATCTTGTTTCTTTGACAATTTGAGTTTCGGTGCTCCGTTTGATTTGATTTTTTTTGCATACCAGAGTTCTTAAGTTGAACTTTCTGATTAGATCTTCTTATTTGGAGTTTTACCTGTGCATCTTTGCTTGATTGCTTATGTATGCTATTGTTTGAATGCGATAGAATTCCCGGAGTGCGAAGCGTGCTACTACGAGTCCCTAGGTTTTGCGAATCATTAGCAAGGCAAGTAACACTTTGATCATACCCTTTTATTACCCAGTTTTTATGCATTAGATCAAACCCTCACACATTGCATTAGTAGGATCCCTTAACTTGTGGGTCTGAGAAGTAGATTGAGGTAGAACCTATTAAATGCATTATTTTCAAACCCCTGGGAGTTACCTCTACCTTATGCTTAGGTTGCTATGCTATGCTCATAGATGTGGATTGGGTTTGAGTGTATCCATGACAGATGTGAGATGTTAATTAGTGGTTCAACTTAAGGTGGCTACTGGAATACACATCTGGGTGGATTGGTTGCAGGGCACCCGGAGAATCCAGTGTTGTCCTAGGAAATCTCGGAGGAACCGTGTGA
The DNA here is from genome assembly GCA_902687465.1 of Secale cereale. Classification (NCBI taxonomy): domain Eukaryota; kingdom Viridiplantae; phylum Streptophyta; class Magnoliopsida; order Poales; family Poaceae; genus Secale; species Secale cereale. The sequence continues at coordinate 197,251,175 of LR738709.1, forward strand.
TTATCCTATGGAATGCCACCCAGGCTCAAAGGGATCATAAAACTATTCATGCTAGAAACTTCCGTGTGTAGCTACAATGCCATTATGGGCTCTGGCATAGTATGAGTAAGTTTTGTGAGCTCATTCAGTGGTGGACTAGCAGATGTAGGGGAAAGTAGGTGTACGGGTCCACCCGGGGTAAAGACTAAATGCTTCTGAAAGACCGTGTCTTGTTCATCCGTCTCTCAAACACCATGAAGTGCGAGAAATCCAACGGAGGAGATCGAGTCTTGTGGGGAAAAGTGCAAAAACCTCTGCAGAGTGTACAAACTAATCATGATTAGCCGTGTCCCCGGTTATTGACATCTTGAGTATCTGGTACTTGAATTATTGGTTTATCTCAACACTCTAAAAATTAATTTGTTGGGTTAATGATGACTACTTTAATTGGGATTGAGTTGGAGGTACCTTCTCAATGATGTTTCAACTACCATGATAGTTAAAATAAAACTTATTCCTTTGTTGTAGGGAAAATTTGGCTTTATGCGAAAACTTTAACCTTAGAGCCTCCACCAGCCAAATATGCATATAGTGTTAGCCTTTATTTTTGTTACTTGCTCTACTGTGTTATCTTGCCAGCATATACCATGTGCTGACCCGTTTCGGGCTGCAACATGTTATGTTGCAGACTTTTCAGAAGAATAGTAAGGTGCGCTAGGTCGTTTTTCATGCACTCAGCTATGCCGTTGGAGTTGATGGACTCACTTATCTTCCAAGTCTTCCGCTGTTATCGTGTTAGATGGCCTTATGCCATATACTTTTGTAATAAGCTCTCTTTTGAGACATTCGATGTAATAAGTGTGTGATTGCCACTCTATTATAAATCCTTCAACTACTGTGTGTGTCAGCATTACCGATCCAGGGATGACATAGTACACAGAGACTTCGGTCCATTCGGATGGCGGTCGCTACAAAAGTACTTAAACGAAAAATGGCAACCCCATTTTGAGATTAAACGATGAGTAGGACCTATGATCAAGTGTCGTCACTTCACTCCTAAATCAATATACTATAACATAGGTGACTCTGTCGCCGACCATTTCTAGATGAAGTTCTCCAGTATTTCTCTATGTTCTTGCATTCATCTTTTGCATGCTTGTTGCCCTTTCAAAAAAACTTCATCTATATTTCTTTTCTTTTCACTGTTATTTTCTGCATCAAATTCACTGCAAATCCTTCAGTTAATTTCTTGCAAATCTTTGTGAGATCTTATTTGCCTAGTGAGCTGAAATGACAAAATCCTTCCTCTTTATTGAACTTGGTCGCGTTGATCTCTGCCTCTCGGCTAGACCAAACTGTATGCTATATTGCAGATTGTTCATCGATCCAACCGACAAGGACAAACAAGATCTGACTGATATGCATCATCCCTAACACTACTGACTCGGTGTTACCGATGAAAATGAATTGGTCTCACCGATTTCAATACAGAGCAAAGATTTTGCCATTTGCGTCCTGCATATCTATTGCAGCTCCACTCAATGATTCTTTTCCTCTACTAGCATCTTAAATTACATGTTGTTTTGTCATGAGACTCAATGACCAAACCTATTTGACTCATGCTCCTGAAGACCCCTTCTTGGAAATTGATGTCAAAGGGGGAGAGAGAGCACATCAAATCTTATCACCCAAAGAGAAGAGAGAGCACATCAAAGCTTATCTCAACATGCTTATTATCCAAAGAGGAGAGAACACACATGTCTTCAAGAGGGGAAAGACATGTTAGTATTTATTATGATTTTTTTGCTCTATTTTTCTATTTTGCTATTTTCCTCTAATTTTCTTCTACCCTATCTTCTCCCATTATCCAATATAAGATTCAGGGGGAGAAATACACTTAAAGCAAGAAAATCTTTGGGGACATGTCTATATCCATATAGAGTATTAAGTACTCACTCTCTGCATGTCATCTCATTCTTGGTACTTTTGTAGTTACTCATTGTGCTTTGTTAAGTGATCTTGTGTTATCTAACCCAGTTTTCTCAAGTTCACCCTCTCCAAATCCAGCTCGAGACCACAAGGTAAGTACATGCATCTCATCCATGGGCATGATGATCTCTTGCTGTTGTACATATTATTTGCAAGGAGGACTCATAAACATGGAGGTACATTTTCTACATTCCACATCATTTGCTCTGATGCATATAGCCAAGATACATGTCACTCACTGCTTGCTCAGACATGCTTATGCATTCACATTCTCTTAAATTATATATTTACATGATTGCATAAATGTAGGGGGAGCATATGCTTGTTACATGTTTTTCCAAAGCTTTACTTGTTATCCTTCATATCTTTATCTGAAGCTTTGGTGTATGATTGTCATCAATTACCAAAAAGGGGGAGATAGAGAGCACAAGTTCTCCATGGTTGATTTTGGTAATTAATGACAACATATCTCTTGTTGGACTAATATTTTCATCTAGTATATTTGAGATGAGTTCAATAGTGGAGTGGCAGGAGAAGAGGATGTGGAACCCTTTTCAAGAAGCTAAGGACAAAGATTAGCAAAAGCTCAAGACTCTTCATTACTATTTTAGTGATCCAAGATCACATTGAGTCCATAGGTAAGCCAATACTATTAAAAGGGGATGGGGTGTTGCTTAATGGTCTACTTGCTCAAAGTGCTCAGTGATATGCTCGAAATCCCTCCACCATTTTCTGATTTCCACATATGTCCCCAACCTAAAAGCCAAACACGGCCCCACCGACTTGATCTATCCGGCGCCATCAAGTTCACTTGACATAGCCACTGACACAACCCTTAATCCATTCAGTCTGACCGATAGGGATCTTGGTCTCACCGAGATAGGATTGCAAAATCTTTGTTTCCTCGTCGTGACGTTTTGGTCTCACTGAGATGAGCAAAACGGTCCCACCGAGTTTGTGTGGCCAAGTCTTTGTTAGCCTATTACTCAAATCGGTCCCACCGAGTTCATGTGATCGGTCTCACCGAGATGAGGTTTGTCCTAACCATATGACATCGGTCTCACCGATTTGATATTGTTATTTCCACCGAAATGTTTAACATCGACATTTTGAACTGCTTCGGTCTGACCGAGTTTGTTTATTCGGTCTAACTGAGTTGGGTCAAATGTGTGTAACGGATAGATTTTGTGTGGAGGCTATATATCACTAGTACGCGTCGGTGCTATACAAACGGTTTTAAACCCCTTTCCGTGATGGAATTTGGAACCGTCGCCAAGTGAGTGTGGGCGATAGGGTGGTCCTTCCCACACGACCCAGAAACCGTCGGGGATAGGGCTGCTACAGTACTCCTACTCGTTTCGGCTCGCATTGCCATCGCAGTTGGTATTCTGTGGTGCTACATTTACGTTGCGCGGCCCATCACAGACGGTTCCCTATTATAGAACGTGTATGATGTGCGGCCCATCACAAACGGTTCACCGCTAAGAAGATTAGCTAATCATCGTACGAGTGTCGGACAGGATTGAAACGTCGGATCGTCGTAACATCGTCGTACACGACAACTATCGCACACGCTATTATGTGGTGCAATGTTTACGATGCATACATCATCAGAAAAAGTTCATGGTTTCGAATCCTGTACGATAATACAATTAATAAAATGTTTATTTTGCCCGCACCATTTGTGATATTGTCTGACATCGCACATGCTTTTCAAGAAGCAACTGGGTGCATGCTTGCACACGTTTCCTCTCTGTGAACCATCTCGGATTTTGGTGCATATCGCAAACGTTTGTGTTTTACCAACCGTGTGTGCCGTAACAACCTGGAGCGTAAATTCACCTTAATTTAATTGCTTCTTTTCCAAATTGTACTGGATTTGGATTTGAATTTGAGTGTATGCTACAACTTTATTCATATGCATCAGGTTCAAAGAACCAATGCAATATTCGATTCATAGGTACATATGTTCAAGAATTACATAAGAACCAAATAAAGAATGATAACCACAGTTGTATATTTTTACTATGAAAGACGGTAAAGAAAGAGGCCAAATATATTCTGGTTGCTGAACAAGGTGAAGCGGAATGCCCATATCGTGCCCTCCTCCATGCAGAAGGCACGAACGACTCTAGTCCAACCCTTGTGATGGTCGACCGCCCATCCTTCACGGTCCTCATGAAAACATCTAGGTAATCCTCGAGTTCTGGTAGAAATACTTTAACCTTTGCATGCCCACCAATCATGTTGTTTGAGAGGTAATCTTGAGTAAACTACTTTGGCAACCACTGCAAAGGAAAAAGATTTAGACATTGCCATCTAACACAACTCATTATGGGCAGTAAAAAGAAGGCTGTAGAGTTCTTACGTACCATCCTGCAGTTCGCTATTATCTTGGATAAAGTGTAAACAAATAGCTTAATTGCCATCTTTGGACCCATTTTACTAACAATCTTTATCAGCTTCCTCACTTGATGCTGGTTTATCGATATCTCGTTTCCTGATATGCAGAAAGGTTTGAAACGCGGATCTTTACCAATGACATATGTACCTAAAAGCACCAAGTGAATATTAGAAGCTAAACAACAATTGCACAATGATGTAGTACAACACTCTTTTATAATATGTCTATATACATCTGTATGTGGTAGTCCATTTCAAATCTCTAAAAAGACAAATATTTAGCAATGGAGGGAGTATCATATAACATCCAATATACTCACATATTAGATGAATTAACATCTTATATTATGGGTCAGAAGGAGTCTAGTTCATTCTTACAAGTTATCGGCTGATTAACTGCTGCTGTATCCATGGGTTACAGTTAATTTGAGCTAGTTCGGGCTCAAAAAGCCCTAAAGTATATCTAAACTTGAGGGTTGTGTTGTTGTTTTTGTTGTTGCTGCTGCTCTTCTACGTATATCTAGACATCATTAGAACATTAATGTAACACTCTTCCTTCTTGCTATGTAGCCTAGGATTGCATATTTAGACATTAAGTACAGTGCATGTTGCTATGTACCCTCAGATATATTACATATCGACCTAGTTAACCTAACGAAAAATGGGTTGTAGATATATTCAGTAAAAAGTTAGATTCATTGATTAGTCCCTTATCTGCCGCTGGCCTATATGGTACCAGCTACTGATATCTTGAACAGTGAGCAGATATAATCCATGGGATGAAACTAACCTTGATGGAAAATAGCAGTCGTTCCCAAAATTGTCCTAACTGCAACAGATAGCTTCAGTGTGTAGGTTTAAGCACGCTAGTAAAGCAAGACAAGTGAAAAGGTGTGCTAACTGCAACAGGCCTAACATTTAACAACAAGCAAATATAGTCATTCAATCTGGTATTGTGCCGGTCTAAGTACACTGTTTATGGTTAAATAAAAATGGAAAGTCGTGTTAACTACAATATGAAGCAACCAAATGTACTCATTCATAGTGGTATTGTTGAAACTGGTACTGATGAAACTGAACATATGCTAACTACAAACAACCAAACAATCAAAAAACTTTAAAAGAGGCATATGCTAGCTATAACAGGCTTAACAGTAAGAAAATATATGCATTCCTATCGGTATGTTTAAAACTGGATTGATGAAATGTACTGCATAGTAAATAATTGCACATATAGAGCATCACATTGTGAACAACTAAAATAAACAAGGCATACTGCAAACAACCAGATATAGCAATTAAAACTGGACATATTCTCACTACACTACAAAAGGTACTCGACAAAACAAATCATGTGTTTCCCCCTGTGAAGAGGCACGGCAAAACAAATCATGGGTTTCCTTACTTGTCATAGATGGGCTCGTTTCCCATTTGAAGAGCGCGGACCCTGGATGCGCTCCATGTTGTCGCAGATGGGCTCCTTCCCCTTGCAAGAGCACGGCTGTAGGGTGCCCTCCTTGATGTCACAGACGGGCGCTTTCCCATTAGACGAGCAGATGGGCTCTTTCGCCTTGGAAGAGCCGGAGAGGATGCCCTCCTCGTGGTCGCCGACGATGAGGTCTGACTTGGAAGCCGTCGATCCCAATCCAGTGTCGCAGAACATGTCCTTCAGTAATGACAAAAGGGGCTCGATGGCGATGTAGAATGGCAAATTGTTGACAGCGAGCCAGAGGAGATCGGTGGCGGGGCCATGGATGAGATCGACGGTGGTTGAACCCGAAAGGTTGGGGGTGGGCCACTTAACCTATGACACAGCTCGCCATAGGATGTCGCTGTCGATAACCTCGATGTCGTAGCCGGTGGCCGAGACATGCCCACATACTCTAGCCCGCTGCTTCAGTGCCCGCCTCCAGTAATGGTCGTCAGCTTCCTCGGCGACGTCGGGCGAAGAGACCGCTATAGACCTCTTTTGGGCCAGTCGATCCTCAAGCTCCACAGGAAGCCTAGCCGGGCTTAGGATGCGTCGCTCTGGAGTGGGGGATGGGGATGGGGATGGGGATCTGTGGGAAAGGGGGCGTTTGTCAGGCATCATCTAAGAAACTCAGGGGCGGCCTAGGTATGGAGATCGGTGGGTAAGCTGCATGGGCAAACCGGCAGATGTTGACAATTGAGGCCTTGCAGCGGCGGCGACGGCAGGGACCTTGCTAGGGTATTGAGCGAGGGAGGGTGTGTGTGTGTGTGCGCGCACGTGATATGTCTCCGTCGTATCTATATTTTTTTATTGTTCCATGCCAATATTCTATAACTTTCATATACTTTTGGCAACTTTCTATACTATTTTTTGGGACTAACATATTGATCCAGTACCCAGTGTCAGTTCCTGTTTGTTGCATGTTTTTTGTTTCATGAAATATCCATATCAAACGGAGTCTAAACAGAATAAAAACGAACGGAGAATTTTTTTTGGAATATATGTGAATTTTGGGAAGCGGAACCAACATGAGACGATGCCCGAGTGGGCCACGAGGCAGGGGGCACGCCCACCAGGGGAAGGCACGCCCTGGGCCCTCGTGGCCACTCTGTAAGGAAGTTGATGCCCTTCTTTCACTGCAAGAAAACTAATATCCGGATAAAAATCATGTCAAAAAATCAGCCCAATCGGAGTTACGGATCTCTGGGAACCAACATGGTGAAAGGACAGAATCTGGGAATGCAGAAACAGAGAGAGACAGATCGAATTTTGGAGGGGCTCTCGCCCCTCCGCTGCCATGGAGGCCATGGACCAGAGGGGACACCCTTCTCCCACCTAGGGAGAAGGTCAAGGAAAAAGAAGAAGGAGGGGGCTCTCTCCCCCTCGCTTCCGGTGGCACCGGAGTGCCACCGGGGCCATCATCGTGTGACGGCGATCTACACCAACACCTCCGTCGTCTTCACCAATATCTCCATCACCTTCCCTCATCTATCTAGAGCGGTCCACTCTCCCGCAACCCACTTGTCGTGGAATTAACACGTCAGATGTCCGGTTTAGCGGACTTAGTCGTGAAGCCGCGCATTTAAGTAGTAGCTTGAGAGGGGTTGAGCGGAATCGAGAGACGCAATGCGAGACACGGATTTAGACAGCTTCGGGCCCCAGGAAACATCATCCGGTAATAACCCTACGTGTTGTTTGAGGCTAGATCTCATTATGGCCCTCATGATGTTGCCGGTAAACCGGCTCTTGTGTCTAGCCCTAGAAACTTGTGAGAACCTCTCTAAACTTGTAGCTTGTGGCTTCTCTAAACTTGTCCCTCTTTGGGGAGCCCTGACCCTCCTTATATATGTTGAAGGGGCGGGTTACATGACTAGTCCTAGTAGGACTAGGATTGCTTTATTATAAGGAGTCCTGGTCTTGCTTCCTTTGTAGGAGAATACCCCTTGTGCTTTCTTCATGAACCGGCCCACCATGACGTGAACCGGCCTTCTGGGCCTTGGGCCTTGTCATCCGTGATCCGCCAGCTGGGGTTACCAGTAAATTGCCAAGTGTAAACCGTCTTAAGTAAAACACCAAGTCCGGCCGGGTTATAATTCCGGCCGGTTCATACCGCGGGGTATATCCCCGACATTAGCCCCCAGTTTAGCTTGGATTTATCCATGGTAAACTTATGCTGCAAAATAACCACAAGAACAAATTTAATAAGTTGTGCTCCAGGTTAAGAATTCTTGTAAACCGGCACTTGATCATCTTTAAATCCTTGTCATTTCCTTCTTGATATGTATCCATGTTCTCATAACAAATCCCTTTAGCAGATATGTTCAAACATTACCAATGCAAAAAATCCAGGTACTTCTTCTGAAAACTCCTTGTCAATAGACCAGCTTCATAATCAATTTGTTTGCAGAAGATGTTTTGTAAATAAAGAATTCATTTGAATCGGCCTTCAACGATCTGACTTGACAAAAATATTGGTCTTTGAAATATTCAACTGATATCCAGTCGGTTTATGATTACCACCATTGCCGGTTTATAAAAAACTGATAATTCCGGGTCATGACTGTTTATAGATGCTGGGCTATGATTGTTTGCCAACGCCGGGTCACACAATTAATCTTCCTGATTTGCCAGAACTGAGAATTTGAAGATATTCCTCGTTTATATGCATATTACTTGTAGCCCCCAAGTCTTAAGAGGAGAACATAGTGATATCTTAAGACTTGTTTCAATATACAAATTGTAATCTTGAAGAAATCAGGATTGTTCATCCCAATCACTATGAAACTGAATATTCCATATTATGTAGCCCCCAAGTGCCGGGTCATTATGTAATAATGAGCAGGGACTTTGAAAATATGATCATGTAAACTTGAACAACAACATGTAGCCCCCAAGTGCCGGGCCATTATGCAATAGTGAGCAAGGACTTTGTAAATATAATCATTGAAAATAACATTATATAATGTAACTTCCATCGTGGGGTTTGAACCCACGTCCACAAGGTTAAGAGCTTTGTGCTTTACCAACTGACAGGAGCAATAATGGATCATTACTTGTGTACCTTGAATTGTTGACAGGAGCAATTGGTAGCCCCCAAGGGCCGGCTCATTATAATGTGATGAGTCGGGTCTTCAATAAAGTGAGCAAAAATGATTTTTCATTAGCCCCCAAGTGTCATGGTGCATGCTTGCAGCGACATGAGATTTGTGTATTTGATGTAATCTCAATTTGAATAATGTAGCCCCCAAGTGCCGGGTTGTAAGCCTGCAGGACTCGGGACTATTCCTTTGTAGAATATATCACTTCCATCGATGAAATAATATCCATTGCTCTTAAAGCGACTTTGATAACCTCAATCATAATATTGATAACGATAATAAGAATCCAGCCATGTTGGCTATTGAAGAATATAATCCAGTTCGAAGACTGGTTCCAGAAATGTTTGATCACAATCAGGCCGTGTGAATAAACACCGGTTATTATTTTGTCTCATACTGGCGACTTATAGTCAAAGCCAGGCCGGTTTAATGAACACCGGTCATTATCTTACCTGTGATTAAGTGTACCTGACGTCCTTAATCCGGCGAACATTGTAGTTTCTGACTGAGCTCTTGGCTCTGTTGGGATAGACTGTAGCGACCAGGCCTCGAACAGTCTGATCTCCATGCATCAGTGTCATCCCTGGATCAGTAATGCTGACACGCATGGTACTCGAAGGATTTATAACAGAGTAGCAGTCACACACTTATTACATCGATAGTCCAACGATGAATTTATTACAAAAAATCATGGCTGAAGGCCATCTAATACGACAACAACGGAAGTCTTGGAAGATAAGTGAGTCCATCAACTGCAGCGGCATCACTGAGTATAGAACCACGACCTAAAAGGGCATCTTACTCGTCGTCTGAAAAGTCTGCAACATGAAACGTTGTAGCCCGAAAAACGGGTCTGCACATGGAATATGCTGGCAAGGTAACACAAGAGATGCAATGAAAGTAAAGCTATACTATATGCAATATGGCTGGTGGAAAGCTCTATGGTTAAGTTTTTGCGTAAAGCTAATTTTTCCCTACTTCAAAGGAATGTATTTTAATTAACTATCATGGTAGTTGAAACATCGTTGAGAAGATAGACATCCTCTCAACCCCAATTAAAAGTAATCATTAAACCCAACAAAATTAAATTAGAGTAACATGTTGAGATGCACATGATAATCCAAATACTAGATACTCGAGATGTCCATAACCGGGGACACGGCTAATCATGATCAGTTTGTACACTCTGCAGAGGTTTGTGCACTTTCCCCACAAGACTCGATCGCCTCCGTTTGGTTTCTCGCACTTCATTGTGTTTGAGAAACGGATGACCGAGACACAGTCTTTCCGAAGAGGTCCCCTTAACCAGATAGATAGGCTGGTACACCTACAAAACCCAACTACATCTGCTAGCCCATCATAGAAAGGTGTCACACAACTTACTCAACTATGCCAGAGCCCATATTGGCATGTGGCTGCACATGGAAGTTTCTAGCATGAAAAATCTCATGATCCCTTTGAGCCTGGGTGGCGGTCCAAAAGAAAAGCAGGCAATCCTGGACTACCCAGATGCCTCAATCCACCCAGATTTGTATTAAAGTTGCCACCTTAAGTTGAACCATTAATTAACAACTCACATCTGTCATGGATTTCACTCAAACCCAAACCACGTTTACGAGCATAGCATGTCCTAACAGCAACGTAGAGTAACTCCCAAGGGTTTGAATGTAATGCAGGTAATAGGTACTACCTAAATCTACTTCCCAATCCCACAAGTTAATTGATCCTATTCATGCAATGTGTGAGGGGTTTGACTAACTGGGTAATTGGAAAGCATGATCAAAGTGTTACTTGCCTTGCTGATGATCCGCAAAACCTAGAGACTCAAAGTAGCAAGCGGCGCACTCCGGGTACTCTATCGCAATCAAACAAACAAGCATACAATAAGTACTTAACTAATGAACGGGTAAAACTCAAATAAGAAATCTAACCAGAAAGTTCAACTTAAGAACTCCGGTTTGCAAAATGAATCAACTCGAAAGAAGCAACGAAACTCAGACTGCAAAAGAAACGAGCTCCGAATTACTAGTTGGCCTAAAGTCAAATTTTACAGCAGCCAAAACTTTGTTCAAGTTGGTTAAACGTGAAGAGGGCTTCGAGACGAAGATCTGGGATTTTGAATCACCTGATTCCGACTATCGAGCGAAAAGATAAACGAAAACCAAGATCAGGGCAGAAATCGCGATCGGAAAAATCACGGTTAAATACCCCGAAAAAGAAAAACGACGAACAGGCTAACGAACGAACGTTCGCTGTCTGTGGTTAACTAACAAAAACCGTTCGTTAAAACGAACGTACGGACAAACGTCCGCTGTTTAACTAAACCGTCGAAAAACTGATCTAAACCGAAAAAAAACAGATCTAGGGTTCTTTTTTTTTCTATTTAAAAAAACCGATCGGCTCTTTTCTAAAAAAATTCGACCACGGCGTCTACCTCGACTCTGGCGGCGGCGGCGGCGTCCGGCGAGGTCGGCGGCGGGGCGGCGGAGTCCGGCGGCGGGGGCGGCGGCGTCCGGCGGCGGGGGATGCATGGGCGGTGCGGGGCGGCGGCGGCGGGCGGCGCGGGCGCGACAGCGGCGGCGGCGGCGGTGGCGGAGGGGCGCGGATAGGGCTAGGGTTTGGCGCGGGGGCGGGTTGTGGCGACTTGGGCCGGCCTGGGCGGCTTATAAAGCCCAGGAGTCCTGGGCGAAGACGACTCCTAGTCGGTTCCTTTTTTTATAATAGAGTCCTAACGCGGTAAAACTAACGAAAGAAATATCAAACGGACTCCAAAATTCCACAAATAAAATTTTCACCGTCCTCTAATAATATTTAGGACAAAGTGAACATTTTTCCCGGACCTAAATGCAATTTTGAAAAACGGGTATTTTTCCTATGCAAATAAATCCGAAAATAAATCCAGAAAAATACCAAAAGTGATTTTAATATTTTTCCTCCGATATTTCTGTTATTTTGGAGAAGTCATATTATCTCCGCTCATTTATTTTATTTATAAAAATATTTTTAGGAGAGAAAAATAATTAGAATCACACTGTCCTCGTACCGGTATTCGAGCGAACTCAAATACGAAAACGGTAAAATCCCCAACTCTCTCCGTAGGTCCTTGAGTTGCTTAGAATTTTCGAGGAACGCCACGAATAAAATGCAAAACAATGAAAATGCAATATGATCTATGTATAACATTCCAAATTGAAAATTTGGGATGTTACATAGACCCAATTAGAATTTCGGGTTTACAGAAGCTATCGGCTTAAATAATGCTGGAGCTCTATGTCCAGACTTTTGAAGGATGTGGTCAACTCTGAAGTTATCCAGCTCCGGACTAAAAACCATAGAAACACACGAAAACGCAAACACAAAAACACAGGCGATACATAGGCAACCTCTCCCATGCGTTCCAAAACACAGTAAGGTCCCACAAATCTCGGGGCTAACTTCCCTTTAACTCCGAAACGTTTAACTCCTCGCTGAGGCGATACCCTCAAGTATGCTCTGTCTCCGATCTCATAGGCTATCTCCTTGCGCTTCGAGTCGGCGTAACTCTTCTGCCTAGACAGAGCTACCTTCAGTCTATCTCGAATCAACTTAACCTTCTCCTCAGACTCTTTGATTAAGTCTGGTCCAAACAACTGTCGGTCTCCACTTCGTCCCACAACAACGGTGTTCGGCATCTCCTTCCATACAATGCCTCGAACGGTGCCATCTTCAAACTGACCTGGTAACTGTTGTTGTATGAGAACTCTGCGTAGGGCAAGTTGTCATCCCAACTAGATCCGTAATCTAATGCACAGGCTCTAAGCATATCTTCCAATATCTGATTGACTCTCTCCGTCTGTCCATCAGTCTGGGGGTGAAATGTTGTGCTAAACTCTAGCCTGGTTCCCAAAGTTTCATGTAACTGATTCCAGATCTTTGAGGTAAACTGAGTTCCTCTATCAGATACAATACTCCTCGGTACTCCATGCAGACATACAATTCTGGTCATGTATATCTTAGCCAACTTTGCACTGGTATATGTGGTTTTCACCGGGATAAAGTGGGCTACCTTCGTCAATCGGTCTACTACTACCTAGATTGAATCATACCCTGCTTTGGTCCTGGGCAATCCGATGATAAAATCCATACCAAGCTTCTCCCACTTCCATTCGGGAATTGGCATAGGTTGTAGCAATCCTGCTGGCTTCTGATGTTCTGCCTTTACTCTCTGACACACATCACAAACTGCTACATACACCGCAATATCTTTCTTCATACCGGTCCACCAGAAAATATCCTTCAAATCCAAATACATCTTAGTATTTCCTGGGTGAATCGAGTATGGTGAATCATGGGCCTCCTGTAAAATCAACTTCCTAATGTTCGGGTCATTGGGCACATAGATTCGATCCTCAAATAATAAGGTGTCATGCTCATCCTCAGGAAAACCTTTAGCTTTTCCTTCACTCATCTTCTCCTTTATAGCGACAATCTCCTTGTCAGCTTTCTGAGCTTCCCTGATTTTATCCATCAGAGTAGACTCGATTTCTAGTGTTGCTACATAGCCTCTCGGAACTATCTCCAAACGTAGTTCTCGTAGGTCCTCGGCTAACTCCTTTGGAAACTCCTCCATCATTAGGGTATTGACATGTCTCTTACGGCTTCGCGCATCCGCTACTACGTTAGCCTTTCCGGGATGATAATGCAATCTCATGTCATAATCCTTAATGAGTTCCAGCCATCTCTTTTGCCTAAGATTCAACTCCTTCTGAGTGAATATATACTTCAGACTCTTATGATCCGTAAATACTTCACAGTGGTTTCCTATGAGAAAATGTCTCCACGTCTTCAATGCATGCACTACAGCTGCTAACTCCAAATCGTGGGTGGCATAGTTCATCTCATGAGGTTTTAGTTGTCGTGAAGCATACGAAACAACTCTTCCTTCCTGCATAAGAACTGCTCCAAGTCCTCGACGTGAAGCGTCGCAGTACACCTCATAATCCTTATGTTGATCTGGTAGGATCAACACAGGGGATGAGACCAACCTTTTCTTCAACTCCTGGAAACTAGTTTCACACTCTTCGGTCCAACTGAACTTGGTTTCCTTCTTCAACAACTCCGTCATTGGCTTTGCAATCTTTGAGAAATTCTCGATAAATCTCCGGTAGTATCCTGCGAGTCCAAGAAAACTCCGGATCTCTCCAACTGTTGTCGGTGCTTCCCATTTGGTCACAGTCTCCACCTTGGCGGGGTCTACTGCTATTCCTTCTCCGGATATAATGTGTCCGAGGAATCCGACTTCCTTCAACCAAAACTCACATTTGCTAAACTTGGCATACAACTGATACTCTCTAAGCTTCTCCAATACCAAACGCAAATGCTCTTCATGCTCCTCTTCATCCTTCGAGAAGATCAAAATATCATCTATGAACACTACGACGAACTTATCCAAATACTCCATAAAAACTTTGTTCATCAGGTTCATAAAGTATGTCGGTGCGTTTGTCAGACCAAACGACATTACGGTGTACTCATACAATCCATACCGAGTGGTAATGGCCGTCTTAGGGATATCTTGCTCTCGAATCTTCAATTGATGGTACCCTGATCGTAGATCGATCTTCGAAAATACCTTAGCTCCTTGCAACCTATCGAACAGATCATTGATCATTGGCAATGGGTACTTGTTCTTGATCGTTACTTCATTCAATCCACGGTAATCAACAACCATTCTTAACAATCCATCCTTCTTCTCCACTAGAAGTACTGGCGAACCCCAAGGCGAAGAACTTGGGCGTATGAATCCTTTATCCAGTAACTCCTTAATCTGCTTCTTAATCTCCTCCAAATCCTTTGCGGGCATCCTATAGGGTCTCTTAGAAATTGGCCCGGTGCCTGGCAAAAGCTCAATCAAAAACTCTATATCTCTATCCGGTGGCATGCCAGGTAACTCCTATGGAAACACATCCGGATAATCCTTCACTACTGGCACTTCCCCCTGAACAACTCCCGTGAGAGAATGTACTTGAGTCCTTGTAGGCGAATGCCTAGATACGTATTTAATCCTTTTTCCCTCCGGGGTGGTGAGCAAAATAGACTTACTGGCACAGTCAATATTACCTCCATATTGCGATAGCCAATCCATACCTAATATCACATCCAATCCTTGTGACTCCAGAACTATTAGGTCGGAGGGGAAAGTATGGCGTCCTATGGTCAATGGCGTCTGAAAACATCCTTGGTGTGCCATATAATCTGCTCCAGGTGAACTTACTAACATGGGGGTCTTAAGAACCCGGGTGGACATCCTATGTCTATTCACGAATCCCCTTGAAATGTATGAATGCGATGCACCAGTATCGAAAAGAACTGTTGTGGTAAAGGTCTTAACCAAAAACTTACCGACAACAGCATCTGGTTGCTCTTCTACCTCCTCCAGGGTCACGTGGTTCACTTGTCCTTTATTGAACGGGTTGGGCTTCTTCCCGGCGCTTCCATTGTCGTTCCCATTCTTAACTTCAGGGCATTCATTGGCATAATGTCCAGTCTTCCCACACTTGTAACAAGTGACATGGCTAAAATCCCTCTTGGTGGGTGTGGACGGTGCAGGGCGGTTCTGGTTTCCATTGGTTCCATTCCCATTCCCATTACCATTGCCATTCTTGGTGCCATTGTGGTTGTGTGAGCTACTTCCTCCATGGGTATGCTGAAACTGTCCTACTGCTTTTGGGGTAAAGCGAGGCTTCTCCTGAGCTCCAGAATTATACTTCCCTTGCCCATACTTCCTCTTGCGACTCTCAATCTGTTGATGCTTCCTTTCAATCATCAGGGCTCGGTCAACCAACTCCTGATAGTTATTGAAAGTTGCCACCATCAGCTGTACACTCATCTCATCATCCAGCCCTTCCATAAATCTCTCCTTCTTCTTGGCATATGTGGCCACATCGTCTGGGGCATAACGAGATAGGGTACTAAACTCATTCAAGTACTGGGCTACTGTACGATTTCCTTGGCGCAAGTTGCGAAACTCCTGCTTCTTCATACTCATTGCTCCAGTCGAGACATGGGCAGTACGAAAAGCTTGCTGAAACTGATCCCAAGTCACATTGGCTACGGGGTAAGTGGCTGTGTAATTCACCCACCATGCTGCGGCTGGTCCAGACAACTGGTGTGCGGCAAATCGCACCTTCTCAGCATCCGAGCAACTAGCGGTGGTCAAATCCCTTCCAATCTTGCGTAGCCAGTCATCAGCCACAATTGGTTCGATGCTGCTAGCAAACACAGGTGGTTGCAACCTTAAGAAATGTGTCAGGTTGTCCACAGGTGGTGGTGGTGGAGGGTTGTTGGTGTTGTTGTTCTGGTTGTTCTGAGTGTTCTTGACAAGAAGTTGCATCAGGGTGTTCTGCTGCTGGATAAACTGGGTGAGCTCAGGGGGAAACTCGAATTCACGTCTTGGAGGCATCTGATGGGTGTAGAGGGAAGAGATTAGAATAGAAAAGAGGTCTAAGGGAAAATCACTACCCATATGCACATGAGACAAACACACAATCATATCACACCAATCAATTTCAAAAAAGGTCTTACAAATCTAACGATCGTTTACAAAGGTGCTCTAAATCTAATACTTGGTGGTAAACTACTGGTCATAGGGTGGTCATCTAAAAATATTGATCGGCAGAGGATTCCATAATATCTGCCCCAGCTTCATCTTCACAGTCTTCATCCTTGCTATCTTCGGCTTCAGAATCCGTGTCATCTATGATGATATAATCTTCCGGTGGTATCTCCTTGGGTTCTTATTCCTCGTCTTCTTCTCCCATGAGTATCCCTAACTTCTGGGTCAAATCATCATTCTTCTCCACAAGTATCTTCATCTCCTCCTCATATCTGTCGCGTGTAGACTTGAGTTCTTCTTCTAGCTCCATGTTCCTATTTAGGGCCTTCTTCAAATATATCCTCCCAGCACACATCTGGTGCTCCTGGCGGCGAATGTGGTGGTTCAACTCCTGGATAAATGCTGCTATGGATATACCCTTCTTAGTGCTGATCATATCCCACTTCTCATCTCGGCGTCCACAAATCTGGTAGATGGTGTCCTTTAGCTCCTGCTGGTAGACTTCTCCAATCCTTCCCATAGCAATGTGGGCTGCCATACTCCTTCCTAGGCTCCATGTGGGTGCATTAAAGGAAAATGCTATGAGTGGGGTGACGGGTGCGAACGTCCTTCCTGGAACTTGAGCTTGAATCAACCAACGCTCCTCCTCAGGTAGAGTGGCATTGTAGGTTCCAGTGAAACTTGGTAATCCAATATGTAGATATCTGGTGACTTCCTTCAGGTGTCGTCCAAATGGCGTGTCATCATCCGGTTGCATGAACTTGTGCTTTGCTTCCACCATCCTAAAGAGTAGAAAAGATGAGGAGTCAGAAGAGAGAAGAGTGAATAGTGTTCTAGGGCTTGTCTTAGTGGTCATGTCCTACAGTCAGCGTGTGCTCTGATACCATCTTGTAGCGACCAGACCTCAAACAGTCTGATCTCCATGCATCAGTGTCATCCTTGGATCAGTAATGCTGACACGCATGGTACTCGAAGGATTTATAACAGAGTAGCATTCACACACTTATTACATCAATAGTCCAACGATGAATTTATTACAAAAAATCATGCCTGAAGGCCATCTAATACGATAACAGCGGAACACTTGGAAGATAAGTGAGTCCATCAACTCTAGCGGCATCACTGAGTATAGAACCACGACCTAAAAGGGCATCTTACTCGTCGTCTGAAAAGTCTGCAACATGAAACGTTGCAGCCCAAAAAACGGGTCAGCACATGGAATATGCTGGCAAGGTAACACAAGAGATGCAATGAAAGTAAAGCTATACTATATGCAATATGGCTGGTGGAAGGCTCTATGGTTATGTTTTTGCGTAAAGCCAATTTTTTCCTACTTCAAAGGAATGTATTTTAATTAACTATCATTGTAGTTGAAACATCGTTGAGAAGATAGACATTCTCTCAACCCCAATTAAAAGTAATCATTAAACCCAACAAAATTAAATTAGAGTAACATGTTGAGATGCACATGATAATCCAAATACCAGATACTCGAGATGTCCATAACCGGGGACACGGCTAATCATGATCAGTTTGTACACTCTGCAGAGGTTTGTGCACTTTCCCCACAAGACTCGATCGCCTCCGTTTGGTTTCTCGCACTGCATGGTGTTTGAGAAACGGATGACCGAGGCACAGTCTTTCCGAAGAGGTCCCCTTAACCAGATAGATAGGCCGGTACACCTACAAAACCCAACTACATCTGCTAGCCCATCATGGAAAGGTTTCCCACAACTTACTCAACTATGCCAGAGCCCATATTGGCATGTGGCTGCACACGGAAGTTTCTAGCATGAAAAATCTCATGATCCCTTTGAGCCTGGGTGGCGGTCCAACAGAAAAACAGGCAATCCTGGAATACCCAGATGCCTCAATCCACCCACATGTGTATTAAAGTTGCCACCTTAAGTTGAACCATTAATTAACAACTCACATCTGTCATGTATTTCACTCAAACCCAAACCACGTCTACGAGCATAGCATGTCCATCAAAGTGTTACTTGCCTTGCTGATGATCCGCAAAACCTAGAGACTCAAAGTAACAAGCGGCGCACTCCGGGTACACTATCGCAATCAAACAAACAAGCATACAATAAGTACTTAACTAATGCACGGGTAAAACTCAAATAAGAGATCTAAACAGAAAGTTCAACTTAAGAACTCCGGTTTGCAAAAAGAATCAACTCGAAAGAAGCAACGAAACTCAGACTGCAAAAGAAACGAGCTCCGAATTACTAGTTGGCCTAAAGTCAAATTTTACAGTAGCCAAAACTTTGTTCAAGTTGGTTAAACCTTAAGAGGGCTTCGAGACGAAGATCTGGGATTTTGAATCACCTGATTCTGACTCTCGAGCGAAAAGATAAACTAAAAACAAGATTAGGGCAGAAATCGCGATCGGAAAAATCATGGTTAAATACCACGATAAAGAAAAACGACGAACAGGCTAACGAACGAACGTTCGCTGTCTGTGGTTAACTAACGAAAACCGTTCGTTAAAACGAACGTACGGACAAACGTCCGCTGTTTAACTAAACCGATCTAAACCGAAAAAACAGATCTAGGGTTCTTTTAAAAAAAACCGATCGGATCTTTTCTATAAAAAAAATTGACCGCGGCGTCTACCTCGACTCTTGCGGCGGCGGCGGCATCCGGAGAGGTCGGCGGCGGGGCGGCGGAGTCCGGCGGCGGGGGCGGCGGAGTCCGGCGGCGGGGGCTGCGGCGTCCGGTGGCGCGGGGCAGCGGAGGCCGGTGGCGCGGGACGGCGGAGGCTGGCGGCGCGTGGCGGCGGGGTCCGGCAGCGGCGGGCGGCGTGGGCGCGGCAGTGGCAGCGGCGGCGACGGCCGCGGCGGCGATGGAGGGGCGCGGCTAGGGTTAGGGTTTGGCGCGGGGGCGGGCTGTGGCGACTTGGGCCGGCCTGGGCGGCTTATAAAGCCCAGGAGTCCTGGGCGAAGACGACTCCTAGTCGGTTCCTTTTTTTATAATAGAGTCCTGACGCGGTAAAACTAACGAAAGAAATATCAAATGGACTCCAAAATTCCCGAAATAAATTTTTCACCGTCCTCTAATAATATTTAGGACAAAGTGAACATTTTTCCCGGACCTAAATGCAATTTTGAAAAAGGCGTATTTTTCCTATGCAAATAAATCCGAAAATAGATCCAGAAAAATACCAAAAGTGATTTTAATATTTTTCCTCCAATATTTCTGTTATTTTGGAGAAGTCATATTATCTCCGCTCATTTATTTTATTTAGAAATATTTTTAGGAGAGAAAAATAATTAGAATCACACTGTCCTCGTACCGGTATTCGAGCGAACTCAAATACGAAAACGGTAAAATCCCCAACTCTCTCTGTAGGACCTTGAGTTGCTTAGAATTTTCGAGGAACGCCACGAATAAAATGCAAAACAATGAAAATGCAATATGATCTATGTATAACATTCCAAATTGAAAATTTGGGATGTTACATAGACCCAATTAGAATTCCGGGTTTACAGAAGCTACCGGCTTAAATAATGCTGGAGCTCTATGTCCAGACTTTTGAAGGATGTGGTCAACTCTGAAGTTATCCAGCTCCGGACTAAAACCAGAGAAACACATGAAAACACAAACACAAAAACACAGGTTTGCAAATAAGACCATGTAGTCGAGGCTTTTTGTGAGCTACCAGGCTCTATATCGAGGCGTCTGATTCGAATACGATCAGTAAAAACCGGACCAAAGGGGTTAAGCTAAGATTCGAATACGATCTTGTGGCTCCCAGTGGTTTTAAGATTTTGAGCCAATCAATGGATTCGAATACGATCCAAAGGGCTTATGGTTCGAATACGACCATGTAAATCGGAGCACAAGGGGTTGAGCTAGGATTTGAATACGACTGTGTAGCCCCCTTGTGTCCGTGAATATTCGAGCCAATCAATGGATTCAAATACGATCCAAAGGGCCCATGGTTCGAATACGACCATGTAAACCGGAGCACAAGGGGTTGAGCTAGCATTCGAATACGACCGTGTAGCCCCCTTGTGTCCGTGAAGATTCGAGCCAATCAATGGATCCGAATA
>LR738709.1:197279406-197343124 GCA_902687465.1 Secale cereale
GAATCCTAAACTATGAACACATGCCCCCCAACCAAGGTTCACTTAGCAAAGTGTGAAGTAGCTAGCAGCCCCCCTCGTGTCGGCACAAAAGGGAATCCTAAGCTATGAATGCATGTCCCCCAACCGAGGTTCACCTAGCAAAGTGCGAAGTAGCTAGCAGCCCCCATCCCCCCTCATGTCGCCACGAAGGGGATCCTAAGCTATGAATGCATGCACCCCCAAACGAGGTTCACCTAGCAAAGTGCGAAGTAGCAACCCCACCCCTAGCATACACACACACTTTCAGTCGGCGGGCCAGAGAGTCATATATCACAACAAGATGGATCGTAAAACCAACCAAGAATAATCCACCTTGGTCGTACAACCTCGCTCTTTTTGTTGGTCGAAGTGATGGCCGTCCATGCAACCCCGGAGATGGGCTAGCTCGCCAATAATCACACAAGTAGCTAGTCCCCGAAGACAACCACTGCATGCATGTGGCCCAAACATATGTATTGTGACAGCCTGGATTTTTCCAATTTTCTTTTTTGTTTCCTTTTCTTGGATTTCTTGATTTTATTTGCTTTTCAGTGGCTATGTGGTTCTAAAACTTGGGAAGACCATGTCTCCCTAGGTTTTATAGTGGCTTGCCATCCTCCTCATCATCTCATGATCCTGTCATTTCCATCCTTGACCTAACCCAATATTCTTTTTCCAAGGAATATTCCTTTTCTATTAAAGGAATAATTCGTTTGCCCTAGGCTGTGAAGCAACCTATATCTCAGTCATTCTAAAAATTCCCAAATAATTCTCATAAATTGTTTGGGTCATATCTTGCTCAAATATGACAAAACATTTCATTGCCATGCTCAAAAATAATCCTCTAATAATCATTTTTCTATTTTGCCCTAAATGGCACTTTGTGAAGCAAGTGCTATTTATATTTGCCCAATTTCCTCCAAACTTTGTGGACATCTTTTCATGTCCATATAATTGCCCTATGCGAAAATTCAACCTCAGTTGCCTAGTAATTATCGTTCAGCAATTTTCCAAAGTTTCTGTCTAGAAAGGAACTTTGTGAAGGAAGTATATTCTAGGCATGTCCAAATGAGTTAAAACTTTTTCACATCCTTCATTTGAGCAAATCATGCATCTACACCAAATTTGAGCTCATGGAGATCATCTATGTGAGCTCAGCTTTAAAAATCTTGGTTTTTGGTCAGATTTTCACTTTGTGAAGCAACCCTATTTTATCTTGCTTCATTTGAGCTGAAAATTTACCAGGACAGTATTACATCTATATCTAATCCCTCCACCAAGTTTTGGCTCAATCCCCTTAGCCATTTACACTCAGTAAATTTTCCTAGTTTGTCCAAAATGGAGCATTGCGAAGCAAGTGCCACTTTGGTAACTACAAATGGCATGAAATTCTTACAGAAGCTCCATATGGTCATATAACCCCACTACACCAACTTTCAGCTCATTACACTTGTATGTGAGTGAAACATCACAGTGCCCTAATCTGGCAAGTTTTGCACTTTCTACAGCAAGTATCATCTAAACTCCTCCTCTTAGTATGACTTTTGGTGATCAACATCATCTTAGCATGAGATCATCACCAGACAAATTATTTACTGTGTTACCTAGCTGGTGTCCCCACTTCACAGCACAAACACTTGGTTGCTGGTCTGTTTTGTGGCCATCTGCAAATCACTTCTTTGCCCCTGGATGAAATTATTTCTTCAGTAAGACTAAAGGAACTAAGGTCATTCTACATGACATGGTTGGCCATCACAAAGAGCGCCGCTCGCGCCAGTGCGCGTGGTGATCACGCTTGCGTCATGCAGATTGCAAGCTCTGTGTAATGCCCAGGATGGGACTATATCTCCTGCGTGTCGTGGCACGACTTATAGATATAAGCCCATTCTGGAATGATCGCAAGTTTGGTACCTTTGCACATCTCATGTAAAAATAGGGATGAAAGCTGAAAAGATAGTTGGCTTACACTCGCCACGTCACACAATTCATTACATGTCCAAACATCATACAAATAAACATCACAACCCATCTAAGGGTAAAGATCCAAA
This sequence comes from Secale cereale, assembly GCA_902687465.1. Classification (NCBI taxonomy): domain Eukaryota; kingdom Viridiplantae; phylum Streptophyta; class Magnoliopsida; order Poales; family Poaceae; genus Secale; species Secale cereale. The sequence continues at coordinate 197,281,473 of LR738709.1, forward strand.
TGAAAGATACCAAACATAACTTAAACCACAGGTCTGAAATCGAATCCTAGTAGAAGCTCTACTGGTCAACCGGATATTAACAAATTCCCATCTGCCACATAACCGCGGGCACGGCTTTCGAAAGTTCATAACCCTGCAGGGGTGTTCCAACTTGGCCCAAGACAAGCCCACGATCCGCGGAGTCGCAACTCCAAGATGGGAAGGCCCGAGTATCCTCGGAATCCTGTGCTCAAGATACTCCGACTAAGGTAAGGCTAATCCATCAAATCCTCCCGGCGTGCCGACACCCTGATAGTAGCCGCGCGTATCTAGTCTCAGGCCACGACCGGATGAGCGCTACGTACAGATACCGAAGACCCCAGCGAACTGGGCGGCACCGCAAGTGGCTCTAGTTTGGACCAACACTCAAATCAAGCACTGGCCCAGGGGGGTTGATTAATTAATCCTCGGGTTAATTACTCCCTCGGTAAGTTTTTGTTGTTTAGGCAAATAGTACCAATGTTGGTACTTGCTGGAAAAGACTTAGCACCTAGCGGTTTATCGAGGGGGTCCCATAACCCCAACCGTGTGAGGAACGCATAATCAAGGAACATAACACCGGTGTATATGGTTCCTAGGGAGGCATGAGTGGAACAAAACACCAAGGAAAAGGCTCAGCCTTCCACCCATTGCCAATATATAGATGATTTCATTTAATAATTAATATAGTGTGATATCCCAACAAGCTTCAACAAGAAGCAAGAATCTTCAATCTTCTCCTGCAACTAACAATGCTATAAGAGGGGCTGAGCAAAGCGTACTTAGCCAATCAAAGGTTTGCATAGGTAGGGTGGTTAAACAGGTTCATGGTTACAATAGGAGGCTGACAGGAAAAAACATGGGCATCGAGGCAAAGCTATAGAATGAGACTTCTAGCAATAGGCAAAGATAGTAATGTTATCGGGGTCAGGTCATCTTGCCTGAAGAGTTGTCGATGGGATCGTAAGATAGCTCCTCGTTCTCAACCTCGGTAGTAATCTCGTTCTCGTACTCGTACTCGGTCTCAGCTTCCGGCTCTACTCAACACAAACACACAAGGCACGAAATCAACAAGATGCAATGCACAAAACTACTGGATGCATGGCTGATGCACTATGGAAGCAATGCAGATGCACTATGGAATCACAGAAAGTCTACATAGGAAGCACAGTGTTACATCACAAAGGAGCATGACAATGTGCAACAAGCAAAATGCTTCAAAACATGATAACAATAGGATATTATGAATCTACATGCAAAAACACACAAGTTACATATAGGACTTGCTCAAAACGGAACAACGGGCTAAAAGATACACCCGAAACAATAAACATGCACAAGCTGAAATAAACAGCCACATAGCAACTTCGGAGCAAGAGATAAATAGTCTACAGCACTCAAACATCATGGAAAGGAGCATGGACATAAAGTAGACATATCCTACAGCAAACAATTCCATTGGAGCATCCCCAAAGGAGCCATGGATCAATAGCAACAAGCTATGACATATTGAACTTGACAACAAAAACCTGACAGCAGTAATTTGTTGCAACTTGGGAGCAAAAGTTAAATATGCTACAGCCACCCAAATAAGCATGTGAGAGCATGAATGGATAGCCAACAACTTATACAACAAGGAATCATCAAGAGTCACCCCAAAACTATCATGGATTTGCCTAGAACAACAAGCAAACATGGCATCTGGAAATTACAGATTCCAGACTTAGTGAAATTTCACTAAGTGTTAAAACAGTAGTAACATCATGGCAGCTTTGTGAGAAAGTTTAAGTCAACTCCAAGCATATCAAGACAAGTGGTAAGCACCACAGCAATGTACACATGATGGGGAGTGCAAAACATCTAAGCATGCATCAAGGAGACAACCACATCAATAGCAACGAGCTCCTCTACGAGGCATCTCGTAACAAGTTTAACGACATAACAGCCACATAGCACTTTGCAAAGGAGATAAGCATGGCAAGATGAAATCTATCATGCAAGCTAAAGCAATCAACATGTAGAGCATTTCATGTGAACATATCATTTGCATCATTTGGATAAACATGCTCCAAGTTATCACATTGCAAAGATGGCATGAAAACAACTACTAACAGCTGTTTATAACAAGTAGCACTCTTCTCATGAATATTAAGACATCTAGATGACCTCAAACATGTATGGCACAATGGAACAAAACGTAGTACAAGTCACCACGATCATTTTGACATATCATTTGATCAAATCGGACCAACAGACAAAAAGTTATCATCAAGACAAAACAGCATCAGCAACTAAACTACCAGGGACTTAGCAGATTTGACTAGGGAAAAAACACACGTGCGCAATTTGTTAAAATGCACACGGTGCGGGACTTAAGGGCTCACCCAGCTGGGCCTGGCCCAGAGACGAGGAGGCAGGGGGAGGCTCGGGATCTGGGAGCTGGGCTGCTGGGCCCCGCGGAGACGCGCTTCGGCCCACGGGCGGCGGCTGGCGCTCTCGTCCTTGGGCCGGCTGGAGGCTAGCTCGGCCTAGCGGCGGACTGGCCACGCGGCCTGGGAGATCCGATCGGGCCTCGCCCTCGATCCGATGCAGCGGCGGCGCTCGATGGCTCGCTCTCCCGAGCGGGAAGGAGAGTGGGGCGGCGGTGGTGCCCGGCCGGGGCGGCGGCGGTGCCCGGCCGGCGCGGAGGAGGGGCGAGGGAGGCCGGTGAGGTGGCGGGGCGCGGTGTCGGTGAGCCCGCGGCGGCTGCGAGGCGCGGCAAGACCGGCGGCGGAGGAGAGAGAGCTCCGGCGCGGCGGCGGCCGGAGGCGGAGAAGACGGCGGCGGCGGTTCGGAGGTTGAAGACGACCTCGGGTCCCGCGAGCCCGCGCGTCGGGTGGAAGCACGGCGAGTACCCGGTGGAAGCACGAGCAGTGAGATGGAAGCACGGCTCGCCTGGGACGTCGGAAGCACGACGTATCAATGGTGGAAGCACCGGGATTCAACGGTGGAAGCACCGACGGCGAACTATGGAAGCATTAGGGTTTCTGGGCGCAAAATTGGGGAAGATTGACGTTTATATAGGCACAAGGAGCTAGGGTTGTCCAAATGAGGTGAGGTTTTCGGCCACGCGATCACAATTGGATGGCCTAAATGAAGGGATGGGTTTGAGTTGGGTTGGTGGGCTATTGGAGGGGTGTCTTGGGCCTCAAAGTGGAGGTACTTTCAGCCCACGAGAATAACTGTTGGAGTAGAAAACGAACTCCAAACGCGACGAGATTTGACAGGCGAGTTACACACACCAAAACAACATCGCACGACAAGTCTCACGCCAAAACGGAAATGTTACACGGCCAAACACCAAAGTAGGCCTCGGGGATGCCACGGACACGTGAGAGAGCTCCGGAACTCGAAATGGACAACGGGAAGGAACGAGTGGGACCGGATGCAAACGACAACACAAATGCAATGCAATGCACATGACAACATGATATGGATGAATGCCACACACACACACAACAAAACGACGAAAACCTGAAAAGACGAAGAACCCGGAATGGAACTGATGAAGCCAAAGATATATATATTGACCAAAAGGGCATTACAAACTCTCCTCTACTACAAAAAGATCTCGTCCCGAGATCTAGGACTGGAAGAAGGAAGGGTACTCGGAACGAAGGTGATCTTCTCGTTCCCACATAGCTTCTCGGTCGGTATGCTGTGACCACTTGACTTTCAAGAATTTGATGGACTTGTTGCGGGTCTTGCGCTCGGTTTCTTCGAGAATAGCAACAGGGTGCTCTCGGTAAGACAAATCTTATTGAAGATCAATCTCCTCAAACGGAATGGTGCGTTCAGGTGTCTTGAAGCACTTGCGGAGTTGAGACACATGAAACACATCATGAACGTTGGCGAAGTTGGAAGGGAGCTCAAGTTGATAGGCTAGATCGCCTCTTTTGCCAAGGATCTTGAAAGGCCCGACGTATCTAGGAGCAAGCTTTCCTTTGATACTGAATCTTTGGGTGCCTTTCATAGGAGAAACACGGAGATAGACATGATCCCCAATGTTGAAGGTCAAATCACGATGCTTGCCGTCATAGTAGCTCTTCTGACGCGACTGAGCGGCCTTGAGATTCTCATGTATGACTTTGCACATTTCTTCGACTTCTGAGATCAAGTCATTGCCAAGAAGTTGACGTTCACCCGTCTCGGACCAGTTGAGAGGGGTACGGCACTTTCTGCCATAGAGGATTTCAAACGGAGCTTTTACGGCACTTGCTTGGATGCTGTTGTTGTAAGAGAACTCGGCAAATGGAAGGCAATCTTCCCAACTCTCTCGACTTGACCACTAGTCTGAGGGTGAAATGCGGTGCTGAAATGAATCTTAGTGCCCATGGCAGACTGAAAGGAGTCCCAGAACTTGGAAGTGAACAAACTTCCACGGTCTGAAGAGATAACTTGAGGAATGCCATGTAAGAACACAATTCTGGAAGTGTACAACTCTGCCAATTGACCTGCATTGATGGATTCTTTGACTGGAAGGAAGTGAGCGACTTTGGTAAGCTTGTCAATCACCACAAAGATAGAATCATTCCCTCTCTTGGACTTAGGAAAGCCAGTGACGAAATCCATTTCAATGTGGTCGAATTTCCACTCGGGAATAGGAAGAGGTTGGAGAAGACCGGCTAGACGTTGATGCTCTGCCTTCACTCTTCTGCAGACATCACATTCATTCACGAATTGGGCAATCTCCCTTTTCATGCGAGTCCACCAGTAAGATTCCTTGAGGTCTTGGTACATCTTGGAACTACCAGGATGAATGGAAAGGAGGGAATCATGTGCTTCGTCCATTATGAGCTTCCTGAGATCACCTTTGGGAACCACAAGTCTGTCCTCGAAGAACAAGGTATCTCTCTCATCAACGCGATAGCACTTGTATTTGGGAGTACCCTTTGCAATACCATGTTTCACTTTCTGCACCATAGCATCACTGAGTTGGGCCTCACGGATCTGATCTTCCAAGGTAGGAGCAACTTGAAGATTTGCAAGAAAACCTTGCGGAACAACTTGGAGGTTGAGCTTCCTGAATGCTTCACAAAGCTCAGGCTGGAACGGTTTGATAAGGAGGCTGTTGCAATATGCCTTTCTGCTCAAAGAATCTGCAATCACATTCGCCTTGCCAGGTGTGTATTGATGCTTGGATCATACCCTTGGATCATTTCGACCCAACGAGTCTGGCGGAGGTTCAGATTCGGCTGTGTGAAGATGTACTTCAAGCTCTTGTGATCGGTGAAGATGTCGACTTTTCTGCCCAACAGAAGGTGTCTCCACGTAATCAAAGCATGTACCACAGCTGCTAGTTCGAGATCATGTGTGGGGTAGTTCTTCTCACTTGGCTTCAGTTGACGAGAAGTGTATGCCACAATTCTCTTGTCCTGCATAAGCATACCACCAAGTCCTTGAAGAGAAGCATCACAGAATACTTCGTAGGGCTTGGACTCATCTGGAGGAGTAAGAACTGGAGCAGAGACGAGCTTTTCTTTGAGAGTTTTGAATGCCACTTCACAATCTGGAGACCAGTAGTACTTGATATTCTTCTGCAGCAAGTTGGAAAGAGGCTTGGCAATCTTGGAGAAGTTCTCAACGAACCTTCTGCAATAGCTGGCAAGACCAAGGAAGCTTCGGAGTTGCTTGACGTTCTGAGGAGGTTCCCAGTTGACAATTGCTTCAACTTTCTCGGGGTTTACCGCAATACCGTCAGCGGAGATGATATGGCCCAGATAGAGAACTTGGCATAGAACTAATGTTCACGGAGTCTGTCGAGAACCAGGCGGAGGTGCTTTTCGTGATCCTCTTCATTCTTGGAGAAAACCAAAATATCATCCAGATACATAAGCACAAACTCGCCGGTGTAGGGGTTGAAAATGTAGTGCATCATTCTCGAGAAGGTAGGTGGAGCATTGGCGAGACCAAAGTACATGACTGTATACTCATAGGAGCCATAGCTCGTTCTGAAGGCACTCTTGGGGATATCTTCTTCACGAATGCGAATTTGGTGATAGCCCATTCGGAGATTGAGCTTTGAGAACACTTTAGCTCCTTTGAGCTGCTCGAACAATCCATTGATGTTGGGGAGCGATACTTGTTCTTTATTGTCTTCTTGTTCAATGGCCGGTAATCAACGCAAAGTCGCTCCGTGCAATCCTTCTTCTTGACAAATAAGACACCACAACCCCAAGGAGACGTACTAGGTCTGATCAGACCCATACACTCCTGTTCATCAAGCTGTTTCTTCAACTCCTTCAACTATTTAGGAGAGAGCTTGTACGGACGCCGGCATGCTGGCTCAGTACCAGGCTCGAGTTCAATGACGAATTCCACTTGACGGTGTGGAGGCATGCCTGGAAGTTCTTCAGGAAAGACGTCTTCGTATTCATTAACCACCGGAATTTGAGAGATGGCATTAATCTCACCCTTGTCATTGAGAGTGAAAAGCCTGATTGTGTTATCCCGAGAGGCGAAGATAATCACGTCTTCATTATGATGAGTGATCTCGACTTCCTTATTTGCACAATCAATTTGAGCATCATGCTGAGAAAGCCAGTCCATTCCGAGGATGAGGTCAATGTCGGAGTTGCCGAGAATAACCGGATTAGCCAGAAAGCGATAATCACCCATGCAGATAGATACATTCGGAGCAACTGAGTTGGAAGTCATTTGCAAGCCCGGAGAAATAATCATCAAAGGTCTAGGGATGCTCTCCGAAGCCAATTCATGCTTAGCAACAAAAGGCCTTGAAATGAAGGACAATGATGCACCAGAATCAAACAATACTTTTGCAGGAAAAGAGTTAACTGAGAGGTTACCCAAAATCACATCAAAAGAATTCTCCGCTTGCGCTGCATTCATCAGATTCACCCTTGCAGACTTTGGATTATGCTTGACAATAGCTGTGCTGACAGGTGGAGGAGGCGGAAGGCGCCTTGGGTTGGGGCACTTGTTAGCATAATGACCCTTCTGGCCACACTTGTTGCAGACCACTTCGGGAAGAGGACGGTAATGAGGAGCACTTGACTTGGAACCTTGAGACTGATGCTTTGACTGGTTGCTTGGGTTGGGTGGGTGGGAGAAACCACGGCCACCAGAGTTCTTGTTGTTGTTGTAGGGAGCTCGGATCACTGGAGGAGGTGGAAGCCAAAACTTTTGTTGCTTTACGACCACTTGAGAAGATGAGGAGGAGTGAACGGCATCTCGGATCCTCTTTTTGGAAGCTTCCATCTTGAGCTGGGCTGCCTCTTGCTTAAGCGCCATGTTATAGAATTTGTCAAACTCATCAGGCTCAAACAAGGTGAGAGCAAGTTGAAGTTCATCCTTCAGACCTCCATGGAACTGATAGATCTTGCTGTTGGCATCTGGTATGTCTTGCTTGGCATAGCGGGCAAGGTTCTGGAACTTGACATTATACTGGTAGACAGTCATAGAGCCTTGCTTCAGGTTGAGGAATTGCTCACGCATACCCTCGATGACACTTGTTGGAATGTGGCGAGAGCGAAAGTCCTTGCAGAAATCATCCCAAGAGATCACACGCCCTTCTCTGGAGTCTTTGTACTGCTGCCACCAATCAGCTGCTTGGTCCTTGAGTTGGAAGGCTGCAAACTTCACATAGTCCTCAGGCCTTACGTTGCTGCACTCAAAATGCTTCTTGATATCGGTAATCCAATCTTCAGCATTGAGAGGGTCGACACAGTAACTGAAAGCCTTTGGTTGATTAGCCAAGAACTGGTTGAGCGTAGCATGGTGCTGTTGGTTGAAGAGATTGCCTTGGTTCCCTGGAGCACCCTAATTTGCTTGATTTGCTTGCATCTGCTGCATCATCTGCATCAGCATCTGGGTGTTCTGGTTTGTAGTCTGCATAATCGCTCTCCAGGCCTCAGACGGAGGAGGAGGGGAAGGAGGACGGTCAGGAACCTCTTCACCCTCTGGGTTAGCGTTGGGAACCCGTTTCGGAGCCATCCTGAAAGAGATGACCACCAATCAGCAATTTGATTGAAAGAAGATATAAGCTGAAACAACGGATAGACATGCAACATAGTCTTCACAAGAATCATTCGAACAAGAGGAACGAATGAAATTCTCAGTTTAATGATAACAACAATCTTCACGAGAAGCCACTAGGAGACAAAAGGTAAAAAAGAAAAAAAACAAGGTGCAGATAGAACAAACACAAGATAGGAGCTTCGTTCGACATCTTTGTGCTGAAAGCTTATGGAACGTGCTACGAAAGGGTTTTGCAATCCCCGGATCAGCATAGCCAAGGACCCTTTAAGATGAAACTCCCGATCGGAACATCGGCCATAAAACCACTTCACTCAATGTAGAACCCCGAACTCCGTAACCTGTATTCGTTGGAAGAATGCCTACGATCTACTGGATGAACCCACCTATTAATTTCCGAAAGTTTCCAGTTATGCAATCAGGTGTTGGGGATACAGGGGAAGCATCGCGCACCCAACTCTAATCCTACATCCAGCTGTATCCATCCTTCAACACATAACCAGTTGTTCTCGGAAACCGTCTACCTCGGACCTTCAAAAAGCATCCACTATACAAAGCTATGGCAATACTCCCGAAGTACCTCCCCAATACTGGGTGATGTCGGGGTTATCTTGCCACTAACCGTATAGGAGAGTTTTCGATGTCGGCCGTCTTAAGTATTCTAGTACTGCCACGATATGCTTGTGACGACAATACCCCGAAGCTCAACTCCCCGGGACACTGCCACAACCCCTAATGTTAGGAGGCATCGAGAACAATATTCTCGTCACAAAGACATCGAAACAATCCAACAATACTCGCGAGATTCCTAAAAACAAATTTGGTGCAATTTTTGAAAGTAGAAGAGGCAAGAGTAGTCGTCAGGAGTCCTCACCGGAATGAAAAGAGATGAGGAGCAAAAGAAATCCTACTCTCCGATATAAATATAGGACTCAAAACATTTTAAGTGTGTGCCTAGACTCGACCGTCAATGATTCGATCAATCAGTGGGGGCTTCTAGGTCGGAGAAGGCTCTGATACCAACTTGTAATGCCCAGGATGGGACTATATCTCCTACGTGTCAAGGCACGACTTAAAGATATAAGCCCATTCTGGAATGATCGCAAGTTTGGTACCTTTGCACATCTCATGTAAAAATAGGGATGAAAGCTGAAAAGATAGTTGGCTTACACTCGCCACGTCACACAATTCCTTACATGTCCAAACATCATACAAATAAACATCACAGCCCATCTACGGGTAAAGATCCAAATGAAAGATACCAAACACAACTTAAACCACAGGTCTGAAATCGAATCCTAGTAGAAGCTCTACTGATCAACCGGATATTAACAAATTCCCATCTGCCACATAACTGCGGGCACGGCTTTCAAAAGTTCATAACCCTGCAGGGGTGTTCCAACTTGGCCCGTGACAAGCCCACGATCCGCGGAGTCGCAACTCCAAGGTGGGAAGGCCCGAGTATCCTCGGAATCCCGTGCTCAAGATACTCCGACTAAGGTAAGGCTAATCCAGCAAATCCTCCCGGCGTGCCGACACCCTGATAGTAGCCGCGCGTATCTAGTCTTAGGCCACGACCGGATGAGCGCTACGTACAGATACCGAAGACCCAAGCGAACTGGGTGGCACCGCAAGTGGCTCTAGTTTGGACCAACACTCAAATCGAGCACTGGCCCAGGGAGGTTGATTAATTAATCCTTGGGTTAATTACTCCCTCGGTAAGTTTTCGTTGTTTAGGCAAATAGTACCAATGTTGGGACTTGCTGGAAAAGACTTAGCACATAGCGGTTTATAGAGGGGGTCCCATAACCCCAACCATGTGAGGAACGCATAATCAAGGAACATAACACCGGTTTATACGGTTCCTAGGGAGGCATGAGTGGAACAAAACACCAAGCAAAAAGCTCAGCCTTCCACCCATTACCAATATATAGATGATTTCATTTAATAATTAATATAGTGTGATATCCCAACAAGTTTAAAAAGAAGCAATAATCTTCAATCTTCTCCTACAACTAACAATGCTATAAGAGGGGCTGAGCGAAGCGTAATTAGCCAATCAAAGGTTTGCATAGGTAGGGTGGTTAAACAAGTTCATGGTTACAATAGGAGGCTGACAGGAAAAAACATGGGCATCGAGGCAAAACTATAGAACGAGACTTCTAGCAATAGGCAAAGATAGTAATGTTATCAGGGTCAAGTCATCTTGCCTGAAGAGTTGTCGATGGGATCATAAGAGAGCTCCTCGTTCTCAACCTCGGTAGTAACCTCGTTCTCGTACTCGTACTCGGTCTCAGCTTCCGGCTCTACTCAACACAAACACACAAGGCACGAAATCAAGAAGATGCAATGCACAAAACTACTGGATGCATGGCTGATGCACTATGGAAGCAATGCAGATGCACTATGGAAGCACAAAAAGTCTACATAGGAAGCACAGTGTTACAGCACAAAGGAGCATGACAATGTGCAAAAAGCAAAATGCTTCAAAACATGATAACAATAGGATATTATGAATCTACATGCAAAAACACACAAGTTACATATAGGACTTGCTCAAAACGGAGCAACGGGCTAAAGATACACCCGAAACAATAAACATGCACAAGCTGAAATAAACAGGCACATAGCAACTTCGGAGCAAGAGATAAATAGTCTACAGCACTCAAACATCATGGCAAGGAGCATGGACATAAAGTTGACATATCCTACAGCAAACAATTCCATTGGTGCATCCCCAAAGGAGCCATGGATCAATAGCAACAAGCTATGACATATTGAACTTGACAACAAAAACCTGACAGCGGTAATTTGTTGCAACTTGGGAGCAAAAGCTAAATATGCTACAGCCACCCAAATAAACATGTGAGAGCATGAATGGATAGCCAACAACTTATACAACAAGGAATCATCAAGAGTCACCCCAAAACTATCATGGATTTGCCTAGAACAACAAGCAAACATGGCATCTGGAAATTACAGATTCCAGACTTAGTGAAATTTCACTAAGTGTTAAAACAGTAGTAACATCATGGCAGCTTCGTGAGCAAGTTTAAGTCAACTCCAAGCATATCAAGACAAGTGATAAGAACCACAGCAAAGTACACATGATGGGGAGTCCAAAACATCTAAGCATGCATCAAGGGGACAACCACATCAATAGCAACGAGCTCCTCTACGAGGCATCTCGTAACAAGTTTAACGACATAACAGCCACATAGCACTTTGCAAAGGAGATAAGCATGGCAAGATGAAATCTATCATGCAAGCTAAAGCAATAAACATGTAGAGCATTTCATGATGAACATGTGGACATATCATTTGCATCATTTGGATAAACATGCTCCAAGTTATCACATTGCAAAGATGGCATGAAAACAACTACTAACGGCACTTTATAACAAGTAGTACTCTTCTCATGAAGATTAAGACATCTAGATGACCTCAAACATGCATGGCACAATGGAACAAAACGTAGTACAAGTCACCACGATCATTTTGACATATCATTTGCTCAAATCGGACCAACACACAAAAAGTTATCATCAAGACAAAACAGCATCAACAACTAAACTACCAGGGACTTAGCAGATTTGACTAGGGAAAAAAACACACATGCGCAATTTGTTAAAACGCGCACGGGGCGGGACTTAAGGGCTCACCCAGCTAGGCATGGCCCAGAGACGAGGAGGCAGGGGGTGGCTCGGGATCTGGGAGCTGGGCTGCTGGGCCCCGCGGAGACGCGCATCGGCCCACAGGCGGCGGCTGGCGCTCTGGGCCTTCTGCAGGGTGGAGGCCCGCTCGGCCTGGCGGCGGACTGGCCAATCGGCCTGGGAGATCCGATCGGCCCTCGCCCTCGATCCGATGCAGTGGCGGCGCTCGATGGCTCGCTCGCCCTAGCGGGAAGGAGAGTGGGGCGGCGGTGGTGCCCGGCCGGCGCGGTGGCTGTGCCCGGCCGGCGCGGAGGAGGGGCGAGGGTGGCCGGCGAGGTGGCGTGGCGCGGCGCCTGGGAGCCCGCGGCGGCGGTGAGGCGCGGCAAGACCGGCAGCGGAGGAGAGAGAGCTCCGGCGCGGCGGCGGCCGGAGGCGGAGAAGACGGCGGTGGCGGTTCGGAGGTTGAAGATGACCTCGGGCCCCACGGGCCCGCCCGTCGGGTGGAAGCACGGCGAGTACCCGGTGGAAGCACGAGCAGTGAGGTGGAAGCACGGCTAGCCTGGGACGTCGGAAGCACGGTGAATCAACGGTGGAAGCACCGGGATTCAACGGTGGAAGCACCGGCGGCGAACGGTGGAAGCATTAGGGTTTCTGGGCGCAAAATTGGGGAAGATGGACGTTTATATAGGCACAAGGAGCTAGGGTTGTCCAAATGAGGTGAGGTTTTCGGCCACGCGATCACAATTGGATGGCCTAGATGAAGGGAGGGGTTTGAGTTGGGTTGGTGGGCTGTTGGAGGGGTGTCTTGGGACTCAAAGTGGAGGTACTTTAAGCCCACGAGAATAACTATTGGAGTAGCCAACGAACTCCAAACGCGACGAGATTTGACAGGCGGGTTACACACACCAAAACTACATCGCACGACAAGTCTCACGCCAAACCGGAAACGTTACATGGCCAAACACCAAAGTAGGCCTCGAGGATGCCACGGACACGTCAGAGAGCTCCGGAACTCGAAACGGACAACGGGAAGGAACGAGTGGGACCGGATGCAAACGACAACACAAATGCAATGCAATGCACATGACAACATGATATGGATGAATGCCACACACGCACACAACAAAACGACGAAAACCCGAAAAGACGAAGAACCCGGAATGGAACTGATGAAGCCAAAGATATATATATTGCCCAAAAGGGAAAGTATTACATCCGGGGCATTGCACTCTGGCGCGTTCTTGCCCCTGTTCCTGTCTACCTCCTCCTTGTCTCGATGTCTCTCCGTGTCCTCGAGCTCCCCCGTGATGCCCTGCGTCAATGCCTAGTCGTGGTTCACCGTAAATGAGCCGCAAAAGCCATGCCCGTGCGATACCCAACCATTGTCCACCATTAGAGCACCAATCGAGCTCACTAGCGATGCTCTAGAGCCTTCCCCTCGGCTATATAAGCACCCCCAGGCTCTTTCGCAGCTCACCACTCCATCCTTCGCCTCATTTGGTCACATAAATTGCCCAATCTCGTCGTTCCCTCCTCGGACCACCATGACCTCGCTAGAGTTCGTCTCGATTCCGACCACCACATCCCTCCTCTCCTCCTTCCGAGCCTCTCGCTAGCTTCCCCACTCTCCGGCGCACCTCACCATCCCCTCGCCCTCGCCGGAGTCCACCCGTGGCCGCGTGCCCCTTGTTCGGCCGCCACCTACTCCTCTCAGCCACCGCGGCAATCGTGCTAGCCTCGCCTTCCCTCACCTCACCTACTCCACCAACGTATTCCCCACGTCCTGGCAAACCACCCCGCCCACTCAGACCCGCCGGAGACCACCTACTTCGCCAAGCACGGCCACCGCCCGTATGTCCCTGTCTCCTTTTGTCGCCATGCGCCACCATGACCTCGGGCCTCCCCGGCGCCTGCTAGCCCTCGGGATGGATGAGGGAGACCTGGCCGCAGCCCCCGGTCCCCTCTCCGTCGCCTGAGGTGGACGGAGTCCCCCAACACATTGTCGGCAGCACGGCCCTCCCCTGCCTCTTCTATCCCGCACGGGGGAGCAGCGGGAGGAAGAAAACGCCCGCGCCTGGCCCCCTCGCCTGCCCCTAGGCCCCGCCAGTCAGCCTCTGGGAGTTGACTTGGCCCGGGCCCGCGTGGATTCAAGTGGAAACGTATTTCTTTTCTTTTAACAAAAGCATACTTTTGTTCATTTTCGGGGCGAAATACGTTCTTGTTGGTCTGAAAGCGTATTATTTTTGTACTTTGACTGGAAGTGCGCTTTCTCTTATAGAAGACATATTATCCCGAAGGCGCTTTCTGTTTTCAGCCGAGGAACTTGTTCGTAGTAACTTTTATAATAGATTGGTCCCTGAGCTTCTACCCTGCATATATTCGTGACCATAACTCCGATTCAGGTGAAACCAAAGCTCATGTCTTCGTCTCGTTGAGCTCTTTCTTTTTGTACCATTTTCACTAAGTTTTCACACTGTGAAAAATGACCTTTATGCCCGTGCCCTAATCTAGCCCCCTCCGAGAGAGAACCGTCCGGTGTTTCGTTCAGCAGCTTCACCTCACTTCTTCCCGGAGTCTCCGTCACCCGAGGCAAGCCACAACAACCACTTTCATGATAGCCATGAAGTAGCCATGGTTTCTACTAGAACATTTAATAAAAGTTTGCTCGTTACCTGTCTGCTTGTTTGCTACTGCTATCGTTGTTTCGGTTATGCTCGTGGTTTCATGTTCAAGTTCATGATATGTTCTGATGCTTCTTGTTATACTTGCTAGTATTATGGTCACATATCATGATCGGTAGTAGAAATACATGCTGGTGGTAGTGATGTTTTCCTGATCCATGCTTGTCGTTTGTCAAGTACCGTTGATATGCATGTTCCATTGAACCTAGTTGGTTACATGCTTACTTGGTAGTGTTCTTGCTATGTTCTTGCATGGTACTTATTTATGATGCTAGTAGTCATGTATGCCATGAGTAGTGTTATACTTGTGATATTCATGCTCGTCAGTATGTCATGCTCATTTGGATATATGCTTCATTGTGGTTATGCTCGATGATTATGTTGCACCTCGATGCTTATGTTGATATCATGCTCATGCATCATAGTTGCATCATGTTGTTTTATTATGACTCATCTTATTGCATTCAAGTTTAACCAGATAATAACGAACTTGAACAACTGTTGGCTGAGTCATGGTGCCATCGAATCGAGCTGACTAGTGCAGCCACGCTTGCCTTTATGGGAAGGCCTGTCATATCCCTAGCTTCACCTTGCACTAGGCCAGCACTTGTCTGTGCATCATGTCTAAACTTTCTTTTAAACTTGAAATGGGGTTGTTTTTACCCTAGCACCAAGTGAATTTAAATAGGTTCAACAAAAATCTTTTCCAATGATTTCAAAATGCCCTTTAAAAATGTTCATCATTTCTGGATCAAGGTGGAAGCATCCGCCAAAAATGGTTCACATTTTTGGAGGACATATTTGGACTTTGAATAAATTCAAACATATTTGAAATGGGGCTATTAAAATGCTATATATATTTTAGATGCTCCAGAAATGTTGGAAATTGTCAAGGGTCACTAGAATAATTAAGAAAGCACCACTAACTATTTCCAGGATTTTATCAAATTATTTAGTATTTTTACTAAATAAAAACATAACAAAATAAATAGAAAACCGAAACAATTTAAGAGAGAGAGAAAACACTTACCTGGGCCACTTACTTGGCCTGGCCCCGCACGGCCGAGCCCAACTGGCCGATGCCAGTCGTCCTCCTCCTCTCATCAGAAGGACGGACGGCATGTGCCCGCGGCACGCCGGCAACCTCCTGCTTCCACCACGACGCCTGAGACCTTCTGATCGTGCCACGAAGACGTCCACGACCCCCTCGATCCTCCTCACCTCCCCACAATTTTTTCCCCTCCTCCTCGCCTCTGTCTAGCTAGAACAGAGAAACCGAGCGGAACTCGTCGCCGCCGTTCGTCGTAGCCACGGCCATCATCCACCTCTCGCCTCGCCGACGCGCCGAGAAGCTCCGCCTCGTCCCTCTCTTCCTCCTCATCGAGCCTCCCGACGCCGGAAGTCCCTGGACGCCGTCTGCACCACCGTTCCCCTCGTCGGCCACCGAAGATCATCACCGCCGATTCGCTGCCTCCGGTGCCTCCCCGAGCCCGCTTCGACGCCCACTGCAACCGCCATGAGCTCCTGTTCGTATCCCCCCACCCCGTTCTCCCTCTCGCTCACCATAGCTACTGCACCACCGGCAATCGCACGCGCTGCCGCCTGGTCTTGCCGCCGACGTTCCCTCGGCCATCTTCTGGTCCGGCTGTCTTGTCCAAAATGCTCACCGCCTCGCGTAGGTTTCGTAGGTGCCAAGCACACGCAGCGAAGACCACCGCCGCCGCATTTGGCCTCGCCGACGTCGGACCGTCGGCGGTATTAGCCCATTTGTCCTCGGGTTTTACTCCCCTAGGTCAATGACATGTGGGGCCAGCTTCTAGTTAATTTTGGATTAGTGCCAAAATTAATACTAACTTTTCTGTTTAAGTAAATGAGTCGCTGACTGGCGGGCCCAGGCCCCACTAACAGTTTAGTTAGTGTTAACTAAAAGCTAACTAACCCTGTTAGCTAGTTGTGTCACTGACATGTGGACCCCACACGTGAGGTTTGACCTGACCGCCCTGTTGATTTGCTGAAGTCACACAGACATCATGCTGATGCAGTAAAGTCTTTGTGGAATTTAGATAAATCAGAAAATGATTTATGAATTTCAGGAAATACTCAAAACTTCTAAAAATCATATAAAATCAACTGTAGCTCAGATGAAAATAATTTATATATGAAAAATGATCAGAACAATTAAAGGAATCTGTTTATTGCATTATCATGCATGTTTGAGCAACTTATGCCTGCTGATTAGGTTAAATCAATTAAATGCCATTTGAATATTAACATATGGAGTTTCAATTTGAACCTTTGGTTCAAACCAACTTCATTTAATATGGCTGCTAGTTGTATTAGCTCAATCAACAGCATATTGCCATGTCATGATCATGCATCTTATTGTCGCATTGCATTGATTGTGTTCTCTCTTGTTTGTCGGTGTTTGTCCCCTCTCAGTAGACTATGTTCCGATGATGTGATCGATGACACTGATGAAGACACACTGATATCTTTAGAAGTGCCAGGCAAGCAAAAGCCCATTGAGCATTCCGATACAACCCCACTCTCTCGCTCTTGCTCTCTTTTACTGCATAGGACAACAACGCTTCAACTATTACCTGATGCGGAAGTTGAACCCCTTTCCTATGCATGACCTGTCATTGCCACAGTAAATAGTTGAAACCCACTAGCATGAGTTGGAGTTGTTTGAGCCTTGTTGTGCCTACTCATTCAAGCTTTCTGGTTATGCCTGCTATTGCTTAGAGTTGTGTCAGGTTTGATTCATCGGCGATGAATTGGAATGTGGTGAACATTTCCTACTGTTGAGAGCTAAGTGTGTGAACACGTTTTGGTAAAGGTAGCGATGAGAGGCCATGTAGGAGTACATGGTGGGTTGTCTCATTGCAGCCATCGTCAGGAACTGAGTTCAGTGTTGGTTGATCCATGAACAACTATTACCACACGTTGGGCCCTGAAATATGACCCCGCTCGACTTATTAACTACTCTTGTCCTCTGTCCAGGAGTTGCAATTAGTTTCTGGTGTTTGTAGTATACTGGAGGTCGTGCGCAGTGCTGACCCTCGGGTGGGCTATGACGCGGCAGGTACGTGGCACGGTGTACTGGTCGCCCATTTGGTGATTCGGGAACCCTGTACACATCGTTTGGGGCCGTGAGCGACACCCCGGCCGGATCTCCCAACGGATGGAACCCAAATATGCGATAAACCTGGACTAGAGACTTGAGTGGTTGGTTAGGTCGTGGTCTACACCCACTGCGGCTTTTTCTTGAAGTCTGCCGAGCACATGTCGTGTGCAGACGCTAAGTGGTGGAAACACGTGTGAAGAAGTACACCCCTGCATGGTTATAAATGATCTATTCGAATAGCTTGTCCGCAGTAAAGGACTTTTGGGTTACCTGTACAGTTCATAGACAAGTGAAAGTGGATACTCTAAAACGCGCAAGGTAAGCGTGAGTTCTATGGATGGCCTTCTCGTAGGGAGACGGGAGCGGATCCATAGTGGTGTATTTATTGGTGAATGTGTGGACTCGTGTGCGCCACCTCAAAAGAGTTACTTGTTGTCGTACTTCAGGATAGCCACCGAGTCAAAGCTGGCTTGCTGCAATCAAACTCCACCACCCCTTTGTCGATACTGATGCACATGTAGCTAGTTCTGATGTAAGTCTTGCTGAGTACCTTTGTACTCACGTGTTCTTAATTTATGTTTTGCAGAGAGATTTCAGTCTCATTAGTGGTTCCGCGTGGACTTCGACGTTTAGCTTGTTACCTCAGCTACGATCTTGTACCTTGGGAGGGTCTTGTAGATATTCAGGCTTCTCATCCCTTTTCATTTGCAGTTGTCTGTACTCACACATGTTATGCTTTCGTTGCCTGTATGCTCTGTATGTTGGGTCACAAGACCCACTGCTTGTAATAAATGCTATGATTGCTCTTCTGGGCCTTTATCTATATGAGTTGTTGAGTTATGTTGTGATACCATGTTGTACAACACATACTTGCATGTTATGCGTATGTGTACTGTGTATTGCTATGTGTGGGATCCGACACCAAGTTGTTTACCCTTGGTAGCCTATCTTATAGGGAAATGTCTTCTAGTGCTTCTACCGAGCCTTGGTAGCTTGGTACTACTCCGGAACACTTATGCTGGCCGACATGTGTCCTTCTTCGTTCCTATGTTTGTCCCTTAGGCGAAATGTCACACGTTGTTCCTTTATGTCCTTGTAGCTTGCTACGACTTGGGTTCATATGTTGATGACCGACACGTTCGTTGTTGGGTCATGTATTCTTGTCTCTGTAATTTAGTGCCACTTTTGGTTTATAACAAGTCATGTCGGCCCGGCTTCTCTGTCATATGGATGCTAGCGACACTATCATATACGTGTGCCAAAATGCGCAAACGGTCCCAGGCCTGGTAAGATGGCACCCGTGGGGATACCGTGCGTGAGGCCGCAAAGTGATATGATGTGTTACAGGCTAGACCTGTGGGACTTAGGATCGGGGTCCTGACAGCTTTGGTATCAGAGCCTGACTGCCTGTAGGATTAGTAAGCCAAACTGGTCGAAGTCGTGTCTAGAAACTCTTTAGTTATATTAAGGGAATTGATTGTGGAAGGGAACGTATGGCTCTTTTACTCCTTTACCTTATGACCTTCTGATCTGAGTCACCCTCTTCTTTTCTACGAGGATTAAGAACTAGGCTTCCCATTCTATTTATCAGGATCACATTAATGGTGGATTCAACTCTTGGTTCAGTTTCTACTTCATCCCAGAGCCTTGAGATCATGATGTTGAGTGGTTATTCCATCTTGTGCATTAGTCTCCAAAGTCTTTTTGAGCATTTGCAGCCGTTATATTGTCCGAGTTATCCTAGGTTTCTAAAACAATCTGATGCATTTGCAAATCCTTCCTCCCTATTCTTGATGTCCTTTTAGGCCAGATTAACAACACTAATTGTTGAGTTGAGGTACTTCTTTCCCTCAACACAAATGTTTGAGTTGTTATGATGACCCTAGGTGTCCTAGAGAATCACCCAGTAATCTAGCAATACTCTGTATTCCCAGTGTGATGATTCTGGCCATCATTCTCGAAAGCATCTCGTGATGCCATTTAGTAGTAGGCATTCTACTCCTGGGTTCTTGAACCCAAGTTTCATTCTACTTAATTCATGTTGATAGTGTTTGCTCGTTCCTTTAGGATATTAGTAACCTTGTGACAGTCCTCGAGGTCTGTGGTATGTCATTCTTCCAATACCATGAACCATTATGGCAGAAGTTCTTTTGAACCAAAAGATCACAACCAGAGTGCTCTTGAATAGTACTCCATTCATATTGTGACTCTGCCAGTCCAACCTTTCTGCGTGGGTTATCCGGAAGAAATATGTTGAACTAGTTCGACATACTAATTTATGCACCCACAACTCAGAAAGTTATATGTTCCTTTGAGTTGTCCCCCTTCAGTTGTATTATGACCCTCGTCTGTCAGTTGATAGTCAGGAGTAGTTGTGCACTCATGTTCATCGATTCCTCTTACCCTTGTGGTCCATCAAGCCATTCTATTTTGGAATGATTAGGAGAAACAAACTCTAGTACCTTACCTATATCTAGGATTGGGTCAAAGCAGTTGTCTTCCGCAGATCAAAATGACAATCCAGCTTTTGCTCTGCTCTACCTTGGGGTGTAACCCTCTTTTATGTCAAGTGTGTCATGGGAATTGCACAACCTCCTATGAACTCTTGATACAGTAATACTTCTTGCCATCATAGTTCATTCCTCGGTCTCCGTGTTATTGTAACCGGAATACCGACAAGTGAATTGTGATGTGTGAAATCAATACTCCTAGCAACTCTGTTGCTTGGTAGTTAATGGACAATAAACCTATTCTTAGCATGTTGGTTAATGAATCATCATCCTAAGATTGATCATGCTACCTAGTCCATTTTTCTGGTGCACTCTTCGATCAATGAGTTAGGATTGTGTCAATCTCTCGCTCTTTTGATCATACCTTCTTTCCCCTAAAAAGCAATATTGTTCTCGAGCTTCAAACCATATCGGTGGTTTGTGATTTTCTGAATATTTTCTCGAAAGTATTACCAGGTTGATCCCTGACCATTATGTTGAGCTCGTGATCGATATGGTTTACTTATAAACGACCCCGTCTCCAAGAATATGTGTTGGATATCCCGAGCTTGTTGGTTAGGCTAAACAACAACTTGGAGAGTTGGAAGATAAAAGCTTGATCTAACTTAGTTCATTGCCAAAATGATATCCTGGTGTTTGTGTGTTTGTTGGAGAAAGATGATATCTTCATCGATTGATCCTCGTGATCAGTTGTTGGATCCATTGTCTTGAAAAAACTTTGACTTGAGTGTGGGCTATCATTAAGTCAAATCGGAACCAACGATATTTGTAATGTTGTCTTACTCGTGGTTGATCCCTCGAGCATACACCGTTACATCTATTGGTCTGACCAATGCTATCACCTTGTTCACATAGTTATGGAATTCCATTTTATGGAAGCCCCGATGAATTGTTGTCGAGCTCATCGGCAACATGTTTATCATCTCCATGATTCATGTTGAAATTTAAAGCTAGTGTTGGAAACTTTGTATGCATTGCCTTCGTGTCCCGTTCATGAGGTATATGTTGGATGAGAGAAGAGACTTTCCCTAAT
This sequence comes from Secale cereale, assembly GCA_902687465.1. Lineage (NCBI taxonomy): Eukaryota > Viridiplantae > Streptophyta > Magnoliopsida > Poales > Poaceae > Secale > Secale cereale. Next base: position 197,302,529 of record LR738709.1, read on the forward strand.
TCATGTGTAATTGATGTAAGTTGCCACCATGAGTTTGAGAAAGTTTATTTTGCTTCCTCTGGAATCATCCCAAGTCAGTCATGCATATGTGCGAAGTATTATGTGGTTTGGAGACTTGCAACCTTCATTCAATATGTATTCCCTAGCACACCAAGCCACTAATTGATTTGTTCAAGGAGAAGAAGTTTCTTCTTAAGAGCTAGACTTATGCAAGGACTTCGATATCCTCGATGATGGTTCCAACCTGAAATCGGTAGTGTTTTATCATAAGACGACTACGTGGTCATGCTTGTCTTGGACAACGTGTTCACAGGTTTGTAGCAGAACCAACTCATGTTTTGGAGCTTGCTATCGTAGTTCATTCCTCGAGAATCTCGCAATGCCATCTCGTCGATTTGTGTTGCAACCTTTCTTTCCAGACATGCTGTCTGAAATGTCCCGTTGCCAACCAGATCTGAATCTCAGACAGATATGATGGTTGGAACATTCCAACATTTGTATTTTGTTCCTAGCTTGCACCACCACTGTGCCAATTTTCCATGGGTTACCCTTCTCAGCAACTGTTGTTCAGGATTATCTTCAACAGTGGGCTTACCATGGGTCCCATCCATTACCGGTGATAGGCAAAAATAACTCATGCGTTGTCTTCAACAAGGTAGTCCACATCATCCTTTTTAATCAGAGTATGTCGTTCTCTCAAACTCCATCAAACGATCGTTGGTGATCGCCTTAGGCTGGTATAGAGAATTTCAATGATCTCTATATCAAAAGTAATTCTTTTAGCCACTTAAGGGAATAACTCTACGAGTGACCTTCTCTAAGGTGCCCCGTCTGGTGACAACGATCACCATCTTCCTTAGGTGTGGAATTGGTTGCCTACCAAGTCAACCTTCATCATTTGTTCACTCCATCCCTCTGGATGAGGTCTCACCTCAAGAGATGTTTCAACGTCTCACTCCATGAGTTGATCTTGAGTTGCTCGATCTTCAGAAGATCAAATGTTGTAGAGTTTCTCTCGTCATCGGTGTGTTGGACGAAGGTCTCGATAGCAAGGATGTCAAGATCAACATGATGCAGGCAATCAACGTTCTTATGAAGTGCAACCTGGGTTATGAAGATTGTGTTAGTTTGTGTCCCCTCTGATTTCTTACCTCGCGTCTTGAATCTCGGGACGAGATTCTTGTTTAGTGGGGGTGAGTTGTCACATACCTAGCTTCACCTTGCACTAGGCCAGCACTTGTCTGTGCATCATGTCTAAACTTTCTTTTAAACTTGAAATGGGGTTGTTCAAACCCTAGCACCAAGTGAACTCAAATAGGTTCAACAAAAATCTTTTCCAATGATTTCAAAATGCCCTTTAAAAATGTTCACAATTTCTGGATCAAGGTGGAAGCATCTGGCAAAAATGGTTTACATTTTTGGAGGACATATTTGGACTTTGAATTAATTCAAACATATTTGAATTGGGGCTATTTAAATGCTATATATATTTTAGATGCTCCAAAAATGATGGAAATTGTCAAGGGTCACTGGAATAATTCAGAAAGCACCCCTAACTATTTCGAGGATTTTATCAAATGATTTAGTATTGTTACTAAATCAAAACATAACAGAATAAATAGAAAACAGAAACAATTTAAGAGAGAGAGAGAACACTTACCTGGGCCACTTACCTGGCCTGGCCCAGCACGGCCCAGCCCAACAGGCCAATGCCAGTCGTCCTCCTCCTCTCGCCAGAAGGACGGAGGGCGTGTGCCCGCGGCACGCCGGCCACCTCCTGCTTCCACCGTGACGCTTGAGACCTTCTGATCGTGCCACGAAGACGTCCACGACCCCCTCGATCCTCGTCACCTCCCCGCAATCTTTTTCCCCTCCTCCTCGTCTCTGTCTCACTAGAATAGAGAAACCGAGCGGAGCTCGTCGCCGCCGTTCGTCGTAGCCACAACCACCATCCACCTCTCGCCTCGCCGACGCGCCCAGAAGCTCCGCCTCGTCCCTCTCTTCCTCCTCACTGAGCCTCCCGACGCCGGAAGCCCCTGGACGCCGTCCGCACCACCGTTCCCCTCATCGACCGCCGAAGATCGTTGCCGCCTATTCGCTGCCTCCGGTGCCTCCCCGAGCCCGCTTCGATGCCCACTGCAACTGTCGTGAGCCCTTGTTCGTCTTCCCCCGCCCTGTTCTCCCTCTCGCTCACCGTAGCTACTACACCACCGTAAACCACATGCGCCGCCGCCTCGCCTTGCCTCCGACGTGCCCTCGGACATCTTCTGGTCCGGCCGTCTTGTCCAAAATGCTCACCGCCTCGCGTAGGTTCCGTAGGTGCCAAGCACATGCAGCGAAGACCAGCGCAACCTCATCGCCATGCGCACCCGAACGCCGGCCGCCGCTGCGAGCTTGATTCCGGCGAGCTCCGGCCACCCTAGCTCCATCCGCCGCCACTAGTAGATGCGTACAAGCCCCAGCTCGCCGTAGAACCAAACCGTGGCTCAAACCGCGGCCGGTAGGCAAAACCCGAGCACCACCGCCGCGTTTGGCCTCATCGGCGTCGAACCGTCGGCGGGATTAGCCCGTTTGACATGGGGTTTGACTCCCCTGGGTCAATGACATGTGGGGCCAGCTTCTAGTTAATTTTGCATTAGTGCCAAAATTAATACTAACTTGTCTGTTTAAGTAAATGAGTCGCTGACTGGTGGGCCCAGGCCCCACTGACAGTTTAGTTAGTGTTAACTTAAAGCTAACTAACCCTGTTAGCTAGTTGTCTCACTGACGTATGGACCCCACACGTCAGGTTTGACCTGACCGCCCTATTGATTTGCTGACATCACACAGACGTCATGCTGACGCAGTAAAGTATTTCTGGAATTTAAATAAATCAGAAAATGATTTATGAATTTCAGGAAATACTCGAAACTTCTAAAAATCATATAAAATCAACTGTAGCTCAGATGAAAATAATTTATATATGAACAATGATCAGAAAAATTCAAGGAATATGTTTCTGTCATTATAATGCATGTTTGAGCAACTTATGCCTGCTGCTCTGATCAAATCAATTAAATGACATTTGAATATTAACATATGGAGTTCGAATTTGAACCTTCGGTTCAAACCAACTTCATTTAATATGGCTACTAGTTGCATTAGGTCAATCAACAGCATATTGCCATGTCATGATCATGCATCATATTGTCGCATTGCTTTGATTGTGTTCTCTCTTGTTTGTCGGTGTTTGTCCCCTCTCAGTAGACGTTGTTCTGACGATGTGATCGATGACACTGATGAAGACACAGTGATATCTTCAGAAGTGCCGGGCAAGCAAAACCCCATTGAGCATTCCGATACAACCCCACTCTCTCACTCTTGCTCTCTTTTACTGCATTAGGACAACAACGCTTCAACTGTTACCTGCTGTGATAGTTGAAACCCTTTCCTCTGCATGACCTGTTATTGCTACAGTAAATAGTTGAAACCCACTAGCATGAGTAGGGGTTGTTTGAGCCATGTTGTGCCTACTCATTCATGCTTTCTGGTTATGCCTGCTATTGCTTAGAGTTGTGTCAGGTCTGATTCATCGGGGATGAATTGGAATGTGGTGAACATGTCCTACTGTTGAGAGCTAAGTGTGTGAACACGTTTTGGTAAAGGTAGCGATGAGAGGCCACTTAGGAGTACATGGTGGGTTGTCTCATTGCAGCCGTCCTCAGGAACTCAGTTCTGTGTTGGTTGATCCATGAACAGCTACTACCACACGTTGAGCCCTGAAAAATGACCCCGCTTGACTTATTAACAGCCCTTGTCCTCTATCTAGGAGTTGCAACTAGTTTCTGGTGTTTGTAGTATACTGGAGGTCGTGCGCAGCGTTGACCCTCGAGGTGGGCTCTGACACTGCAGGTACGTGGCACGGTGTACCGGTCGCTGGTTTGGTGACTCAGGAATCCTGTACACATCGTTTGGGGCCGTGAGCGACACCCCGGCCGGATCTCCCCACGGATGGAACCCAAATAGGCGATAAACCTGGACTAGAGACTTGAGTGGTTGGTTAGGTCGTGGTCTACACACTCGTCGGCTTTCGCTTGAAGTCTGCCGAGCACATGTCGTGTGCAGAAGCTAAGTGGTGGAAACACATGTGAAGAAGTACACCCCTGCAGGGTTATAAATGATCTATTCGAATAGCCTTGTCCGCGGTAAAGGACTTCTGGGTTACCTGTACAGTTCATAGACAAGTGAAAGTGGATACTCTAAAATGCGCAAGATAAGCGTGAGTGCTATGGATGGCCTTCTCGTAGGGAGACGGGAGCGGATCCATAGTGGTGTATTGATTGGTGAATATGAGGACTGTGTGCGCCACCTCAAAAGAGTTACTTGCAGTCGTAGTTCAGGATAGCCATCGAGTCAAAGCAGGCTTGCGGCAATCAAACTCCACCACCCCTTTGTTGATACTCATGCATATGTAGCTAGTTCTGATGTAAGTCTTGCTGAGTACCTTTGTACTCATGTTTGCTTAATTTCTGTTTTGCAGAGAGACTTCAGTCTCACTAGTGGTTCCATGTGGACTTCGACGTTTATCATGTTACCTCAGCTACGATCTTGTACCTTGGGAGGGTCTTGCACATAGTCAGGCTTCTCAGCCCTTTTCATTTGTAGTTGTCTGTACTCAGACATGTTATGCTTCTGTTGCCTGTATGCTCTGTATGTTGGGTCACGAGACCCACTTCTTGTAATAAACGCTATGATGGCTCTTCTGGGCCTTTATCTATATGAGTTGTTGAGTTATGTTATGATGCCATGTTGTACAACACATACTTGCATGTTATGCGTACGTGTAATGTGTATTGCTATGTGTGGGATCCGACACCTAGTTGTTTACCCTTGGTAGCCTATCTTACAGAGAAATGTCTCCTAGTGCTTCCACTGAGCCTTGGTAGCTTGCTACTGCTCCGGAACACTTAGGCTGGCCGGCATGTGTCCTTCTTCGTTCTTGTGTCTGTCCCTTAGGGGAAATGTCACGCGTTGTCAGGGATATTACTATCAGGTATAAACCGGCAAGAGGGTCCGGTTTATGTTATTAAGATTATATTACCAGAAGCCCAGTGGAGTATGTAATAGAAGGTTATGGCCTACGGAGGTTCAGGGCCCATGTATAAGGCCCATGGTTTATAAATCGTCATGCCATGTAACTTGGGATGTAAGATAGGAAGAATAGAGACCGAGGCGGACACGTTTATGAGCCGGCCTTGGGACTCTGTAAACCGGACCGGGCGTCGCCTCCTATATAAAGGGACGACCCAACGACGGTTCAGGACAAGAAACAACAGCTCGAGACTCAGGCAAAGCGGATTCGCTCCTTGGTCATCAAAGCCCAAGCAATACCACACCATACTAGACGTAGGCCTTTACCTTCATTGAAGGGGTCGAACTAGTATAAACTCCCTGTGTCCTTCGTCCGCTTTAACCCCTTTAAGCTTACCCGAGCGATCGCCTCACGACTAAGTCCTTTTCCTAGGACATCTGCCGTGCTAAATCCACGACAGTTGGCGCCTACCGTGGGGCTATCGCACGATGGTTTCGAGTTCTTGAAGGGAAGCTTTGAAGGGCTCAAGGGTTATGGAGTGGGCCAGATGACTAAAAGTCGTTGCGGCCGGATATACAACGACGATGCAGGTTGGGGCCCCGACGCTGATTCAATCGACTACGGGTACCGGGTCCCCTTCAGCGGCATCCACGTCTTCATCGGCAAGATCGGCGAACCGGGACCTGAGTCGGACATCTTCCCCAACGTCGTCGAGCCGGCTCAGCGTGCGAGATCAGCCTGGATTCAGCCCGCCGTGAAGCACGTCTTCGTCGGAGCAGTGCATGGAGTACAAGCCGAGGACAGATCGGATTCTGGTGGTGAGACAGTTGTTTATTCTGGCGATGAATCTTCATCCGGAGAGACCGAATCTTTGTATCTGTTGCAGGATGGCCGACCTGAGGGTGGTTCCGATGGCGATAGTATTCCGGACCCCTTCGATCCGCCAAACAGGGTTGCTGTTTTCATGGCCGGATCACAACCCATGCAGCAGCCCTCGACGACTGGGGCGTTAACCTCAGAGGCAGCAGGAGCTACAGCTGGAGACCTTCCCCCATCGCCCTCTGACGTCCTATCCACCTTAGTCGACACTTTTACAGCACTCGCAACAGCAGAAGTAGCCCAGGCCGACAAGGAGCAGCATGATGCAGAGATCGCTAATGTAAATAGCCGGATTGAGCAAGCTAAGTTGGATCTGGCTGCGGAGAAAGCCAGGATGGCTACAAGACAGGCAGAGCTGGATTCTCAAGCTTTCCGGCTCAGGTTAGATCAGAACGCCTCGTAGGAGGTAATGTAGAGAAGACAACGATCTCGTTTGCCGCCGGTTTATGAGGCGAGGAATCTCTTTAGCACACCAGGAGCAGGAACCAGTAACCATCCAAAGGTAAAACGTGGAGGAGCCCCGGGGACGGACGCGTCAGTTCAGCCACCAGCCGTAGAATCAAACCGTCAAGTTGTGCTGACCCAGCACGTAACCACCCCTCCCAGTCACTATTCTAATCCACTGGATAACATCATCGCCGGAGCCGGAGTTATACGAGGCACCTGGATGAACCGGCCGTGTCTAGCAGCGCGCGGAGACGGCACCACCAGAGGCAGGATAATCCGGCAGGGGCAGGAGCACATGCACAAGAGGTGACATATCAGGCCAGGCATACTGCTCACAACAACACCCGTCAGGCGACACCGTTTCACCCCACCACCACAGTCGAAACAGGAATCATGTCCAGTTCCTTGGGAGTGCAGTGTCTCATCCCTGCTTTACGAAACGTGAAACTACCCAAAGACTTCAAAGGTCCGCGTAAGGTACCCAACTACACGGCGGATCTGGCTCCGGAGGCATGGGTTGAAAGTTATGAGATGGCTATGGAGATGCTTGACGTCGACGAAGCTGCATGCGCTAAATACTTCACAATGATGGGCACGGCCCGAACATGGTTAAAGGGTTTTCCACCAAATTCCATCGGATCATGGGGTGAATTGCATAGTCGGTTTATCAATAATTTCAAAGACACATGCAAGCAGCTGATATCTGTTGTTGACTTAGCTGCATGTGTTCAAGGAGAGCAAGAGACCACTAGCAGTTGGGTGCGGCGAGTGTCTGAAATCTTACACTCCTCCAATAGCATCAATCCAAGCACGGCGATAGTAACCTTGGAAGGCAATTGTCGGTTTGAGCCTTTGAGGCAATAGCTGGGACGGCTCAAACGTGATTGCAACGACATGGGAACGCTCATGGGCGCTTTGGTAAAATATGGAGACTCTGATAACACCAAATATCCAGATGCAGACAAGTCCGGGAAGGCGAGCAAGAACGGTAAACCAGCGCAGGCCAATCCGGCGGGCACAGGGTACAATGGCAAGTGTAAAGCGGAGGGCAGCTCAGACTTTGTGGCCAATACCAACGCTCGGGACAACGGGCAGCGCCACAAGGGTAAACCGCCCCCACGCAGCGGCAGACCACCTATTAATCTCGATCGCCAGTTGAACATGCCTTGCCCAAGGCACGGTACAGAGGAAAACCCGGCTACGCATCTCTGGAAAGACTGTTTCATTATGCAAGAGCTTGTGAAACAGGCCAAATATAACCACGCCCCCCCCCGGCGGGTCAGGTCCCGGTTTTCAAGGTCCGGGTTATCAAGGTGGTGGATCCGGTTCAGGATACCATGGCGGTAACAATAACCACAGTGGCAACAATCAGCATCAACCTAACCAGCAACATGGTCAGGGTGAATACAACAACCAAGGGAATCAACAGCGCCAGCAGCAGCAGCAAACCGGATATCAGAATAATCCGAAGGAGCTAAGCAGTGGGCAGTATCACGTCTTCACCACAAGTCTATGCAAACGGGATCAAAAGGTCTTGAAGAGGGAAGTACACTCCGTTGAACCGACGGTAGCACATTGCTTATGTTGGTCTGAGCAACCCATTTTGTGGAGCAGAGAAGATCACCCACCACGGGTTGATAATCCGGGTCAGTTGGCTCTGGTGGTGGCACCGCAGGTGGGTGGTTATAAGTTCACCAAAGTACTTATGGATGGAGGCAGCAGCATCAACATCCTATACTATGAGACTTTTCGACGTATGGGGTTGACAGATAAGAAGCTACGACAGTCCAACACAGTGTTCCATGGGGTGGTGCCCGGTAAATCGGCTTATCCAGTTAGAAAAATTGATCTGGAAGTTACCTTTGGGGATGAACATGACTCTAGATCGGAGACTGTGACCTTTGAGGTTGTAAAGATCAGGAGCCCATACCTTGCTCTATTTGGGAGGCCGGTTTACGCCAAGTTCATGGCTAGACCATGTTATGTTTTATCTGCAGCTCAAGATGCCAGGCCACAAAGGAACTATCACGGTTCATGGGAGCCGTAAGATTGCATTGGAGATGCGACTTATGCCGAGGCGGTTTGCGCTACGGAAGAGCTAAAATTCTATAAAGACGATGTTGATTCGGCGGATATGTCCCCGCTGAAGAAGCCAACTACAGAGCATGATCCGGCGTTGAAGTTCAAGTCGGCGGAGGAAACCGAGCAGGTTGACTTTGTTCCGAGCGATTCATCCAAGCAGTTCACCATCAGCGCTAAGCTAGACCCTAAATAAGATAGAGCGCTCACCGAGTTCATCCGTGAGAACCGGGATATCTTTGCATGGAAACATTCTTACATGCCAGGTATACCGAGGGAACTCCCTGAGCACAGTCTTAATATTGATCCGAAGTTTAAACCGGTCATGCAGTATCTGCGCCTCTTCAATATGGAGTGGCGCAAGGCTATAGGTGAAGAAGTGGCTAGACTCTTGGCCGCAGGCTTCATAGTTGAGGTGTTTCATCCAGAGTGGTTGGCTAATCCGGTACTGGTACTCAAGAAAAACGGAAACTGGAGGATGTGTGTTGATTACACAGACTTGAACAAAGCTTGCCCAACTGATCCTTTTGCTCTCCCCCGTATTGATCAAATTATCGATGCTACGGCGGGATGTGAGCGGCTAAGTTTTTTGGATGCATATTCAGGTTATCATCGGATCAAGATGGCAGTTAAGGACCAGGAGAAGACAGCTTTCATAACTCCCTTTGGAGCCTTCTGCTATGTATCCATGCCTTTTGGGCTCAAGAGTGCCCAAGAAACCTTCCAGCGTTGTGTGCAGAACTGCCTACAAGGGCAGATTGGAAGAAATGTCCATGCACGTGTTGATGACATTGTGGTGAAATCCAAGAAGGAGGAGACGCTGATAGAGGATTTAAAAGAAACCTTTGACAACCTCCGAATTTATAAAATGATGATCAATCCGGAGAAGTGCATCTTTGGTGTTCCGGCGGGCATGCTCCTGGGATTCTTAGTTTCAAACAGAGGAATTGAAGCTAATCCGGAGAAGATCAAGGCGATCACGTCCTTGGCTAAACCGGCGTGTATCAATGATGTCCAGCGCGTGGCAGGCCGCATTGTAGCACTGAGTCGGTTCATCAGCCGTTTAGGAGAGAAGGCAATACCGCTCTATCAGATGATGAAAAAGACGGACCGGTTTGTCTGGAGTAATGCTGCAAATGCAGCGTTCGAGGATCTGACGAGGCAATTGGTAGAACCACTAGTCCTTGCTGCCCCGATTGACAATGAGCCGCTGCTGTTATACATGGCCGCCAATGCCCGTGCAGTCAGCGTGGCCATTGTGGTGGAGCGCAAAGAGGCAGGCAAAGAATATCCGGTTCAACGGCCGGTTTACTACATCAGTAAGGTACTCATTGAGTCGAAACAGAGATATCCACACTGGCAGAAGCTGGTATATGGAGTGTTCATGGCAAACCGGAAGTTGAAGCACTATTTCCAGGGCCACCCAATCACTGTTGTCAGTTGAGCTTCGCTAGGGGATATAATCCAGAACAGAGAAGCCACTGGCGGGGTGGGGAAGTGGGCCATTGAACTTAGCCCGCACGGATTAAAGTATGTGCCCCGCACTGCTATAAAGTTCCAAGCACTGGTGGATTTCATTAATGATTGGACAGAGTTGCCAGCACCTGAGGAGAAGCCGGATCATACATACTGGACTATTCATTTTGACGGTTCAAGACAATTAGAGGACTGGGGGGCTGGAGTCATGTTAACTTCCCCGCGAGGTGATAAGTTCTGTTACGTCCTCCGTTTAATGTTCCCTTGTACTAACAATGCTGCTGAGTATGAAGCTCTCCTCCATGGTCTACGGATGGCCAAGGAGATGAACTTGAGCCGGGTTAAGTGCTTTGGTGATTTAGATCTGGTGGCGCAACAAGTATCGGGCAAATGGGACTCCAAGGATCCACTCACGGCAGCATATCGACGAGAGATGGACGCAGTCGCAGGATACTTCAAGGGATATCAGGTGTATCACATAGACCGGCAAAAAATGAAGGAGCCGATGCATTAAGCCGGCTGGGCTCTCAGCGTAAACCGGTTCCACCTAATACTTTCTTGGATGAATAGCATAATCCATCAGTACAGATACCTTCAGAGGAGGACTTGGTTGTTCCTGATCCGGAAGCACAGTTGGTCCCAGCACTTCACGTTGTTCCAGATTGGACACTCCCTTACTTGGTGTACATGAGCCGAGGTGAGTTGCCAGAGGACGAAGTCGAGGCCCGGCAGATAATCCGGTGGTCTAAGTCTATGACTATCATCAATGGAGAACTTCATCACCGCAGCGTTTCTAGGGCGTTTCAACGGTGTGTATCATCAGAGGAAGGCTGCGATATTCTTCGAGAGATTCATGAAGGGGACTGTGGTCATCACGCCAGTTCAAAATCATTGGTAGCTAAAGCTTTTCGTCATGGGTTCTACTGGTTGACGGCTCACGCCGACGCAGAGGACTTGGTCAGAAAAAGTGACGCTTGCCAGAAATTCTCACGGCGCGCGCATGTACCAGCGCTTGAGCTGAGGATGATTCCAATTACCTAGCCGTTTGCGACTTGGGGGCTTGATATGGTTGGACCCTTTAAAAGATCCCAAGATAAGAAAACCCACTTGTTGGTAGCAATAGACAAATTCACAAAGTGGGTTGAAGCAGAGCCTATCAGTAAGTGTGATGCGGCAACATCGGTTCAGTTCATCAAAAAAGTGATTTTCTGGTTTGGCTTTCCACATAGCATTATAACTGATAACGGCACCAACCTATCTAAAGGGGATAGGGAGGAGTTCTGTCAAAGAGAACATATTCGCCTTGATGTATCATCATTAGCTCACCCTCAGTCCAATGGTCAGGCAGAGAGAGCCAACCAAGAAATCTTGAGAGGCATCAAGCCCCGGCTTATGGTTCCTTTGCAAAGAACACCGGGTTGCTGGGTAGAGAAGTTGCCTTCTGTCTTATGGAGCATCAACACTACACCTAACAGATCTACAAGATACACGCCTTTCTTCATGGTGTACGGTGCTGAAGAGGTCCTCCCTAGTGATATCCGGCATGACTCACCATGGGTGGCGGCTTACATTGAAGCAGATAATGAACAAGCAAGACAAGACAGCTTGGACCGGCTGGACGAGGAATGGGACACTGCAACAGCGCGATCAGCAATTTATCAGCAAGACCTGCATCGGTACCATAGCCGCCGGGTCAAGACCAGGGCGTTTCAGGAAGGAGATCTGGTGCTCAGGCTCATCCAGGACCAGACAGATATGCACAAGCTATCCCCACCCTGGGAAGGGCCCTTTGTGGTCAGGAAAAACCTGCACAACGGATCATACTACCTTGTCGACGTTCGAGAACATAAGGACTCACGTACGGAAGAGGAGGAGACCAAGCGGCCGTGGAACATCGCTCTTCTTTGACCTTACTATACTTGAGCCATTGGCTCCACTTTATGTACAATGTATATATTATGATTAATAAAATAAACTGGCGCCCCCGGTACACCGGGGAATCAACCATCTTTTTCGGAAAAGAGTATCACATGGGGGCTTCAAAAGAAACCTTCCATGGCCTCTTAAACCGGCGCCCTTGATAGAATCAAGGAATCATCTGTGTTCTTTGCACAAAGGAGTATCACATGGGGGTTTCCAAAGGAACTTTCCATGGCCTCCTAAACCGGCGCCCTTGACAAATCAAGGATTGAGCCATCTTACGAACAAGAGTCACATGGGGGCTTCCACGGGCAAGGAAGTTTTTCCCATGGTCTCTTGAGCCGGCGGCGGTATGAAGCCCATCATAAGAGCATTGCTCTAGTTGGTTCGGCAATTTCCACATGATGATGAGGGGTAAAAGAGGGTTTGATGCCTAGCACAACTGAAACATATGCCCCGACGAGCAAACAGCTCACACACTACCTGGGGGCTCTCAGCGAGTTGAATACCCTTGTAGTGAACATGGCTTGGAAGCCCGGTGCATGCACCTAAAACCCCAGATTAACCTGCTGGCATCAAGTAAATCACGCCGTCCAGGTAAACCTGGTATGACCCGTCGAACCTGTCACAAGTCAATCCTTCAAGACCCTGAACTTGGTTACATTAAATTGACGATCATCGAGTTGATTACCCAATGACAAAATCTTTACAAGATTTTGACACATTGGGTAGCTATGTACATCGATGATTTGGTTAAGGATTGCGGAGCATCTTGACAGGCTTTTCTAAAATGGTTAATGACAGTAGCCTGGCAGCTCATAAAAAGCCTCGAATTTGGAGCCTGGCAGCTCGTAAAAAGCCTTGACTACATGGTCTTATTTGCCCAAAAACCTTATTTTTATTTTTTATGTTTTCACAAATCTTTGTCGTCAAGGTCATTGGTTTTTTAACCAAGTCCATTGATGCGAGTCTGGACAACTACAAGGTTGACCATACGAATACAGAATTAAGAGTCTGGGTCATGAACACCAGCGAGAGTTAAATCGGCATTCATCATAACCTATATCGGCCATTATGCTAAGCCGATAAGAGAGCCAAGGGCTTCATCAGCACCCGCGCTTTAAAATATTCCCACCGGGTTAAGGTCTACAAGCACACTTAATCACAGGTATGGGATATATTTGTGTTTTATATGCAGTTCAAATTATTTATTTGACACATGTATCAGGGCAGTATAATCCGTCCGGTGGTAAACTGCCAGGACATCTTTTAGCTTTGTTCATGCAGACGCAGGTAATATAAACTGTTAAAGCATTGCAAGCAGAAGATAAAATGGGGATTGCGAATCAAAGTAATACCATAACAGTGGGACAAAGGCAGTATCTCAACTATTCTATTACAAGGCACTTGCAGGCCCACAAAATCAAAGTTTCTTGCAAAGTGTTCAGCATCTCAAAGTTAAACCGGAGCAGGTTTAGGATTCTTCCTCGGCACGCTGTGAAGACTGAGGGTCAGCTTGCTCCGGATCTTCGTCGACTTCTGACAGCTGCTGGAAATCAGGAGTGCTCCAGTCAATCTTGGCGAGGGCACGAAAATATACTTCATCGTTCATAAGGTCGGACGGATCAATGTCAGGAGCAAAGGTATGCTTACGAACGGGTGGGATCAGTTTTTCGGTGTCATAAACCGGCCGCTCCACCCGCGTATTCTCTAGATCGTAACCCGGATGATACCTTGTTAAATCCGCTTCGTCAGCAAGCTTACTGGCAAGAGGGCGCATGTCTTTGGTTAAAGAACGAAGATCTTCAGAAGAGAAGGCCGACCCGTGCTCTTTCATGCTGGGATAACCATTCATGGCCTCCGTCGGATCAAAATCGGGGATCCATGCCTTGGCCCGGGTTAACGCCATGAGAGAGCCAGCTCGTGCAGCAGATTTCTTCACCTCAACAAGTCGAGCAGGCAAGACAGATAACTTTTCCAGAGTGCCTTGGATGGTGGTCGGCGCCGGTTTATTATGCAACATAGCACTGATAGCCCTTTGAGCACCGGAGTAGAGTTGCTCCACCAGGGTATATGCAGCCTTCAGTTTCTTCCGAACATCGTCTCCAAGATGAGTTATGCGCCTCCCTATATACAATTGGTGAGTTAAACCGGAGCAGCATAAGATTGCAAGGATACATACATACGAAGACAGATACTCACCGAAGATAGCAGATGTCATATCATCTATATGCCATTTTTGCCTGGATAGCTCCTGTGTCACCGGGTTGAAAGCAGCTTTAGCATCCTTTGCTCTCTTTTCTAGAGCAGCCCTATGCACCTCCCATGTGGACCGCTCCGCTTCAAAATATTTCTTGAGTTTTTCCATGTTAGCTAAAGCAAGGACAAGTTCCTCCTTAACTTTAGTTGAAGCAGTTTCATGGAAGGCCAAGCTATTCCGGAGTTCAGTTGCTTCCGAAGCTCTCCGGTTCAAATCAGCCTGTAGGAAAAAGAAAGTGTTGAAGGACAGTTCAATCAAAAGTCTCAAGCACATAACAAGTTATGCACTCGACACTTGGGGGCTAATGTACAATTGAAGTCAAAGAAGGCAACTTTTTCAGACAAGTCCCAAACACATAAACAAGTTATGCCCTTGGCACTTGGGGGCTAATGTACGTTCATTCTCAGACATAAGAGAAGTCCCGGTTCACCTACGGTGAGGTAAACCGGCACTTGGGGGCTACTATGGCCTAAAGGTACAATTGAAAGATACAAGCAGAAACGGAAGGCAAAAGGAAAGAAAATTACTTCATATTTCTCCTTCATCATGTTGACTAAACCGGCCTCATAGTCGCGGCTGGTGAAGAGCCGGTTCAGATACCCAGAGTGGAGTTCCTGGGCACTAAGCTGATTATAACTTGACAAATCTGTGCTCCACTTGCCTTTATCTTGCTGAAGTTTTTCCTCCTTGGCGGTGTGCCTAGCCAAGATAACAGGCTCTGTGGGAGCAGAGAAGCCTATCCCGGTTATCTCAACATCTTTTGTCGAGGCAGCGGTTGTCTGGAGGAGATCAGCGGTGCGCACCGGACTAACAGGAGTCGGGCTAGCCCGAGGAGGACTAACCCGGAGAGGGCTTACCGGTTCAGCTGTGTTTTCCATAGCATCACCTCCCGGAGCAGCAAGATCTTCATAATCCATAGGGGAGGGGTCATCGTGCTGGACATCAACATTTTCCTATGAGGGGTTGGCCGCTTCAAGATCCTCTGCCGGTTCAGCGGTGGTGTGTTCGGTAGCTGGTTTATTTAATTTCGCCTTCTTGCTAGGCTTGGGCATACTGATTAAGATTAAAACAGCAATGAAAATCACAAAGTCAAAACGGAAAGGTAAACCAGACGTTTGGAAAGATGACTTACCTAGGAACGGTCTTAAGCACCGGGATTTGAGTAGCAGTCGACTCGCCGGAAGAAGACAGAGGAGCTTCCTGATATTTGGGATCAGACGGTTTAAGAGGATTACGAATAAGACCTGCTTTTGGATGAAGAAGGGATGGAGTAAGCAAAACCTCTGAGCGGTGTCTGAGAGCTACCGTGTGGGGTAAGCCGGATGACTCAACCACGTGACCACTATGACGCGTGGTCCGGCGATCCTCATGCTGCTGTTTCTTCAAAACAAAGTTGGGATCCAATTGAGCATAAGGGTGAGAAAATAGATACTTCTGGGATACCCGACGAAACTTGGGTGGCAACGGTTCTGAATCAGATGAGAGAGAAATTACCTCAACTTCATCTGCTTTACTTCCCGCTGCCGGATCCTAGGAAAAGACATTATTGATATAAATATAAACAAAGAGAATTCAAAAGGACATGAGAATCAAAAGTACCTCAGAAGCCGGATCATCTTCTTCCAGGTTTGAACCGGAAACGGCTGCAGTTTTGTTCTTCTTTACGGCTAAGCTCTTCTTACGGGTTGGCTTCGCCGGTTTATCTTGAGCTTTCCTCTTCTAGAAAGGATCATTGGCATGTGCAAAGGAATAAGAGCATGTTGAAGACAAATGATATGAACAGATTAAAGTGGAAAGGAAGGGACAGAAGAGTCTTATCGGTGGTGGTTGGTTGTTTGTGCAGAAAGGAGCTAAGCCGGTCCGGCTGCATTCTTCCAGAGGGATGTTCAGCATCTTTTTTGCGGATTCAGTAACTTCGTTGTCAGGAAGCACTATTTTTGTGTGACGCTGAGGATCTTCCGGATTGCCAGTATATTCACACATTAAGCTTGAGCGCCGGCTTAATGGAAGAATGCTCCAAGAGAGCCAGCATCGAACAAAGTCAACCCCGGTTAAACCGTTAGCTATGAAAGCCCCGAGCTTGGAAAGTTGAGGGGCATATAGAGCCCGGTCTTGGGCACTTAGACGCTGTGGGAAAGGATGACTCGCCGTCAAGCGGTAAGCGCGGTAACCCGGCAGCGGATTTTCTCCCTCGGGTGAAGTGTCCTTGCAATAAAACCAAGTCTGGTTCCATTATTTTGGGTGGCTGTGAAGAGTGGCGTGAGGAAAGCTGACGTCCTTTCTTTTCTGGATGCTCACTCCGCCGAGTTCAGTATGGGGCCCGTCGGAGAACTCAGTCCGGCGATTCAGGTGAAAGAAATTCCGGAACAACTCCACAGATGGCTCCTCTTGCAGATATGCCTCTGAGAAGACTTCGAAGTTGCAGATGTTGGATATGGAATTGGGACCTATGTCTTGTGGATGGAGTTGGAAATTGGCTAGGACGTCGCGAAAGAACTTTGAACCGGGTGGGCTAATGCCCCAGCCCTGATGATCAAAGAAAATGAGGAATTCTCCTTCCTTAGGTGTAGGAGGACATTCCTTTCTAGGGGCCCGCCTGTGCAGAACCTCTTTAGGACCCAGAATACCAATTGAGGCCGCCTTTACTAAGTCGTCCTCAGTAATCCGGGAAGGGACCCAATTGCAAGCAACGAACTATTTAGCCATCTTTTCCAATGCGGGAGTGCTGAAAAATACAATACAAGACCCGGTTTTACAAATCTACTGAATGCAAACCGGCGTGTTCTGTGAGAGTATTGACCTAATTGACGGTTTAAGCAAGGGACTAATGGCACCCCCTAATACGGAGCAAGCATGAATGAGACAGTTACCGGTTTATGACGATAGAAGGAGGAAGTTAAACCATCAATTATGGAATGCAGTCTTAAATCTAAACCGTCAGTGCAGGCATATGAGGCGCAAGTTATAGTTGAACCGGTGATATAAGCAGATAAAAAGCTGCAGATCTAAAGTATGAGAAACAACTTTCACAGGAAGCAGAAGTAAAATATGGATCTACGGCGCGGGAAGAAAGACGAAACAATTCAAGTCATATTCAGTGAAGGCAACGGAAGTTTTTCTACAGATCCAATCTAAACTAGCAGTATTGGAGAAACTAAAGTTATGATGATGGAGCGGAAGCGCACGCACGAGGGTTGACCTAACAAGTTTTACATCTACAACTAAAAACAACCTACGGCGATGAATTACGAAGAACAAGGGTTCGCGACGAGCTACAGAGAAACCCTAGAACTAAGAGCAATTGGGAGAAGAAATAACGTACCTGACGAGGCGGAAGAACGGCGTCGAATGTCTGGACGTGCTCAGGTTGATGCAGCGGCCGGGCTTGCTGATGATGGTGAGCTCGAAGGACAGCGGCGTAAGCTTGAGCGCTGGATACAGAGGAAGAAAAAGCAAGAGGGGGTAAAAGAGATGGCCCTCGGCCTCATTTATTGGCTGAAGAGATAAAACGGCAGGCGCGGGAATCGAGGAGACCGAAAATTGGATATGGATTGAGCTGTCGCCTTGATCTTCGAAGCGGTAATAAAGAAAGGTAACAAACAGATGCGGGCGTTAAATGCGCAGACGATGTCATGACAGATTAAAGCGATTCCAAGAGATGACGTCATGGCCGGTTTAAGAAGTATACAAGAGCTGCAGAAAGGGAAATTCGTACAAGACTTTGAAGACTGACATGAACAAGTTCAAATCAATCTGGGGCCTAATGTCAGGGATATTACTATCAGGTATAAACCGGCAGGAGGGTCCGGTTTATGTTATTAAGATTATATTACCAGAAGCCCAGTGGAGTATGTAATAGAAGGTTATAGCCTACGGAGGTTCAGGGCCCATGTATAAGGCCCATGATTTGTAAACCGTCATGCCATGTAACTTGGGATGTAAGATAGAAAGAATAGAGACCGAGGCAGACACGTTTATGAGCTGGCCTCGGGACTCTGTAAACCGGACCGGGCGTCGCCTCCTATATAAAGGGACGACCCGGCGATGGTTCAGGACAAGAAACAACAGCTCGAGACTCAGGAAAAGCGGATTCGCTCCCTGGTCATCGAAGCCCAAGCAATACCACACCAAACTAGACGTAGGCCTTTACCTTCATTGAAGGGGCCAAACTAGTATAAACTCCCTGTGTCCTTCGTCCGCTTTAACCCCTTTAAGCTAACTTGAGCGATGGCCTCATGACTAATTCCTTTTGCTAGGACATCTGCCGTGCTAAATCCACGACACGCGTTGTTCCTTTAAGTCCTCGTAGCTTGCTACGACTTGGGTTCATACGTTGATGACCGACACGTTCGTTGCTGGGTCATGTATGCCTGTCTCTGTAATTTAGTGCCACTTTTGGTTTATAACTAGTCATGTAGGCCCAGGTTCTCTATTATATGGATGCTAGCGACACTATCATATACGTGTGCCAAAATGCGTAAACGGTCCCGGGCCAGGTAAGGTGGAACCCGTGGGGATACCATGCTTGAGGTCGCAAAGTGATATGATGTGTTACATGCTAGACCTGTGGGACTTAGGATCGGGGTCCTGACAAGGCCCTCACTGGGTCTATTGTCATGCCTCTCGCCGGTGCCTCCAACGAGGGAAGGTTATGGGCGTGCGCTACCCTGATCAGGTTGGCGGGCATAAACCTTGCGTGCCCATTGTTGTTGTAAGGATCATTGTCCCCGTTTGGGACCATTTTAGTTTTGCCACGACGGTGACCGTTGGTGCCTTTGGTAGGCACGGGGCCACCCAGGACTTAGCCCAAAGGGGAGTTAATTGGAGTGGCCGGGGGAGTGTCATGGTAGTAGATCGGTTTTTTCGGAATGTCGTTGGTCCACCCGAATGGGAGTGCGAGGCTATGGGTTCTGTGGTGTGGGTACAGTGTGCTAACCTTTGCACAGTGTGTCTTAATATATCGATAGCCGCGCCCGCGGATATGGGCCCATTTCGTAGTCGGTCACACTATGAGTCAACAGTAATAATAATAATGTGTTTAATAACAACCCTGGTTCGATGAGGAAATGAGTTGTTTGATACTTATGTGATCATGAGAGGATAGCTGTGGTATCATGAGTACCAACTTGTTGGATATTTTGGATGCGAGAGTCAAGGGTAAAGGTCAATCTCCCTGTGGTCATAAATGATTACTACAGTATTGTTAATACCAAGCTTGATTGGATCTCGAGATGATCGTGCGATGTCCATGATGGCAAGTGATGCATGTGATGGTTACGAGGTAACCCGAGCAGAGTAAGTTGGTGCATGATAGTATCATCATGTTCATATGTTCATGCCATGCTCGTATTGTTCTGGTTGTATCATGTTCAGTTGTGCACGCCATGTTGTTCTGATAGTATCATCTTCATGATTGAATTAACCTGCTAATGCCATGTTGTTGTTTGTCTTGACTGCTTTTGGTTTATTGTGAGCTTACAAGTACATTCAATGTACTGACCTGGCGTCACATGCCAGTTTGCAGGTCGTGCCTGGATTGCTTGCTTGTTTTGGTGTGGTTGGTGCGTTCTCGAGCTAGGAAAAATGTTCCAGCCAGAGTCCCGCGGAGTGGAGTCCATCATCATCATTCGTTGTTCCGCTGCCAGTAGAGGTTCCGCTGCCTCGAGTTCTTATGATGCTTTCATAGAGCAACTGTGGTTGGCGTAGCGTCGCCATGCCGGTGTTATTCATTGTAATATCGGAGACCTTGTATCCATATCTGCCTTGTAATAGAAAGATGGTTTATTCTATGCTAAGCAGTTCCGTATTCGAGAGGACTTCACCTCGATCTCTGGGCTGGAATACGTAGCGTTCCGGTTTCTATGAGCCGGGGTGCCACGGCGCGTGGTATCAGAGCAGGTCTGGCTGTAGAGCGTCCCAGTCCGTTGGAACGTTTGAAAACGGTAGTATAGGGTCTGGTTGTTGTCCTTGCTGGTTGCATTTGGTTGTTGCATTTTTTGCTGCATATAGTATTATTCGGTTATGTCTAACCCTGTTTTGTGCGTAGATGGCGGTCAACTTCCATGATTTCAGTGCCCTCCCTAGAGCTCGCAGTGGTGTTCCTATTGCGTTCAGTCCCACTCCTGCACCTCTCAGCTTTTCCACCCTCCTTGGACATATGTGGCACAATATTTATCCCCTCGGAGATCCACCCCAGTATCAACTATTCCAGTTTTCTGCCGGAGGAAGAATTATGGAATATGTTGCTCATGTTCATCTATCAGCCCAGATTCCTGTCGGTAAGCGCACCTACAGTTTCCACGGTAGTTACAACGCTACTCCCGAGCGTGCCGTTTAGCTTGCCGCAATGGCATGAATCACCGGTCTTCGTCATCAAGAGAGCATGGTGCATGAAAGCCATGCTTATCAATATTAACCCACCATCATCGAGAATCATAGGTGGATCTTGTTTCCCTCCGTCAACCCTCAAAGATGACCCGGCTATCCTCGCCATGTCCCCTTACATGACGGCCGAGTGTCTTCTTATTTCCGAGTTAGTCTGAGATGCCATTTGAGCCAGGAGATTGCTTGGTGCCGCTTTATCTCAGTCTCCGCCAGCTTCTCCAACCCCTCTGTCTCGTCCATCCGGAGTTTCGGAGTCAGCCGTCGCGCTCGCTTCTTCATCAGCTCCTGAGCATTTTCTCAAGCGTAGGGTGTACTCCCGCTTGTAGTGCATGAGCATTTGCTGTAGTATTATGCTTGTGTGTGCTTGTATGTGCCTGTGTGAAATAGTTTTGTAGCTTGTTTGATGTGTGCTTTATTTAGCTTGTTTGCTGTGTGGTTTGTGCAATCGCTCGTTTTCTCGTGCTTCTTTGTTTTGAATCTTCGCTGTTACCCCCTTATGGAAATTGCTCATCAACACACCAGAACAGAAGAAGAAGTGAGATGTAAAAATATACACCAAGGCCCTCAGCTAAAAGCAATGAGATTCTCAGCCAACAGCATTGTATTGCAGAAATCCGATCTCGATACAGATTATATACTGCTCAGACTTTCAGTAACAAGTACCTGGTAGAGATCCATCTTTATTGAAGCAATAATTAAACCAGCAGGAGAACAAAATTGGATCTAAGTCCAACAGGCATTTTAATTAAAGGTATGGTTCGCACACACTTATTGATTCTGCCATGAGTCAGCTTTGATATGCGCGACACCCAGAAGTCAGTCCAAATATGCAATGAATTCCGCAAGGACAGTCAGACAATTTTTGTCATACAAATAATCAGTAGTCAGAATGGCAAGAATATATATATGTTATTTGGTTCCCAAAGAAAATTGTTCAAGTCCGTCTTCCCAATTTATCAGCGAAGCGTACAAGGCAAGATTCCCCAGTCTGCATCAGTAAGGTATGAATAATTTTCCAATGCAAGGCATTCAGTACTCTTCAATAACATACCGCACAAGCTTCTGGCATAAGATACCAAATCTTCCCTAGTCAGTCTTTAAGGGGGGAAGCTTCTGAGGTACGGTACCCAGTCTTCCTCAGCAAGCTAACCGCCGAAAGCTTTGAGCACAAGCCATCCAATTTTTCTCAGCAAGATATCCCGGTGGTTTCCAGTGCAAACTGCCCAGTCTTCTTTAGTACGACACTCGTACAAGAGATTAACCAATAAATTGTCACCATACGGCAAGTTATTTCAAGTGTCAGATCTGCAACGATTAAGTCAGAAATGAGAATCAGTCGGATCCAAGGTATGATTGCAGAATATTGCATATGATAACATTAAGGGCCATAAAAATAATCAAGAATATATAAGATCCAAACACAAAAAATAATAACGAAGGATCAAGACTGACAATACAGTAAAGACCTCGTCACATCAGGACAACTTGCTCAGTCCATAGTATGCTCAGAACTGACAAGCATTGAATACCCGAGTCTGTCATGTCCGACCTCAGGATAGCTCAATATATTGACCTCAGCGAAGCATCGCACGGACAGTCATCCCTATGGATATACCGGCAAAGTAAAGAATCAATGAGCTGGTGCATTTTTCTATTCAGACACATCAAGCAACAGTCAAACCTTCGGATACTCGAGACTGTGAAGCCAGTCAATATAAGTCAGAAACTCCTGCAAGACGTCAGAATCCATCAAAAGAACAGTTATGGTTCACATCACAGTTTTAAACCCAGAAGGCATGCATATATATATTTTCGAGCGACACGATGCCTGGATAAAAGAGAATTATTTGTTCCATGGGAAGGAGTATTCCCAATTCCGTGGAATATCCTCAGTACTCGATACAAGAATAACATCTCCAGCAAGATTATTATCGAAAAGGACACATATGTCAGTAATGATAATCTTTCGGACCTTAGCTAAGTCAGCAGTATGAAATAAAAATTTGAGACAGTATGAACAGGAGCATATCAGGCAAGCCCGGTCAAAATTTTAGGTATGGTTAAGCAAACCACCCTAGATCAAGGCAGTTAGTCAGATCAAATTTAGTGGAAATATTATATGGGAACATAATGTGAGAGTAAACAAAATAACCCCGAGTTGGAAACGGTTTCTTCAAGTCAGAATATTTACTCGTTCCCTAAGCACACAAATCTCGACGACGAGATTTCTTTACGGGGGGAAGGTTTGTGACAGCCTGGATTTTTCCCTTTTGTTTTTCTTTTATTTTTCTTGGATTTCTTGATTTTATTTGCTTTTCATTGGCTATGTGGTTCTGAAACTTGGGAAGATCATGTCTTCCTAGGTTTTATAGTGGCTTACCATCCTCCTCATTATCCCATGATCCTGTCATTTCCATCCTTGACCTAAACGAATATTCTTTTTCCAAGGAATATTCCTTTTCTATTAAAGAAATAATTCTTTTGCCCTAGGCCGTGAAGCAACCTATATCTCTGTCATTCTAAAAATTACCAAATAATTCCCATAATTTTTTTGGGTCATGTCTTGCTCAAATATGGCAAAACATTTCATTGCCATGCTCAAACAAAATTCTCCAATAATCATTTTTCTATTCTGCCCTAAATGGCACTTTGTGAAGCAAGTGCTATTTATATTTGCTCAATTTCCTCCAAACTTTGTGGACATATTTTGCTGTCCATATAATTACCCTGTGCCAAATTGCAACCTCATTTTCCTAGTAATTATTGTTCAGCAATTTTCCAAAGTTTCTGTCTAGAAAGGAACTTCGTGAAGGAAGTATATTCTAGGCATGTCCAAATGAGTTGAAACTTTGTCACATCCTTCATTTGATCAAATCATGCATCTCCACCAAATTTGAGCTCATGGAGATCATCTATGTGAGCTCAGCTTCAAAATCTTGGTTTCTGGTCAAATTTTCACTTCGTGTAGCAACCCTATTTTATCTTCCTTCATCTGAGCTGAAAATTTACCAGGACAGTCTGACATCTATATCCAGTCCCTCCACCAAGTTGTGGCTCAATCCACTTAGCCATTTACCCTCAGTAAATTTTCCTAATTTCTATCCAAAATGGAGCATTGTGAAGCAAGTGCCACTTTGGTAACTACAAATGGCATGAAATTCTTACAGAAGCTCCATATTGTCATATAACCCCACTACACCAAATTTCAGCTCATTACACTTAAGTATGTGAGTGCAACATTATAGTTCCCTAATCTGGCCAGTTTTATACTTTCTACAACAAGTATCATCTAAACTCCTCCTCTTAGTCTAATTTTTGGTGATCAACATCATCTTAGAATGAGATCATCACCAGACAAACTGTTTACTGCATTACCCAGTTGGTGTCCCCACTGCACATCACATACACTTGGCTGCTGGACTGTTTTGTGGCCATCTGCAAATCACTTCTTTGCCCCTGGACGAAATTATTTCTTCAGTAAGACTAAAGGCACTAAGGTCATTCTACTAGACATGGTTGGCCATGCCAAAGAGCGCCGCTCACGCCAGTGCGTGTGGTGATCACGCTTGCGTTATGCAGATTGCAAGCTCTGGCACGTTCTTGCCCCTGTTCCCGTCTCCTTCCTCCTCATCTCGACATCTCTCCGTGTCCTGGAGCTCCCCCGTGATGACCCGCGTCGCCCTACATCAATGCCTCGTCATGGTTCGTCATAAATGAGCCGCAAACGCCAGCCCGTGCGATGCCCAGCCACTGTCCACCATTAGAGCACTACTCGAACTCGCTAGCGATGCTCCAGAGCCTTCCCCTCGGCTATATAAGCACCCCCAGGCTCTTCCGCAGCTCACCACTCCCTCCTTCGCCTCATTTGGTCACAAAAATCACCCAAACTCGTCGTTCCCTCCTCGGACCACCGTGACCTTGCCAGAGTTCGTCTCGGTTCTGACCACCACGGCCGTTCTCTCCTCATCCCGAGCCTCTCGCTAGCTTCCCCACTCTTCGGTGCACCTCACCATCCCCTCGCCCTCGCCGGAGTCCGCCCGTGGCCGCGTGCCCCTCGATTGGCTGCCGCCTACTCCTCTGGGCCACCACGGCAATCGTGCTAGCCGAGCATTCCCTGGCCTCCCCTACTCCACCAATGTCTTCCCCACGTCCCGACGAATCGCCCCGCCCACTCAGACCTGCCGGAGACTGCTTACTTCGCCGAGCACGGCCACCGCCCGTCCATCCCTGTCTCATTCTGTCGCCACGCGCCACCGCAACCTCGGGCCTCCGCGGCGACTGCTAGCCCTCGGGGTGGATGCGGGAGACCTGGCCGCAGCCGCCAGTGCCCTCTCCGTCGCCTGAGGTGGCCGGAGTCCCCCACCACATCGCCGGCAGCGCGGCCCTCCCCTGCCTCTTCTGTCCCACACGGGGGGAGCACCGGGAGGAAGAAGACGCTCGCGCCTGGCTCCCTCGCCAGCCCCTGGGCCCCGGCAATCAGCCTCTGGGCATTGACTTGGCCCGGGCCTGCGTGGATTCCAGTGGAAACGTATTTCTCTAAGTACGTTTTCTTTTAACAAAATCGTACTTTCGTTCTGCTCTGTGGCGAAATACGTTTTCGTTGTTCTGAAAGCGTATTCTCTTTCTACTTCGGCTGAAATTGCGCTTTCTCTTACAGAAGACGTAGTATCCCGAAGGCGGTTTCTGTTTTCAGCCCAGGGACTTGTGCGTTGCAATTTTTATTACAGATTGGTCCATGAGCTTCTACCCTTCATATGTTCGCAACCGTAACTCCGATTCAGGTGAAACAAAAGCTCACGTCTTCGTCTCGTCGAGCTCTTTCTGTTGCTACCATTTTCACTAAGTGTTCACCTTTATGCCCGTGCCCTAATCTAGCCCCCTCCAAGAGAGAACCGTCCGGCGTTTCGTTCAGCAGCTTCACCGCACTTCTTCTTGGAGTCTCCGTCAGCCCAGGCAAGCCACAACAACCACTTGCATGATTGCCATGCAGTAGCCATGGTTTCTACTTGAACATTTAATAAAAGTTTGCTCGTTACCTGTCTGCTTGTTTGCTACTACTATTGTTGTTTCAGTTATGTTCGTGGGTTCATGTTCACCTTCATGATATGCTCTGATGCTTCTTGTTATACTTGCTAGTACTATGGTCACATATCATCATTGGTAGTAGAAGTACATGCTGGTGGTAGTGATGTTTATCCTGATGCATGCTTGTCGTTTGTCAAGTACCATTGATATGCATGTTCCATTGAACCTAGTTGGTTACATGCTTACTTGGTAGTGTTCTTGCTATGTTCTTGCATGGTATTTTTTTATGATGCTAGTAGTCATGTATGCCATGAGTAGTGTTATACTTGTGATATTCATGCTCGTCAGTATGTCATGCCCATTTGGATATATTCTTCATTCTGGTTATGCTCGATGTTTATGTTGCACCTCCATGCTTATGTTGATATCATGCTCATGCATTATAGTTGCATCATGTTGTTTTATTATGACTCAGCTTATTGCATTCAATTATAACCGGATAATAATGAACATGAACAACTGTTGGCTGAGTCATGGTGCCATCGAATCGAGCTGACCAGTACAGCCACGCTTGCCGTTATGGGAAGGCCCTAACTGGGTCTATTGTCATGCCTCTCGTCGGTGCCTCCAACGATGGAAGGTTATGGGCGTGCGCTACCCTGATCAGGTAGGCAGACATAAACCTTGTGTTCCCATTGTTGTTGTATGGATCCTTGTCCCCATTTGGGACAATTTATGTTTTGCCACGACGGTGGCCGTTGGTGCCTTTGGTAGGCACGGGGCCACGCAGGTCTTAGCCCAAAGGGGAGTTGGTCGGAGTGGCCGGGAGGGTGTCATGGTAGTAGATCGGTTTTGTCGGAATGCCGTTGGTCCACCCGAATGGGAGTGTGAGACCATGGGTTCCGTTGTGTGGGTACATTGTGCTAACCTCTGCAGAGTGTGTCTTAATCTATCGATAGCCGCGCCCGCAGATATGGGCCCAGTTCGTAGTCGGTCACACTGTGAATCAACAGTAATAATAATAATGTGCTTAATAACAACCCTGGTTCAGTGATGAAAGTAGTTGGTTGATACTTATGTGATCGTGAGAGGATCTCTATGGTATCATGAGTAGCAACTTGTTGGATATTTGGGATGTTATGTGAGAGTCAAGGGTAAAGGTCAAGCTCCTTGTGGTCATAAATGATTACTACGGTATTGTTAATACCAAGCTTGATTGGATCTGGAGATGATCATGCGATGTCCATGATGGTAAGTGATGCATGTGATGGTTACGAGGTAACCCTAGCAGAGTAAGTTGGTGCACGATAGTTTCATCATTATTGCATGATGGTATCATCATGTTCATATGTTCATGCCATGCTCGTATTTTCTGGTTGTATCATGTTCAGTTGTGCACGCCATGTTGTTCTGATAGTATCATGTTCATGATTGAATTAACCTACTAATGCCATGATGTTGTTTGTCTTGACTTCTTTTGGTTTATTGTGAGCTTGCAAGTACATTCAATGTACTGACCTGGCATGTCATGCCAGTTTGCAGGTCGTTCCTGGATTGCTTGCTTGTTTTGGTGTGGTTGGTGCGTTCGCGAGCTAGGAAAAATGTTCCAGCCAGAGTCCCTGCGGAGTGGAGTCCATCATCATAGTTCGTTGTTCCGCTGCTAGTAGAGGTTCCGCTGCCTCGTATTGTTATGATGCTTGCATAGAGCAATTGTGGTTGGCGTAGCATCGCCGTGCCGTTGTTATTCATTGTAATATCGGAGAACTTGTATCCATATTTGCGTTGTAATAGAAAGCTGGTTTGTTCTATGCTAAGAATTTCTGTACTCCAGAAGACTTCACCTCGATCTCTGGGCTGGAATACAGGGCGTTCTGGTTTCTATGAGCCGGGGTGCCACATGTATAGAGAGGTGTGTTTTTGAATAACAATGGAACAACTTTGATGTGGCACCGTGATTTCGAACTGGAAATCCCCACACTGAGTGAGGGTTAGGTTGACGATGCATATGTATGTTACACCACACTTCAAGCCAACGATGGGGATTCATGCATGCATGCATGCGTGCATAGTATATCCACTCAAACTTAATTAGGTATGAATCTCACCATGACCTATACTACGATAACACGATCCAAATGAAGAATCCGCCATGGTAACCTATCTTGTTGTTGGTCAAGGTGACCATGGATGTCCACGCAGGCCAGCAAATATATAGGCTTGTCGCCGATAACCTCGCGAGGGAGTGTATCGTTCAAAGGCAACCACACATGCATATGTATGGTGGTGATGCGTGCATGCATGTTTGAGTACACAACATTGATTTGCCGCGTGTGTCAAAAATCATACACTAGCTCCCCACACAGAGCGAGATCGGTTCATGATGTGTCGTTGTACTAGCCACTTCGACTCGATGGGAGGGATTCATGCGTACTCATGCTTGTGTGTGTGCTCAAACTGTATCATGCATGCCATCCCAGAGCAAAAATAATAATCCCCTCCTAAGTCAAATTAACCTCTCTTATTGTCAGGCAAAAAGTAGTGATGGACCAAGCGGGCCCACAGATGGAAAGCATTGATATCGTTGATAACCGCTTAAGTGGGTGCGAGAGGACAACCACCACCGCTTTTCATGTGGGCCAAACATATATATGTTGAATACCCAAAATGCACAACTTTGATGTGCCACATGCCTCAAAAACCGTACACCATGCACCCACACAAAGTGAGGTTCATATCAAGCATACTACATATGATGGTCCCCTTCCCCCCTCTTCACCGCATACTATATGCATCTGCCGTAATATATGTACAACCCAAAAGAATGCCCATCGATGGTGAAATTAATTAGCCTCTCCCGATGTAGGTCAAAGTGATGCATGCATAGATCGACGATGGCCTCGTGGGCCCACAGATGGAAGCGTCACACATGAGTGTCCTAGCTAGGATATGCATGTGGCCCAGAATGGTGATGTGTGATGTTTGAATAACCAATTTCACAATTTTGATGTGGCATGTGCCTCGGTAACCAAAAAGTCCCGACATTGGGTGAGGTGTACTTGTTCACGGACGCGTACGTATAGTATATATGCTCGTCCCCTCCCACCTCTTCGACACGTACTATCTACCACCATAACACAAACAAAAAAGATTCTACCTTGCTCGTCAAAATTAACCTCACTGCCGGCTGTTCGTCAAAGTAATGGACGACGACCTCGCGGGCCCATAGAAAGCGTCACACGCGAGTATTGAGGGTCGTGTAGGACAACCAACAACTGCATGTGGCCAAAACATTTATGTATGAAAGGGTTGTGTAATTTTTAAATAACGATTTTACGACGCTGATGTGGCACCGGCATGGCTAACAAAATGACCAACCCACATAGTGTCTCACAACTCGTAGTGTACTGCGAGCCACCTACCACCCCCAGACGCACACACCCACACACACACCGTGAATCCACCGCAACTACGACACATGTTAAATTAATTATCCCGCGGTGACCATCCATGTTACCAAAGGAGGAATGTTTTAGTTTCAGAAAAAACACAGAGATCATTAAGACGTTCTAGTACATTGATTGATTGATTTTCTACGGGTATAATGTGCAAAAATCAAATTTCAGTTACATGCACATGTGACAGTGCACCTAAATGGATTGCAGAAACACATGTGTCTCACTTGGTGCATGTTTACTCCCCGTGTAACAAATTTCAAACATTGAGAATCTTGATTTTTAAATTCTAGTACATCCAAATCTTATTTGAAGTTCATGAAACTTATCGTGTTGTCATATGGACACCAATACAAGGTGGCATTGTACTTTATTTTGTCAAATTTGAGACCAGTTTTGATGTAATCTTTATCTAGTTACAGATGGGAGATTATTAATAATTGGAACCAATATCCCAAACGGATTAATAATTCGAACCGTGAGCGTTAGACCAACAATGAATACGTGGCATGCTTCGGTTAAGCAATAAAGCGGCAACATTAATCATCCAAATAGAAAAACAATATACATGTCGCCACGCGACCCTTGTGGCATGCGAGCAAGCGTGAGTTGACGGGACACATGCGAGCAGTCCACCGTGCAGGTAGACGGGGAGGCATGCGTGCAGGTGTGTGAATTGACGGAGGCGTGCTGGCCATGTAGTGTCATCTGGAAGCGTGCAAGTAGTTGTGTGAAACTTTGGTAGGCATGCCAGCAGTCCAGTGCGCAGGCTCACTGGGAGGCGAGCCATCGGTTTGACCGCCGCCCGCCTCTTTCCCACAACTCGCACTACTCCATATTAATGGTGCGCCCGAGCGGCCGCACGCCCAGTCGTCACTATGCACACACAATCCTCTCTCTCTCTTTGCTTGCATCCTCAACACCGCTCTCAGTCCTCAAAGCCGTCAGAGGATGCCGCCGAAGCGCCCCATCAAAGGGAGTGGCGATGCCGGGCCTGCGAAAGCGCCGGAGCATGGCATGGAGATGGAGACAGAGGTTGCCGTCACCACCGGCGAGTTATCGCTGCACCCCGACGTCATCGATGGCATCAAGCTTCCATAGTCGGAGGCAGAGTTCCATACTGACTACGACGACCACTTTGGCGATGACTCCGACGACCACTCCGGCGACGACTCCGACGACGACAGACAGCTGGTTAGTCATCTATGCCCATTTATGTGTCAAATAAATCATAGGGTTTCTCTGGTTACTCCTGCCTCCCCGTTTTTGGAATAGAAATACTATGGTTATGTTCTCCCAATCCATGAAATCTGAGTAAGTTTTGTTAGATCCGTGTAGTGTATTGATTGTTTGAATGGTACAGGTGATATGTGATTAGTTGTTTCATCTCCACAAATGATTTCTGCTAGTAATCCGACTAGGTTTAGTGTTCGTGCTAATAATTCCTAGCCAGGACTTGACAATTGATTTTGAATGACCTATATATGTTTGTGCCATTATTTTCTTCAAGATTGATCTGTACATAGACGACTGTGCTTAAAAATCGAACCATAATCTCTAGATATGTATAAATAAATAGCCATAAATTCCTAATCCCACTTCACGGCATGTAATTATTGATTTGATGCCAAATTTGTTTTACTATTTGTATAGGTGTTCTCTGAAAATGTGGACATCGAGGATGAAGATGCCCAAAGGAGGTACAAGAGGCAAATCCCGAGGTAGCTTTATGCGGGAATGCATAACAGGCGTATTAGGACCTAGAACGGCTGCTATGGATGCCCATTTCACAACCACAAGCTTCAAGACGCGTATCTAAGTGTTCTGGCGCATGCAAGAGGACGGGCCGCTGGCCCCTTCAAGTAGAAGTATTCTCGTAGGGTGGCACACGGCGCGTATGCCGAGTACGTGGAGAAGCTTCAGGATCGTGCCGGCCGCATGTGAGATGAGATGTGGGATGGATCAAACTATGTACGCTTGAGTATGCTTAATGATGGTTGAACTATGTACTTAAGGTTGAACTATGCTTATGTACGTGTACACTTATTATCTATGTCCAAGTATGTTAAATATTTCGCCAATTTTTTTTAAAAATTACAACGGGGACCAATAAACCAGACGGAGGTAGTACGTCAATCACACACGGTTCCCAAAATTGGAACCGTGTGCAATGACTTTCATTTTGCCTGTTGCCTCAATCACACACGGTTCGCTCTAGCAAACCGTCGCCCCCAAAATTCTTTGTGGGACAGAAAACTCTCACCAGCCAATTCAGAAAATACAAAAGAAAACCATCACCATCCCCATGTCACAAAACCCCTCACCCCGCCCTCCACCCCCTCGGCCCCTCTCGTACGTTCCCCATTCACACCTGCACATGCTCGTTCGCCTCTATGCCATGGCACCGCCTATCACGGTAGTAAACACTTAGCTCGACGCCTGCTGCCACCGCCAGGCTACCGACAAATCCCACCACATTTCGCCACTTCCGCTTGCCGCCGCCTATCATCATCGACTTTCTCGACGCTGCTCGCAGTCGACCCAGCTCGGCTCGGTTGGGGAATCTGCCGTACTTAGGGTTCTTTCTCATGGATGACAAGGTAACTAATTTAACGAGATATTATTTCTACTTCTCGAGCTTGCATTGTATTCCCTCGAAGATGAAAGGGTGATGCATCACAGTAGCGTATGTATTTCCCTCGGTTTTTGAGTACCAAGGTATCAATCCAGTAGGAGACCACGCGCGAGTCCCTCGCACCTGCACAAACAAATAGGCACATCGCAGCCAACGCGATAAGGGGTTGTCAATCCCTTTACGGTCACTTACGAAAGTGAGATCTGATAGATACGATAGTTTGATATTTTTGGTATTTTTGGATATAAGAACGGAAAGTAAAAACGATAAAGTAAAGTAGATTGTAGATTGATATGTTGAGAATAGACCCGGGGGCCATAGGTTTCACTAGTGACTTCTCTCATGATAGCAGAATTCTACGGTGGGTAAACGAATTACTGTCGAGCAATCTTACCTACTAATAAACCAGCGATTGCTTCTGGTCGTACGTCGCCGGCGTTTTTGTAGAAAAGTCCTTGTGTTTTCCGATATTCAACCCGCAGTCCAGATCAAACCGGTACGAAGGGGAAAAAACACCGGCACGCTCTGGCTCACGGCGCGTCGCTCCCCTCGCCGCCGGCAGCCTCCTGCCTCTTACCTACCGCCCTGCCCCGCCCGGCACCACCTCACCACGCGCCACTGGATGCCTCCTGCCTCCCATATCCTTCTCACCATGGCTTTCTTCACTCTTCACGGTTGGCCTCCACCTACTGGTTGCCCACAACACAAACCAGATTGGCGGCGGCCTTGCACGGGCTTGCGGTGGCGCAGCCGGCGAGAACCTGCTGGATCTCACCAGATCGAGAGAAAAGGGAGGACGGATCTCACCAGATCCAGAGAAAAGGGAGGACGGGAGGAAGGATATGAGAGGCTGGAGGGAGAGAGAAGGGAGCAGTGAGCCAGTGACCACCTATGGCCACTATGGCCACACGGTCGCGGGTCGGCCACCGCGGCCTTCGCGCGGAGCTGCGCCACTACGACCAGCCGGAGGTGGAGGTCATCATGTGACGGGTCATGGGGTCGCGCATCGGGGATGACGTAGTTCTACTCTGCATCCGCCGCCAACCCGCGCGGCTTCGCCAACCTGCTCTGGAAACAGCTCGACCACCTCGGCAACGCCGGTTTCGACCCGACGCTCTTCCGCGTCGACGCCTACGGGAAAGTGCTCTACCTCCACGTTGAGGCAGCCCCGCCCCTCGTCTCGGACATCCACCACTAGTTCCCCTGCGCCAGTAAGAAGAATTTTACATGTTTATTACTGGTTCTGAATTTACCAGATGTTTCTGAATTCTGACGAACGGTGGATGGATGCTTGGTTTACATCGATCTGTAGTGGGAGGATCATGCAGCTGCAGGCATCCGGGAAGAAGCACAACAAGCTGGAGTTCATCATCCCGTTGTGGGATATGCAACTCGGCATATCCGTCAACCAGTTCCTCTCCATCTTCGCCTCGAAGAACACGACTTTAGGTGAGCTCCATTTATGAAGGTGGAGTATTTGACTGGATTTATCTCTGTTTGTGCAGGTGTAGGTTGCGATCTGATCGTGTTATTAGAAGTGGTCGGGAGCTCCAAGGGCAAGTCGAAGATGAGTGTGGTGATTATTCTAATTGGCATGGATGTCATTATTCTAATTTCCTGGCCTGTTTGGAATAGTATAAATGACTTCATCTTCAAGGTTATCCCACCAAGTCTATATGCTTGCAGAAGGAGATTCAAGGAAGAGCTCAACTGGCTTCTTCACAGAGCCCACAAGAATTCTAATGTTTCTCTACCTCACTGGCCGCAGGTTTTCAGATAAGTTCAGCTTAGGCAATACAACTTTGTACAGTAGGTTTTCAGATAAGTTCAGCTTAGGCAATACAACTTTGTATAGTTGTTTTTCTCTTCTTCTTGTTTAGCTTAGGTTAGCTTTTCCTTTTCTCGCTTTTGGCTTCTTTTCGTAGCTTCTCTCAGCTTGTTGTTGCACTTATAATCTTTGAAAATTTATAAAAATATATTGTGAGAAGAAATTCTCATAGTTTCGTGTCAAAAATATATGAGTCTGGTTTGGTTTAGTTTAGGCGACAAGAGCTGCATTGTGGTGATGGCAAGACAAAAAAAGATAACGTCTAACTATAATGTGATGTAGCACGTACTATGCACTTCAGCATGAAGCCCAGAACCTAGCTAGCTTACTTGAGGGTCGGCTCCGGATTTTATCTATTGTGTTTGTGTATAATTTGTGAGGGGCTGTAGAGAGTCAATTAACAAGTCAATTAATACGAACCTGTTTTTCTCTACGGTCCTCTGAACATACTCGCTATAAGAACATATATTTCAATGTTTGAGCACTGACAAATTTGTCAAATTGACTGATTGCCTTGTGACAAAGTAGCAAGAATGAACTCGAGAAATTCTGCAAACGGTATCAGCATTAGTTTGTGTGGAACTGTGGATGTTTCTCTTGCAAGTCTAGGTTTTAGACAAAAAAATTGTAGTTGTTTGGCTATTTTTTTTGTTAGGAGAATTGTTATGTAGTAAAATTACCAAAATTCTTACAATAAAGAGACAGTAGATCTTGTGCTGATTGATAGTCGCTTATCGAGCACGTCATCATCTATTTTCGAGGACTGCTACATGATGTCCTATCAATTTCATGATGGTAACATTCGAGCAGTGCCTTATCGAGGTGATTGTAACAATAATGCAGTATACACCTGGGCAGAGTCTTCTTCTCTGCAGGTTTACATATGGATCAGTGTTGTTCAGTTGAGGAGGCAGAGAGCTTGGCAGCGTTGCCAGGTATGAAAGCTTTGTTAAATCTGTACCGTGTCCTTGTCACTGTCGAGATGGACAGCTTGGTGGTTATCAGAGATCTTCAGGCTGATGCTCCAAACCGCTCGGCCTGTGTCGTGGAAATAACACGGCAGATGTCCGGTTTAACGGACTTGATGATGGAACCATCGCACGGGTTAGCTTGAAAGGATTCATGGCACACAAAGGACACAAAGGATTTATACTAGTTCGGCCCCTTCGGAGAAGGTAAAAGCCTACGTCTAGTTGGTTTGGTATTGCTTGGGCGTCGGTTTACAGGGAGCGGATTCGCTTTGCCTGTGTCTCGACGGATTGTTTGTTGCTTGTCCCTGAACCGTCGCCGGGTCGTCCCTTTATATAGAGGTGACGCCTGGTCTGGTTTACAGAGTCCCGAGGCCGGCTCCTAATCGTGTCCGCCCCGGTCTCTGTCTTTCTTTCTTATCTCTCAAGCTACATCTCTTGGCGATTTACAAACCATACTTCTATACATGGGCCTTAAAATCTCATGGGCCGTAGTCCCTACTAAAATATTAAACCAAGTATAATATAACCAAGCCGGTTTACAATAGCCGGTTTATACCTGTTAACCATATCCCTGACATTAGGCCCCAGAATGATTTGAACTTGTTCACATCAGTCCTCCTTGTCTTGTATAATTTTCTTCTGTCTTCATCTTTTTGTAAACCGGCTCTGACGTCATCCTCCAAGATCATTAAAGTCTGACAATGACATCATCTCCGCATTTAACGCCGTGAGCTGTACTGTAGCGTATTTTAAGGGTTATCCCGAAGATCGAGGCGTCACGGGATCTTTATCCGATTTTCTGTCTCCTTGATTCTCGCACCTGTCGTTTCAGATTTGACTCCTGGCTATAAATACTGCCACCCCCATTCATTATCTCCTTCTCACTTCATCCTCTTCCTGCGTCTTCTTCCTCCGTCGCCGCCCGAGCTCAAACCGCCGCCGACGACCGCCAGATCTCTGGTCCTCGCCTGGCCGCTGCATCAACCTGAGCTTCGACCAGATCAATCTCCGCCGCCGATTCTCACCGTCCCAGGTATGTTCATCCTCCTTACTGTCGATCTACATCTACCGGCACTTCGCCTTGTTCTTCCGCCATTAGGGCTTCCAATGAAGCTTCGCCTCTTCGTAGATACGTTCTTCATAGAAAATTTGTGACCTTTAGGCCCTAGTCAGCAGATCTTCCGCTTAGTACTAGCTTAGATCTCACCGTCATAATGTTGTAGATTTATCCGTTCCGCCATTAGAACTCTCAGCAAAGCTTCGTCTTGTTCGTTCTTTGAGCCCGTGACTCGTAGTAATTTTTCTTTTCGATCTTCTCCATTTTTACCCCGCTGTAGATGCGTCGAATCTTTATTGCTCCTGTCTGACATGTAAATCCATCTTTTTAGTATAAAGTCTGTGTAGCTTTTCTTTGAATCTCTTAGATTAGTTTCTTTTTCCTCAGCATATTCAGATCTTTCCCCTTTAGCAATCATTCGGAAACCTGTTTTTCTCCTCGGTAGATTCGCTAAGTATGCTCCGGTTTAAGTTGATATGCCATAAACCGGAAATGATATAAACTGACGCAATGATTTGAATTGTTCCTCTTCAACTGCCATTAACCGGAAATGATATAACTTGTTTTATGATTGCCGGTTTAACCTTGCCAACTAGTTCTCAGCTTAAACCATTGCATAATTTTTATGGATAGATCCCGGATCATTGTACGTTCATAATCCGTTTCTGTACTTTATCTTCTTCAGCACTTTGTTCAATGGCTAAGCAGTATGTCTCCTGCGATTGGGTCCGTTCCGTCGTGACTGAGGATGACTTAATTAAACTGTCTAAGATCGGCACATTAGGCCCTCAGGCTGAGTTAAAATGGCGTGCTCCGGGTAATGAATGCCCTCCTACTCCTATATCCGGGGAAGTCATCGTATTTCTGGACCACATCTCTAGAGGCTTCTCTCCCCCCGGTTCAAGATTTTTTCGGGATGTTCTTGCCACCTTCCAGCTGCACCCACAGGATATCGGGCCCAATTCTGTTTCCAACATTTGCGATTTCCAAGTATTTTCTGGTGTATCTGCAAGAGGAACCTTCAGTTGATTTATTCCGGGATTTCTTTCATGCAAACCGGCGCACTGAATTTACCAGCGGACCTCACCAAGAACTTGGTGGGATTAGTATTCAGAAAAGGAGGGACGTAGTCTTTCCCCACGCCGCTTTACACACCCATCCAAAGGATTGGAACAAGTCCTGGTTTTATTGTGTAGACACTTCTCCTGAAGGTGAAAATCCTTTGCCGGGTTATCGTGAAACTCGTATTCCGGCGAATCACCCCTTGCCACAACGGCGTAGTGCTGCTGAATGGACCCGATTTTCATCACAACTGTCTAAGCTGAGGGCTTTTATGGCAAATGGTCTGAATGGTACTAATTTCCTTCGCTGCTGGCTATCTTGGAGCATCCTTCCCTTAAGCCGGCGTCCTAAGCTAATGTGCAAATACTCTGGTAAACCGGATGATCCTCAGAGGTTTACCAAGGATAAGCTTTCTGAATCGGAGGTAGTGGAGTCAGCCAAGAAGATTGTCAATCCTACCTTAACAGACTGCTCTAAAGTTGGCTTGGCCCCGTACTTTAAGAAGAATAAGCTGCCCGGAGTAAGTTTTTCTTTACCCTGTACTTGTAAACCGTCCTCTTTGAACCGTCTTTCACTTGCCTTTGCTTTTTTTTTAATTAGGCTGATGACCCCTTCTGGAGGAGAAAGCCTCGGGAGAAAATCGTAAAGCAGGCTCGCCGGAAAACCCCTGCAAATAAGAAGAGGAAAGCAGCCGTCGATGCCGGTTCTCCTTCTGAGGATGATGATCCGGACTCCGAGGTATGCCTTACTCCGGTTTAATTCTCGCTTTCATGTACTTGTAATCATATCTAATGATACCTTTTCACAGGAACCGCTAGAAGGTGATAACCCGACTGAGATTGAGGTAACCCTTATTTCTTCAGATTCAGAACCTCTTCCTCAAAAAAGTCGTCGGACCGTCAGGAAATATCAATTTTCTCATCCTTATGCTAAGTTAGATCCTAACTTTACTTTGAAGAAGCAACAGCACGAAGCTTTTCGCCGGACCACTCGCCACAGTGGCCTGGCGGTGGAATCATCTGGAATCTCATTAACTCCGGTTCGAAAACGTCGCGCTGAGGTGATACTCTCTCCGACTCTTCTTCATCCCAAGGCCGGACTTATCCGACAACCCCTTAAACCATCTGATCCTGACTATCAGGAAACTCCGCTGTCTTCTTCCGGCGAATCGACCGCTACACAGCTTCCTCCTTTGAAGACCGTTCCGGGGTAACTCTCTTCACCTTTTCCGGTTTATGACACCCCCTTTTCCTTTATAATGCTAACTTATTTTGCCTGTTCTCCAGCAAACCGAAACCCAGCAAAAAGCCCAAGGCGAAGAAGCCTGTTGCTGATCCTTCTGCTAATGAACCGGTGATTGATCCGTCCACAGCTGTTCCTCCAGAAGGTACCCCTGCAACTCCGGTTGAAGAACCTGCTCTTGAAGCTCCTGTTGCAGAAAATGTCCAAGATCCACCAAGTCCAGCCCGGGTTAATTCTCCTCAAGTTAACCCGGCGTCTCCTGATCCGGCTCAAGTTGAAGTTATTCCTCCCAATGTACCCACTTCTCCTGATGTTGTGGTTACTGGTGCTACTTATGTTGCTCCAGCTGAACCCACCATTTTAGCAAAGCATACCGCTAAAACGGAAAAAATAGCTCAAGAAAAAGGGAAATGGAGTACTGATATATCCAGTCTTTCCAGTATGAGCGCTCAAGATATTTATTCCGGATATTTGAACCGGCTCCACAGTAGTCAGGATTATGAAGCCAGCTTGGTGAACCCGATGAGAGAAAAATATGAAGTAAGTTTCTTCTTCTGACTTTGCTTTTTTGATGCATCTTTATCTCGTAGTAGCCCCCAAGTTCCGGTTTAGCTGCTTTACTGAAGGTGATCCGGAACTTTGTAGTTTGAACTGCTGTTCCATACATTAGCCCCCAAGTATCAAGTAGATAACTTGGTTATGTAGTTGATACTTGTAACTTCAAATTGTCTTTGGTGCACTGCTTCAACTGCCATTAGCCCCCAAGTGTCAAGTAGACAACTTGGTTGTGTGCTTGAGACTTGTATTTTCAAATTGTCTATGCTGTATTACTTCAACTGCCATTAGCCCCCAAGTGTCAAGTAGACAACTTGGTTGTGTGCTTGAGACTTGTAATTTCTAATCTTGCTTTTGAACTTTGTCTGTAGGCTGAGCTGAACCGGAATGCTCTGGAGATCAATGAACTTCGAAGCCGGCTTACGGAGACTGAGTCAGCCGCTTCAAAGGCTAAGACAGAACTTCAAGTTAGTTTAAAGACTGCTGAAGACTTGAAGAGGTACTTTGACGAGGAGCGGACTACTTTTGAAGTCCAGAAAAAAGATCTTGAGAAACGTGTTCAGGATGCCGAAGGAGCACTTAATCCGGTTACCGAAGAATTGACCGGGTTAAAGTGCCAAATTGACTTGATGACCTCTGCTATTTTTGGTAAGTATAATTTGAACTCCTCTCCTTATCTTTGTAACCTGTGACCTGCACCGGTTTAACTTTCGTTGTTGTATGTAGGACGCCGTGTCTCCCATCTTGTGGATGACTTACGGAAGAAGCTCAAGGCCTGCTACACCTTGGTCGAACAGTTGTATTCTGGAGCGCAAAGGATTATCAGTGCCACTTCATTTGGTAAACCGGCTCCTTCAACTATCCAAGATACTTTGAATAGTTTGTCCATTCTTCCGGTTCGCCTTGAAGAGGTTAAGAAATCGGCTGCTCGAGGAGGTGCTCTTCTGGCCCTTACGAGGGCTAAAGCTTGGGTCCCGGACATTGATCCGGAGGAGGTGTTAACCGGATTTCCTGATACCAAGGAGGACGGTTCAACGTTCAATGAAAAAGATCTTTATGCTCTGACAAAGGAGATGCGTCCCCTCGCCAGCAAGCTTGCGGTGGAGTCTGACTTGTCGCGATATCATCCATCATATAACCTGCAAAACGAGCGGGTGGAGCGACCAGTTTACGATATTGTAAACTTAATTCCGCCGGTTCGTCCTCACACCTTTGCTCCTGATATTGATCCTGTTGAGCTTATCAACGATGAAGTATATTTCCGTGCCTTGGCAAAGATTGACTGGCGTGCACCGGACTTCCAACCGCTTCACGAGGATGAAGTCACTCCGGATCAAGACGGTGGCCAGCCATCTCAGCAAGGAGACGCACAATCTTAAATGCCATTGCTGTAACCATGATTGTTATTCCGTCAAACAATGTTTCCAACTATTGGGCTTTTACGCCTTGTAATAGGTTTAGCTGAACCTTATTGTGCTATGATCCGACATTTTATCTTTATGAAGTATTCATCCGTTGATCCGTTGCCTGATGCGGCTGCTTTCTTCTTAATTGGTCTTCATCAATCCTAATAAACACTTGAAACTCTTCGGTCCATCTTGTTTCAGAAAGTTGTAACTTGTGCCCGATACGCCATCCGGGTTTTAATGAACACCGGGCTTGATCATAACTGGGCCGGGTTAATAAACTCCGGTCATTGTTTTGTCTCATACTGGTGACTTATAGTCAAAACCAGGCCGGTTTAAAAAACACCGGTCATTATAATTGATCATGTACTGCCAACCTGTTGGCTCATCATGAAGGTCGATCCGGGTTATGATGAACGCCGGTTTAATTCTCGCTGGTGTTCATGACCCAGACTTATAACTTCATAGATAGGTGGTCAACTTCTGGAGCTGTTCCACTCGGTTTAAAAGGTTATGGAACACAAAAAACACCAAGAAACACACAATTTTTGTAAA
This sequence comes from Secale cereale, assembly GCA_902687465.1. Lineage (NCBI taxonomy): Eukaryota > Viridiplantae > Streptophyta > Magnoliopsida > Poales > Poaceae > Secale > Secale cereale. Next base: position 197,342,833 of record LR738709.1, read on the forward strand.
TCAGACAATGTAGTCGAGGCTTTTTCAAAGAGCTGCCAGGCTCAAAGCAAGGTTCAGCCAATCAATGGGACGTGGGCAAACCTACTGTCCCAAGGAGCCTAGCCAATCACTGAACGTGAGCGTATCGACTGTTCAGAGGGCCGATAGAACCGCAAATAAAACCAATCCGATCAATGGGACGTGGGCGAACCGACTGTCCCAAGGGGCCTAGCCAATCACTGAACGTGAGCGTATCAACTGTTCAGGGGGCCGAAAGAATTTGTAAATAATATCCGATCAATGGGACGTGGGC